>CAWTZC010000854.1:0-1200000 GCA_963919715.1 Microtus obscurus | reverse complement strand
TTAGCCAATTGAGCTGAGATATTAAGAATATCTGGTCTTAAAATTTTTGTTTCAATAAATCATATGAATTTATAGGAATTATGTCAAATGGAGAAATTTTATATGAAATAAATACCTTTGCATTTACATATAGATATGTTAAATATGAGTCGTAGGTTTCTATGCACTATATCAACCACTTATCAACTATAAAATATATTGTACATTGATAATCAGTTTTTGTCTTGTATGCATTTAATGAATTCCTTTATATTTTGAAATTTTCAAATTGTATAATTTTATAGGGAATACCCTCAAAAAACTAATAGTTACTGTTTGTTTGAATGACTTCTCGATGTCACTGTTTAAACGCACTGAAAAATAACTCACATAATACAATAAATCTATGCTGCAGCTTTGCCGTGGTTTATACTTTCAAAATTCATGTTCAATTGATGGTTAGCATGACAGATTTGAGAAATGATGGGATTTTACAAAATATAAGGGGCTGTGAAATTTCTGTGGAAGCTAGCACTTGTCAAAAAAAATAAATAAACTTAGCTTACGTTTTTGAGCACAGATTTTTAAAAAGTGAAGCTATCGCTCAGTTTTCCTCCTCTACCTAGGCCTGCTCATCCATCCTTCTGTATTTTCATCATAGAAAAGCCATATGGTCATGGTCTTGTGACTTTAGAAATTTCGAACTTAATAAATTTGTTTCTTTATAAATTAATCACATTTTCTTTTATAATAGCAGAAATGGATTAAGATGTCATACCAGAACCTACTAATTTTACAATGAGAAAACAGCTTCTAGCAATGTCTGGCCAAAGATCATATAACTAGAAATGATACAGATGTGATTTGAACTCATTTAGCTGATTCTAGAATCCAGTGTGATGTTTCTTGTATTTATGTTTATTAACAACTAAGTAAACTTTTAAGGAAGAAAAGTGTGGCTTAATCTGATTCAAATATAGTTTATGAAAATTTGAAAAAATGAAGTAAATAGAAGTAAATATTTTATATCTGCTGTGTTTCTTTCTCAGATGTTCAACTAGAAAATTGTTGTTCGTACCAGAATTGATAAATTTTTTCTTAATTGATTTGAATATATAATTTTTCTTCTTAAGTTTCTACTTGACACAAAAGTCAAGGAAGCAGAGCATCAAGTGTTTCAGGAAGTCTGTGTTTTCTAAATGGGTAGCATTTTTTAATCTATCAACGTAAAAGCAACTTTAGTCCTCGTGTCTTTTCTTATTTTCTTATAATACATGTTGTTATTTTTAATTTGACAAATATAAAACAGATTCACTATGTTGCTTGGTGATTATCATAATTATTCTCATTGTTTTGTTTTATGTTAGTTTTACAGTGCTGCAAAACAAGCTCAGAGGTTTATGCATAGTTGGTGAGTTCTGAACAACAAAGTTCTATACCACACATTCAGACACATGGCAAAATATCCATTCACTTTTTTTCCCCTTGATACTGCCAACTGGTAATTAGAAAGGCTAATGTAAAATTTTAATCTTATAGTTTTAAAAGAATAAAGAACTTTTAAGTCACATTGTACATAACCATGAGAAAAAGGGTCACAATCAATACAATTTAGTTGTAACAATAAAGTGAAGTTATTAGTAAGGGCTAATATGTGCATTTTTATGACTCAACTTTTAAAATGAACAAGTAAAAGTAACCTAACAACCAATTTATACTAACATCATGGAATCTTATAAGTTACAGCTGTAAAACAAAATCATTGATCTTTGATCTTAATTATTATTATTCCTGTAAGCCAATAAAGCCATGGTAGTAAACACGATTGCTGCTGTCCTCTAGAGAATTAATTTCCTTGAACTGCTTAAGAGCCTCGAATTATGAGAGATCAACAACAACAACAAAAAAAGTTTAAACATTGCAGCAGTGTATGTCTAGTTTATCTACTACTGTTGACTGGGGTTTATATTCTGCCTGGTCCTGCAGCCATTTAGCCCCAAAGAAACATACAGAGGTCTACATTAATTATAAACTGATTGGCCTAATAGCTCAGTCTTCTTATTTATTCTTATAACTTATATTAGCCCATAATTTTGTCTCTATTAGCCACGTGGTTTGGTACCTTTTTGGGCAAGGCAGTCACATCTTGCTTGCTCTGTGTCTGGCTTCCTCTGTGTCTGGATGACAGCTGCAGACTTAATCTTTTCTTTCCCCAGAATTCTCCTGTTCTCCTTGCCCCACCTTTCCTTCCTGCCTGGTTGCCCTGCCTATACTTCCTTCCTGGCTACTGGCCAACTGCATTTATTTAAAATACAACTGAAAGGGTGCAGATCATTATCCCACAGCATACTAAAGAGTAAATGATATCAGGATTGAATAAACATAGCAGAGACTAAACAAGGTGTTCATCAGATTTCCCAGACAAGACTTCATTATCTCACTTTCATTTCATACTTTGAAAGATCTTGAAAGTAAACTTTTATCCAAGAATGAAATGGAAACTACAAACAAAAGTGAGGCATTGTCATAATTAATAAAAGTAGTTTTCAATGTTCAATAACTACCCACTGTTACATAAAATGTATTTCCTTATTCATCTATAAGTGTGTCAATTTGTGCTGGTGCGATTGTTCAGCTGGTAAACATGCTTTTTGCCAAGGCTTGGGAAGTGAGTGTGAACCTTGTGATGCACAGAGTGGAAAAGAGAGAATGTGTTTCTATTAACTGCTTGATGTGTTTTTTTTTATTACCTCCATTTTGGTCTTCTGCCTGGACTGATGCATAGACTGGACACAAAGATCCCACAGAAAGATTACTGCTGAACTTGCCTAAAGGTGAGATGGCCTTTCGGGGTTCCTGATTCATGAAAGAGTCTGCGAGACATTCTGCAGGACACAGCAGATAGTGACTGAACTATCTTTGAAATTTCCTGCTTCATGGAAATGTCTCTGGATACCATGGGTCTGAAGGCCAAAGATGGATGCCCCAGCACTACAAAAGAACTTTGGGTGACTGTCCAGGCAGCAAGACGTCTCTGTCACTTCTAGAGTTTTGGAAGTTTCTTACTTCTTGTTTATTTAGGTAATATTATATCCTTCTGGAGTCTTTGATGGAGTTGAAGAATAGATAGATAGTTATAGTTTTCCTTAGTTATGATAAAAGATAAAATAGATATAAATATTGTAACAGTAATTCTTGCTTTATAACTGTTTTGCTATATGTAATTTTACTATGTTAAACTGAAAGCCTTTCTTTTTTGTTTAAACAAAAATGGGAAATGATGTAGGTGGGTCTTCTATGTGTCATGAGCCAAATACCACCACTGTACTGCAAAGAACAACAAATGATCCTGTTCCAGGGGAGAAAGCATGGACCCAAGCTATCTTCTGACTTCCCTACACACCCACATACTGCCACGTGTGCACCTTCATGGACCCAAAACACCTCTGTCTTCCCTGCACACTCACATACTACCATGTGTGCACCTGCATGGACACAAGGCTATCCTCTGACTTCCCTGCACACCCCCATACTGCCATGTGTGCACCTGCAATAACAAACACCCTATGTAAATGTACACATATTCCTTACACATAAAAGAATAAATGGAGGTGGAATTTATTTTATAATATAGTCTGTTTCATTCATTATGACTTGGTAATACTCCATAATACAAGTCAAAGTGTCATACCTAAAACTAATAAAATGCATTTTGGGGAAATGAGAGAAATAGGTTAAATTTGAGTAATTTTCCATGAGTAAATTTTCACTGTTTTGTTTTATGCTTTACTTTTTTATCAGTTATAGCCAACTTCTTTCTCCTTTCATGTCTCTAATTTGCTGCCTTTTTCAAGCAATGTTTTCAAGTGTTTAGGATGCCTACATCCCATTCCATTATCACTTTTTATAATTATCTTGGAGAAGTCACTAGTCTGTCATCATAAAAATACACATTGCTGATGGAGCAAAAGTAATTACAAACTGACTATATTTTTTAAAAAGTAGGAAATATCTTCATCTTTCAATCAGTACTCTATTTTTATAAAACCAAAAATTTCAGGGCTGATTTTTTTTTAAATCTTCAACCATTTGCTCAACTCTGTACTAGGTAATTTCTAATAGCTATAACCTTTTGATGATTCACATATTTATTATCTCAACAGAGCCCTAATAATAATGGGAACAGAAGAAGACAACAATAGTTAGGGCTGGGCATCCCTGAAATGTGTATAATGCAGGAGTGGAGTGCAACATCTGTGCATCGTTATTTACTAAGGGTCTCAAGTGGACATTGACTAAATGAGTGAGCTTAGTAAGTAACTAATTTGTTTCTAACTTTGAATGAAAAGCAACTTAGATAAGAAAACTGATGAGGATAATTCAAGAGTATTTCTGTTCTGTGTTGTAAAAGTAATTATAAGATCATTTTACTATTTGTTAATAGATTTTAAAATGCTTAAAAGTATGTCATTTCTTAGAAAAGAGTATGTAAAGAATATTTTATTAATTATATTCACATTGAATTTCATTGTTTATAGACATTTTTACAGTGAAATATGTAACAAGATAAGTGATTAATGACTAATAACTAAGATAATCATCAATTTTCTTGTGGGTCCTAGGATCATAAAATCTAAAATCTGCACCTTTAGCATGATTTTACCTATGATTCAATTTTGTGAACTGCATTCATTATCATTTGCATAGACATCTAGTCTTGCCCATCCTCTGTATGTTTTACTTCATATCCATTGACTAGACAGTTTCATTAAATGTTTAAGATGTTGCCTTTAACAAGCACTGATTAATTAAAAAATAAGATGTGCTGCTGTAAATAATGTGACATATGAATGTCCTTTGGAATTAAAACCTGCATAACTCAGAGAGAACAGATCCTTACATTTTCGTGCATTCTATAAGTAGAAGCAAAGTAGAAAAAGGGGGAAAAACCACAGCCCTATTTGTTTCCTATTCAAAACAACTCAAAACAAAAAACAAGAAAAAAATCAGAAAACAAGCAAATAAGAAACAAAAAAGTAGTCTGATTTGCTGACTCTGTGACTTTGTGTTAGCATATGAGCTGTGTGCTGTGTTTTAGAGAACAAACCCAACCTGGAACAAAGGTATCATCCTTGTTTATTATTACGTGACAAACAGAGATTTATTTGACAGATTGTAATCAGGATGGTCATCTCCTCCTGGCACTACTGCTGAGGCTGGAGGATGACATTTCATTAAATCGGTATGCTGGTGAATTGTCAGCACTTATTTTGCTTGTATGTTCTGCAGCTTTCAGCGTTATTGATCATGAAATTTTAATATAATGCTTAGATCGTATGCCTGAATTTCAAAAGGACCGTAGATTGATTGAGGACGAAGCTGCCCCAAGAGCTCAGTCTACACAATTTTATGCATAGTTCTTCTTTCTTTTTTCTTCATTTATGTATCTTCTCTTATTTTCCTTATCTAATTTTTTTTCCTTTTTCCTCCTAAGTTAGCAGAGGACAAGGGTGAGCAACACAGAAAGTCAGTGAGTAAGAAGAAGACTCAATAATTCATATGGATGAACGGTATTTTCAAAACTCATTTGTAAAGTTTCTGAAATTAAGCAATTTCTAGCAAATCACCAGCATTTCATATATAATAATGTTAGTACATCAAGCTATTCTTTTCTGGGATATTTATAACTGTGTAACACTGTTTATTATCAAATTTCTAATAATTTAACACAAAATGACTACCATGTTATATCATTTTTTATGTGATTTTAGAATTAGCACTTACTTAATTCACATCTGACAGAAATGGATTTGATCCCTTTAAGTTCTGATAGTTCAAGGGTTTGTTTAGAGAGTGGCCTTCAAGTGGCACCTTGTTCTTTGGCAGTCTGCAGACTTTGTCTTTCTTTTTCTGCCTCCTCCTTTCACACAGATGTAACAGAGAGCTGTTGCTTGTCTTTGCTTGTATTGGTCTTATAAGGAGATTGAGTTCTGCAGAGTACATTGATTTTTTTTCTCTGAACAACGTGATTACCTCAGTTCCTGTTAGCTGACTGTTTTTCAGTTGCTATGTCAAAGGTAATATGTACACAGCTTAGGGTAAGGCTGTTGGTCTGTAACCACATACTAAGGAAAGAAAACCAACTTAAATCCTTTTCTGCAGTGTTACAATAGGAGTTTATTATGGCCCATAAACTATTTTTTTTCTTTTTCATAACTTCTTTCACTTGAAGAAAAGTTCTTATATCATTGTTGGAAGCCATTTTAAAGACTATTCAAAATACAAAAATCATTTTCACACACATCCCAAGCCACAGAGAGAGGAAGGGGAAGGAAAACCTGTCATTTTATGACTTAGTTGGACTCTAGAGATTGATTTTACCTATAAATAATCTGTACTTCAATAGATATATAAGATGGTTCAAGGTTGTGCAGTGTATATCTATTAAGATGATCTGCTCCATAGTAGCCGAATGTGTCAGAAGCCTTGGGGTTTCCAAAACTTACCTTTCATTTAGCATTCATAAATAAGTGAATGAAAGAAAAAATTTAAATAATTTACATGCATTAGATGAATATATATGTACTATTTATTTAAAATAATACGTTTAAAGATGGACTTTGAAAGTTAAAATAAATAACAATTAATTTAAAGAATAAATATTTAAAAATACATCAATTTTATGTAAAAAGCAATTAATAACCCATATTTTATGTAGAATGTTCTTGAAAATGAGAATTCATTATTGGATAACAAAGAAAAACAGAGCTGGGTGGTGGTGGTGCACGCCTTTAATCCCAGCACTGGGGAGGCAGAGGCAGGCCAGCCTGGTCTACAAGAGCTAGTTCCAGGACAGGAACCAAAAGCTAAGGAAAAACCCTATCTCGAAAATTAAAAAAAAAAAAAGGAAAACAGTACATCCATGTGGATAGATAACTCATAAAAGCTTGCCTATAATTGACAATAATCTGAAGTCCAAAATTATAAGATACATTTAAAACCAGAAAATGAGCATGCTTCAAATACAAAAATTAACAATAATTGGGTCTCAAAAATTTATTTACTTATTTTTTGTTATTAAGTTTTGCTGTTTTTTAAGACAGCTCTTGTTGTCCTGGAATGCACTTTGTAGACAAGGTTGGCCTCAAACTCATTGAGACCTGCCTGTCTCTGCCTTGTGAGTACTAGGATTAAAAGTGTGTGTCACCACTGCCCAACTTGGTCGCAATTTTTATTTAAAAAAAGTATTATCTATAATTTATACCATTTTGGAGAGTAGAAAAGTACAGAACTCTGATGTTTGGTTCTATTATTTACTTTAAGTATCAATTTTATGACTAATTTGAAGTCAAATTACTCTAAACTAATTCAGTATCAAAATGTGTCTTTTAAGTGAAATGGTGGTTTAGAAACATTAAATTTTGCTCATTTGGTTTGTTTAAACTTAGTACAATATTCAAGTTAAACAACAAAAATAATAATCAAATGTCATTATCATTGTCCATGACATTGCTGGATGACAATATGTATAATATTTATACAACAGTATGATTCTGATCATATTGCCAGGCCAAACCCAAACAACAAACAATGCTATGTTGTGGATATGTTGTATCAATAGTTTACATGAAGAAATATAAATGAAATAGTAGTTCAGTAATTGCTGTGGAACTGTTTATAGACATTTATAGGTCTTTCTCATTCATTCACTTATTTATCCACCAAATAAATGAATACTCTCTTTTAAGAACTAGCTTAAATACTCTATAAAGAAATACCTCTTAAATTGAAGCATGATTAATAAAAACTCAGAGAGAAATTGGCGTTCAATCTGCAGATCTGAAAAGCAAAATAGCCAGCCACTGACTGATTCTTACCTCGAACTCAGTCAGAAATGACGATTTTTGCCTCTCAAAATCTCAGAATGAGACTATGTGTTGTGAGTCACTTCCTCCCATTCTAGGGCTGGGGTTAAAAATGCACCACTGTGATTAAAGGCATGCACCACCCGATTTATATGGCAGTTAGTGTGGCTATTGGGATTAAAGGTTCGTGTCATTGTGGCTACTGGGATTAAAAGTGAATGTTAACATAACCTCGTCTGTAAGGCTGACCAGTGGAACTGTTTTATTCTCAGAGATCTTAAGGAAGTCTTTATTTATTAAAATATAATAGAACTATCACTACATTAAACAGATCAAAATTCAAAGAAAAATAGACATAAAAATAATGAATTTACCTTTTATTTTCCATAGTACTTTATGAAATGCCTAATTTAAAAGTATTTTCCTATAGAATAACATATTCAATAAAATCAGTGCCATGTGACAGTGGTAATAAATGTCCTGTATTATATATTTTTGTACTGACTAGTTTTAGGTTAACATGACATAATCTAGAGTCATTTTGAAAAAGTAAACCTCAACTGAGAAAATGTCTCATCTGACTAGCCTGTAGACAAATCTGAGGTGCATTATTTTGATTGATGATTGATATGGGTGGACCCATGCCACAGGGGAAGTGTCCAGCCATAGGAATTAAGATGATGTAATTATGAGCTGAGCACGCCTGGAGAGCAAGCCAGTAAGCAGCACTGTTCTATGCTTTCTGCTTCAGTTCTTGCCTCTAGGTTCCTGCCCTATTTGAAATCCTGCCCTGACTTCCATAATGGTGCAGAAGTGTGAGAAAAAAATAAACTCTCCACTTCACAAGGTGCTTTAAGTAGTGGTATTTTATCACAGCAACAGAAACCCTAAGAAAGACAAACCCTTAAACTGGCTAAAAGGCAATGTTGACAGCACTGATTTTAATAGAACAGGATGTGAAGCCGAGTGACAGTGAGTGAGCCATGAAAATATACACACGAGTAACATTATATAGGCTGAGCAGGTTGTATTTATGAATATAGGCTAAAGGAAAAAAGGTAAAAAGAGGTTATGAATAAAAGAAGAACAAAAAGGGGCTCATTATGAGTTCTGAGGGAGAGATGGGAAAGAGAATGATATAATTATTTTATCATCTCAAAAAAGTAAAAAAGTACTCATAAAGTCCAGTTATAAACTATTTTAAATATCTACTCTAGTAAAAGAACTGAAATTTCAGAACCTAGTTCATGAAAGTCATTATTTTACTCCAAGAAATATGGAAGGGTATAAATTTATCTTTTGTGTATAGTTAAATGTTTTGACACATTACATATTACAGAAAATATCTAACTGAAACAATATAGCGACAAGTCTAAAACATGTTGTCAGTTCACATTGTCTAATTCCTACTAATACTTGAAATGCATTGTATAAAAAGAATCACCAAGTATAAATTTTAACATAAAAGAAAATGATTTTCTTTCATTTGTTGACAAGGCTTAATATGAAAAAACTCAGTTACTGAAAAGGAGATATTTAGAAAAATTTAACTTTATTTATGTGTATGTATTCTATATTTCGTGCATATTACATATTTAGTGAACATTATTTATTTAATACATATAAAAACTGTGTTTCAATCACGCCAATTCCACAGCAGCTCTAGACAGAATGCTCCGCATCTCCCTCCATACTTCATGTCTGAAACCAAGGGAAACTATCCATTTGCGATACTCTGAAAAGGATATTATGAAATAAATCTGAACAAGGAAGTGAGAAAGACTTGTTTAATGAAAATTTTAAGATGTTGAAAAAAGAACTTGAAGACGATATCAGAAGATATACAGACCTCCCATGTTCATAATTAGTTATAATTAATAATATGAAAATGGTCATCCTTCCAAAAGAAACTTATAGGTTCAATATAAGTCTGATCAATATCCCTAAGTAGTTCTTTAGAGATATTTTAAAAAAAGGAGAATCATCAATCTGTAAAAACACATAGAAATACAAAAGACCCACGATAGGACAAAAAGTACTGAACACTAAAACCACACTGCTAGATGTACTACCAGTCCTAATTTTAAGTTATACTGCAGAGCTATAGCAATAAATTGTGACTGGTACTGAACACAAATAGACACACTAAGTAGTGGAATTGAATTGAAGGTTAAGATAACAGTAGTCTAATTTCTGACAGAGAGATAGACTACACACTCTGGAGTAAAGGCAGTGTCTTCTACAAATGGTGATGTCTTATGTGGAGATCGACACACAGAAAAATGAAACTAAACCCTTGTTTTGTTTGTTGTGAAAAAATAGCCAAATCCAAATGGGTCAGGGAACTCAACATAAGCTTTGATAGCTGAATGCAAAAGGGAAGGTCTTGCACAAACCAAGAATGGGAAAGAACTTTCTTAACATCACCTCAATGTAACATAGGCATCTCAAGAACAATTGACAAAGGGCACTGGGAAACCTGAAAAGCTTGTTTGTATCAAAGGACTCCATCTTTCAATCGAAAAAGCTTATGTAATGTAAAAATATCTTTGCCCACTATACAAAAATAAAAAAACCTAAACACCAACAAAAAATTAAATAAACAACCCACTTGGTTCATTGAATATAACAAAGTTCTCAACAAAGAGACTATGTTCCAAAATCCAACTCAAGTGCCAGGGACAGTTTTTGATCCCACTGCTAAGAGCCCCATAGACAAAGTTACATAACTGTCACATACAGAGAATGGGCCTTGGAGGATTCCATCCAGGCTCCATAGATGTTAATCTAAGGTTCATGAGCTTCCAGGATCCCAGACCATTTGTCTCTGTGATTACTCCCATTATGACCCTGATCCCCATGGCTCACACCATCCCTCCTCCCTCTCTTCAGTAGGAGTCCGGGAAATCAGCCCAGTGCTTGGCTGTGGATCTCTGCATCTGTTTCCATCAGATGGCTCTCTGATAAGGAGTGGATGTGAAGAGTGTAGAATAGGGGGAGGGGAGGAGAGCAGGGAAACTGTGATAAGGATATAAAATAAATGAAAATTTGTAATGAAAAGAATGAATGACCCATGGTTTTATAATAAAAACAGCATTCTCAAAAATTGCTTTAGTAGAAATAATTAAATTTTAAAATGTTCAACATTCATATCCATCAGTGAAAAACAAACCATGACTGCATTGGATTTCAACTTATGTAAATCAAAATATCTAAAATGAATAAGAAGTAAAATGGTGGTGTGGATTTTGGTGAAAGAGAATACTTACTCAATGGTAGTTATGTATACAATCTGGTGTGTTCATTATACACATCAGTGCTGAGGACCTGAGGATCCTTTAAAGCCATAGAATTCATGTACAATATTATACATGATATTATACATGTATATACTAATACAGAAGGACAACTTATTTGTAATCATTGCTCTTTCATTCACAGTAGCTATAAATGAAGTAGCCTAGATACTGATCAACTATAAATTAAGAAAATAAATGTGATAAAATTATACAATATGATATTTTTCAGTTCTAAAAAATGAAATTATGAAGCTTTCCAGTAAATAGATCTATCTGGACATAATCATCTATGCAGGTAACCAGTACCTACAAAAAAAAAAAAACAACGACGTATTCTGGTCCATATGTAGATATTAACGCTATTCTTTATATACGTGTGTTTAAACCGGAGTACGCATAGAATTCAGGAAACCTGTAAGTTGCTATAGGTGTGGATTTTGAGGGAGTGGGGACAAAGTGCAGGTAGTATAAAGATGGGGCTGGTAATGATAGAAAAGGGAGGGATAAAGATAGCGAGGCATGAAATGAAAATAAGGGAGTATGGGAAGAGATAACTAACAATATGGAACTCTGAAAATGCCATATGGAAACATTACACTGTAGAATCTTTCTAAAGCATGCACATATACATAATAAAAGGGGTTTAAAAGTAGTTATCTTAAAATTAAAGAAAATGCCTCTCTCAGACAGCATATGCTATATGAAGCCAGTAATCTGGAAATAAAAGCTAAAAGCATAAGTTACCCTGTTGTCTGGTTTGGGTTAATGTTATTTTCACAAGTTCCACAAAATGTCTTTAAAGCCTCAAGCATGGGTTGGTCATGCCTTTAATCCTAGCATTTGGGAGGCAGAGCCAAAAGGATCTGTTGAGTTCAAGGCCAGCCTGGTTCTAGAACAGCCAGAACTGTTACACAGAGAAACACTGTCTTGAAAAATAAACAAACACTCAAAACAAAAGCAACAACAACAAACCTCGAGTAGGAAAGGTGAGTGGCATATAGAATGTCACGGGCGTCACTCTGGTCATGAATACAGGAGACAGGCTAAGCTCTGGGTTCTCTTCAGACTAGTAAGAAGTACAGAATAAGCTAACATAATATCCACAAGTTTTAAGACCTAAAAATATTTATTCAATACACCAGCAGTTGATAAGAAGTAAGAAAAAATAACACATGAACAACTTAGACATGTTTTAAGATGATTATTTTGGTCATTCTTCAAGTTTTATTGAGAGAGAATTTGTTTTCCATAATGTGAAAGTAACAGGAAAATTTCTATAAGAAGGAAAAATGCTTAAGGAAAAAAAAGTGAATCAGTGAGTGTATTCTCCCTTTCAGTTTTCTATGTTATTTAGTAGGTGAAAGAAAAGACTCCAAACAAAGGAGAAACAGTCACCATAAATTAATAAGATGTAGTGGGGGGGGGGGCTTTTCCACAATGGAGAACATGTATGAAGATTTCATTTGATGATCTGGGCTACAGTTGGTCCTGTCTGCCCAAAATAAATTTAGAGCAGAAATTATATACACAACTTCAACAGTATTAGAATGTCTGATTGTTCATGAATGAAGGTTTATTTCACAACACCAGGTAAAGTTATAGGAACAGCACTTGAGGTTGAAGGAAATCTGTACTGTTAAATTAGGGTTTCTAGTCAATACCTTGAAATTAACTTCAGTGATAAGTAGTTGTGAGTTAGTCTTGATTTTCACCATAGCCTTTGCATTAACCATGAACATGAGCATGTCTATGCGATTTCTAGATTGGATTAATTCAGGTGGGTAGATACTACTTTTGCATACCTTAAAAGAGAAAAATAAGTAAATGTGTTTGTTTCTCCTCAATTTGTAAACAAACTATATATAAAGTGTATACTTCTGTTGGTTTTAACATTTTTTGTTCAGAATAAAAATAATAAATTAAGATGTAGATGAACCAATACAAATATTTGAAAGTGTAATAATTATTTTTAAAAACCAGGCCTGCTAACTTGGCAACATCTGTTTATTTGTTCTCGTTGTCTGTAGTATCCGATTCTTCCAGACTTCCTGCCTTAAGGCTGTGAGAACTCATTCCTGCAACCTTTTAAACACTGCAACATATCACCCGAGATCCCCTCTGCCACCTTGTGCAAGCATTCTGTGTTCTTGGCCTAATTATCTCTCAGCTATTCAATCATATTATGCTTTTTAGAATAGTACACTTTCTTTCTATCTGTAAAAATTATTAAACTTGGAGAGCTTGTAGGTTCATTTTGGAATAAATTTCAGTGTTCTGTACTTCATTTGGCTAAGTCTTTTTGTAACTCTAAATTAAAATTAGAGCCTTCTTCAAAAGAGAAGACTCTACTCTAAATAGGAGCTAAAGTTTTGTCTATGAATTTGTGTGGTCATTAAGGACCACATAAATATCAGGATTATCCATCTGGGAAACTTATTTTTTATTTTATATGCTTCCTATTTTCAAAATAGCAAACAATTTTGTTTTCTTCTATACACATTTGATGATGTCTAAAAATTAGAATCTCTTGACAATTTGAAGAAGAAAATGAGAAATAAAGATTTGCAAACTAGTGACTTCTAGTTTTCCAGGAACGGGTCAGAAAGGGTGTTACATAGCTAGGCCATTTTTTTGTGTGTGTATTTCTTTTTTTTTAATTTATTTATTAAAGATTTCTGTCTCTTCCCCGCCACCGCCTCCCATTTCCCTTCCCCTCCCCCAATCAAGTACCCCTCCCTCCTCCCTTGTCAGCCCAAAGAGCAATCAGGGTTCCCTGCTCTGTGGGAAGTCCAAGGACAACCCACCTCCATCCAGGTCTAGTAAGGTGAGCATCCAAACTGCCTAGGCTCCCACAAAGCTAGGCCATTTTTACATTTCATAATGAATATAGAGAAATGAGTTGAAGAAAAAAGGAATGCAGTCTAAAATTGGTTTCCTGAACACAATCAGCACTCGAAGAGTAGAAGAGATACTATGAGTGATTTACAGGTTTGTTTTCTGGAGTTTCTAAAATACTTCCTATCACTGGAGAAATTATTTCATGTTTTAGAGGAAAAGAACAGACAGACAAACAGACAGACCAAAAGACAAGCTTGGCAGCTGTTAGGTCAGCACTTGGGAGTCTGACATGGGAGAATATAAACTGAATGCCAGTCTGGGGTACACATTGAATTCTAGAGCAGACTAGGACACAGACAATATAAGACCCATTTATTTTATTTTAGGGAGAGGTATGTAAGTGTTGAAAGAAAGAATATTGGAATTCAGATCTCACAAGTGTAAGTCAAAGACTATGTAACTAGTCCTCCAACATTCCTTAAAGTAAGAGGATTGATATACAAGAATTCAACTAGTCACCACCTCCCCTCCACTTTTTGCACTAACAGAATTTCAAAAAAAAAAAAAAAAAGCTGTGAATCTGCTCAAGAATGGGCATGAGATGCAAAACAGCAGTTAGCACAGCTGACATTTTCTCAGTAACAGGCTAGAAGCCAGAGCTTCCCAGCAGGGCATGGTAAGGAACACAGTAGCAACCAGTGATCTTCTGAGGTGTTGATGACCATTAGCAGTTGTGGGAAGAAAGTGTACCCTTTTCTTCAGTAGTGTAGCACCTGTAAGCTGCATTTGCTATGGGGATTTACCTGGTACTCATGCACAAGCCAGACAGAGGTTCTAATTAACTCAGGGAGCTTCATGTAAATAGAAGACATGAAAGAAGGATGGAGAAACTTTGAGAAGACAGGTTCCAGTGGAAGAGGAAGGGTGATAAGAGGGAGCATTGAAAGATAAATATGACTAAAAAATCATTTTAATTGAATTTGTAAACATTAATGTAAACGTGAAGCTGTCAAACAACATTTTTTTTTAAAAAAAAAATCTCTGTTTCTCATGATGGGTTCTTAACATATAAATACTTCCTATAACAGATGGGTTACAATGTGTGAATTTTTTTTGAACTTGGAAATAAACTCACCTAAAGTTAAGGCACAATATGCCGTATGAAAATATATTGGGGTCAGAATGTTCTAGTCAGCACGTCAAACAGAAGATGAGAGCTATAGGAAAGAGATAGGAGAGGTCCCTGGTGAGTTAAAATATGGACTGAAGATAGAAGACCCAATTTTTCAATAGCAACAATGAAAAACATGGACAAACATTCTATGGCCATCAAAATCGTGTGAGACAGGAAGCAGAAGGATATAGATCATAGGGTTAGTATAACAGGGAAACAAATGGTAAACGAAATCTAACAATTGATCTGACACTATTATGATAAAACATTGTCAATGTAATCCAGGAAAATGTTTCAATGAAATCCAGTGAATTCAATGGATCAGTGTAAATACAAACACAATTTTGAATGGAATGTATCAAGCACCATCGTTTATATTGGTTTTTCTCCTCTGTTATATACTTGCTTTGCACAAACAGTATATACTCATTCATAAGTGGATATTATATATAAAGCAAAGGCCAGCTAGCCTACAAGCCAAAACCTCAGAGAAGCTAGATAACAAGGACAACATAACAGAGACATACATGGATCCTCTGGGAATAGGAAATTGATAAGATCTCCTGAGTAAATTTGGAACATGGCAGGGAAGGGGGGACCATGGAAGGATAGAGGGTAGAGGGGAAGGGAAGACGGAAGGAGAACGTGAGGGAACAAGACGGTAGAGCTGGCGGAGGGACAGAGACAGAGAACAAAGAAAGATACAACTCGATAGAGAGGGTCATTATAGGGGTTTAGCAAGAAAACTACCACTAGAGAAATTCCTGGGAATCCACAAGGATGACCCCAGATAAGACTCTAAGCAATAATGGAGAGGGTATTTGAACTGACCTTCCTTGTAATTAGACAGATGATTGCCTTAATTGTCATTATAGAAACTACATTCAGTAACTGCTGGAAGAAGATACAGAGATCCATAGCTAAGTACTGGACCAAGCTCCAGAGTCCAGTAGGAGAGAGAGGACCATACAAGACCATGATGGGGAAACCATAGAAACAGCAGACCAGCGCTAGTGGGAGCTAGCTGGCTCTGGACTGACAACTGGGGAACCTGCATAGGACCAAACCAGGGCCCTTAAATGTAGATGATAATTGTGTGGCTTGGGCAGTTTGTAGGGCCACTGGCAGTGTGATCAGAATATATCCTGAGTGCATGAACTGTTTTGTTTGTTTGTCTGTTTGTTTAACCCATTCCCTGTAGAGTGATACCTTGCTCAACCTAGATAAAGGGCAGGGACCGGGGGTGGTCACCTCAAATGTGACGTGACATACTCTGTTGACTCCCATGAGAGGCCATACACTCTCTGAGGAGTGGGTGGGGGTTGGGTGGGGGAGAAGGTAGGAGGAGCTGGAGGAGGGGAAGGAGGGTAAATTGGAATTGATATGTAGAATAAAAAAATGATTGTTTTAATAAAAAATATTTTTCCTTGCTTCATATGTAAGATTTTAATATTATCTTAAATTTTGCACAAAACATTTATAATTATTTGATATTTTAGTTCATGTACACATTGCTGCTCACCAACTAAAGGTAACTAGGATATTTTCAAATATTACCCATGTTGTATAATTTAAGTTGGCCATTTCTAATAAAAAAATTCAGTTTCTTTTTGTTGTTGATGCATCATTAACTCCCCATCTTAAAATAGTTTAATAAGTTCAAATGTAAGTAAAATGATTAATTACCTATGCAAGCTCTACATGAAACACTAGTTTACTAGCTAGAGTAGTGAGAAATACAAAATGGCCTGGTGAGAAACCATCTGTAATTCTCTCCAATTCCTTAAAATCATTTTCCCGCTTTCATTATCACAATTTTCAATAGCAACAATAACAGAAGGTTCATCACTAAGACATCATGATGTATTTAATACCCTGTGACATGTTTTTATCTTGCTGGAATATTTGATTGTTAATTTTAATATTAAAACTATTTCCATTTTTATCATTCTAGACTCTGCAAAATGGATTTTAATAGGTTCTGAAAAAACACTTGCATGTCAGTGTAAAACTAGATCATTTGTCAAAAAAATCAGGAAATTGGATAATAGTGAAATGAATGTTATTTTTAATATTAAACAGCAATTAATTTGATTCTGGTAATATGTTTTACTTTTTGAGACAGTAGAATCATTTTATATATTTAATTAACAATTTTAAAATATATTAAAAGAGATTAATGGCAATCTCTAAATTAAACAATTTCTCTTTTAATTTTGTTTTGTCTCTTTCTTTTTATCCATTTTATAGATTATTAAAGAAAAAAACAAATATATCTATCAGCAACTCATTGTCTAATATATGAAAATTATTTAAAAACGCTACTCAGTTCACTGTGAAAAGTGATAGTATGTTCTTTAATTCTGTTACTAAATCAAATATCAAAAATTTTTCTCATCAGTTAAAGCTTTTCAATTTGTTGATTTAAAATCTTAATATATTTCACCCCTTTTCTCTCTCTTTTGTATACTTAGCTTCATAAGATCAATCCTTCCCACTTCCCTTGACTTCCTTTGCCAAAGAGACCTCTTTCTTGACTCCGTGAATTACTAATTACATATCTACTGTGATTATTCAGATTACGTTACACATACCAAAAGTTTAAAAGTTAATATTTATATACAGAACAAAGAATGGATGATTTGCCTTTTGGGTTCTCTGTTACCTCACGTAGGATATTTTTCAAATTTAATTCATTTATGTTCAAGTTTAATTTTCTCAACAGCTAGATAATATTTCCTCTTATAAATGTGCCACATTTTCATCTGTTTATTGTTTATGGGCATCTGAGCTGTTTCTAATGTCTGGATATTATGAATAGAGAGACAATGAACATGAACTAGAAAGTATCTCTATTGGAGGATGTAGGGACCTTTGCATATATGCCCAAGTTTCAGGTTGACCAATTTTTATCTTTCTGAGAAATTTCCACACAATTTTCCATAGTACTGCACCAGTTTGTACTCCCACCAGCAATGAATAGGAGTTCCCCTTCTGTGTTCCTGCCCGCATGAGCCAAAATTTGTTTCATGATCTTGGCTAGTCAGACTAGATAAATGAAATCTCAATAATTTTAGTATGCATTCCTTAATTGTTAGAAATATTGAATTTTATGTATTTCTCAGTCACTTGTGTTTCGCGTTATTGAGAACTCTCTCCATTGTCTGTATTTTTTCTGATGTTCATTTTTTCAATACTTTATGTAGTTTAGTGAATAATTATTTTTGTCTGATGTATAATTGATAAATAACATTTCTCCTTCTCTGTCCTGCTGCTTTCTTCAAATAATAGCATTATGTGCCATACAGAATTGTTTTAATTTCATGAGGTTTAAATTATTAATTGTTGGTCTTAATGCCTGGGCTACCAATGTCCTCTTTGGAAAGACTTGTCTGAACTAATGAGGTCAAGGATATTGTTTATTTATTTATTTTTTTTTTGGTCAGATTCACAATATCTGGCCTTCTGTTAAGATCCTCAATTGATTTGTAGTTGAACTTTGTGTAGGGTGATAGATATTGATCTAATTTTATATAGCCATACATTTTGACCAGTACTACTTGTTGCCAGTGACAAAATTTTACCAATGTGTGAAAGACCCTTCACGAGTCTTCCCTCTGGGGAGACCCTTCCCAAGGAACAGCGAGACCATTTGTACGGATGCAACCAGCAAGAGGTTTATTCAGATACACAGGTACCTGGGGCAACAGAGTCCCTCGGGACTTGCACGCGCCCAGGTCGGGGTAATGGGTTTATATATGTTTTGGGGAGCAAGAAGCGCCGTACAGAAGCGAGAAGCATAGTTACAGGGTTTTCATTGGTCAGCCTGAATGTGGCCGAGTTTAAGCCGGGGACAAGGTTCCTAGCTCTCGAGAATTCAGATATGGGCTGACTTGGCTCTTATCTAGGGTACATAAGTGTCTTTTTCGGTCTTTTCTTTGTTCCTCCCTCGGCCCAGCTACAGATGTCTTTATCTCATTTTGGCAGCCTTTAAGCTGTCCTTTGTTTAAACCCTGAATATTCAGTACATTCAGAAAATGGCGTTACTGCTGCTAAGTTGTTTAGCAAGCTAGACGGGGGTCTTTCATGTGTACTTTTAAATTGTTTTTCAAAACCTAGTTATCTGTAGGTATGTAGACTTATATCAAGACCTCGATCAATGAGTCTATTTTGCACCAATATAGTATAATTTTTGTAACTGTAATTGTTGTACAACTTGAAATCAGGGAATGTGATTTCTACAGCAGTTCTTTTATTATTCATGAATATTTTAGATGTCCTGATTTCTCATTTCATACGCAGTTGGAGATTGATTTTTAAATTTCTATGAAGAATTGTGTGGGAATCTTGATAGCGGTTGTATTGAATCAGTATATTGATTTTGGCAGGGTGTCCATTTTAATAAAATTAATCACTCTGATCTATGAGCAAGAGAGATATCATTGTCTATTAGTGTCCTATTCAATTTCATTATTCAATGTTTTAAAGTTTTATATTATACTAGTTAACCTTTCTTGGTTAACATTATCCAAAAAATTCTATTTTATTGAGGGTCCTGTGTAAGGAATTTTCACTATCTCAGTAGGTTTGTCCTTTGTATGTAGGACGCCTACTGATTTTTGTTAATTGATTCTGCACCCACTACTTTACTGAAAGTGTTTATCAGCTGCAATAATTTTCTGCTGAATTTTTTGTTTTGTTTTGTTTGGGTTGGGCAGTTCAAGATAGGGTTTGTCTGTAGCTTTGGAGCCTGTCCTGGAACTCATTCTGTAGATCAGGCTGGCTTTGATTTCACAGAGATCCACTTGTCTCTGCCTCCCAAGTGCAGATTAAAGGTGTGAATCACCACCACCCATCCCTGACAAACATAGATGACTATTGACTTATAATTCTTAATAACTGTATAACTTAAAGTCTAAGACTTCATATTAGAATATTATATAATAAGCAACTATGCAACAAATGAGGACAATGACCTCAAAATTTAAACAATGTATAAGTATCTTGATCAGAAGTAGAAATGTACATTGTAGTATTATAAATATATATTAATATACAAAAATGTTTAAGTAGAGGTAAAAACATGCATGCATACAATATTCAATGCAATTTAACTTTGTATCATTATACAAGAATCTATACCAATGTAATTGCCTAGAAATAATAACTCACAAGTATTCATTATATTACTCACTATTATTAGGGTGAGTAAGCTCATACTAATCTATTATCCCATCCAATTTTTTCCTTTTTTTTCCCAAAGAGATCCCTGAGCCTATAAAATCTCCCCCCCCAATCCCAACCCTATACCAAATATAATCAACCCCTAAATTATGTCCCTAACCCTGAGGGCAAACTTTGTTGGGAGAGGGAACATGGTCTTCTAGATTACTTACAGCTGTCATGGGGGTGATGTTAGTTTCTGAGCCACTTTAATTTTTTGCTTTGGTGCTGATAAAATACTGAGAAATATGCTTTGCTTGAGAAATTAAAAGCAATGAAATCAATTCCATATACGGAGTAAGAAAACCAGAACTCACTGGCAGGGAGCAGAAACCAGAAGCTGCATAATCGCCACGTGGCATCGAATCGGGCCAGGGAACAGGGTTGGGAGACTGTCTGGGCTATGGACCAGCTCAGCCGTTAGGCTGTTCACCCTGTAGGCATGGCTCTGAATCCACGTAGGTGCCAAATGAAGAAAACCACTTAAAAGAAATCCCACACTAACTCAGAATTGAGAAATAGATGGTTATTTATTTAGGGGTAGACTCACTCCTCTGCTTGAGTGGAGATCAGAAACCGTAATCAGCAATAGGAACAGAGAGACCAGAAAAAAGACCAAACACATTCTCTACATCAGCATATATAAGAGGCCACGCCCCAGTGGGCAGGTAACCACTGGCTGTAAGACTTCCTACAGCAGTCTTTAATATCTTAAATTATTTTATTTGCAGATATATAAATAGATTGTATAAATTAAATATATTATATAGTAATTATATAAAATATAGGAATATAATACATAATACTATGTTATTTGAGAATTTCTTTCCCACTTATATCCCTTGGATCCCCATAACTTATTTTATTCCTTTTGCTAAGACAAAGTATCATATTAAATAGGTATGTAGATAGTGGACATTTTTATTTTCATCTTATTTTTAATGAAATGCTTGAGCGCTCACTGTTGAATTTGATATTCACTGTGGATTTACTGTATATCATCCTTGTTATATTGAGATATATCCTTGTATCTCTAGTTTCTCCAGAAATTTTATTATGAAAGAATGATGGAATTTTGTCAAGGTCTTTTCTATGTCTAACAAGGAAATCATGTGGGTTTTGTCTTTTAGTCTGTTTATGTGGTGCATTAAGTTTATCAATTTACATATATTAAATAATGCTTCTGATCTGTTCTTACACTGAATTTCCAGATATTTTATAACATATATACTTATAACTTTAGTATCTATGTTCATAAATTATTTTTATCTATAATTTCTTTTTTGTTTGATCATTCTGTGGTTTGAGTGTCAAAATAATAATTGCCTTAAAAATAAGGCAATGTTCATTCAGTACCCGTTTTGTGAAATAATTTGAGGAGTATTGGCATTAATTTTTCTTCAAATATCTGGCTGAATTCTCTGATGAATTCACTTGTCTCTGCTAATCTGGGAGTTAGTAGGTTTAATTACTGCTTCTATTTTACTAGGGAACATGGGTATAGTTAAATTGTTTATTTGACCTTGATATAACATTGGGAGTTTATATATATCACAAGAAATTCATACATTTCTCTCAGGCTTTTCAGTTTGGTAAAACATATATTTGTTCAGTCGTTTTCTGAGACAGGGTTTTTCTGTGTATTTAGCCCTGGATGTATGGTAACTCAGTTTGTAGACCAGGCTGACCTTTGACTCACAGGGTTATGTCTCTACTCTGTGAGTGATGGGGTTAAAGGTATGCACCACCATGCCTGACAAAATGCAAACCCTTAAAATTTGTATTTTTTCTCTTAAATTTCTTGTACTTGTTATATGTGTACCTATTTGTTTTATGTTTTAGTTTAGTTTAGGTTTTTTTTTTTTGAATCCTATAGAGATATTTTCCCCCTATAGAGATCTGGAAATAATTCTATGAAAATGACACCCCTCTCCCCAGTAGTTGGGATACATGGTTTTTTGTTTTCCTCAGGATTGGTTATAAGTATTATAGAGTGGTGAACATAATAATAATAGTAATTAGACTTTGGAATCTCATTTGGTATAGAAAAATGGGGAATAGATAAGACAGAATATTAAGGTAGATTAGAGTATCTACTTGTAAACAATTTTAGCAACGATTAGTTACAGACAATTTACATTAGTATAGATTCTTGGATATTGATACATATGTAAAATTATTTTTGCATTTCTAAGATTATTTTCATATTGATACAAATTAAAAATTATGTTTCCTGGTATTTTAATTAGAACCTGAGTTTTATACATTGTTTTCTTAGTCTTGACCTACAAAATGTAGAATTTTTATCTATTATTACATCAAAACTCATTGAAAGATGGATTTCTCTGGCTCTGATTCCTTTTGCAAATTCACATTCTTTGTTTATAACATTAAAATTCTTGTTCTTGTACTCAACAAATTATATGTTTTATTCTCAATTTATTAACATTGCTGGATTCAATATATAATTTTCCTTAGATGTCAGGAAATCACATACATATAATAGGAAGATATGCAAGCCTATTGTTGATTGACACTCCTTTTGATCCACTAAGATCATATATTTATGTCACTCAGGAATTCAAATAAGTTTTATTTATGGGCAATAAAATATTTAAATATTAGCTATTGTTCCATAAATATTTGTTTTATCTAATTTGAGTAAAATTATATTTTGTGAGTGAGTATGTTATTTGGATAAGAGTTATAAAGTTCTGCCTAAGGCAATGATACAGTTTCTCAGGATTTTTCAAGTTAAAATTAATATGACATAGCATTATAAAAATTAATCTCATAAACAATCATCACCATGTGCAAACTCTGAAAACTAGCATAAAAGGATAAAGGAAATGGACTGCTGGAGTACTTAGAGTCTGGTACAGAATTTGTTGCAACAGAAATTAAAGCAAGAAAAAATGTGTTTTAAGAATGAGAAAATTTTGGTCTGTAGTTATTTATTTACTTAAGAAATAAAGTACTTTTAATGATTAAGGATAATCAAATTTTTCTTTTTTAACCACCCAATTTTGCTTATATTTAGTCTACTAAGTAATGGGATGACTTGGGAAGTAGAAAATGAGTTTCATGTTGGATTGTCATATTGAAAGTTATGAAAATTGTATGCATGTGGGAAAATCTAGGAACTTAAAAATTATGTACAAATATCAGTGTGAAGTCAACATTGCCGATTTAAATTTGTAAATTCTGCCCTGCGGGCTGAGTAACCACTATCCTAGGATTCGGTGGAGATTTGAGAGAGAGGAATTAGGTCAGAAATTGGAAACTGCAAAATGTGTTTATGTCCAGGGAACAGAAGCAGGAAGGACAGACTGCTGAAAATGTGTACCAGGGAAAACTGTAATTAATGCTATCCCTTATTTCCATGTAAATCTCTTGGAAAGAGCTTTAAGAGTATATATATATATGTATATGTATATATATACATATATATATATATATAAACAAAAATATGTATTTAAAAATATGTAATATATGTAAGGGCATATTCAATATGAGAATATATTATTAGAAATAAATACATAATATCAAAATAATATATGACAATATGTAATTTCATATATTAATTTATGTATAATCAGTGGAAAAGTTCGTCTATATGCAGGTAAAGGGGAGGATTTTAGGTCTGGCACATTGTTCTTTTCTTTAAACTCCACTTTAAACTGTTCTTTATTTCCACTGCAGCAAGTGCTTTTTTATTTTTTTTTATTTTTTATGATGTGATCAGCTCATGCATGTAGTTAAATGGTATATAAACAACAATCAATTCAAATTAAGTCTTTCCATTTTTAGATGTGAAGCTCACTAAGCCATCTCACATCTCATAATTGTATAATTCACTGTAATTACATAATGCTCATATGGTGCAAAAGTAATTGATAGGCTGACATTAAAGCAAAATGACTTAAGCCTATCTTAATTTGAAATGCAATGATCACATTACTAATAATAAGATTAGTCCTAAATTTTGGAATTGCTTCCTGTAGGAAATTTATCAGTCTTCCTTGAACCAACTTTAAGGGCATTTAGAAGAAAGCCTAGGAGAAAATACATGAATAAAATGTCTATTTATTTGTAACATATTTTAGTGCTTCCTGATTAAAATTTCTTTATATTTAGTCTGCCGAGAATACAAATGTATTTGGCAATAGATACTAGCAATCTCTTTTATAATTAGCCTTGTCTAAAGTGATTTACTCAGTAATAAAATAAGCCAGATTCAGGGACTTTGATCACTTCTCAGGGGGAGAAATCAGGCATCACGCAAAGCTAATGACTAAATTTGAAAGGAAGAAAAAAATCTTATTTTTTTTTCAACTTGTACAAACTGTAAGTCAGAACACTTAATATAGTAATGGCCCTAAGATTTCAAGCCAACTTACTTTCTCCCATAAGAGATTAAAACAGAGTTATTTCTAAAATTTTTGTAGCTATGGCGTTTCAGTAGCAAACATAAGGGATTCATTGAAATAAAATTTGATCACAAAAGTCAAACATGATGGCACATATCTGTACTACAGAAGCAGAAAAGGAAGACTGTTGGATTAAGAGTTCGAGGTAAGCTTGACGTATAGAACGAAACTCTATGTCAAACAAACAAACAAGAACAGATGTTTTTCATAAGACCTGTGTTAAAGTTAGCTCAATTCAGAAAATAACCAGGCAATCTTAAAGATAAACAATTTATATATATATATATATATATATATATATATATATATATATATATATATATATATACAGGGTTTCTCTGTAGTTTTTGGTGCCTGTCCTGGAACTAGCTCTTGTAGACCAGGCTGGCCTCAAACTCACAGAGATCCGCCTGCCTCTGCCTCCCAAGTGAACAATTATATTTTTAATTGTTATAAGGGGAAACTCATGCCACAAAAATGGGAAGTCCTAGTTCTGCTGTTTCTGGAGGGAATCACCCAGGGAGAGAGTTCACCTGGTCTGTCCCAGTTTTCTTCCTGGGCTCCAGGTAGCCATGCCTTAAATAGGTTCCACTTCTTAAAGGTGATTGGTTAACAGAACTTTCCCCATTACCTCCCCCTTTTGTCTAAACAAGATCGATCCAAACACAATACAACTATATAAAATAGGAACAGATACCAAATATAAAATTACAAACAATACAAACAATATTAAGCAAGGCACACATAACAAAAGTTTTACTAAATATTCTATTTTAAGGAGTCTAAATCTTGCATTGAAATTAAGCTTGGGTAAATCAAGAGGAAAGTAACCACAACTATCTAATCTTCAACAGCATGGAAGATCTGAGAAGGGAAACAATATTACTTGAGTAAGCAGGAAGTGCAATCAAGCAGCTTCCAAAATGTGCAACAAATGACAGAGACAACTGGCTACCTGGGCAATCACCAAAAGTCTCATTTGCACATTGAAGCAACCAACTAT
The DNA here is from genome assembly GCA_963919715.1 of Microtus obscurus. Lineage (NCBI taxonomy): Eukaryota > Metazoa > Chordata > Mammalia > Rodentia > Cricetidae > Microtus > Microtus obscurus. The sequence continues at coordinate 1,174,189 of CAWTZC010000854.1, read as the reverse complement.
GGCTAAGGCCTAACATGATTGACAGACCATTTTCAAAGGCAAGATACTTTTCAAAACTATCTTACCCTGTCTTGGCAGGATTTGATAGTCCTGTTTTATCCATTTATGGATACTATGTATCTTTGTCAGTGGTTGAGGTATGGGCATTTCTTTGCCCAAAGGCCAGTTCTACTAAGAAGAAAACAAGCTCCAGGTGGAGTGTCTATGGTGCTCAACATTCTCTCAGGAAAAGATCTTTGCTGCCAGGAGCAATTAATGACTCACTTCAACAGAACTCTAAGTTATTTAAATGCCATTTTCTACAGTTCTTTGAAGTGGCTGAAGATTATCTATGTAGAGTATAATCTCTATGTATCTAAAGAACCTGATTAGTTTAACTATAAGTATGACAAAAATAGATGACTATTGATCTATAATTCTTAACACCTTTATAACTGTGCAATAAATGAGGGCAATGACCGCCAAATATAAACAATGTATAGATATCTTGATCAGAGGTAGAAATGTGCACTGCAATATTATAAATATATAAAAAATGTTTTAAAAGGAGGTAGAAGCATGCATGCATACAATATTCAATATTATTTAACTTTGTATCAATATACAAGAATCTATACCAATATAATTGGTTATAAATAATAACACACAAATCAATCTATTATCCCATCATCCAATTTTCACCCTCCCTCTTTTTAAATATAATCAATTATATTTTTAATTGTTGTAAGGGAAACTCACGCCACAAGAATGGGAAGTCCAAGTTCCGCTGTTTCTGGAGGGAATCACCAAGAGAGAGCATGCACCTGGTCCCTGCCAGTTTTCTTTTAGGGCTCCAGGTAGCCATGCCTTAACTAGGCTCCACTTCTTAAAGATGATTATCTAACAGAGCTTCCCCCATCAGACCTTTATGGAGCTGTCTGGGGGACCAGTATCCAGCAGCACAGGGCTTTGATAGAAATCCACTGAGTCGGCCGGGCTAAACTTTTGTATTTGAGAGGTGTTAGGGAAAAAAGTACAAACTCTCTTGATGTTTTCCTTTTTTATTCTTATTCTTCTTTGCTCTCTTCCTCTATCTCATGTTGTTTTACAGCTTTTATATCCCAACAGAATCTTCCAGGCAGTACAAGAATCAAAACAGTTGCATTTCATTTTTCAAGTGAATCATTATAGGTAAAAACATGTTTTTCATCTCCCACACATGATTAAACTTTTTATGTATTATGGGTGAAAAACAAATTATCCCAAGAACCCACATACATTCATAGACAAACAAATTGTTATAGATTAACCATGTGGCAAGCAAAGCATTTTTGTCAAATCTTTTACTGGCAGGTTGCATTTTTCAGTTACAAAGAAAGAGCCAATTACTTTATTACTTATATTGAAAGGTAATCTTATAAGGAATCTTAAAGGAATTATAAACCTAAACTTCTATATGTGAAAAAGAATCAGTCAGCTCTATTTTAAATCTTTAGGGTACACATCAATTCATTAAGAGTTTTTTTTTTTTTTTTTTTTTTTTTTACATCAGGAGATTGAGGACAGAAATGGGTATAACGAATTAATCATCACCTTTGGTCATTAACCCAACCTAGCAAAGAGAGTAGTACATCAGCCAGTAATAACTGGGCTGCTTTGTTCTTCTTCCCTGATCTTAAAGAGTTCTGCATTCAACTATGTGCCTTTCTGAAACTTTAGATTGTCTTCTTGTGTTTTTTACCTCAAAGTTATTCAACCAAAACATCTTAGTCTAACTTTGCTATTTTCAAAGCTTTGTTTCAGCTGTGATGTGCTCTGAGACCTGTGAACACAGCTCCTGACATTAAGGTTAAAAGAATTTAAATTAGCTGGGCTATTGGGACTCAGTTGTTAGTCATTACCCTGAGCCACAGTCCATGCAGCTCCTTAGGAGAGACCCACAGACCTTAGCTATGAAACATTTCCTTGTATTTATTTTTATTCACCAACACTCAATATAAGCTATCATTTTTACTATTATTAAATTAGACAGTATAGCTTAGGGACAGGCCATCTTCTTGATGATCCTCAGATAAAAATGTCGAGTAGAATGGGATGTTTCCAAGAGATAAACACACTATATTACAGGCGGTGGCGTTCTCCCCAAGTCCACTCACACCATGCTAGAGAAAGAGAGGAAGAGAAAGAGAGCCACAGCAAATGTGTAAAGGCATAGCAAAAGCTAAAGACATTTTGGGGTCTGTAGTCCTGTCGACTTGCCTAAAGGAAACTGGCTCATCAGAGGATTCCCATCTCTGGGCTAACACCTGGAACTTCAGTTGCAACTCGCTGCTCCTCTGGCATGGCCGACGGCATGTAAGGCATGTAAACTATTACGCAGAAACTTTTAGTGAGGAAGAAGCTCTGGTAAGTAATGGCCTGTTCCGGGAAGGTAGAGAGTGACTAGCCTGGTGACTGAGAGGTAGCAGAAAGGCATATTGGGATCTGTGAAAACTTTCAAAAGTTTCTCCCAGTCCTATATTGCACTTCTACCAAAACATTTTCAAAATTTTAATCACAGTTGTTAGGGTTTAGCAGTGGATGTGTTCCTTGGATGATTAAGGCTAAGGAATTCTGCAGAAATCACATGATGCAACAAGGGATTAATTCAAGGGGAGGGGAGGGAAAGGCCTTCTCCTTGACGGGGAGAGACAGAGAGAGACAAACTCAGAGAGATATATAGAGAGTGACATAGAGACAAAGAGAGACAAAATTATAGAGACAGAGAGAGTGACAGATAGATAGATAGATAGATAGATAGATAGATAGATAGATAGATAGATAGATAGATGATACATAGAGAATCACACACATAGACACATACATCACAGGTAGAGATAGAAAGTGAGACAGACAGAAAGACAGAGTCAAGGAGACAGAGATGATGGCCTGGACATTTTAAAGGGTAAGTATGTAGGTTTTGGAAGCAGGTGATGTCATGGCTGATGAAGTTGAGCTGTTGAACGAGCAGACCTGGTTCCTAACAACAGTAAATAATGAAATATTGAAAATGTTAATAGTGATTACATTGACAAAGAACTGCCTTACTTAACATTCCTTATAATACAAATAAACTTTATATATATATATATATATATATATATATATATATATATATACATACACATATACAAAATTTTATTTACCATTCATTCTGTGGTCTTCAGAAATTTTGATTTCCTGCATATCCTTCTTTTTCATTTTCTTTTCTCCCTTTTATTGAAAATAGATTATTTTCTCATTCAATATATCCTGATTACAGTTTTCCCTCCCTCTACTTCTTCCAGTATTTCCCCTCTTTCCTTCCCCTCCTTATCATTGTCCTTTTTGTCTTGCACTTGAACAGTCTTCTAAAAGGTAACAGCCAAACATGACAAAATAAAACACAATAAAACAAAGATCATCCCAAGGTAACAATAAAAGTAAGACAGTCCCAAGAGCAGGCACAAGAATCAGAGAACCACCTGTTCACACGTTCATGGATCCCATAAGAATTTGAAGCTGGAAGCTATAATATATAAGCAGTAGACCTGGGGCAAATTCGCGTAGACGCTGTTCTTGCTGTTTCAGGGTCTGAGTTCCTTATGATCCTTTTCACTTGATTCACAGGGACCTGTTGTCTTGTCACCTTTCGGTATTACACTCTCCCTTCTCTTCTTTAGAATTCTCTGAACTAGAGGGAAGGAATTTGATGGAAATATTCCATTTAGAGCTCTGTGTTCCAAGGTCTCTGTTTCTCTCTACATAGTGTCTGGTTGTGGGTAAAGACCAGAGACCTTAATCCAGCCCCCACTTTAGTAGCCATGATAGGCTGCAGAAAAGACCCAGCAAGATGTCGGCCCCTGACTCAGCAGGAAGTGCTGAGCCCTTGACATTTTGTCCTAATTACTGGGAAGAAACTGCCATATAACCTCCTTTTGGTAAAGAAACAATCAGAAGTTAAATGGTGGGCTCTGAAAGTACTTTACTACCAATAAGGGTGGAATGCGGCAACCATAGCAACTGCCACCAGAAGCAACTATCCCCACCCCCCTCTTGTAATTAACCAATCGACTTAGAGAAGCTTGCCCCAGCCCTGAGGTGCACCAATCCTGAGACTGTTTGAAGATCACCAAGGCACCCCACCTCCTTGATCTATCTCCAATAAATTCCCTGCCCCACTCCACCCGCTGTGTCAAATGGACAGAGGACCCGAGTTAGCTAGACATTAATTAAAAAGACACTTTGCTTTAGCATCGGATCTGGTTTCTTGGTTTTGGGGTTCAACAATCTGGGCACGACGATGGGGTCTCTACATCTGTCCCCCACTGCTGCAGAAGGAATCTTCTCTTATGATGATTGACTAAGGGTCCTATCTGTTTCCCTGGCCTGCTCATCTGGTGTTTTACCAGGGAATTTCTGCTGGTGCTGGAGGCTGGGATAATGGAATGTGTTTGGGGAAGGAATGTTGGAGCAAAAGATCTTTATGATCTATGGGGGATGGGTTCAGAAAGGAAGTGAAGACTGTGTGTTTTCCACTACAGAGCTTGGGATGAGACTGGGGGTACAGGGTTTAGATCTCAGGCAGCAGAAAGAGAGGTGTGGAAAACTATCATGCTACTTATTGCCCTGACAGAAGCAGGGCCCAGGTTAGCAGGAGTGTCTGCTAGGGTTGGGGGCTGAGACATAGCAATGAGCTGGGGAATGAGATGGGAACACCTGTGAGATCCACAGGCAATTGGAAAAGGAGGACCAGGAAACATGCAACAGGCATCTACTGCAGAGCTGGAAAGAAGCTATGGGACTGGGTATGGAGTAAGAGACAGAGATCTGCTGCTTCAGTGGATATTCCTAGAATTCTATTCACTTCTCTAAAATTCACTTATTTTTAAAATTTCATTATAAAAGGTTTGAATAGATAGCAAAATACAAATGTTCTCATGATGAATCCTGATAAAACCATATTAAGCTTTTTTTAATTGCTTAACTATTTCTCAACCCCCTCACAGGTTTCATAAGTAAATTTCAGAGTATTTTTCTCAATATTAGTTCAAATATAAGCATTTTAAGTCTTTACTTCTAAAGCACGACTTAATTACATCTCTAAAATATAACACCAACAGTAACAGCAATAATTTTAAATTGCATGTGCCCATGTATTTTAATATACTTCAATAGTTTTTTTCTTCAAAATAATATCTTGCAAAAACAAAGAACCAAAAATTGCAGCATGGTTAATTTGTATTAATTTGATATTTTCAATCTGCCACTTTATTTGCATTTACATCCTGTTATTGTTTTTGACTCTTTAAGAGGAAAGGCACGCCTACTCCCTGCAACCCCTGCTCCCCTCTCCCCGCCATCTTGAATCTATTACTGTCTTTTCTTCACGCACGTGTCTCTCTCGGGCCCTTTTTCTGTCTCCTTCTTCTTCTCTCTCTCTCTCTCTCTCTCTCTCTCTCTCTCTCTCTCTCTCTCTCTCTTCTCTCTCTCTCTCTCTCTCTCTCTTTCTCTCTCTCTCTCTTTCTTCCCCCCTTCTTTAAGTAATACATATTCAGTTCTATTCTACTCTGTGGATTGCGTTTTGGGTGGGCTACTGTCTAGGGGTCGTAACCCACCCTGCAATCTGTTTACTCCAGGGTCTCGGAGGGGTGCTACATGGAAGGACATGAGCTAGAAAAGAAGAAGGATGCCATACTAAGTTTGTCACGGCCTCCGTTTATTAGGGACAGGGTTGCAGCTTATATAGCCCCTGGATTGGGGGGCAGGGGCACGCGATCTCACCGGCGTGGTCCCAGTCAGTAACCAATGTCAGGTAGGCCAAGAAGTCAGGAGTTGCCACACCTAGTTCCCTGGATAGCTGGAATTTGAGGCGGGTTCCGTTAACAGATAACAGCTAATTGGGTGTGGGGCAGGTTTTGTCAATAGAACTATTCTTTTTTTTTTCTCTTTTTTTTATTAGAAAAAAAAAGCAATTTCTGCCTCCTCCCCGCCTCCCATTTCCCTCCCACTCCTCCCTCTCCTCCTCCCCTCCCCCCACTCCTCCCCCTCCCTCTCCAGCCTGAAGAGCAGTCAGGGTTCCCTGCCCTGAGGAAAGTCCAAAGTCCTCCCCCCTCAATCCTGGTCTAGGAAGGTGAACATCCAAACTGGGTAGGCTCCCACAAAGCCAGAGCATGAAGTAGGATCAATACCCGGTGCCATGGTCCTCGGCTTCTCAGCAGCCCTCATTGTCCGCCAAATTCAGAGAGTCCGGTTTTATCCCATGCTATTTCAGTCAGAGTCCAGCTGGCCTTGGTGAGCTCCCAAAGAATCAGCCCCACTGTCTCCACGGGTGGGCGCACCCCTTGTGGTCCTGACTTCTTTGCTCATATTCTCCCTCCTTCTGCTCCTCATTGGGACTTTGGGAGCTCAGTCCAGTGCTCCAGTGTGGGTCTTTGTCTCTATCTCCATCCATCGCCAGATGAAGATTCTATGGTGATATGCAAGATATTCATCAGTATGGTTATGAGATAGAGTCATTTCAGGTTCCCTATCCACAGCTGCCCCAGGAGCTAACTGGGGACATCGCTCTGGGCACCTGGGAGCCCCTCTAGATCCAAGTCTCTTGCCACCCCTAAGATGGCTCCCTTAATTAAGATGTGTGCTTTTCTGCTCCCCTAACCCACATTCCTTTATCCCAATCATCCCGTTTCCCCAAGTTCCCCCCACCCTCCCCTTCTCACATTTCTCTCCCCTTCTCCCCTTACCCCCCCTCCCACCACACCCCCAAGATCCCAAATTTTTGCCCGGCAATCTGGTCTACTTCCCATAACCAGGAGGATGGCTATATGCTTTTCTTTGGGTTCACCTTCTTATTTAGTTTCTTAAGGATATCAAATTATAGACTCACTGACCTTTATTTATCTCTAGAAACCAATTATGAGTGAGTACATCCCATGTTCATCTTTTTGGGTCTGGGTTACCTCGCTCAGGATAGTGTTTTCTATTTCCATCCATTTGCATGCAAACTTCGCGAAGTCATTGTTTTTTACCGCTGAGTAGTATTCTAATGTATATATAATCCATACTTTCTTCATCCATTCTTCCATTGAAGGGCATCTAGGTTGTTTCCAGGTTCTGGCTATTACAAATAATGCTGCTATGAACATAGTTGAACAAATGTCCTTGTTATATGATCGGGCATCTCGTGGGTATATTCCCAAGAGTGGCATTGCTGGGTCCATGGGTATGTTGATCCCAATTTTCCTGAGAAACCGCCACACTGCTCTCCAAAGTGGCTGCACAAGTCTGCACTCCCACCAGCAATGGATGAGGGTACCCCTTTATCCACAGCCTCTCCAGCAAAGGTTATCATTGGTGTTTTTGATTTTAGCCATTCTGACAGGTGTAAGGTGATAATTCAATGTTGTTTTGATTTGCATTTCCCTGATTGCTAAGGAGGCTGAGCATGACCTTAAGTGCCTTTTGGCCATTTGAACTTCTTCTGTTGAGAATTCTCTCTTGAGATCAGTGCCCCATTTTTTAATTGGGTTAATTAGCATTTTAAAGTCTAGTTTCTTGAGTTCTTTATATATTTTGGAGATCAGACCTTTGTCTGTTGCGGAGTTGGTGAAGATCTTCTCCCAGTCAGTGGGTTGCCTTTTTGTCTTAGTGACAGTGTCTTTTGCTTTACAGAAGCTTCTCAGTTTCAGTAAGTCCCATTTATTCAATGTTGCCCTTAATGACTGTGCTGCTGGGGTTATACCTAGGAAGCGATCGCCTGTGCCAATCTGTTGTAGGGTACATCCCACTTTCTCTTCTATCAGGTTCAGTGTGTTCGGATTGATATTGAGGTCTTTGATCCATTTGGACTTGAGTTTTGTGCATGGTGATAGGTATGGGTCAATTTTCATTCTTCTACAGGTTGACATCCAGTTGTGCCAGCACCATTTGTTGAAGATGCTTTCTTTCTTCCATTGTATACTTTTAGCACCTTTATCGAAAATGAGGTGTTCATAGGTTTGTGGGTTAAGATCCGGGTCTTCTACACGATTCCATTGGTCAACTTCTCTATTTTTATGCCAATACCACACTGTTTTCATTACTGTAGCTCTGTAATAGAGTTTAAAGTCAGGGATGGTAATGCCTCCAGAAGTTCCTTTATTGTACAAGATTGTTTTCGCTATCCTGGGTTTTTTGTTATTCCATATAAAGTTGATTATTGTCCTTTCAAGATCCGTGAAGAATTTTAATGGGATCTTGATGGGGATAGCATTGAATCTATAAATTGCCTTTGGTAGGATTGCCATTTTTACTATGTTGATCCTCCCAATCCACGAGCAAGGGAGATCCTTCCATTTTCTGGTATCCTCTTCAATTTCTTTCTTCAACGCCTTAAAGTTCTTGTCAAATAGATCCTTCACTTCTTTGGTTAGAGTTACCCCGAGATATTTTATGCTGTTTGTGGCTATCGTGAAAGGTGATGCTTCTCTGATTTCCCTCTCTGCTTCCATATCCTTTGTGTATAGGAGGGCGACTGATTTTTTGGAGTTGATCTTGTATCTGGCCACATTACTAAAGGTGTTTCTCAGCTGTAGAAGTTCTTTGGTGGAGTTTTTGGGGTCGCTTATGTACACTATCATATCATCTGCAAATAACGAAAGTTTAACTTCTTCCTTTCCAATTCGAATCCCCTTGATCCCCTTATGTTGTCTTATTGCTATTGCTAAAACTTCAAGCACTATATTGAAGAGGTATGGAGAGAGTGGACAGCCTTGTCGTGTTCCTGATTTAAGTGGGATGGCTTTGAGTTTCTCTCCGTTTAGTTTGATGTTAGCTGTCGGTTTGCTGTAAATAGCTTTTATTATATTTAGGTATGACCCTTGTATCCCTAATCTCTCCAAGACTTTTATCATGAAGGGATGTTGAATTTTGTCAAAAGCTTTTTCAGCATCTAATGAAATGATCATATGGTTTTTTTCTTTCAGTTTATTTATATGATGGATTACATTGATAGATTTTCGTATGTTGAACCAGCCTTGCATCTCTGGGATGAAGCCTACTTGATCATAATGGATAATTTTTCTAATGTGTTCTTGGATACGGTTTGCCAGTATTTTGTTGAGGATTTTTGCGTCGATGTTCATGAGTGAGATTGGCCTGTAATTCTCTTTCTTGGTTGAGTCTTTGTGTGGTTTTGGTATCAGAGTGACGGTAGCTTCATAAAAGGAATTTGGCAATGGCTCTTCTGTTTCTATATTGTGAAATACCTTAAGGAGTATAGGTATTAGGTCTTCTTGGAAATTCTGGTAGAATTCCGCATTGAAACCGTCTGGTCCTGGGCTTTTTTTGGTAGGGAGGTTTTTGATAACAGCTTCTAATTCTTCGCGACTGACAGGTCTATTTAGGTTGTTCACCTGGTCCTGATTTAACTTTGGTATATGGTATTTATCTAAAAAAGTGTCCATTTCTTTTACATTTTCCAGTTTTGTGGCATACAGGCTTTTGTAGTAAGATCTAATGATTCTCTGAATTTCCTCTATGTCTGTGGTTATGTCCCCCATTTCATTTCTGATCTTATTAATTTGCAAATTCTCTCTCTGCCGTTTGATTAGTTTGGATAGGGGTTTATCAATTTTGTTGATTTTCTCCAGGAACCAGCTTTTTGTTTCATTGATTCTTTGGATTGTTTTCTGTGTTTCTATTTTGTTGATTTCAGCCCTCAGTTTGATTATTTCCAGTCTTCTACTCCTCCTAGGTGAGTCTGCTTCTTTTTTTTCTAGAGCTTTCAGGTGGGCTGTTAAGTCTCCAATGTATGCTTTCTCTGTTTTCTTTAAGTGGGCACTAAGGGCTATGAACTTTCCCCTTAGGACTGCTTTCAAAGTGTCCCATAAGTTTGAGTATGTTGTTTCTTTATTTTCATTGAATTCAAGGAAGACTTTAATTTCTTTCTTTATTTCTTCTTTAATCCAGGTGTGGGTCAATAGTTGACTATTCAGTTTCCATGAGTTTGCAGGCTTTCTGGGGGTAGCTTTGTTGTTGAATTCTAACTTTAGTCCGTGGTGATCTGATAAGACACAGTTGGTTATGGATATTTTTTTGTAACTATGGAAGTTTGCTTTGTTACCGAGGATGTGGTCAATTTTTGAGAAGGTTCCATGAGCTGCAGAGAAGAAGGTATATTCTTTCCTATTTGGGTGGAATGTTCTATAGATGTCTGTTAAGTCCATTTGATTCAATACCTCCATTAATTCTCTTATTTCTCTGTTAGGTTTTTGTCTGATTGACCTGTCCATTGGTGAAAGAGGCGTGTTGAGATCTCCCACTATTAGTGTGTGCTGTTTGATGGCGGCTTTGAGTTTTAGTAAGGTTTCTTTTACATATTTGGGTGCTTTTATGTTAGGGGCATAGATATTCAGGATTGAGACCTCATCCTGATCAAGTGTTCCTGTTATGAGTATAAAATATCCCTCTCCATCTCTTCTGATTGATTTAAGTTTGAAGTCAACTTTGTTAGAAATTAATATGGCCACTCCTGCTTGTTTCTTAGGTCCATTTGCTTGATAAACCTTTTCCCATCCCTTTACTCTGAGTAGGTGCCTGTCTTTGTGGTTGAGGTGTGTTTCCTGTAAACAGCAGAATGTTGGATCCTGTTTGCGTATCCAATCTCTTAGCCTGTGCCTTTTTATAGGTGAGTTGAGTCCATTGACATTAAGGGATATTAATGACCAGTGGTTGCTAACTCCGGTCACTTTTTTAGCCATAGAGTTTGTGTGTTTGCTTTCTTTTAGTTGCGCTGGTAAAGGGTGTCTAGAAGTTTGAGTTATTGTGGACATTGTTGGTCTCCTTGGTTTGTGATTTTCCTTCTATTACTTTCTGTAAGGTTGGATTTGTGACTACGTATTGTTTAAATTTGTTTTTATCCTGGAAAATTTTGTTTTCTCCATTTATAGTGAACGAAAGCTAGGCTGGGTATAGTAGTCTCGGCTTGCATCCATGTTCTCTTAGCTTCTGCAGTACATCTATCCAGGACCTTCTGGCTTTCATGGTTTCCATAGAGTAGTCAGGTGTAAGTCTGATAGGTTTACCTTTATAAGTAACTTGACCTTTTTCCTTTGCAGCTCTTAATATTCTTTCTTTATTCTGGATGTTTTGTGTTCTGATTATTATATGGCGAGGAGATGTTTTTTTTTGGTCCAGTCTATTCAGTGTTCTGTATGCTTCTTGAACCTTCAAAGGAATATCTTTCTTTAGGCTGGGAAAATTTTCTTCTATAATTTTATTAAATATATTTTCTGAACCATTGAGCTGTACTTCTTCTCCTTCTTCTATCCCAATTATTCTTAGGTTTGGTCTTTTTATTGTGTCCCATATTTCCTGAATGTTTTGTGATGAGAATTTGTTGGTTTTATTGTTTTCTTTGATCAGTGTGTTAATTTTCTCTATGGTATCTTCAGTGTCTGACATTCTTTCTTCTAACTCTTGTAGTCTCTTGGTAGTACTTGTCTCTGTAGTTCCTGTTCGTTTACCCAGATTTTCCATCTCCAACCTTCCCTCGGTTTGTGTTTTCTTCATTACTTCCATTTCATTCTTCAGGTCTTGAACCATTTCCCTTACCTGTTTGATTGCATTTTCTTGTTTCTCTTGGTTTTCTTGGGTATCTTTGAGCGATTTATTCATTTCCTCTACCTTTTTGTTTGTAATCTCTAATTGTTTATGGCAGATTTTCACCTCCTGTTTAAGGTCTTCTATTATTTTCAAAAAATTTACTTTTGAGTCGATTTCTTCTACTTCTTCTGGAGTAGGGTGTACAATTCTTCTTATTTCGGGATCCCTGGGTTCTGGTGATGTCATGTTGCCTTTCAGGTTGTTGGAGGAATTCTTACATTGGCGCCTTCCCATCTCCTCTTTCAAATGAAGCCAAGAGAGGCCTGGTTTCTTGGTCCAGTCTTTGATGTGACTGAGTCTCTGGGTGTATCTCTTCAGTGTGGAAGCAGGAACCGTCCTGCTGAGCTTGAACTCCCCAGTGATGTCTCTCCTGGCAGCCGGTTCTTATCTCCCTGCTGCTTGGGTGTCTCACGAACAAAGGGCCGAGCTTGCTGCCGCAGGGCAGGCAGGCCACCTAGACAAAGGAGCTACTACCCTCCCGGTTGCCCTCCCAATTCGGACCCTGTCTCAGCGCCCAAACAGCAATAGAACTATTCTTAACATAATTATGGGTGTGGGGTTCCCTGCAGGCTCCCCAAGGTGATGGTTTCTGTAACGATCTTTAGGGGGGAAACGGCTCCTCACACTACTCTGTATGATGTGTCTATGTGCCTTTTACCCACTGCCTGTTCAGCCACTCGCTATTGGGAAACTGCACTGGGAGGGACCTCCCGGAACCAGCAGCTGTCTCTGTCTGGGACTGGCTGTTCCCAGAGACCACTGCCTGCTGCCATGTGGCCTGCTGGGGACCTGCCAGCATTTTAAGAAAATCATAAAACATCCTGCTCAAAATATATTTTCTCTAATCCATTCCCTGTAGTTTTTTATAAACTGCATTCCACCTATTTAATTCCATCAGCTTTATTCTCATCTGCCATTATCTTTCATATTTTTAAGCATTTGCTGTTAGATATAAAAATTCAGTTGAAAAACAAACATTTTATGAAAAGAATATATTCCCATAACTAAATGTATTATGTTTGCATTTAATTTCCCAACAGGAGTAAAGTCATTATTATTAACATGAAAACTGTCTTTTCAGGATTCTCAATCATGTTTTTGCCTTAAGATTATCAAGAAAAAATCCAGATTACATCACCAAAATAATAATAATAATACTATTTGCAAAATGGCTTCCCAGCCAAAATACCTTTATAATTTTTCCCTCTTTCAATATATGACTTGAACAGTGTAAACACAATGACTTTTGGGAAAAAATAGCCAGACAAAAAAGATAGAAGTTATCTGTAGTAGTAATAGTTTATTTATTTTTATTTATTATTATTATTATTATTATTATTATTATTATTATTATTATTATTTGGTTTTTAGAGACAGGGTTTCTCTGTAGCTTTGGTGCCCGTCCCGGAACTAGCTCTTGTAGACCAGGCTGCCCTCGAACTCCCAGAGATCCGCCTGCCTCTGCCTCCCTAGTGCTGGGATTAAAGGCATGTGCCACCACCACCCGGGTGGTAATAGTTTATGATATATTTATTTATAAGCCAGGCTTTTTCTTAGATCACATAGCTTTTATTATTTTAGGTATTAACTAATACAGAAAAATATATAATTTTCTTATAAAAGTCACAAGTTATAAGATTTTTTATTTTAAAATTTGTATAAATTTTAATAAATTTAAATTAAAATAGGATCATATAATTTCTCTCTTTCTTTTGTCCTTTCAATTTTTGCCAAAACACTTTCCTCAAAACCTCCCATACACCCTTACATTCAAATTCATATTGTCTTTTATTTTGATTTTTATTGTTGTATAAACATACAGGTATAGGCATATACATATGTACAGATATGTAAATTCAACTGACTGAGCATATTTTACTGTTTGTGTTTACATGGTTTCAAGGTTTTCACTTTGCTTTGGATAACTGTTGTTCTTTGGTCCCGCCTTAGCCACGCCCAAGCTCTTTAACCTCCGACCCCCCCCTGCAATTCTCTCTCTCTCTCCGCCATCTTTCCCGGTGTGCACGTGGGCCCCTCTCTCTCTCTCTCTCTCTCTCTCTCTCTCTCTCTCTCTCTCTCTCTCTCTCTCTCTCTCTCCCTCTCTCCTTCTCTCCCTCTCTTTCTCTCTCCCTCAATAAAATGCCTTATACTTATTTTCTGTGTTCATGCCTCTGTTTCTCCGCCACCGGCCGCGAGGCGCGTGCCCCCCTGCTGGTGAGAACCTGCCACCGTTTTAGATCCACCAGCCTGCCGCGGTAATCATTTTTAATGAAAAACAAATGGTGCCATGTTTTTAATGAATAACAATAACCAATTGGGGAACAGACTTCTGAAAAAGACTAATTCTTCTCATCAAGCTTTTATTAGTTCTATTTATTTTGTCTAGGGGTGAGACACTACAAAATTGTCTTTGTCTGCTTTACATTGTCTACTGATAGTGCATTGTTCTGTTCTTGTTTATTAAGCCATTTCTAGGAAGACTGTTTCACAAGAACTTTTGGTATTCTTTCTTTTTACAGTCTTTCTACTCTTTCTTCTCCAGTGTTCTCAGATCTTTAATAAACACATAAGTTATAATGTATAGCTTTCCTTATTTCTGGACTCCTCACCTTCTGTTGACCTCTACATTGTACTTAGCTGTGGTTTAAGGGATGGTCTCCATTTGCTGTAAACATAAGGTTCTTCCATTAGAGCCTTTTGCTATACTCATCTGTGGGTACAAGATAAGATTTCCTTGCTGGGGGACCACAGATTTGAGTCCTATTACACCCTTTCTAAAGGTCAGAGAGTTTGAGCTTACTCTTGCTTTTTCAAAGTTGTTTGTCGGAGTCCGATTCCCCAACATAAAAATTACTTTTCCCTAACTGGACCAGTGTGGAGGCGTGGGGGGAAATTGAATCACAGTTCACACAGCAATATCAGAAGGGAGTCTCAGGATTCCATCATTCCTGAAGACCACCCGCATTTATTATTCAAACACATTTTATTCCTTCAGGCAAACCAAGATGGAAACTAATTAATATTTTCTTTCCTGGGAATGCAGGAATATAGTCACACCAGCTTGGAATCCACACCTCTTCCCAGGTGATCTACATAATAACAGAAGAGAAGGAGCAGTCCAACCTGAATCTTTTGTTAGGTAGCCTCAGGTGGTCTGGCAGAATAGCAGCTGCCTTGGAAACTTGGCCAGAGAACTTGTATGAAATATGGCCCTACAGTTGTTTACAACACACTTGGCTAAAACTAAAAGATCCTGACCTAGAGTGTAGTTAGTTAGTAATTTGAGTATATAGGTGGATCTGCGCAATCTTGAGCAAGCCTCAAAGAATTCAAGTCTATTCCTGCTCCTTTAGGGAGATTGGCAGGAGATTCCAGGAAGTAGCTGCCTTCAGGAAGGAGAGTCTGTAGTTCCTCTGACCATATGTAAATCATTTCTGAAGAAAGTAGGAAAGGCTGGGACAGCATATTCTAAACAAAATGTTGAATTCCTCTTTATGACTCATGAAATATAAATAAAAAAGACTCGTGAAAAATAACTGCTTGTTGATTATCAGTAATTATTATTTTATGTTTGTAATTCAGTAATAGTATTAATTTGCAATTCATAAATATTCTCTCAAATATGCAGAAAATAAAAACAGCTTTATTTCTCTATAAATTACAGACTATAACGCTTTCTAAATGTCTCCCTTTCTGATTTTTTTTTTTTTTTTTTTTTTTTTTTTTTTTTTGGTTTTTCGAGACAGTATTTCTCTGTGGTTTTGGAGCCTGTCCTGGAACTTAGCTCTTGTAGACCAGGCTGGTCTCGAACTCACAGAGATCCGCCTGCCTCTGCCTCCCGAGTGCTGGGATTAAAGGCGTGCGCCACCACCACCCGGCTCCCTTTCTGATTTTAATCTAACTGGTTTGCTATATATGATAATCATATCCAAGAAATGCCACCACAATTTTGGTGTGGCATTGTGACAGAAGCATATCTTTGGGAATACTCATAATCTTTTATATAATTAAATTAAATATCACTATGATGAAAAGATCATATTTAATACTGATAAAAATTCTGTTCAGAATTTAATGCCTGTGACTTTACCTTGTAAAATGAAAAAACTATCTCTGGGCTTATCGTGGTCAGACTCAATTAAATTGAAGCAAAGTCTGTGTTTCATCACCCACGTATCACCAATGTGTGGTAGACTGCTTGGGACAGCTGAGCAAGCTGCTTTGAGTTCTGGTGCTCTCACAGGCTGTTTTCCTTTCACTATTCCCATTACATAAGGATAGAAAGGCAGTTGGATCTTGCACATAGCTATAGAAGCCCAACTTACTCTAAGGGCAGAATATAGTTATTGGTTCTATGTTTTCTCACAGAGCTACTTTGCGTGTTAATGAGATCATGACTGCTGCTGCTTTGATTTCTTTGAACTAAAGACTCTATAAATAAAAGGCCCTATTATTTCAACCTCCTGTTAGTCACCAAAGAATTGGTGCCTGAAAATACAGCCTTTCACTTGCTCTGTGTGTAAAATCTCCATTGCCTGCAATGGGAGGGTTTGTGCAGCTTAATTACAGGAATCTGCCTCTTCTGCGGGTATTGTACAGTACTATTCCAAAGCACTTTGAAAGAAAAGAGATGCTGACATCCACCCACATTTCACCTAACACTGCAGATAGAAAACAGTCGCTCCAGATGTCCACAGTTTGCTTCCAAAACAGCCTCCTCTCAGGGTATTTGAAGTTTAAATGTTAAGAAATTGCCACTTGAGAGTGAGCATTAAGATTTTCATTAATAGCTCTATGAGTACTTTGAGGATTCCTGATGACATTTTCATCTGAATTTTGTTTTAGGAGCTCTTTCTTTGTGCTCTTTTGAACACACACACAGAGAGATTAACAGTCCTGGCAGCACATTCATCTTGACAGGCCTAAGAGCTTTCTCCCCTCTCACTATTTTTCTTCACTTTAAAAAGACTAAACTGATGATGAATAGAAACAATACACTAGTACTAAATCATGCAGCTTTCTTCATCTCTGATACTTTTATATTACAGCATGAATACACTTTATTAAAGTGACTTAAGTAAAATTCCATAGTATAATGTAGCAATCGGCAAATGTTGTACAAAAAGTGTTAAGCAGTTGAATAGCAAGTATGTGAGCTATTCAGAAGGGAATAGAGTTTGAAATACTTTATTATAGTTTCTATGTAAAGATGCATTCAAAACTTTTTTTGTTTTGAATTTTCTGTAAACAACGGCATTTGAAACACCAAATAGTGTTCTTAATGGCCACTTATTTGTATTATTTTTGCTTTCTGAAATTTATAATTTCTGAAATTGATAGTCTACCTTTACATTTATTGGACTGTATGGTTCAAGATACCTTCGTTTATCTCTATTATTTCAAAAATCCATTTCTCTATCCTTAATATATTCAAGCATAATGAATTAGTAGTTAATATTGTGATATGATCTATAATGAGCAGCAATGTGTGCATAAGAGGTCATTTATAGTTACACATATTGGGAAATGCATACAACAACAAAGCTTTGTAAAAATCTTGTCTTAGAATCAGATAAGAAGGCGGTCTATGGACAGTAGTCTTAATATTTTTTCTCTGAACTACAAACATATTTTAATATACACAAACTAATAAATATGATATAGGAAGCAACAGAAGAAAAGAATCTTATTCATTTTTATAAATGAATGGACAACATATTTTACTGTTCAATAAAAATACTTCTATTTAAGCTTAATATATAATAAAATATGTCTTTGTGTTCTGCTTTCTTCACTGGCTTATCTGTAGCTCCACGTAAGCTCAAATGAATATTTCAAAATTATAAATGTTACATTATAGGAAATAAGGTATATTTTCCTTCAATAACCTCATAGTTATCAAACACTATTTGAATATTCTGAGTTAACAACAAACTCTTCAAAACAATAATGATCCAAATATTGGTCATAGGCAACTAGAGCTGTTAGAACACAAAATAGGACTCAGTTTTTCACACACCCGTGCATAGGATCTTAATAGAACACTGGATGACTTAGAGTATTAGCAGCAATGGTCAGAAGGTGGTATTCCAGACAGAAAACCGGTCAGTCAGTTTACTAAAGATAGACAGTTTATGTAGCAGTTCAAATTTTAAGATTTTATTAGAAAATAAAAACATCAAAATAGATATATACACTGTTTTTGCCCTCTTAACAGTAATGGCTACACTTGTAAGTGCTTGCAATGAAATCAGAAAATAAAATTATCATAAATGCTTTATAACATAGGAGCTGCATTGTAATTTTCTTTTTAGTAAAAGTCAACTGAGATTCAGTGACTTTCCAGAGACTATGGTCCTGATGGTTGGAGGCTCATCATCAAGAGGCAGTGTTCATACCTTCATCCTCACACTCGGTTACTTCTCTATAAAGACACTAAATTAAAGTCACCTCATTCACACTTCTTTTATATACCCATACTTTTTATAGCTGGACAGTATGCATCACAACTCACTTGATCTCAGTGGGGTCAAAAGGAGTGTCAATCAATAGCAGGTTTGCATACCTTCCTATTATATGTATGTAACCTTCTTGACATCTAACTAAAATGATATATTCAATCTAGACTTTTGTTAATATATTCATTGTCTTGCATTGCATTCTAATTTTCTGTCTTTGACAGTTCAGCATGTATATGCACGTTGTCACTTATTTTTTGTTTGTGCTATACTGTATATATATCTATATATAATTTCATATACATATATAATTGGGATATTATACTTATACATTAATATAGAATGCACACACACCACATTAGACAATGAAGTATGTATGTACATATGCTCATGCAATTTCCACACATAGGTAGATTATTGATGGAAAAGTAAACATACTACTGTACTAAGGATGAAGCTGTAGTATGGAAAAGGAGAATTAGTGTGCTTAGCAATGGTTCATTATAGAAAGCATGATTATTAACTAAATGAGTATATCAGTAAAGGCTTCATTTCCTTTATTGGATGCCAACAGATAACATTTGTTTGTATGTTGTGGGATATTTGTCTAATTATGCAAAAGTATGTTGTCTTTGTTTAGCTATGTAAAGATGTGTCACCTTGGATCATGTTGCCGAATATTTGTTTAGTTATGTAAAGATGTGTTGCATTTGTTTTAATTATGTAAAGATGCGCTGCTATTTCACATTATATACCTAAGTCACCTGATTCTTCTAACAAAAAGTTGAATGTCCAATAGTGAGGAAGGAGGTATAGGTGGGACTACCAGGCAGTGAGAGTATATAGGAAGAGTAATTTAGGTCTGGAAAAAAAAAAAAGAAAAGGAGTCAGAGAGTCACTAGGGGTAAGCCACACAGATACAGAAGAAGCAAAAAAGTAGGATATACAGAATGAAAGAAATGTAAAAAGCCCCAAGATAAAACGTAGTTGAATAGAAACAGGTTAAATTAAACTAAAAGAGCTACTGCTACAAGCCTAGGCTAAGGCAGAACATTTATAATTAATAATAGTCTCAGTGTGTTCTTCTGGGAACTTGTTGGAAGACCAAAGAAAATTCCAAGTTCATTTGTGATTCTTTCATCTTTCTAAATTTCTCATTATTTGATGTTTGCATTGTCCCATACTTTCTAAATTTGTTGAAGATTTCTAGTTTTAGGACATTTTTCTTAGCTCGAGAATCTCTCCACGTTAGTGGTTTATTTTCTTCTTTGATTTTTTCCAGGTCTACTGACTCACATCTTTTTCTATTTTCCCTCGGTTATTCCTCTACTTGGTCTTCACCTACATTGTTAAATATAAACATTGACAAACACCCAAAATATGTTGAACACCATACATGTTCTCTGCGAAAGCCAATTGACCATTCAGAGTTATGATTGATACTGCTGATGATTTTTACCTGAGAAAATCTTTATATTCTTTTAACCTGCTTTGTCTTCACTTTTGCATCTTAGCTAAAACTCTGCTGTCTAGTCTCAGTGAGCTGCTGAACAGAGGGAAACGGGGCCCAGTGATTGCTTCTCCCTCCTTCTTTTCTACTTTCCCACGACTGACTGTCTCATCTTTCCAAAATGCAAATGTGATCACACTGCCAACTGGTGCCTGTTCTGTGGCTGCCATGACCTGTAGACGGAATTTCTAATCTTTTAACTATTCAAGTTCTTTAGTGTCATTCAAGTTGTGTCTTCAGCAGAGTTATGGTTCAGTGTTTGTTCATTAACAGAGAATCAGAGAGATAAGCTTTCTGTCTCAGTTTTGCAGACTTGGTTTTCTCTCTCTCTCTCTCTCTCTCTCTCTCTCTCTCTCTCTCTCTCTCTCTCTCTCTCCAATGCCTTTCTATACATTTAAATTATTAGTGACTGAAAAAGAAATAGTTTACATATTTGATCAAAATTTATTTACAAAAATCCAGTGCTTAGCCTTAAGTTTTCTATGAAAGACTGTCTATTCCTCAGAATATAAGAACTCTCAAATATTTTTTCTTTTCTCTAATTTTTTTTGAGATAAGGTTTCTCTGTAGCTTTGGTACCTGTTCTGGAACTAGCTCTTGTAGACCAGGCTGGTCTTGAACTCACAGAGATTTGCCTGTTTCTGCCTCCAGAGTGCTAGGATTAAAGGTGTGCAGCACCACTGCCCAGCTTGATGAATATTTATTTAAGTCTCAGTTATGATGACGTTACTATTTTAATCTCCATACCTGCATTTTGGAGGTCAAGAAGTGGATGTTTACATCATGACTTTGCATGGAAATCATTGCATGTAAGCAATCCTACATGTATCTGTATTTACAGAATTGTAATTTTAGCTATAGCCTCCCGAAAATCACCCTTGCTGATACAGCCTCTTTAGCCAGAGAAGATATATTATTGTTTTTGTATCATTCTGATTCCATTAGCTGCTATCTCTAAATGTCTACATGAAACCTATTTGCAATTTTATCATCTGGTATAGGAGGATGATTGCAAATAATTCATCTCCATTTTATCCCTACCTGCTTCTTTTGCTTACAAACTGCGATATGTGTATTTTTGTATATTTTTTTAGGCTGTCAGAGGTCCTGTCAGATGACAAGTTACAATGAGTACCTGAATTAAAGGATGAGTTCAGATGTGCTGGATAGGGTACAATTCCTCCACTGTTTATTGGCCTTTGAGAAAAATAAATAAAACCACAAGCAAAGCCACCTTAGTTTCTCCATGAACAGATGTGTTAATACTCATTAGCTTCTAAGAAAATAGTGTTCTGCATCTGCTTTAACATCTTTTATGCCACTCCCAGAGGCCTCTAAAAATGCAACAATATAATCACCTTATTAGGGACATTTGTTTCCTGCCCTATTGATGAATAAATACTCTGACCAAAGCAATTTAGAGAGAAATGGTTTAATTTAGTTCTTAGTTCCAGGACTAGTTCTTCAGAATGTTGGAGAGCTCAAAGCAGCAGAATCTTCAAGCAGGTGTGCACATTATATCTACAGTCAGGAAAAGAGCCATGAATACATTGTTTTCTGCTTAGTACTCTTTATCTTCTAATGCCCAAAATTCCATAATCAGGAAATGGTGCCTCACATAGTAGGCATGTTTTTTCAACTACAATTAATGTACTCAAGATTATCCCCCGCAAGCATGGCCAGAGGTCCATCAGTCACCTGATTCTATATTCCCTCAATCTGACATTTAACACTACAACAGTAAAGAAAAGAGTTTACATGAAAATCTTTTTTAAAAGATTGTCTCAGTCTTATTTCTGAATTTTGATTGGAGAACTGAACTTTGGGTTTTGAAAGTAATATGATCATTGTAAGAATCCTAAACATGTGTGTTAGGTGATTACATGGATCAGTTCCTATGAGCAATGAATAATTTAATCCCTGGAATACTTTAGATTCTTTCTCATTGCCAGGAGTGGCTGTTAAATTGCTGCACTAAGATTTTGCTAAAAGAGTGTGAATTGTGAATCTACGGTGTTTTCGGAGTGTTTGACTCTAGTCCATTCAGGGACACAGCCTGGGATAACTCTATAAGCTAATGATTTTTTTTCATGACAGTTGCAAATATGAATGGCATTTAGAAAAATGTTCAAAGTGTTTTGAAATCAATGTTTGTCAAATTCATAACAAAATAGAAAGTTTGAAAAATTAATTCTTTGTTATAATGCATTTGAAAATTCAATGTTAATTATTGCATATAAACATGAGGAAGATAATAGATAGATAGATTTTGATATAAACTACTGACAGAGATAACCAAACAGCATAGATGATCTTTTCTTGAAAAGTTATGAGCAAGTTCTTAATTTTCTAATTAAAAGTTTTTTGTAGCTTTATAATTGTGATGATTATGTGTTTAATATGTCTAAAAAGATTTTTGCAAAAATGAGTTTTAAATTTTAATTTCTTAAACAAATGTTCAAATGTGATGTTATACTGACAGCAATATAATATCCAAACACAAAGAACTCTCCATAATAGAGTTAAAACCTTGACAAGTAAAATTTGAACATTAATCAAATAGCATACTTATTCATTTCCTTTTTGTTTAGAGAAATGAGAAACTCATTGTCATTCATGACATAATGGGCAAAGCATAAATCTAGGTAATAGTCTTTCTTATTTTAGTAAGAAAATTTGAATGTCCCATAGAATTTTTACACCCTCATTTATTTAGGTGAAGTTAATATGATATATTAATAATATCCTTAAACAATCTTAAAAACAAAACAAAAGAAATAAGGCATCATCTTGGTTCTTTTAGGTACCATAGTTAAGAAAGGAAAATCAAAAGAGAAAGCGAGAGAATGTCATAAGGAAAACACAAATAAGAGAACTTAGATGAACATATATTTAAATCTCAAAGCTCCCAAATCACCTTAACTTCATCAACTCAAATACCTTAAATCAACATAGAAACTTAGTTCCAGGTAAGAAAATAACTTTTGTATTTAGATTTACGGTGAAATTCTGAAATTTTTATTGTACTCGATACTTACTTTGAGAAAGTGACACTGTTTATTTGCAAACTATGCCATATTTTCTCAGTATATGGTTTTATGAGAATCTGAAAAGAGGATTAGTGAACTAGAAAACATGTCAGGAACTATTGCCCAGAATGAAACAGAGTACAAATTCTTGGAACGTAAGGACAGTAGAATATAAGAAAGCTTATTGAATAAGTGACTGAAATCCCAGAAGGAGAGCAGAGAGAGTAGGACAGGGCCAAGCATAGAGCATAATTGCTGAAAATTGCCTAACTGTTTTGAAACAAGACAAAGGAAAATTCATTACTTGGAACAGGTCATAAAATAGGAATTTATAACAATAGATGATCAGTTAGCATGTGGTGCAGAAACTTCATAAATATATTAGATCAAAAGAAAATTCTTCAAGTTCAATGATTTTAAAGGTTGTGTGATACAGGAATAGTTGAATTTGTCACATCATTATTGGAAGGTATGTGCAAACATAGCAAGATATGCAATGTGGTTTAAAAATAAAAATTAACTGCTAACATTAGATTGCTAACTAAACTATAGTAAGATGAAACAAGTAATAAAAATGATATTTCGATGTTGGTAAAAATTGAAGAACAAAGAACTATCTAT
Source organism: Microtus obscurus (assembly GCA_963919715.1). NCBI lineage: Eukaryota > Metazoa > Chordata > Mammalia > Rodentia > Cricetidae > Microtus > Microtus obscurus. The sequence goes on along the minus strand of CAWTZC010000854.1, from coordinate 1,150,928 downwards.
CAATCATGAATTATTCTCATGCATTGAATGCTTAGTGATTATAATTTTAATTATACTCATTTATAGTATAATATCAATAATTTCAGAATATTTTTGAAAGATTTAATTTTTAACTTTAGTTTTGTCTCATTTTTTTCTGAAATCCATGGCTTTAGCCATGACTGTTTATAGCTAAGTGAAATATATTCTATGTCTATGTGGCTCTGAGAAATTTTTTCAAAACTGATCTCTCTCTGTTCGAGGGCTGTTTCCCTCTGCATCTGCTTCCTATTTCTCCTAGAATTTCTAATGGAATCTGTTAGCTTTCTGTTACTATTACAGCTTAGATAGTTAACATGTTGTTGAAAAACTACTTGCCTTGTTTTATAATTTTGGAGGATCTAGTTATAAATCAAATAATTACTTCAAATATTTAGGTTAAAAATAAACCAGGTCATTGAGGTTCTCATTGATATCACATATCCTAAATTTTTAATGACAACTCCTTATTAAAGGTGTAAAAGTCTATGTGTGAGAGAGACAGAGAGAGCATATGTGTGTGTTTGTATGTGCATATTTTTGAAAGTTGGATAAATATAGAGTTTATTGATATTACATTTAGTTTGAATGACAATGGTTTTTTTTTTTTTCTTTTAAGATATCAGAAAAAGAAAGGAGGAGAGAGGAAGGGAGAGTGAGCAAGACCAGAGAAGTTTTTCAGAATTTCGATAATAAACTCAATTTATCAACACTAAAAATTAGACTTGGGGAATAATTTTCAGTTTGTGTACCAGGTAGAGTCAAATGTGGTCAAGAATATAGTCTCAAACAGGTGTTAAAACTGGGATATTGCACATCAGAGTCAAGGTGTTACTTCTTTTTGACGAAGATGAGAACATGACAAGAAGGAAAAAATTCTCAAGTGCAGAATGCAGTTAATCACCCAAATGTCAGTCCTGAATGAGGCCATCATTCAGATGCTTGACACGACATGGAGGGAGCCTTGTTTTGTCAGCGCCTTATGGTTCCCAGGAGACACTCCCAGGCAGTTACCAAAACCCGCTGCTGCTGTTGGCCTTGAATTCTCCCTAATGGATGCCATTCAGTCACTGTTCTCTGATGTTTCTGACAGAAAATTGATGTCTGAAGAGACCTTGTTTGTTTGTCCTTTAATATCCAAGGGGAACAGCATGCTTCGTGTTCCATCTGTGAATCATCCTTATTTTAATCAGGATCTCTTACATAAGCTAAAAGAGAAATTGATTGAAGGTGTTACTCTGCTGACAAAGAGAAAATTTTCATTTGAGAAGCCTCAAGAGAAAAGTATTATTTCTATGCAGGCATAAACAGAACAGTCTCTCTATCTATCATCTATCTATCTATCTATCTATCTATCTATCTATCTATCTATCTATCTATCATCTATCTATCTATCATCTATCTATCTGTCTATCATCTAATCTCATCTATCAGTCTCTTTTGTCTAGCATACCATGGCATACTTGCTAGCTGATAACAAAGACTAAATCTCTTTGCATACCTGTTTGTTCTCTCCAGCAACAGCAACAACCCTAAGTGTTTAGGATTCAGAAACCCTGAATAAAGTGTACATTCTTAAAAAAAGATCTATGATGGGTTTTCATGGGTAGTTAAACATAGAATCAACTAGTAGCCAGTTTTTTTTTTTAATTTTTAAAATTACTTATGTGTGTGTGTGTGTGTGTGAGTGTTGGTGGTGTGTGTGTATATATGCCCATGTATATGTATGGGTATATATGAGTATGTATTAGAGACAAAAGAGGGTATATCCCAAGTGTCCTCTATAATACTCTCCCCATTCCTTTAAGGCAGAAATCTCCTTTAACACAGGTCTCTGATTTCAGGGTTAAGTTTTAGCACAACAAGCCATATCTATCCTCCTAGCATCATTCATTGAGAGCTGGAGTTACAGCAAAGATGCTTGTCCATGGACTCCAGTGCTCATTGCTGAGCATCAAACATTAATAAAACCGAGTGATCTCTCCAGTTCTGGGGTAACACTTTTATAATAGAAAATAAAATCAAAATATGTTGTTGTCTTGAATTTTAAATTTGATATTGAAGTATTGATTTGCAATTTGGCAAGTCACTAGCCAGCTCTCTGTTTTAACATTTAGAAAGGGTAACAAAGGACTAGAATAATGCAAAAGTCAACAGGAGACTTGTTAAAGGTGCACATCAAAATACAGGTTGTTCTACATACTGAAAGGATGCTTCTATGTAAGCTTCAGTTGATAATGAAAGTTGGAGCTGAAAAAATAAGCACAACTGAGACCGCTAAGAAACCCAAATCCCAGTCTTGCTTTGTTCTTTGCATTTAGATATAAATTATTGAATTTCTGCAACAAGAACTTTCAAATGTTAAATTCTAAAGGTTACTATCTATATTATCTAAGCATGAAGACAATGATTTTTTTTATAAAATTCATATTTTGTAAAGAGAGTCAAATGTAATGCAGCAAGAGTTCTACAGTTAATCATACTATGAAATATGGCAGTTACTATGATAAATAAACAGTAAAGGAATCAAAATTAAGCTCATTGAAATTAAACTGTTAGAGAAGTAAATCGAAGAATTTAAAATTAATTAATTGCATTCCTTTCTTGTAAAATGCTGTTACTGTAGCTCTTAGTTTTTCTCAACAGTCTCTTTTTCAGGAATACTTCAGGGAAATAATAATATGTTAATCATAGAACATGGATCTAAAATAATAAAATTATTATAAAACATCTCCTGGTCACTTAGATCAATGTTGCTATCTCACCAAAATGGTAGAATAAAACCTGGCACAGAATTTTTTTTTTCTAGCGTTTTATTTTTTTTGGTCTGTAAAGTGTTTTACATAATTCTTCTTATATATTTGAACTGTTGTTTTGTCATAATTGAGAACTCTCATTTTTAATTTCCAATTAAACATAATTTTAATAGAGGTCATTTACCATACTAAACCTTTCAATACAAAAATGAATAAACAGAAAAAAATTAAAGACTTTCTAGAATTCAGCGAAAATGAATACACAGCATACCAAACTTATGGGACAAAATGAAAGCAGAAATGTTCCATGTAATAAGGGCCTACATAAAATAGTTGGATAGATCCCAAACTAGCAACTTAACAGCAAACCTAAAAGCTCTAGAACAAAAGAAGTAAACACACCCAAGAGGAATAGATGGTTTATTAATAAATTATTTAATAATGTTTTTGCAAGTAAAATCTATTAGCATGTCAAAAAGATCACCCACCATGAAAAAGTAGGATTCATCCCAGAGATGCAGGGGTGGCACAATATACAAAAATTAGTAATGTAATACACCAAATAAATAAACAAACTGAAAGAGGAAAAACATGATCATTCCATTAAATGCAGAAAAAACATTTGACAAAACCAGATACTTCATGATAAATGTGCAAGGTATATACCTAAACATAAGAAAATGTAATTTAAAGTGAGCCTATAGCCAATGCCCCAAATAGAGTGAAAGTTAAAGCAAGTCCACTAAAAACAGGAATAAGAAAAATTTGTTCACTTTCTCCATATATATACACACACACACACACACACACACACACACATTCAATATTGTGCTTGAAGTTCTACCTAACACAATAAGACAAATTGAATCAGATCAAGGTGATACAAATAGGAAAGAAAGAGATTAAAATATGGTTATCTGTAGAAGTTATTATAGTATACATAAGTGACCCTAAGAGTTCTACCAGAGAACTCCTATACCTAATAAACACTTTGAGCAAAGTGTCTAGATAGATACAAGATTCACTAATAAATAAAAATAAGTATTCTTTCAATACTCAAATAAAAAAACTGACTGAGAAAGAAATAAGGGAAACAACACATTTCAAAATAGCTTCAAATAATATAAAATATCTTGAGATAACTTGAACCAATGAAATAAGACATACATGACAAGAACTTCGAGTCTTTGATGAAAGAAATTTAATAAAATATCAGAAGATGGAAAGATTTCCAATGTTCATGATCAGTAGGATTACAATAGTAAAAATGACCATCCTACCAAAACAATCCACATATTCAATGAAATTGCCATCAAAAAATCCAACACAATTCTTTACAGACCTAATACTTAGCTTTATATGGAAAAACAGAAAACTCAGGGTGTATAAAGACAGTTTTAAACAAAAAGTAAGAAATGCTGGAAGTGTTGCAATCTCTGATTTCAAGCTGTGCTTTAAAGATATAGCCATGAAATTGAATGTTATTTGCCTAAAAACAGATACATTGATCAATGGAATCAAATTGAACATTTAAACATAAACCCACACATCTTTGAATACCCGATTTTTGACATATAAGCAACAAGTACAAACTTGTAAAAAAGACAGCATCTTCAACTAATGCTGCTGGCTAAACTGGGTATCTGCATGTGGAAAAATAAAAAATGGTCCATGTCTTTCTTCCCTTCACCAACCAAACTCCAAGTTGACACAGGACATCAGCATAAAACAAGATGCACTGATTCTGATAGAAGAAAAGGTAGAGGATAGTCGAGCATAATGGCTCCTGAAATGATTTTCTGTACACAACAGTGATAGTATAAGCACTATAATAAACAATTAAGAAATATGTTTTATAAAACTGAAAAGCTTCTGACAGGTAAAATGTAAGGTCAATTGGACAAATATCAGCCCACTGAATGGGAAAAGATTTTTACCAACTTCATATTCCAATAGAGGACTAATATCCAAAAAAAATAAAAAGAATTCAAGTAGATATCAAAACCACAACAACCATAAATCCAATTTTGAGATGAGATACTGATCTAAACAGGGAATTCTCGAATAAAGAAATCTCACATGTGTAAGAAACACAAGTGGAACACTGTTTCAATATGGATGAGCTTGCAAATTTTTACAATCACTGTGGAAATCAATAAGACAGTTCCTCAGAAAAGTGAAAGTAGATTTATCTTCAGACACCACAATATCACACTTGGGCATATACTCAAAGGATGCTACATCTTACCCCAAGGACACTTTCTAGAAACTGGAAATAAGTCTCAACTAGGAATGAATAAAGAAAGTCTGGTACATTTTCATGATGGAGCTCAACTATTAAAAAAAAAAGACATCATGAAATTGGAGGCAAATGGATAAAACTAAAAGAAAGAAATTGTCGTGTGTGGGTTAAGCCAGACCCAGAATGAAAAATATGGTATATATTCACGTAAGTAGACATTAGTTATTAAGTAAATGATAACTAACCTAAAGTCTATAGACTGAGCAAAGTTTGGTAAAGAGGAGACTTCTATGGAAGAAGCATGTTTATCCTTGGGAAGTTGAAAATAGAATAGATTTTGCAGACGAGGAAAGGAGCAGGAGGGATCAGGTTTTGGGAAATACGAGATGGAGCGACAGAGTGTGCAGAGAAACAGTTGAAACTGGAGTTTAATTGGGGTCTAGGTGTAAACCTAGTTCAGTGTAAAAATATCAGAATCTATGAGGGTGATATAAGTGAGGACTTCTAGGATGGCGGTTAATGAGTCTTAACTAGACATCTCTTGTAGCCGGGCCAGGATCCCTTTCATGGGAATGGGTTGTACCAGGTTGAGAATTTATATGGAGGACCCATGAGATTCCCAAATAACCCAAGCTAACTTTAGAAAAAGGGTTGTCCTCTGCATACTGACAGTGGGGGTCCCACTTCTGTGGACATCATCCACACAGACAATTGAATGTGAGGAGGTTGAGACAGTGCCTTCATGAAGCCTTCACCCCTATGTTCTAGTCTCTTTGATGTGAAAATGTATGCTGAAAGTTGCTGAAAATGGATTGGCACCAACCCAACCACAAAACCTTTGAACTACAATATCTGTACTGCTTGCAAGATATGCTGGGGCAATGGTTGCCGAGAACAATGTCTGTTTAACTTGAGGACACCGCTTACATGGCCAGGAACCATAAGGTGATTCCTAGTGATATTCTTACATACTCAGAGATTGGTACCTTGTCCAGTACTCATCAGAGAAATTTCCCCAACAGCATTTGGAAGCAGAAACAAGCAGCCAGATAATATGCAGAGAGAAAAGAGTCTAAATTGAAGGTCTCCTTTGAGTCCCTACCCTAAAAAGCACAGGGAAAAGGGCCAGAAAGATAGATTGTAGAAGTTAGAGTGGATGGAGAATATGAGCAGAACATGTGCCAATGAATCAATTAAGCAGGGCTCACATTGTCTCACAGAGACTGAAGAGGCAATCACCATTAGTGGTCTGTACCAGGTCCTCTGCATATATGTTGTTGCTGTTAGTTTGGTGTTTGTGTGGGACTCCTAACCGTGGGAGTAGGTGAGTCTGACTCTTTTTCCTGCTTTTGAAATTCTTTTCCTCTGGTTGGGGTAACTTGTCTGGCCTAGATATGAGGGTTTTGCTCGTCTTACTGTATCTCGTTTCTGCCTGTTTGGTTATCTCCATGGAGGCCTGCTCTTTTCTGAAGACGAAACAGAGGGGAGTAGATCTGGGGGAGAGAAGAGGTGGAGGGAACCTGTGGATAATGGGGGTGAAACTAGTCAAGATGTATGAGAGAAGAATCTAATTTCAAGTAGAAATTGAATAAAAAAAAAATGGCACCATGAACTACTGAGATGCACAGCAAAGGACGGCGAGGCACTAAAGTTACTACATTATATGATTGGTTCTCACATTTACTGTGCATGCAGATATTTAAAAAGAAATGAGTTTCATATAGGCTCATTGAGTCCTGAGGTTATTTTATTGTAGCAGCCTAAAAGTGATAGAGTGGAAACTACCGTATATCAAGTTATCAATGAAAGCCTGGATCTATTCACGGTATGTGAAGGAATGAAAGTCAGAATTTTGGAATCATCTGACAATTCCTACACATCTCTCTAAAATCAAGGAAGCACTTTTATATTTGACATATCTGTCTTCTTGAGAAATGTGACAATTTGTAATTTTTATCACTTATAAAACAGAAGTTCACCGATCTCAACCTTTTACATCATTTAAAATAAATTTATTATTTATATGATGGAGAAGAAAGAACAGAAATTTTTCAGTTCAAATTAAGTGATAATAATGTGTCAGCTTCCTTTTCAATAGACTCTTAAGAAATTCGCTAGTGAGTCAAAGGCTCCAAGCTCAGAATGTGATGCTAAAAAGACAATCTTCACAGGAAACATTGTTATGGAGAAGGCATTGATTGCATTTCTTGTCTGATTAATAACTAGAGGCTCTCTGAAAGCTCTCTAGTCTTCCTTACACTGTTGACATCTACTTGTTTCTTATAATTGATTTTTTGTTTTTGTTTTTTGAGACAGGTTTTCTCTGTGTTGCTTTGGAGACTGTGTTGGTTTAGAGATCAGGCTGGCCTTGAACTCACAGAGATCTGTTTGCCTCTGCCACCACAGTGCTGGGATTAAATGTGTGTGCCACCACCGCCCAGCTCTTATAATTGAATTATGTGTTATCCACCAATTTACCTTTCTATTTCTTAAAAACTTGGAATTTTATTGGGATAAACTAAAGGCTTCTCTGCCCCCCCCCTTTGTCTTATTGCTAAAGCACACAATCCCACATTTCTATTATCCACTAGAAATTCCTTTAAATTCTTGACTAGAATCTGATGGTATGGCAAAGACCAAATGAATCACTGACTCCCATGTCTTCTGAAGATGTGGCTGCTCCAAGCCTATATATTGTTTAAACTGTGAGACCCAGGGCACCCTGGCAATTTTCCTTACCAAGAATAGTCCTCTATGCTTCTCTTCATAAACACTACTGAATGTGGACAGTGGTGGCCCACGCCTTTAATCCCAGCGCTCAGGACGCACAGGCAGTCATATCTCTCTGAGTTCAGGGTCAGCTTGGTCAACAAAGGGAGTTCCAAGACAGCCAAGGATATACATAGAAACATTGTCTTGAAAAACTTAAAGCAAACAAACAAAAAGACTACTTAATACCAATAAAGGAATGCCCTCTCAAAAACAAATCCAAAACAACAAAAAGAAAACAAAACCAGGATTGGTTAAAATATTAATTTCCACTAATTTATAGCTCAATTCTTTTCCCTTTTAAATTTGATTATACTTCAAATAGGTATGTTCTGGGAAAATCCTCCAATATATTTTGTACTTGAATCTAATGTTACCTTCCCAGACAACGTAATGATAATTAAATGAACTACAAACTAGTCTGAATGCACATTGTTACTTCTAAGTATTATAAGTAAGAGAAATGATAACACAATTGAAAGTACTACATCTAGGGGAAAACATTATTTGAAATCTTTGAAAAGTTCAGAAAATAGTAAGAGATAATTGTCACTTATTTCCTTGAAGAGTCATGGAGAAGATGAGTATTCAGCAGTTAATGTTTGTATCTTGTCGTTGACATTCACTTCCATTGAATTATGTGGCATTTTGCCCTGAACTGCAACAATCTCATCCAAATTGAAGTTTTATTCACGGAGGATAAGAAGGCTCATGAACCTTAGGTGGTAAACAAAATGCCACCTGTCTGGAAAAACAGAAACTTAAAAGATTCTGAGGGACATGACTTCAGACTAATCAGTTGCTGGAGGTAGAGACCCAGACAAGCCACATTACTCAAAGAAAGAAGTATTGGGATTGCAAAGTTGCCTTCAAGCAGCATAGACAATCCCATGGTTGCAGGTGTTTCAGAGTTGTTATTCACGTTAACGTAGGATTTCTGATGCTGCAACTGCATTTATATTTTTCCTATTCCAATAAAAAACAAAAAATCTCTTTGCTCCATCAAATTGAACACTTGTGAAATCATTACTTTGGTCTTGCATTTTCTGAGAGGTGGGAATGTGTGTGTGTGTGTGTGTGTGTGTGTGTGTGTGTGTGTGTGTATGAAAGAGAGAGAGAGAGAGAGAGAGAGAGAGAGAGAGAGAGAGAGAGAGAGAGAGAGATGTATCAGGAAAAGTCTGTTACAAAATACTTTGAGATTGTTTCTACTAGTTGGCTCTTTTCGATAATCAATTTCATTTTAACTTATAATTCTCCACATTTAGGATATTTTTCAATATTGAACATTGAATTTTGGAACAATGAATGGAGACTCTTTATCTGGTGAGACATAGGAAAACATCTATTAGGATACCAACAGACGATCACATGATAGCTAATCCAAGTTAGTTTGTAGATGCCTCTCTGTGTCTCTGTGCAAATTGTAGGCAACCCCATGAAGAAAGTTGCTTTTCCTAGCAAATACCCTGCTGCTGCTTGTGTAACCTACTGGGGAGGAGCATAATATACCATGTAACTTCTAGGATGCCTGAGTACTGTTAGGTCCATGTGCTCCCTGAGCCTGCAAGCTTTCTTTGCCTCATTAGTTTAATGACTCTCCTTATCTTTCACAGAAAGACTGTTTCAATTTCAATAATTATGTTTTAATAATTATGCTATTTTATAAGGTGTGAAATTAAATTACTAAAGAATCGTTTTAACCTGGAAAAAATTCTTTAAATATTTAGTTCTTGTTTCCAGAGCCTTGATCTCACTTTAGGTTGATCGTTTGTCTTGGATAATGCTTGATTTTCTTCATGATTCTCTCACGCTTCCCTCCCTTTTATCTGAGCTGTTACTACAATATCTTTTGGATATTAGCAATCTTTTCTTTCCATCATTGTTCTTTCCACTCTTTTCTCTTTATTCTTTTGGGGGCCTTCTATCCAGTTCCCAAACAAATCACACGTGGAGGCTTATTCTTCATTATGAATGCCTGCCCTTAGCTTTACTTTTTTTTTAAACCAGATTTTCTTAATTAAATTATTCTATCTTGCTTTTCCTCTGGGCTTTTTCTTTTTCATACTTCTGTATATCTTACCCTTTCTCTTACTCCAGTGTTTGTTGTGTAGCTGGGTGGCTTGCCCCTGATATCCTCCTCTTTCTCTTGCTCCTCCTTCATTCTCCAGGTTTCTCCTTCAGCTTAGACTCTCTGCCTGCCAGCCCCACCTATCTTTACTTCTGCCTCACTATTGGTCATTAATCTGTTTAGTAGAGATTTATTATAATAACTTCCTCCACTGCCATTTCATCCCAATACATCTTCTCCCTAGCTGTAATTCCTCCCACTTTTGTAATAACCCAATGAGTCAAATCAGTTATATCCATGTGAATGGAAAAGACCATCAGATGTTTCAGACAGGCAAAGAATCACAGCTTCACACAGTTAAACAAATGCAGCATTAAAAAAAAAAGCATCACATCTTTACATGGTTAAATGAAAACATGTAACACACCTTAAAAAATATTCTTCAACACTCTTCAATAAGTTATTGTTCTTTCCCCACACAATGATGTGTGCCTAGATTAATTGTGGCCCAGATAGTCCTAAATCTCTGAGGAATGCTACTCCCAATATTTCAGTGTCTTACTGAACAAAACTTTTCCTTTTTGTGATCCTTTCCCTCGTTATTTCTAAAGACAAATACTACTCTCTTCTTCCTTACTTAAGTACTTTCTGTATCTCTTTGTTAGAGTTAAAAGGGAAAAGTCAACCTATTACTATTTTTGAGTTTTTGTCCACTTTAGGGTCATATCATTATTTGATCCCTGAAATCTATCACGTACTTTGTTTTGCATTTTCCCATTTTCCATAGAAGAACAAGCTAATGTTTCTTAATATATGCTATTCAGCAGGTAAAGCAACTATTATAATTTTAACAAAGTTTTGGGAACTTCATAAATGAGAAATTTGTTTATCTTTATCCAACTTATTTAAGAAACTCTTCAATATTTTCCCTCCCTTTCCCACATCCATAAACTCTTCTATCAAATTTCTTAAATACATATATTTTACAAAATTTTAATTCACATAGCATTAACAAATTTATTACTTGTATATAGTAATATTTCCCTAATTTTAGATGTTTTCTCTCATGTCATCCAGATGCAGTTTTATTTACATCTTTCTTGTTTTACATTTTAAAATTTTTATTCTTTGATCATTTTCATACAGGTATGCAATGTATCATAATCATACCTACCTCTGATCCCTTCCTTCTACTGCCACTTAATCCCCAATATATTGTCCTTCTAGCTTCTGATCTGCCCATGTAAATAGAAAAGAGGTTGCCTGGGATACAGGCAACCGCTCAGTGGTTAAATAGAGAAAAAGGTGTTGTTCTCTGGGACACAGGCAACCACTCAGTGGTTAAATAGAGAAAAAAAAAGGTGTTGTCCTCTGAGACACAGGCAACCACTCAGTAATTAAATAGAAAAAAAGGTGTTGTCCTCTGGGACACAGGCAACCACTCAGTGGTTACCCCTTGAAGAAAATTGGCTTTCTTTCCCTCAGCAGCAATCAATTGCTCTTTAGCAAGCATTAGGTTTCTCTTGTGTCTCTGTGTTGAAATATTTAATAGGTAATGAACTTGTGTAGTTAGGTTGTTAATCACTGCTGCTGTGCTTTTGTGTGTGCAATAGTCATGTCATTTCTGTAGTGCAACTTTTCATACCATCCTTTCAATCCTCCAGCTTTTACATTCCACCTGTCTCTCCTATCCATTCGGTAATATAAATGAGCATGGTTATGCACATTTATGGATGACTGCTCATAGCCACTTATCCTCATCACTTTGAATGGTTATGAGTATCTTCATTAGCAACGATCCAGTGCAAAGTTTCTCTGATAAAAGGTCTCACTTAGCCTAGATATAGTGGGGAGGGCTTGGTACTGCTTCAAAGCAATATGCTTGACTTTGTTAACCAATGGGAAGCCTTACCCTCTCTGAGGAGTGGGTGGGGGTGGGATGCGGGATTAGAGGGGGAATGTTGGAGGTAGCAGGAGGGGATGAGAGGGTGGAAAATGGATGTGGCATGTAAAATGAGAGAAGATAATTTAAAAAATACTTTAAAAAATAAAAACGATTCTTTTGGGCCAGTTGTGTTTGGTTCTTTTAAGTCTCTGGACTCCTGCTCCTGGCCATTCTGGCAGTGTCAGGAATATAGCTTCCTTCTGCCTCAAGTTGGACCAGTCGTTGGTTGGCCACTCTTACGAGTTCTGTACCACCGTTTACCAGCACATTTTGCAGGCACTGCAAATTGTAGATCAAAGCATTTGTGGCTGGCATGATGTCCCAGTTACACCTCTGGAAGCTTTTCCTGGTTACATCCGATGGCCAGTTCAGATGCTCTATCTTCCATTACTAGGAGTTTTCATGATGGTCACCCAGGAAGATTCCAGGGAGTTTCCACTGCACTAGGTTTCCACATGCCCCCCAAATTCCAGTTCTGTCTCCCATTAATCTTTCCCTTTATCCCTCCCCCATATCTGATTTTATTTCACATTGTAATGTATGCAATGTAAAAAAGCATGTTTTCTGGTTTTTATACAATAAAGTTTATAACATATTTCAAAAGAATAAAAATATAGAATATATTGCATATCACAAAACCATATTAATATTTCAGCAGGTGGAAATTTAAATTAATTCATAACAATCAAACAAAGCTTATATTTCTATATACAAATCCATAGACATTTTTGTGCTTCGTAAAGTAATAAGAAAATGGGGAATGCAAATCAGAAGCGATGTATGTTCAGTATTTCTTGGAGAATTAAGAAAGTTAATAAAATGAAAAGATTATTTTGTAAGAAAATGTAAGTTTATTCTTGGATACTGCTAAAATCAGACATATAAAGTGCAGAAAACACAGAGTAAATCTATTCCAAATAGCTGAGAAAGATATTTTAAGCTTAGTAAAGGTCTGATAAGAGTCAGCGTTCAAAAATCTTAATCGCAGTTAAACTTTCAACTCATTGCACAGCCTAGAAGAGGTCATTTTAGTACAATCTAGCTCATCAGCAGATGTAAAGTAATGGCACTGTGTTCCATGCTGGCATATTCTGTAAAATAAGTTTTCGGGATACTACAAAGTAACACACTCATATTTTTGTCATGACAGTTTACTATGATACGTGCAAGTTTTAACTGCAAATGAAAAAAATGTACTATTTTGTAAAAACACATTATAAATGTAAATCATGTGTGTACTCTTTTTCTTACATGATGTAATTTGTAATTATTCCAGGTAGCCCTAAGAACAAATAAAATGCCACCAGTTATAATACGTCATGATCATTGTATTGCATTCATTATTTTTGATCTATACATGGTTTTTTAGTATTTTATTAAGTGTCTGAGAATTTCATGAGATATATTTTTCTCATATTCACCCTACCTCCTCCCCTATTCATCTTTTCCATGCCTCAGTTACTTATGAGATTGCATGTCATTGTCCCAGCACTTTGGGATTTTGCCTGGCCTTTACTTGCTTAAGTCTTTGGTCATGCTTTCACAATCTCTGTGAGTTCATGTGGGCAACTTCCTTCTTGTGTTAAAAGAAGAAAAAAAAATGTTAAAAAAACCCACTAGTCACTTGAAGTTATCCACTACATCTGGGCCTTAAAAATTTTTACCATCTGTTCCCAGAAAATCCCTGAGCATAGAGTTAGAGAAGTATGATGTACACCTTTCATTTTTGGCTGAGTACTATACAATATCTTATTCTCTGAAAGCTACCAGTTGAGAGTCTTTACATTAATTTCTATCAACTTCTGGAGGAAGTGTTCCTGATGAGGGTTGAATGATGCACTGTTCTATGCATATAGTGATAAACCTTAGGAATAGGTTATATTTTAAAATGTAGATGAATATATCTCTACATTGCCTCACAAAGGCCTTCGGCAAAATATCAGAAAATACAAAGCATTGCTTTGCACATAGAAAGCAGGCATAGCTTCTATTTCTTCAACCATTAAATTGGCAAGTACACAAAGCAGCTTGCTGGGAAGTTCTTTTCACAAAGTGCCCATCACATTCCTTGTCTTGTAGGGAACAAGATGGTAATGCGAGAAGGGATTTTTTTACTGCCTGTAGGAATAAGTTCTATAACCATGATCTAGAAAATTCATCCAGATATTTTCCATTTTATGACACCATGTTCTCCGTTTCAGAAAGGACAGGAGGAGCACATATTTGTGACAATAAAGTTTTGTTTTACAACAAGAAGCAGTTAAACCTTGAAAAAGAGAAACTATAGAAAAATGAGTGGACAAGGTGCAGAAGAGGCTCCAAAGTGGTCACTAAGAGCATTTGCGGTTCTTACAGAAGACCCGGGTTAATTTCCCGGCATCCATAAGCGTGCACACAACCCCTCATTACTTATTTCCAGGAAATCTAATATTTTATTCTGACACCCTCTGGAGATACACATGGTACATATATTTGCCTGTAGGAAAAAAAAAACAGGTATGCAAACAAACAAATAAACAAGCAAACATCTTTAAAATAGAGCTAGCATTTCCTAAACTATTTTTATTTTGCCTAAATACACCATTGTGGTATCTATTATTTTCTTACCGAGAAAATTTAACTACAGTATTATAGTTATTGTTGTATGCATTTTAAAACCTGATAGAATTAGATGACGTTTAGTGGCAGAGTGACATCATTGTATCACTAAAATGTTTACAATGGGAAAGTAGTATGAGTAAAAATGAGTAAATCAATACAACAATAAAAACAAGCAAAGGAACAAAAAAATTAACCAGTGGCCAGTATGTCTATGAGCAAAAGTCTGGAATATTAGATCATATGCTAAATCCATCAGTACGTTGTGAGGGGAAATACATGTTGAAATTATTCCAAGATTCATGGACAGAATTTTCCTTCTTTCTTCTCTGAAGGCATGGAGGAGCTGAGCTTAGAAAGTTAAACAGCACTATTGAACAAAAAGTGGATAATTTTGAAACAATTCTTTATAAATGTTATTCAAATGATTATCCCTCAAACATGCTATTATATTTGCTTCTATCAAAATCTATAAACATAATAAGAGGACAATAGAAATTTAAGCATTAAGCAGCATGAGGTTTATTAAGAACAGACATGCCACAGAAGTTAAAAGCTTCTTTTGATTCATTGTTAATTACAAAATTAAAGCATGCTGGGTCTATTTACAATATTTGGACTCTTCTAAGTTCTTGGATAATTGTTTTAAGGCAAACTTTATATTGTAGATTTGAGTACATATTAGTGTAGAATATGTTTTAGGCTAGATACGGTAATGTTGTAATTAACTACACTATTGAATAAAGATAAAAATGAAGGTTAAATAATCTGTGGTTTAGCAAGGTATATAGAATAGTAAGTAATATTCCTAAAGTCCATTTAGGAGTTCTTACCAATTAGATTACTGAATATCTACTATATGGAATAATATAAGTTCCTTTAAACCCAATGTATGCTTGATGTCTAAGAACGAAGGTATATTAAAATGGCATTGAAAAATTGACTTCTCAGTATAGGAACATATAGATAGATGGATAGATAGATGGATAGATTTATATCCAGCGAGTGTTTATTTATATGGTATAAACTAATGAATTAAATGAGAATCAAGATTGACAATCAGACATTAGTATCTATTTACAAATAAATTATCAAACTGGAAAACTTTTAAGTGTAAATCAAGGTAATAATACAGCGATTTTTACAAGGATTGTAGATTCTTTTGGACTTGAAATAGTGTTGTTTTGTTATGTCCTTAATGTCATTGCTATGTAGTAAATAACACAGCTTGGTTTGAAGCAACAACATTTTTATCAGTATAATGTAATTTTGAAAAATTATTTAAAATCTATTCCAAATATGACATGACTTTTACAAGCTCTTTTGATTATATAATAAGTAAATAATAAACTCCATAGAATTATGGACTTATTTTGAATCCACCAGAGGTTTTCTCTCACCAGCTTCATTATTGGTCTTAGCCCATGTCACTAACCTAATTTTATAGCTATCACCATATGTCAGCTCTTACCCCAGTATAGTTCACATGGTTTTCAAACCTGTCAGGTTCATTATTTTCCCAGTGTATTTTTATCTGCTTTTCTATGTTTTAATTTTCTTGTATTTGAATCTGTATTATTTCTATAAGGTATCTCCTCATGCATTTTTTCCTTCCAACTCTCCCTTACCAAAATTCAGTAGTGCTTTCCTTGCCTATCGTGTTTTACATTCGCATTAGTCCATTGAAAAACCTTGTGAATATTTGACCATATAGAGAAGCTTCAGTGTTATAGTCATAGAATGAATGTCACAGGGGGCAATTCCTAGCATTCTGTTATTTGTAGTTATCATAAAAACAATCATCCTCTATTTTTTGCATACTTTTTCAGGTACAATGCACCCACAAGTGATTTTGTTCTTTTAATTTCATGTGAGTAAGATAAATATCAAGGATGAGAATAACAGATTTCTAATAATAGTAGTAGTAAAAATGAATTTTAAATTCAGCTATCTACCTGTCAAGCTAAAAACATTAGGCTTCTGAGAGTTCAGCCAACGGTCTGTTTCAGAAGATTCTCATATGAAAACTGAGGAGTGAAAGGTGCTTCAGGGAGAGTGAGGAGCTACAGCTGCAGGAAGTGAAATGGGGAGTGGTATGTCGTAAGTGATTTTCTTCCTCCAGAACAAACTGGGTTATAGCTAATGATCCATGCAGGATTTCACACAGGTCCTTGAACAATAAGTAGAAGATAGAAAAGACCACTTCCTGTAGGGTTTACAAAGCATAGAACAGTTGAAAGAGTACTGTTATATTTCTTGATTATATAAATTTTGAACTTGGCAAAGAGTTGATTTGTCTGTACTTAGAGAAATTGCAATGTACTGGATAACAAAACAAGTTTCTGAATCAATGATATTTTTAGCAGTATAGTAAAACTGGAACACTGCTCAAAGTATATTTAAAATGTGACATGGAATATTACAACACTCTTTGACTAAATAAAAAAGTAAATTTTAAATTTAATAAATTTTAAAATTTTTAGTTTGAATTCCCACAATGATTCCTTTTACTGAATTTTCTGAAATATAATTGAATATTGCTTGAACTATTAGACATGAAAAGATACATCAACTGATTCAATGAGAGGAAACAAGAAAAGGTGGAATCATCTTATATGTAGGTGAAATGAAATGGGATATACATACACCATGGGATATTATTCAGTTTTAATGGAAAATGAAATTATCAACTTGAAGGAAAATGATTGTATCTAAAAAAATATTATGTTGAATAAAGTAAAGCCATCTTAGAAAGAAAAATACTACATATTCATTCCCCCTTGCTTATCTTAATTATAATTGTTGTTCATGTTTAACAGTTTGGAAGCAATTGAGGTAATAGTCATGATATTGGAAGGAGCAGCATGTAAAGTGAAAAAAGACTTCACAGGGAAGGGGAACAATAAGTAACATATATATATATATATATATATATATATATATATATATATATTAGAGAGGAAAGAGTCCATGAATTTAAAAAAGCTCAAGAAGGAATATGTGGAAGGTTTTAAAGGGAGAAAATGAAATGGGGACATGATACTATTACAAACATAATATTAAAAATGATTTTTAAAAATCAATAAAGATTGGATGAGATTCTTATATTATCAGATATTAAATAATAACACTGAAAATATACTACATTTGTATTTAATCGATGAATGAGTCAGTGGGAAAGAAAAAGCTCATAAGCAGGTTGACTGTACTTAAGGAGTTGATTTATGGTAGTGGTGTCTCTAACACAGCAGTGATTTTCTTAGTTGATTATGCCAGATGATAGAATATAAAATAATCTTAATCCTATTTAATCATATAATTCATTTAAATGAATTTAGGTATATTGGAAATCTGAATTTAAATACAAAAACTGTGTTTTTGAGAAGAATGCATGAGATGACATCTTGATGATCCTGCTATAGAAACAATTTCTTAAAACAGGAATGAGTATGCCATAATTAACAGCTTAATGAGTTATTTTTATTAACCTAGCAATCTTCCACCAATACATTCACATTTAAAATAAAGGTATTAAACAGGGAAATAGCAAAGAAATTATATGCACATATAATAGAAATATGCACATCAATATATAGCCTTAACACTTTCAAGAAATTATACAAAAACTCAATGGTAAAAATTTCCCAAGTTACCAATTGTATTTAAAAATAACAAATAGGAATTTACTTCAGAAAAACATTAATGAAAACACTTTGCCTATAGCCAATAGTTTAAATGAAAATTATTTTATCAGCAATTGGAAAAAAAGAGAAAACTATTCAAATTAATTTTCTATTTTGTTAAGCTAAGAAAGCAGAATCAAATGATTTAAACTTTGCATTTTTCTCGTTTTCTTACCTCTATCCAGTTCCTTTTTTATGTGCCTGGTCTTCATGCTTGTAATAAGATGCTGAACTGGGCATTTGTTCTCTCCTAGTTAAGGGGATATAAATAAGTATTTGCTTAAAAAAAGGCCATAAGTTTAATTTGTGAGACAGAATATTGGATATGTTGCAGAAATTATGCATAATAGTCCATTTGTTCATGTGTGTGGTGAAAATTCATTAGGCTCTATTCTAAGGAATAAAGAAGCAATAAACTGGAAAATGCCAATCATCACTAATGAGTAGGAAATCCCTTATTATTAATGTGACTAATAACAAATCAAAAAGTTTCCCAGAATACTTCAGATGTTCATTGAGAGCTCACGGCACATTTACTAGAAGGGGAAAAAACAAAAATGTAGAGTAATAACACTGAAAGTCTTTTCTAAATAATCTTAAAAATATTTGAAAATCTAATTAAAATACAGATAAAGTAGCTGGGAACCAATTCAAATGTAACACTCTATAAACCTTATACCCAGCTGTCAAAAGTGTAATTAATAATGTCTAACACCCAATATAAACAATATGTAAGCATAGAATAAGTACCAAAGTGCAGGCCAAAATTGTTTTCTTTCTCAAAGGAGAAAGTGGTATCCCAGAAAAATAGATCTGGGCCATACATAAGCTTAAAAGTCAGTTAGTTTTTTAACAAGGATATGATAAATAGTATGAAGAATCTGAGGGTTTTAATATAATATGTACATATGAACAGTATTCTTCCCTAGAAACCATATGTGAATAGATGGAAACATACTTAGTGCCAGATATAGGATATACTTGCTGAGTTTACACAGAAAATGAGAGGCTATGGATTTATTCTGGGCTAAGAAAAATAAGGTTTGATCAAGGAAGGCCCCGTGAAAAATCTCCAATAGCAGCCGATGGCCCAGATGTCTGAGTTCTACATCCAGAACAGCCTCAAGACTGCTGGCTGAGAGGATCAAGCCTCAAAGGATATTTCAGTCATGACTTGATAGTAATTATAAATTTTCTTTAGGTCCTCATAAGAATATCAGTGCCACAATTCATCAGAAAGTAGCCTGGAAAACTACAACCACATTCCCCCAAAATGGACTATGGAATTTTTTTGTTGTTGTTGTTTAGAATATTGGTTATAAGTTGTTATGGATAATGGTCAGGAAAAAATCTAAACAAAGGATATTAAATTCAGAGTTCTTTTTCTTAACAAAAAGGGGGATGGCTGTGGTACAATGATTTTACCCTGTAAACACGTGTTTCTCATACTTGTTTAATAAAATGCTGATTGGCCGGTAGTCAGGCAGGATGTATAGGCGGGGTGACCATCCACAAAGTAGAGGCAGGGCAATGAGGACAGGAGAATTCTGGGAAGACGATTCTGCAATCTGCATTGTTGACCCAGCTGCAGAGGAAGCAAGATGTGACTGCCTCGCTGAAAAAGGTACCAAGCCATGTGGCTAACTCAGACAAGAATTATGGGCTAAATTAAAATGATAAGAATTAGTAAATAAGAAACCTGAGCTGTGAAATAGTTGTCAATTAGTTTATAACAAATACAAACCTCTGTGTATTTCTTTGGGACAGAAAACCTCAGTCAACAAAATATCTGTATAAAACATAGACTCCAAGGTCTGGGGACCATGAGTAAGAGTGCAGAAATTTTGTAAGACTGACAGATCAGGGAAGACTGCTATGAAATAATGGTACCTGACCATGATAGGGCCATTGTACTATGAACTTATAGAACCTGTGGTTGCAAGCCCAAGACCTAAACAAGATCAATCCGGACAATTCTTCAAGATGGAGAGCAGTGGATCTTAGATGTTCCTACCCCTAGCTAGGAGTCTTTGGGAGTTGATGACCTCTGGCAGATGAACAACCAGTTTTCTTTAGTAGTGTAGCTCATGATAGGCTGACAGTCTCTAGTGAACATTATGCTATACAACATTGGAAGCACAAATTAGAATAAGTAGATTATAAGATGAAAATTTAAGAAGACATGAAATTTGGAAGGGGATAGAAAGAGGCATAGGAGAGAAATGGTAGAAATATACTATCTACAATTTTCAAGTAAACTGCATTTTTGAAAATCTTCGCAAAACTAATATGATAAAAGTAGAAAAAAACGGGTAAAAGTAGAAATAATACTTCTATCAATGAAAAGGTACAGTAAATATTTAAAAACTTCCTTCAATGAACTTAACAACTAATTAAATATTGATGAATAATGTATCATTAAATTTTCAAATAAGCCTTAAAAATGAAAGAGAAAAAATAATCATTGAAAAGGAATGTGATGGCCTTGAGATATAAGTTTTAATATATACGTATTGACTCAAGAAGAAAAAGAATGGAAAGGAGAAAAATAATGTATAATTTATGCAAATTGTACAAATTTTTAATTCATGAAAAGTATGAATTCATTGATCCCAAACCATAACCAAACCAAGACAATAAGTAACACATTACTGAAAACCAATAACCTGGATATTTCTCTGACATAGCAAGGGGTAAGAAAAAAAGCTGATCATTGAGGTCTATATGCCTTGCAAATGAGATTAGTTTTTCCTTACATGCAAGAGGACCCAAAATTAGCTCCCAGTTCATTTAAGTATGCAGAAAAATGCAGACTTTCTTTAATGTTGATTCATATAACATCTAAGTGGCAGGGGAAAAGAAAGAATCCACCATAACCACATTGAAACAAGGGATTCAAGCAGGGAGAAAATATTAAGTGGACTCTTGAGATACCAAAGAAGCTGGAGTAAAATAAAAAATGTGAGCAAACAAAATAATCTTCAAAAATGCTCTTCTTTTCCAGGACAAAGGGAATGTGAAAATATACTGCAATGATGGTGCATAGTAGTTAAAGGCATGGAAAAACAGGAGGAGGAGAAACCAACTTCTTCACTCCATACTTTGGTAAGATTATTAATGTGTGAGGAGTTAAGACAATTTGACAGAAAGCTATATGCTTAAAATGCATTTTTGTAATCTATGGCATCAGTTAACATGTTCTAAAATTAAAACAATGCAAAAAAATAATAGGAGAGTGTTGTGAAAATACTCATCAGAAAAATGTGTAAAGTGATTCTTACTATAAGAGTTTCTCGCTAAAATAATGTATCAAAAACAAAGCATGCTGTTACATATGAAATAATATGACAATTCTCTGCCTTTAAAAGGTAACACTCAATTATACATATATACATATATATACATACATATATATATAAACAAAACAGAAATTAAAATAACTGAACACAACAATAAAATCATTTATGTTGCTATTTTATTATCCTGTATATTAACCTTAGGAAAATGGAAAGAAATTGAAGGTGTAGGAGGTCTACACTGGTTCCTCTTGTTGCCTTCCCCATATCCTAGCTCAGTCAATGTATTCTGTACATAACAATTCAGTCATTTCACAACACAGTTTATTATTAAGTCCAATAAATGTGTCGGCATATTTCAAATGTCTTAAGTAATTACAAATGCATTCTCTGCACATAATGGAATTAAGTTGAAAAACACAAATTCATTAAAATTTAAATATTTTATTTATATTTGATTAAATTTTTAGGGGAAAATCATAAAAGTGATTTTCCACTGAGTTCAAAAAAATAACATATCCACTTTTCTATAATTTACTAAACAGTTATTGGAGGGAATGCTATAGCTAAAATACTTAACTCATGAGGAAAAATATGCTGGCTATGAAATTTGCTTAGGTTGTGGTGTTATCAGACATCTCATGATTTTCTAATGTCAAGGCAAATTATAAACAAAGATAAAAAAGAAATCGGTAGTTTCTTATCTTTATAACATACAGTTCCTTTAAACAAATGTGTTTAAGCTGGTACAATTATATATTAAAAATAATGACATAAATCTGAACAGGATTTTTTTTCAGTTATATCCATCACAGAAAAACATTATTAATGGAAACAGTTCAATTTCTATAATTAAAGATAAGTCAGGGAAAATGTCACTAAAGTCTAAATAGAAATTTGCAGAAGTATGAATTAAAATGACTTATAGTTAGACAACAGAGTCAAAACTTTTACTGCATTTTAAGAAGAGTGTCAGCAACATTTCCAAATCACAAGGAGAGATCCTCTGTAGCATTCATCCCTAATGTGTTATCTCCATGAAATCTTTCCTCTAAGAACTCAGGAAATCCCACTGATGAGAAGGCACAAAAATGTAATAGCTGCAGTAAATGAAAGCCACCAAGAAAACAAAGCCTTCTAGATCAACTGAGAAAAGTTTATATGAGCTCACAAACACTAAAGCAGAATGTGCGGGACTTGAAAATGTCTGCACCAGGTCTTCTGCATATGTCTTATAGCTTCAAGTTTAGTGCTTTCATGGGACCCTGAGTGTGTGAACAAGTAGATATCTGATTCTTGTACCTTGTCTTTTCCCCTTTTCCTTATGTTGCATTGTCCTGTCCATCCCCAATGTGATGGTTAATGTTTTATCTTATTGTAGCCGGAGTTTCTGTTCCACCGGTACTGTAACAATTCAGTACCAAAGAACACACAGAGGCTTGTAACAATTATGAACTCTTTGACCTATTACATCAGGCATATTATTAACTAGTTCTTTTTTTTCCTTTTTTTTAATTTTTTTTTATTTTATTTATTATTTTTATTTTATTGAGAAAAGGAAAAAAAAAAGTTTCCGCCTCCTCCCAGCCTCCCATGTCCCTCCCCCCTCCTCCCACCCTTCTCTCCCTCTCACCACTCCTCTCCCCCTCCCTCTCCAGTCCAAAGAGCAGTCAGGGTGCCCTGCCCTATGGAAAGTCCAAGGTCCTCCCCCCTCCGTCCATGTCTAGGAAGGCGAACATCCAAACTGGCTAGGCTCCCACAAAGCCAGAACATGAAGTAGGATCAAAACCCGGTGCCATTGTCCTTGGCTTCTCATCAGCCCTCATTGTTCGCCATGATCAGAGAGTCCGATTTTATCCCATGCTTTTTCAGTCACAGTCCAACTGGCCTTGGTGAGCTCCCAATAGATCAGCCCCACTGTCTCAGTGGGTGGGTGCACCCCTCGTGGTCCTGACATCCTTGCTCATGTTCTCCCTCCTTCTGCTCCTCATTGGGACCTTGGGAGCTCAGTCCAGTGCTCCATTGTGGGTCTCTGTCTCTATCTCTATCTATCACCACGTGAAGGTTCTATGGTGATATGCAAGATATTCATCAGTATGGCTATAGGATAGGGTCACTTCAGGTTCCCTATCCTCAGCTGCCCAAGGAACTAACTGGTGGCATTGCCTTGGGCTCCTGAGAGCCATTCTAGGTTCAAGTCTCTTGCCAACCCTAAGGTGGCTCCCTTAACTAGGATACATGCTTCCCTGCTCCCCTATCCAACCTTCGTTTATCCCAATCATCCTGTTTCCCCAAGTTCCCCCAATCCTCCCCTTCTCACTTTTCTCTCCCTATCCCCCCTTATCCCCATCCCACCCCACCCCCAAGATCCCAATTTTCTCCCCGGCAATTTTGTCTAATTCCCATAGCCAAGAGGATAATTATATGTATTAACTAGTTTTTACAACTTAAATTAATCCATAATTCTTGTATATGGTCACCATGTTGCTTGATACCTTTTATCAGTGAAGCATTCTCATCTTGTTTCCTCTGTGACTGGCTGGCGGCTGACTCTGCCATTCCTCTTCCCAGAGTTCCCTTAGTCTGGTTGCCCCACCTCCTCTTCCTGCCTGGGTACTGGTCAATCAGCATTTTATTAAACCAGCATGAATGACAAATCTTTACAGTGTACAAGAGCATTTGCCACAGCACCTTTTTATATTCTGTTGTAGTCAACAAAAAAGGAAGGAAGGAAGGAAGGAAGGAAGGAAGAAGAAAAAAGGAAAAAGGAAGAAAAGATTGTATTGCATTGCAAAGCCCTTTTCCCTCACCCTCCTGACTTGAATCCAAGACAAAGGCCTGGAAGTTTCAGACTACTGTCTGGTGAATATTAACTTCCACCAGTAGTGTGGAATATATATAAGTTCAAGGTCAGACCAGGGCTTGGGTACCAAAGTTGAGGACTTACAAGGTTTTCATTCCTTATTTAAATTGACAAATCCTAAAAAGGACAAGAAGATCCTATTCCATTTCATCAAAGACCATTAGAACTCCAGTCCTGGAGTAAAGACTCCTGCTGCCTGAAACTGATTTGTAGAGTTCATTCTCTGTAGATTTTGGAGAGTTTGGTAGAGTTCATTCTCTGTGTGCCTTGCTCAGTGTGCTTCTTCTTCTTCACTAAGAATAGTTTACATCTATTGATTATCCTAGTGTTTCTGCAATTTTCTCTGCTGCTACTTGAGTTCAAGACCCTTTCCTGCCTTTTGGTTCTTTTGCTGGTATCCAAACAGTTAACAGGCACCATTGCTAACCTTAGCAAGAGAATCTTTATTAAAAGAGCTATCTCAAATCAGACCGCAGGTTTTGAAGAGTGACAGTTATATAATATATATAATGTACAGGTTACAGGCCCTGCCTCTGGTGACTAGCTATGAATATTGTTTTAAAATTAAAAAATCAATAAACAAATACAAAGAAAAAAAGAAAATGGAGGGATCCATTTGTTTAAAGCAAGTTTTCTGAGGTTCAGATGAAAAATGGCACTGCGGTAAAAACTAATTCCTAAATGCATATTGGAAATGAATGAATACCAAAAAGTAAGGTTTAATCATAATTCTCATCATTGCATTGCATAAATTTCTTTCTTTAATATTTTAATACTTAATCACATGAAAATAAAATATTTCATGTCAAATCTTTTAATCTAAATATTTGTTTACTAATATATACCTTTTAGGAGTAGCATTATCATTGAAATCTGTGTATATATAAAACTTTAACATTATACACATGTACATTTTAAATAACAACAAATATTATCAATTTTAAGGGAAAGTGTTCATTCAGTGGTGTATAGCTCTTCCTTGAAATTGCTGCTTACAGCAACGTGTATTTGTCTCCTCTTTAAAGAGCATTAATTAAGGCACAGACGAAGTAAGAAATTTTGAAAAAAAATCATTAAGTGAATGAAGAAGATGTCACGGCTCATCTGTCTCTGGCATTCAGTCTTAACTTGTCAACAGTAAGAGTGGCATGCATAGTAGTTCCTTGTTTCTGCTAAGGCATTGATCTGAATACCGATGGTGGTTTTTTGTCTGCAGATGTTAGAGGCAAACCATTTCTAACAGATGCATAATCTGATTAAATATGCAATGCAATGATATTGTCAAAACCTATTAATCACTCTTTCAAGACACATTAGTGTAGGCTTTCCTGACAGCTGTGAGGATTAGATCCTGTCTTCAGCTACAGGTAATGTTGCTCATCCAGAGCCCCCACTAGCTCTTAAAGGGAAAGATACTGTTATCTGCAAGTAGTCCTTGGTTTAAAAATGTGGAATGCAGATTTTTCTTGTTAAAGAAAAGAAGTATACTTTTGTTGCTTTTTACTCTAATAATGTGTATCTACTTACATTACTTGCCAGTTACATCTGAATTACAGGACTGCTTTGTGTCACTCTGGGACTAATTCAAAAATGCAAATGTGTCGCTGAACCTCCAGCATGCATGCATTAGAAAGGTGTCCCATGAATGATGATTTTGCAATGCATGTTTACAGATGACAGTAGCTAAGCCTTTTTATTCCACTGAGAATGCTAACAAGTATCGATTTCGCAGCCATTGATAAATACAAGTACTACACTTTAATTTGGGAAGTGGAGCATCTTAACTTTATCACCAGCAGGCCTCAAATCTTTCATTCTATCCTTGATTCACCCTTAGTGTTTGAGATTCTTACAATATTAATGATCTTTAGTAAAACTACACTAAGCAACTGTTTGCCAATATGTGATCCAAATGTTCTCACACTGAATTATTCTGAGTTCCAGAATTTTTACACCATAGATGCAAATAGACGAGCCAATTATAATTAAAATTCATTCCATTTCCAATTCCACATACTCGTATGAAAAGTGGAATATGTAATAAATGGCCAAAATTTTTCAAAGGCTGCGATACTCTGATGACAGAAGATGGGGCATGTTGAAGGCGTCTGAACTAAGAAAGAAAGAAAGAAAGAAAGAAAGAAAGAAAGAAAGAAAGAAAGAAAGAAAGAAAGAAAGAAAGAAAGAAAGAAAGACTCGAATGTACTCAAGTTTTCACACTGCCCATAAATGTTTCAGTTAACCCGTTGGTAATTTACAAGAATAGGAACAGCAGTAAGACCAACCATCCTTTCCAAAACTCTTAAAGGCAATAGCTCTCCCTTTCCAGGTCTTTTCTCTGAGGACAAGTTGCTATTTCTTCATGATCTATGGCAGTTTTTCAAACCACAGTTTGGCTATGTTGATGACCATAAAGATTTTTCTAGAGAAAAAATTAGTAACTTTTAACTAGGCCTGAAAATGTCCCACTTTCTCACAGACTATATATTACAGCAACAATAGATAATCAAAATTCAGTACCTCAGTCATTTTCAAAAGAAGTTCAACCAGAGAAACAAAGTTCAGATTTATACTTGTAAAGATCGTTATGTAGAAACATTTGTGTGTATGTATCATTACTGTTACCTTCACTATTAGAAATGAAGGTATAATTTTCCTATGGGTTTTTCTTTATATCTGTGTTTTTTGTATGTCTAATAATTTACCTTGCCTAAAGAAACTATTTAGTAAATATAAATGATTTTTATAGATGGCTTCAGATTTTTTTTCCTGCAGTCTACTCTAGAATAATATGGAAACTGGCTGTTTCAAATATTCCCAATTGAAAAAAAAACCTTATCACTTATTCTTTTCTCTTGAATCGAAGAATAAATATAAATACTAGAATAACTTACCATCCATGAAGTCCTGCAGTCCCACAATGGCTGTGTGCATGTTGCAGAGGTTAAGACCTGATTTAATACTCTGTCAACCAACCTAGATTCTTCAGCAGGTCCACTCTAACCTGAACTATTTTAAGAGCTTCATTGACTGTTAAGTTACTTTGGTAGGCCAAGAGGCTAGATTCTGATGTCAGAGAAGCATGCCAGTGGCAATCCAGCAACAGCAGTAATGCAATAGATACAAACATCTTTGTGAAGCAAAGTTCAGTGAACAGCACAGAGCATTCCCCAAATTTTTACATCTCTATCATTCCTGGAGAAGAAACTCCAACTCTAGGGGAAGACCCCAGTCAATCTGCTGCAATTGCCTTCACGGACCCACTCACCCAAAGGAGTATTTCTTAGTTGATTCCAAATCCTGACAAGTTGACAACAAAAACAGACCATCACAGTTTCCAATAGCATTTCTACAACACTTTCTTGGGTTTTTAAATCTAAAAACTAGCAATGTTTGTCTTCAATTATACATGCTTGTTTTTCACAATAAGAAGTCATGAGTGAGTTAATGATTATTTTAATGCCAGTTTATATCAAAACGTTGCAAACACATTGATTATTAGAAATTTGTTAAGGTGTTTTCAGGAGGATAACATCTTCATAAAATATTCTAAAAAACTAAAAATAAATCAATAAGTAGTATTAATATTAGAACATTTCATTAAGCATTGACATACTATTTCACAATGTTCGGTGATCATATTTGGGTTTCCGTAAAAATCTTATTGAGGCTTGGTCCTGTTTCAACTCAATGTGCCAAGTTTTATTTACTCCACATGGGAGGCCTTCCCCTTTCTGGGGAGTGAATGGGAGTAGGTTGGGAGAGGTGGAAAGGGAGCAGGAAGAGGAGAGAGAAGAGGAACTGTGGTTGGTATGTAAAATGAGTAAAAAAAAAAATGTATTAACCCTAAAAAAAATCTTATTTTCATGTGTATTTGTAATTTTAAAGATGAAGTTTAGGAAAGGTATCTTAAAAACTCCTACAATATACTAGAAGAAATAAATCACTAAAATTCATATAGGTATAATTACTGAAAAAATTTTATACAAATTACTTCAAATGGAAGTCAGTCTAATTAACGTCATTGATTTTAACTCAATAAAAGACTTTGCAATAGTAAGCAGCAATGCCAGGGTTTCATTTTTTTTTTTCTGTGCAGACTTACTGTAACAAAGAAAACTTCTATCCAGATTTCAGAAATAGGAAAAAAAATCATAGCACATGGATACAGAAAAAAATGTTACTTGTATCAAAACAAAGCATGCGCATATTTTAAAATGTCAAATAGTACTTTAAGGCTAAAATAAAACACTTTTGCTCTACTCTCTGGAACGTTATGTTCTCCAAAAACTTTTAATTTCTAGCTGATTTTATTTGTCAATCTGTATTTAATGTCTCAATCTGAGTACTAATTATAACTATTATCCTCTTTTGTGATTAAATTCTGCTTATTAAGTTCCATAAAAAATCAGAAGAGTCAAAGGGGTTGCGATTATCTCATGCCAAAGCATATTTCCATAGGCCATGTCACCATTCCACAGACTCGAGTTCCTGCCTGTCCCTTCATCTCATTGCCATGCTTTTCCAAATACAGAGCAGAACCTACAATGTATGGACCTTTGCCATACAGCATTTATAGTAGCATGTCTCACTAACAATTTTTGTTGCTCTTTACTTAGCAATTGATGCCAAATGTAACATGAGTTCTCCCAATCTCTAGGACATATTGAGACCATTTTTTCACAGGCTTTAAAATTATCAAACATTAGAGTTGGATTTTTTTTTCTTGTGTGCATGTGGAAGCCACAAGTCAATCTTGAGTCTTATTTGTCATGAACTGTTCACCTTAAATTTTGATAGAGTCTAGCACTGCAGAGATAGAAGTGGGAGAAACAGTCTACAAACAGAGTGGGAGTCCACACAAAAATACATGAGATTCTATCTTTAAACAAAATCTATTACTCTCCATAATTTTACTTAGTAATATTATTTTCTTAAATATTTAGAAGCTTATCTCTTATTGTATACTTGTAAAAGGCCAAAGACATTTGGATTCAACCAGATTTGTCTTAAAATAATAACATATTCTTTGAAACTTTTCTGAGATCTTTTCTTTCTCTTTCTTTTCTTTGTTTTGAGCATGTGAATACTAAGTACTGAATTTCCTATTGCTTGATTGCATGGCAAGATATGATTTTTGGTGACTATAGTGGCATGTATGTTATGGTGATAGGCATCAAAATCAGACAGGATATAGTATTGATCCACAAGATGAAACCTATATATTATGTCTTTACTATGATGAAAATAGTAGCTTTATAGTTCATAGACAATAGAGGAGAACTTATTATTATTATTTTGATAAATGGGACACAATATTCAAGTGCCTCCTAATTAGTGATTTATTGTTATAACCATAGGATAATACAACCCTCACACCTCATCAGAGAAGTTTCTTCTTTCAGAAAATAGTCATTAAGACCATTAAGACAAAATAAGCTCAAATGGCCACATGCAGAGAATTAGGGACTCAACCCTAAAATAAACATCTATATCACATACTCGATACCCAGGAATTAGCATGGAAGAGGTGCCAGAAAGATGGTAAGAGAAAGCACAGTGTATGACTACAGCAAAACTTTATTTTCTGAACATAGTAGGGTAATTGCATATATAAACTCATATTGATTGTTATAGCATACTCATGATCTTTTCATGCTTAATACTAGTGAAATTCCAACATGGAGGGAAACATAGGCATGGAATTCCACCATTAAATAGGATCTTTTATTAACTAAAAGCAGCAAGAAAAGGAGAATCAATTTTCTATCATGATGTTTCTCTGGTAGGCCACCAATCATGCTTCAGAGGATCTTAAAGTAATTGAACATTAGTTTTTATAGACTCAATGGGTCTATAAAAAAATAAAGATTTAAAATTATTTGTATAGGAAGATAGAGGTCTCTTAGTGGACATGGAGAGTGTAGGTGAATTTGATCAAAATTTTGTATATAAATCTCAAATAATAATCAAACACATTGTTTAAAAATAAATAATTTAAAACAAAAATAATAAAATCTTATTTTTTTTTAAAATAAAAGTACTTCTTTGCTAAAATCACTGGTGGTGTTTTATTTTATAAATGTAAATAGTTGTAGTGATTTTAAAAAACAGTCCTACAA
Source organism: Microtus obscurus (assembly GCA_963919715.1). Classification (NCBI taxonomy): domain Eukaryota; kingdom Metazoa; phylum Chordata; class Mammalia; order Rodentia; family Cricetidae; genus Microtus; species Microtus obscurus. Next base: position 1,120,568 of record CAWTZC010000854.1, on the reverse strand, counting down.
TTCAAGTTAAACATTATGAAAATGCTTTGGTGTCCTTCATCACTAATGTGAATCACTGAGATACAGGTTTATGACAAAACTGATAGATTTTCTTTCTACTCCTCTTCCACTCTCGGGGCTTCCTTCCATGTTCTTTATAGTTTTCCTTAGGCAGAGTGAAAAGTGAATGATTGCACACTACTTTTGATACTGTGCTTATGAAATTTCACCTTATCAGAGGTGCCAACTTTGCTGCCATGGCTTTTAATTATTGTGTATGAAGCACGGGTAAGTAGACAGCTTAACTCGGGCTTTCAGCTCTAGGTCACACTTCACTCCCAACTGTTATTTCCGGTGTGAAGGCTACTTTTTCCCCTTGGTTTTATAGATAAGGTCTCACATCGTAATCGAAGCTGCCATATAAGTGACTATGTTACCACGGCTGCCTTCTATCTTAAAGGGATTCTCATACCTCAGCCTTCTGAGTGCTTGGAAAAAGGGTGTCATATACCACACCTAGATCCAGCTGTGATAATTTGTGACGATGATGTAGTTAAGTGCTATGAAGAAATGTGCTGTAAAACTAAGAAAGCAGTGCAAAATTTTCTAGTAATGAGGGTTCTACATCTGTATGCAGTATTGTGCTTCTATCAGCAGAACTCTTGGGTTACTAAATGTATGCGATAATTTTGATGCCATCAATCATATTTCTTTTCATGCATTGTTTTGCTTGAGCCAAATTCTGAGTAATTGCTTTACTTGACTATTTGTCAACTATATTTAAATCTCTCACTTGCATCAACAATAAGAAAATATGTGGCACAACTACTTCTGGACCAATTTTCACATAAAAATGTAGATTGTAGCAAAGATGAAAATTATATTTCTTTGCTGATTAAAATTCTAGGACTGGAACCACTGTTCATTGATTAAAAATTTAAAACTATTAAAATATCAGAAACCCACTGACATTCATGTTCTATCTCTCTAAAGCTTTATTTCCTAGTATTGCAGTTCTGTATTATCAACTCAGCTATATTTTATTTCCCATTATTTCTCTTCATTCTATGTTCACTATTTTGTGTAAAATTCTGTTCATATAACCTCCCTTATTCCTCATTTCTTTCTGCCTCTAATTTCTTCTTGTTCTTCAGTCCTTGACAGCAAAATAACTTACTTGGAAGAGGTTTTTCTCTTTCTTACCATACAAGTTCTTGTAGTCATTTTTATGTTTTTATGATATGTTGTATATTCGTTCTGGCTATGAAGATTTTCATTTCCTCACTTAAAACTTCTCTCAACTGGAAAGGTTTTGTCTGTATGAATATGGGTTCATTTAGTTGTCCTGCCTACAGTTTGGTAGAAACTGAATGGTAAATCCTTAGGTAATGTAAAGTTTCATGATTAGTTAAAATGATCAATACATATTAGAGAAAATTAAATAATGCAGAAAGTGATAGCCGATGACGACCTAATTTTTATGGATTGTTAAACTTTATTTTAAAGCAAATGAATATTTAAAGACTTGAATGACAGTTGCTGAGAAACATTTAATTTCACTGAGTTTTATTTTTAACAAATAGATTATTTTAAAAAACTTTAAAAAGTAGGAAGAAACTTCCAAGCATAAGATACACATTCTTATAACCAATACACATAAAGAAGTAATAAAAAGCAAATTAACTCACTTTTCAGTCCTCTATAATTTCTAACAAAATCCAAATTTAGAAAATTCTTAAATTCATGTTAATTCCTGTCAGGGAAATTTTATACCTAGAGGTAGATACTAAGAAATGACTACCCAACCCTTGCTTCTACAGTTCCAATTTAGCCAAAGCTAAATGCCACAGTGATCTTCCCATGGTACTAACAAGTTAGGTGTGTTTACTTACATAATGTGGGTGATAGGTCACGATCAGGAACACAGGTAATCCCAGTACTGCTAAACTGGAGTATCTTCATACAGTATGGATGGTGGATTCTCCCATAGCTATGTAGATGAAGGCCACTTCCCTTATCTGTTTAGCTCAATCCTCGAGCTCCTCCTCATGACTTAAGATCATATGCAATTAGGGAAGAGTTATATATAACTGGCTGGAGTGGGTGGCTACTTATTCATGGGTTCCAAGACCCTCCTGAATCATCCTTCTATGATAAGACTTCAGCTGATGTGGGAGTGGTTTCTTATTAATAAAGGAACTGCCTAGGCCCATTCGTTAGGCCCACCCTTAGGTGGGTGGAGTAAACAGAACAGGATTCTGGGAGAAAGAAGCTGAGTCAAGGAGTCCCCATGATTTTCCCACTCCAGAGAGACGCAGGCTAGAATCTCCCCGGTAAGCACACCTTGGGGTGCTACACAGATTATCAGAAATGGGTTAGGTCGATATGTAAGAGCTAGCCAATAAGAGGCTGGAACTAATGGGCCAGGCGGTGTTTAAATGAATACAGTTTGTGTGTTGTTATTTTGGGTCATAAGCTAAACCATGCGGGCAGCCGGGTACAGGAAGACAGCCCGGCCGCTCCTCATTCAACAAATTGGCACCCAACCTGCTAATGAACTCCACATAAAACCTGAGAGGGCTTAAAAAAGGAGAGCGAGAGAATTTAAGACAGCTTTTTGCTGTTTCTGGGTTGCGTGCCGCAAAGAAATTGTCCTGACTCAGCAATAGGAAAAAAACCGGCTGTTTTAAAATGCCGGCTTTCTGAGCTATGCCGCCATTACGATCTCTGTCTGGCTCCTGCGGGAGAAAGAGCTTTTGAATGGAGTATTTGGAGTAAAGTGCTATGGCTTGCTTGATGGCAATGTGGACTGCTGTGTGCCTGGAACTGTGCTCAGCTCAGGCACACCAAAAGGCTCTGAGGCAGGGCTGGCTCAGCTCCACCATGATGAACTGAGCTGGTCTCAAGCAGGAACTACCATAATTACTGTAATAACAGCGCACTTAAGGTTTAGACTTGGCAGGACACAGGCATTGCCGTATTACTTGTACATGATGCAACTTAAGTTTTTAAGAAGTGATCTTCACCAACCCCTCAACAGACAAAGGTCTGATCTCCAAAATATATAAAGAACTCAAGAAACTAGACTTTAAAATGCTAATTAACCCAATTAAAAAATGGAGCACTGAGCTGAAGAGAGAATTCTCAACAGAAGAAGTTCAAATGGCCAAAAGGCACTTAAGGTCATGCTCAGCCTCCTTAGCAATCAGGGAAATGCAAATCAAAACAACATTGAGATATCATCTTACACCTGTCAGAATGGCTAAAATCAATAACACCAATGATAGCCTTTGCTGGAGAGGCTGTGGAGAAAGGGGTACCCTCATCCATTGCTGGTGGGAATGCAAACTTGTGCAACCACTTTGGAAAGCAGTGTGGCGGTTTCTCAGGAAAATTGGGATCAACATACCCATGGACCCAGCAATGCCACTCTTGGGAATATACCCACGAGATGCCCGATCATATGACAAGGACATTTGTTCAACTATGTTCATAGCAGCATTATTTGTAATAGCCAGAACCTGGAAACAACCTAGATGCCCTTCAATGGAAGAATGGATGAAGAAAGTGTGGAATATATACACATTAGAATACTATTCAGCGGTAAGAAACAATGACTTTGCGAATTTTGCATGCAAATGGATGGAAATAGAAAACACTATCCTGAGTGAGGTAACCCAGACCCAAAAGGATGAACATGGGATGTACTCACTCATAATTGGTTTCTAGAAATAAATGAAGGTCAATGAGTCTATAATTTGATATCCTAAAGAAACTAAATAGGAAGGTGAACCCAAAGAAAAACATATAGCTATCCTCCTGGTTATGGGAAGTAGACTAGATTGCCTAGCAAAAAACTGGGATCTTGGGGGTGTGATGGAAGGAGGGGTAAGGGGAGAAAGGGAGAGAAATGTGAGAAGGGGAGGGTGGGGGGAACTTTGGGAAACAGGATGATTGGGATAAAGGAAGGTTGGTTAGGGGAGCAGAGAAGCACACATCTTAATTAAGGGAGCCATCTTAGGGTTGGCAAGAGACTTGGATCTAGAGGGGCTCCCAGGTGCCCAGGGTGATGTCCCCAGTTAGTTCCTGGGGCAGCTGAGGATAGGGAACCTGAAATGACTCTATCCTATAGCCATACTGATGAATATCTTGCATATCACCATAGAAACTTCATCTGGCTATGCATGGAGATAGAGACAGAGACCCACACTGGAGCACCGGACTGAGCTCCCAATGTCCCAATGAGGAGCAGAAGGAGAGAGAATATGAGCAAAGAAGTCAGGACCACAAGGGGTGCGCCCACCCGTGGAGACAGTGGGACTGATTCTTTGGGAGCTCACCAAGGCCAGCTGGACTGTGACTGAAAAAGCATGGGATAAAACCAGACTCTCTAAATTTGGCGGACAATGAGGGCTGCTGAGAAGCCAAGGACCATGGCACTGGGTTTTGATCCTACTTCATGTTCTGCCTTGTGGGAGCCTACCCAGTTTGGATGTTCATCTTCCTAGACCAGGATTGAGGGGGGCGGACTTTGGACTTTCCACAGGGCAGGGAAACCTGACTGCTCTGCAGGCTGGAGAGGGAGGGGGAGGAGTGGGGGGAGGGGAGGAGAAGAGGGAGGAGTGGGAGGGAAATGGGAGGTGGGGAGGAGGCTGAAATTTCTTTCTTTTTTTCCAATAAAAAAAAATCTTAATATTAAAAAAAACTAAAAAAAAAAAGAAGTGCTTAACATTAAGAAATGCTCCTGAATAGTAAAAAAATTACAGATTCACAATAAAACAGATTCAGACAGACCACTAAATGGATCACAGTGTTGGATGAATGTACGTAGGCTTGAGAAAAAAATAAATATATATATAGAGAGAAAATAAAGTTAATGCCTTTAAAAATAAAAAGGTAAAGTCTTTAAAGAGACAGAGTACAGATAGTTATAGATTAAGAGAAATAAAGTAAAAATAAGCCACGTAAAAATGGAAAATTCACAGAGAGTCTGGATTATGTACATTGTGTTTTCTTTAAAATTTTTGACTGTGAAGGAGCTAAGTACAGAAAGACATTTCATTATATGGGCTGCCAAGTGGAACCAGAATGGATATCATGAGGATATGACTTCAGAATTTGGGTCTAAGGATACGATGCTTCGGAAAGGGTCTTCTTTTGTTTTCACAGAGGACCAGACCCTATGGATTTCATCTATTCCGATTTGGTATGATAGACCACGCCCTCCTGAAAGGTTGCTGTGAACACCCTCAGAAAATTGTTTCACTCAACTGCCAACTGAGATGAAACTATCACAGGTTATACCGTGAAAGACCTAATTAATGACGCCCCCATTCAGCAGGAAGCAGTTTGGAGAGAAAAACTGCGCCCATGTTCCCCCAAAATATTGTTTATAAATGTTCTTTACATTTAAAGGGGGATATGATATAGATATAAATAATTTGCATTGGTATGGATTTTAAGGTCAATTTTGTTATATGTATTTCTGATCTTAATTAAGGTATTGTGATTATGTAGTTCATTTAAAAATGTAATGTATAATTAGGAAATATAGGTTGTTGATAAATAATCATAAATAATAGTCAAGCTTGTAGTCATGTTAGATTTTCTAGATATATAGAGATATATTTCAGTTAGATAGACATACTTCATATCTCTCAAAGATTGCAGAATATGGCATTTAAATATTTTAATAACTTAGGGATTTTCATGACAATGAGACACGTCTGCTCCTGGCAGCACCAATCTACTTCGAGAGGAAGATGGGCATCGAAGAGGATCCTTATGGAGTTTGATAGCCATTTGGGCAAGAGACTGCTCTTGCCTGGACTGATGCATAAACTGCACACAAAGAACCCACAGAGAGAGGACTGCTGAACTTGCCTAAAGGTGATATGGTCTTTCGGGGTTCCTGATTCATAAAAGAGTCTGCGAGACATTCTGCAGGACACAGCAGAAAATGACTAAACTATCTTTAAAATTTCCTGCTTCATGAAAATATCTGCTGGATACTATGGGCCTGAAGGCTGAAGATGGATGCCCCAACGGTACAGAGGAACTTTGGGTGACTGTCCAGGCAGCGAGATGTCTCTGTCATTTCTAGAGCGTTTGATTTCTTGTTTACTTAAATAGTTTTATATCCTTCTGGAGTCTTTGATGGAGTTGAAGAATGGATAGTTATAGTTTTCCTTAGTTATGATAAAAGATAAAATAGATATAATTATTGTAACTGTAATTCTTACTTGATAACTGTTTTGCTATATGTAATTTTACTATGTTAAAATGAAACCCTTTCTTTTTTGTTTAAACAGAAAAAGGGGAAATGATGTGGGAGTGGTTTCTTATTAATAAAGGAACTGCCTAGGCCCATTCGTTAGGCCCACCCTTAGGTGGGTGGAGTAAACAGAACAGGATTCTGGGAGAAAGAAGCTGAGTCAAGGAGTCCCCATGTTTTTCCCACTCCGGAGAGATGCAGGCTAGAATCTCCCCGGTAAGCACACCTTGGGGTGCTACACAGATTATCAGAAATGGGTTAGGTCGATATGTAAGAGCTAGCCAATAAGAGGCTGGAACTAATGGGCCAGGCGGTGTTTAAATGAATACAGTTTGTGTGTTGTTATTTTGGGTCATAAGCTAAACCATGCGGGCAGCCGGGTACAGGAACACAGCCCGGCTGCTCCTCATTCAACATTCAGCTATCAATAATCTTCGCTGAAATAATCTTTTCCAGGTAGCTCAACCAAACTCCAGAAGATGGTGGGTGCTTAGCTTGAAGGATAGTGCTGAGCATTCCAAAAATCAAATTGATCTTCAACGCTTTTTACAACAAAAATAAAGTTTTCCATAAACACAATGATAGTTGCATAGGCTGCTAGAGTAAGGATCTCATTGACAGATGGTTTTTAAAACTTGAAGTGGACTAAATTATTGGTGGGAGAATTAAAACTCAGAAAATGGATAATTTTGGCTAATGAGAATTTAAGTCTTAAAGAGAAGAAAATTTTTCCTACTCTAGTTTTTTTATGCATCCACATTTTAATATGTTGATTCCAATAACCTCTCTTTGTAATATTTATCTACATAACTGGGGATTTATTATGTCTGTGGAGATTGAAATCTATAAAATGATATAGGAGAACAAATATGAATCAAGGCACTTCTAGATAAACTAATTTTCTTTGCATTCAATGTAATATCAGAATAAATATCAATAGTGTGGCCAGATATTTTATGTTCAGACCTCCAAAAGCAGGAAACAGTATGTAGGATACATTTGGAATTTGAAAAATTACAGCTGGGATATTCAAAACGTATTCCTCATAAAGTCTTAGCTAGTTAATTGAAACATCCCTGATCTTATTAAATATTTTTTCTTGCAAATATTAATATGGCATTATTTTAGAAATTGGCAAAATATTCTGCAATTTTTTTAATTATCAGGTTTCTAAGCATTCCATATTTAATTTGATTCAGTTTATAAAGAAAACAAAGCAAAGTGCTTTCATTCTCAAATCTTATGTTTCAAGTTTATAATTTAGCAAGTAGGATTCTTGGGATGTTAAATTGCTATTTATTGAAACAGATACCTGCTAATCTATCCATCTGCTCATCCATATGTCCATCCATCTATCCATCCATCCATCCATCCATCCATCCATCCATCCATCCATCCACCCATCCATCCATCCATATGTATTGCTTGTGACTGGATTGACACAAAAAGAGAGTTGAGAAATGGTGGCACACAACTTATATATAAAAATTGTAGTAAGAAATGAAGAACTGTGTCATACTTACTTTTAATTCTAATTTCTCCTTAATTGATGGATCAAAAGTAAACTATGATTTGTAAAAACAGAAAAAGAAATAATTACAATGGTATATAAATATTATTTTTTATAACTTCAGAGGTTTTATATGTACTTGATGGTAGTCTTTCCTGTGTCACCAACATCATACAAATAGTGAATATTTGTAGTAGCTATAATATATATATAGGTGACCTGATAGTTGGGACTTCATATGGTTTGTATGATCAGTGTTAAAAAAGTATATTTTAAACTAACAATGTCTCATAGAAATGAATATAGAATGTCTAACTACCTCTTTGATTCTCATTCTTATAAGGCAGCTCACCATCAATATCTCAAGTTTGCTGTCTATGAAATGCGTCTTTATTCACCCATTTAGCATATTTCTGTATGTTCATTGGTATTTTGATTAAAATATGTAGTTTCTATTTTATGAATTTCTTCAGAAACAGTTTAAATACATCCATATCTACTTATATTAATTTGTTTAGAGAGTACCTCCCAAATTTAATTTATAAATAACTGTGAGGTTAGCTAAGGTAGCAACTTCAAGTAAGTTCATACATACAGACTGGGATGTTCCAGATTGTTTAAAAGTAATTTTATTAATTCCTTGTCTATATTTTTATTGTTCTTGGAATTAATTCTTTTTTTCTATTTTTGATTAATATTTTCTTTTATTATTATCCTCCATAAAATGAAGGGCACTTTTCTACTATTACTTCTATATTAGCACTTTGCCTTTAGACCTGAATTTCATACAATATCCACTGGCAAAATTCTGATACATAACAAAGGAAAATAAAAATAAATCGTACAAACTAATAATTGTTTATCACATGGAACTATAAGTCAGTCTTTATCTAGAACAGCCCTATGGCTTTTATTTGAGTTTCTAGTATGTCTATATTTTAGTTCCATGAAATTGTAGGTATTCTTAAGCATTTTGGATCCCATACCAACTCAGTCTTGTAACCAATTAACCAATTATTGTGTCAGAGAACAAAGATAAAAACCGAATTGCATGTGTTCTCAAGGCTATACATTCTTCATGTTTGCTGGTAGCTTGTATCAAGAATAGAGATTGGCTGGAATGAGTAGTAAGATATAAGAAAATAGGAATGTTTTACCCCAATGAGAACAATCATTCAGCATGGGTTATATTTGTATGTTATTAATGAATCCTTGATGCTAGTCAACAGCCTCAATGAAAATCTGGCCTCACATTAAGAATATCTTCTCCTTCTACATCTATGGCCCCAGTGTCATGTGCAATAACTATAAAAAGGTCAATTTAAGGAGAATATAGTAAGAGGTAACATTTGCTGAAGTAATCCCTAGTCTTGAGGATAAAAGGGTCTGAAACACTCTTGTAATATATAAGACTGGTATATATGTTTCCTTTGTAAATTTAATTCTAACTCTTTTTAAATTTTGATTTTTGTGCATGTCTACCTGTATGTTTGTATAGCACTTGTGTTCCAGGTTCCCAGGGAGTCTAAAATAGGGTCTCAGATCCCCTTGTACTGGTGTTCCAGATCATTGTAAACTGCCATGTGGGTTCTGGGAATCAAGCCCAGGTCCTGGAAGAATAATAAGTGTTCTTAACTACTGAGTCATCTCTCAATCCCAAAAGCTCGTTTTAATAGTTGTAGATTTGGGGAATTTTCATTAAGCCATGCGGTTGTGTGTTTTTCTTTGATAAACAAAACTTAAATTGTCTATACAGCTCATTGATTTGTGAACTGTAGGGTCATTCATGTTCATCCTTGAAAGTCTATGACTTAAGAACATGAAGCTCATAAACACCTTTTGTTGACTAAATGAAAAAAAAGAATAGATATTTTTTAACTGAAAATAATATAACTATATTTATTTCGGTTATAGGAATATTTGAAACAATAGTTCTTTCAGATAAGGTAAAATCTCAGAACGAATAAGGCACACAAATAAATTGTGAACTATTTTAAGATGTTTTCCCTTAGCATGTGCCCCAGAGAGCTGCACCTCAGCGAAGAAAGCATGTATATCATTTTATTAGATAACGTCGCTCTGTGACTGAAGGATAAGAAAAACACAGTGAGCACAAGGAGATGATCCTTGAAAAAGATGTATTACCAAGCTGTCTTTCTCCCAGTGAGGCGACTGATGTATCCTGCCCCCAAGAAACCATATAAATTGTGTCTTACAACTGACTCCTAGGAATATGGAAAATGGAAAGAATTTATCTGCCGGTTCCTAGCTCACTGAAACTCCTGAGGTTTTTCTTCATGTCCAAGGTTGATTTTGTAGTTTATTATTAGACTTCACATATATGGGCTATGCTTCTTTGGGGACAGCATCTGTGACATATATCTTAACGTGGCAGCATAGGTGTCGCAAGGAAGTGGAAGTGATGACAACACCAGTTAGTTTGTCTGCAGGGTGGGAGCCAGAGGCAGATGAATCCAAGATAGTCATCAATAAACCTGAAAGTTGAGTCATTAAAATACAAGTAAAAGTTAAAACCAATTTTGATACAGTATCTTTCACTTATTGTTTCAATTTATTATTTCATAAAAAGTTTCATTACCTATCCACTTCTGCAATAGGCTGTATGAAACACCATGTTGTTGGTGGTGGTTTGATTTTGAGGTTGTACAATCATTTTTTTATTGATTTTTATTGAGCTCTACATTTTTCTCAGTTCCCCTCCCTGCATTTTCCTCTTTCCTCCCCTTCAACCCTCTTCCCCATGCTCCCAATTTACTCGGGAGATCTTGTCTTTTTCTACTACCCATGTAGACTGGATCTATGTATGTCTCTGTTAAGGTCCTCATTGTTGTCTAGGTTAACTGGGATTGTGATTTGTGGGCTGGTTTTCTTTGTTTTATGTTTAAGAACCACCTATGAGTTAGTACATATGATAATTTTCTTTCTGGGTCTGGGTTATCTCACTCAAAACAATGTTTTCTACCTCCATCCATTTGCTTGTAAAATTCAAGACGTCATTATTTTTTTCTGCTGTGTATTACTGAACACCATATTAATGTACTCATTTAGAGCCATCAAGTACTTTTAAATATTATCAAAAATGTCATCTCTGTTTTGAAGACAGTCAGTATTCACCTATAATCACAACCAATGTTGAGCTGCATAAGAAGAAATTACACATATTTTCTTTGAAAGATGAGTGCACACCTTTGGAATCAAAAATGTGTATAACAGAAAAGTTAACATTCTGAATGAACTGAAATTACTGGAAAATACTGAATGGCAAACCTAGAAGTTACTGCCAAAATGCTGAAAGGCAAACCTAAAGAAAGTGAACAAGAAAAGATTTGTTCATAAGCATCAGTGAATGTGTAGGCTTTGCCTCAGCAGGTATAAAATATCAAAAGAAAAAAAGCATATAATGCTTCATCTTTTTATACTAACAGTTTTTTAAAAATGACCACTAATTTTGAATAAGATCATTACATAAGGCTAAACACTTAAATTCTCTGTTAAATACATATGGTGTGCATTGAATGCTGATTATAAGGAATTTGTTATGTCAAATAAATTTTTAATTTTATTTCTGATTTTCTTGTAAACAATATTGAAAACTGAATTTCTGTAACATTAAGGTGAATAAAATATTCAGATTTGAATGAAAAAGAAAGAAAAAATTCTATAGTGTGTCTTACTGTGTGTGTGTGTGTGTGTGTGTGTGTGTGTGTTAAAACATTAAGACTTTAAATGTATTCTCTGCAGGAAGTCAATGCTAAACAACAGAGTAACTAAAATAGACCCAAAACAGAGAAAACAGCATCATCCAAGTTGTCACCTGATGAGTCTGAAGAGGAAAACAAAAAACAGAAAACCTGCATTGCAGCAATGGAATAGGAAGAATTTGGATAGTATTGGATTAAAAGGTTTTAAATATATGTTTCTATATTCACCATGTACATAGTGTGGGTGTTTCTTCCAGTTTGCTGCATATTTTCAATATGAGTCACAAGAAGTTGATAAATGTGTTTATTCATATTATGAGTTGTCTGTATTGTTTTTTGCTGCCCACTTTTTGTTCTCATTAAATATCTTGGCATGTTAGTAATAACAATACAAGCAGTATATCTAAAGTATGAATCTTTTCTTCTCAGGATTTGTGTGGTCATAACTTTGAGAATCCATTTAGCCAATTAGCTTTTGGGGGTCCGGCTCTTTGAGCGTGGACTGAAGTGCTGCCTATTCACTGATAAGCTGCAAGAGAAAGCATGCTAGCTCTCTTGTTCTGGCTCTCACTTAGCATGAGGGGAGACCCAGGACAGCAGAGAGACAGCCCGAGATTGGCAGAGGCTTCTGTTCTTTCCCAGTATTTGTGAGTTCATCCCTTTCCATTACAAATGCTTAATAAACCAGTTGTATTTACCACAGTGTGATTATGCAGTACATATCGAGACTCTTTCTTATGTGAAATGCACGTAGCATTCTCAATTCCATTTCATCAAATGAGATCCTATCATGTGGCAACCACATATGACTTTAGTACAGTTTCACTTGACAGATGGCCACTGTTAGGAAACACATTTGTTCTCACTCTGACAGTATCTATGCATTAAACTTCCTATATGTTTGATTTAGCATCAGCAAGATTTTAAGCAAATATGACAACATATACAATGCAGTAATGACCCATCTCTTTGAGAAATGAGCTCAGTATGGCAAAATGACTAGACATATATTGGCACCACTCACTGTGAATGTAAATATATTTTCATTGCTGTCATGTGTAAAGGGCAAGTTTCATCATATAAGATCTATTTCAGTTATCCAAATTTGGCTGCTAGTAATGACAATTTATGTTGCAAAGCACTATGAAGCAATCACCTAATTTGATGTTATAAACATAGCATTGCGTTTTCAAAAGTTTTTAAGTATTCTTCATTAAATAAAACTTGTTTCTTCATTCAAAGATAGTTCCTCTGTTTCAAATAACAATGTACATTTTGTATTCCTAATTTATTGATATTAATTTAAATAAAATCAACGCTCTGTAATTATAAGCCCACTTATTTTGCATGAAAATATCATAACATCAATTCCCAGACTTTCCTTACAACAGATGAGCTTTTAACCATGTCCTCGTCATTTTTTTGCTACAGTATTTTTCTCCTAGCTTTTCAATTATTATGAAAAGAAATCTTGCTATAATCTTTTCTTTGTTCTTCAAGTAGTTAAGCATGGGTATTACCAGTGGTTCAGTATTGTATATTTGAGCACACAAAAGATTGTCAGTTCAAAGGACTTCCAACTAAAGACAGAGTGATTCCACTGTCTGGGAGCTGTGGTGTTCTTACATTAGAAAGGCCTTCAGAAAAAACAGACATGTTATTTTAAAAGTAATGGGTGCTCAAGAGATGACAAAGTAGGCAGAGTGCTTGCTGTATACTATAGAACTTCAAATCCCTATAACTCCAATTAAAGCCAGCTGTAGAAGTGTGTGTATGCAAGCTCCACGAGGAAAGAGGTAGAAATAGGAGCTCACTGACCAGACATCTGTCTTAAACATAAAGCTGTAAGCCAGTGAGAAGGCTTGTCTAATAAAAACCAAGACAAGAGCAACAGAGTATTAATCTTGAAGTCAAGCTCTGATGCCCATAGGCACACACACACAGATGAGCACAGCCCTTCACACAAGCACACGTATAGGCATACACATGCAATTGGTATATATACACAAATTCCCTCAGGACTCTTTCATTTGTATAATCTTTATTTGCAAATGAGAAGGATGAGATAGCATTAGTAGAAATTAGCAACACTATCTTTGTTTTTCATGGGAATTTGATAGGTATTGTGTGAAGGCATGTGAAAAGATGCCTATCTGTTAAGGCATGCATTAGTGTGTGTAATTTTTTTTCTTCTTCAGGCTTTCTTAGGAAATATAAAATAGCCAGTGAGAAGCAATGTTTTACAAACAACTCTATAATCTCTGAAGTTTTATGAGAATTAGCAAATGAAAATTGTAATAAAGTTTATAATCCACAGATATTTCTGCACGAGCAATACAACAGGATCATTCTATCTAAATTCTCAAAAGTAAATTCCCATGAATGATTCTGAATTAGAATACACAAATTGGTATGTAATTCTTCAGGAAAGTCAGCCCCAACCACAATGTCTCAACATTAAGCTATATATGCTAGAAAGATATGTGAATGTATCTAAGTTTTTGTAAAATCAGGTTACATTTAAAATAAAAAAAAGTTTATCAAGCAGTTTTGACATCTTTTTTGCATATTATTTACAATAAAAATACATTGGTTTGAGTCATAATAAACTTTATTATAAAAGTATTTATTATAAAATAATAGTAGTAATTGATACTGTATTCTAAATAGCTTATTTTATAATTATAATTTTAGTATAAAAGTATTTTCATTTTGTTGTTTATTCTATTAACAAATTAGTGTGAATGCCTATTGAATCAATATGCTATAATACATTGGAAATAAGCAGCACCTCCCTATTCACCTGTTGTCTTTAGATGTAAACGTAAAATAAGAAACAAATTAATTAAATACATATATGAGATTTGCGAGAATAAAATGCCAAGCATGTTAACTTGTACTGGATAAAAACGTCTCCTGACTAACACGTTTGGCTCCATGAAAACTAACCAGAAGTAGAGAGAATGCCATTTTAGATCTTTTCAGATTTCTGTTGGTCATGAAACACTTATTTTGTTTTTTTGTTTTTTTTTTGGTTGTTGTTGTTTTTATTTTTTAAAAAAGATAATAAAAAATCTTTTTTTATTATATATACCCAATTCAAGTTCCCACTCCATCCCCTCCTCCCATTCCCTCCACTTACCCTCCTGTCCCACCCCCATCCACTTTTCAGAGAGGGTAAGGCACATAGATTTGGGAAAGATCCAAGGCCCTCCCTACTATATCCAAGCTGAGCAAGTTATCTATCCATTGAGTATTAGTTCCCAAAAGGCCAGTACAAGCAGGAGGGATAATCCTGGTGCCACTGTCAGTGAACCCTCAGTTTGCCCCAGCCATACAACTGTCACCCACGTTTAGAGGAACTAGTTTGGAACTATACTTGTTCCTTCCCAGTCCAGCTGGTATTGGTGAGCTCCCATTAGTTCAGTAAAACTGTTTCAGTGGGTGTCACCATTATGGTCTTGAACACTTTGCTCATATTCTCATTCCTCCCACTCTTGAGCTGGACTTTCAGAAGTCAGGCCAGTGCTCCACTACAGGTCTCTGCCTCTGTTTTTATCAGTTGTTGGATGAAGGTTCTATGGTGGTTTTTAAGATATTCATCAGTTTGACTACAGGGCAAGGCCAGTTCGGGCACCCTATCCTCTATTGCTTAGAGTCTTAGCTGGGGTCAGTCTTGTGGATTCCTGGGATTTTCTTTAGAGCCAGGTTTCTTGCTAATCCCATAATGATTCCCTCAATCAAGATACCTCTTCCCTCGCTCTCATCGCTGCCCTTCCTCCATCTCAACTATCCCATTTCCTCAAATTCTTCTCACCCCTCCCATTCTCCACTTCTCTTCTCCTTCTAACCTCTCTTCTTTCCCTACCCCTATATTCCTAATTCTGTTAGGTGATATTGTCTATTTCAACTTTCCATATGGATCTATATATGTTTTTCTTCTGTGTGTGTGTGTGTGTGTGTGTGTGGGGGTGGGGGGTGGGGGCTCAACACAGGGGTTTTTAAACATTGATACAAAAGCCCCCCCCCCTCTATTAGCACCATGTAGGCTTAAATACGCTGCAGTCAATGGCCAACAGGTGAAAATCCTATCCTCTGATCCTCTAAGCTAGGCACAGCTTTTAATAACTTAAATTAGAAGGTTCTAGGAGGGAAGAACAGCTGAAGTCCAGGACTCATTAATCCCAACAGAGGATAAGGCCTGAGCATCTTTACAGGATTGCTTTTGAGTCATTTGATTAATTTGATAATATATCCTATCTGCAGTGACAATTCCAGGCTTTAGTTACCATTGAACAGTTAAAGTTCCACCAAACTATGACACCTGTGAAAGTTAGTCCTCAGGGAGAGGACTAGAACTCAGGAACTCAGGTCAGTTCCAGCTCAGGGACCTCTGACCCTTGTTTGTGAAGTACATGTTACCCTTAGCAATAGGGATTTCCTTTGCACCTCTGGGGATAACGAAATATATTGGTGATAGGCTGTATGTGGTAGATATCTCTTAAACAGCCCAGGCAGCAACTTAAAAGAGAGCTTCTTATGTCTGATCCTGAGGTTTATATTAACTTGTCTTGAGTACTTAGAGGGAGTGCAATCAGCCTAAAAGAAAAAGTTCATTAAAACTACAAGTGTATATTCATAGACTAAGACATATGTGTTTTTTTTTTTTGTAGATAGCTAACAGTATGGCTTTTCAGGTAATCCAATATGGATTATTTTACCTCCCTCAATCATTTTCCTGTATTTACTTCTGTCCTCTGCCACCTCTTACTTTTTCCCATTAGATCATGTCTTTCAGCATCTGCCCATGGATAGGTGAATACTAATGGGCTTATTAGGATATCCACTTGAGAATGCTCAAGCCCAATTAAAGAACTGTCTAAAAGATTAGGCAGAAACATGACCCACACTCTTAGAGAGGTAAGAGTATTTTCTGTTTTACTTTTGAGAGCGAAAAAACTCATATTCATGAAATGTCAAGTAGGGTATGCATGATTTTCCCTCAATAATGTCTCAAGATAGTTGCTTTAAGTGTTATTAAAATCCTGCTTAATAAAAAGTATAAAATCTAACACTTGAACAAGAGTTTAAAGAAGTAATAGTAGATGCAAATTTATATATTTTTCCACTATTTATTGTAGAAAGATTTCCTGTAGGCATTCCTACCGCCAGTAGCCTTTAAGTTACCTGCCCACTTTGGCGTGGCCTCTTATACTATATATGCCAACGTAAAACATGCATCTGGTCTTTTTCTAGCTGCAGGATTCAATTGCTGCTCTCTGTTCCAGCAGAGGATTGCAATCTGTGAGTCTACCCCTAAACAAATAACCCTCTATTATACTCAATTCTGAGCTAGTGTGGGATTTTTTTTTAAGCGTCCTTCTTCAAAGGTTAGTGTTTGAAGGGTCAGAAAAATAAAATCTTGAAACAAGAGTGTCAAATTATTTATATAATATGAAAAATAAATAATAACCAAGAAGAAAATAGAATACTGGAAACATATGTATGTATAATTGAAGAAATGAATGAAGATTCCAAATATCTCATTGATTGAAAATATACTTATCATAAAAGGTTTTCATAAACCCTAGAATAATATGAGTGGTTATTCACAAAGACAGTTATTCATAACCATTGCTAATTTCAAAAGTTTGTGTGACCAGTGGAAAATCTTCTATTATGGAATGAGAATAAAAGCAGAGTAGCCCTCTTGCTATAGTTCCAATGACAGTAATGAAGGAAGAAACAAATTCAAAACCTGACAAAAGTTATTCAGATATGCAAAATATAAAAAATAATCCCTAGCAGATTATATTTCAAATATTACAAGAAAGCTGTAATATTTGTTACTATCATAAACAATAATTGGAACTTAACAAACAACAGAAACTTTTTGTTTCAGATTTTGATTTTATTTTTAACTGTGTATGTTATCTCACCAATCGATGCTGAGTTTGTGTTGTCTATACAACTTAACTTCACTAACTTTGTGATCTAAGACAATACCATATAAGATGGATGTTGAGAAAAGTGTGAGTGTGTGGCATGTATGTGTGTGTAGTACTTACATTTCTCTTTTTGTGACAACGCACCATAACCAAGAGCAACTTATGGAAAGTTTATCTTGATTTATGTTTCCATGGGGAAAGTGCATAATGACAGGAAAGGCATGGAGCACACAACTAAGGTAGTCAGCTGAGAGATACCGTTTTAGTTACACACAGCAAGCAGACAGTGAACTTGAAGTAGAGTGAGACAATAAACCCTGAAAACCCATCCTCAGTGACATAACATGCTCTAGCAAGGCTCTACCTCCTACAGGTTCCATAGCCTCCTCAAACCCTGTCACCAACAGGAACTGACTGTGAAAATATGTGAGTCTGTTGTGCTCATTTTCCAGTCAAACTACCACAGTGTCTGTGTGTGGGTATTGTGCACATGTTTGTACAGATGCCCACAGAGTACCTGGGAAAGTGAGACAGCTACTGGAGTTGGTGTTGCAGACAGTTGTGAGCCACCCAGCATGGATGCTGCTTACCATACGTATAATTAAATACATCTAAGTACGACGTTCTCAGTATGTATAACGCTACTTCTATTCATCTTTTCAGGCTGACCATTTGGTAATAGATGACCAAATGATATGTTCTTCCTTGGAGAAGACTATTTCATTAGGAATAGGATCAAACTGGAAGATTAAAGTGGACTAATGAAAACTAATTTCACAATGTCTTATCAATAGATCCTGACTTAGTGTTGTCTATACTCGAGAAGAGGAACTAACTTCACTAACTTTCATAATCTAAGGCAATACTGTATGAGATGAAGGTTTAGGAAAGTAAACTGTAGGCAGCATGGCTGTTCATTATTGTAAGGCTTTTTTTCATTTTATACATATTCAGAAAGACTCTGAAGTGCTATCTTTGTTTCACATATCCTATTGCAGTGTTAATAGGAAAGTCCTACTAATCTTTTAAATGTTATATTGTATCCTTCGTGTTATGCTAAAATTATGTCAGAAAACTTTTCAGTGACATTATAATTATTTTTCATTCCACATTGGGAAAATAGTTACCGGATGCCTGTGGTTTGGATGACAATGTAGCTTCCTGGTGAACATCATGGTTGCGTCTACTTTTGCTGCCCATACATTAACTTACTGGTAGACAATTATAATTATTTGCAATTTAATTATTTACTATTTAAAATTTTCAAGAACAAATTTTATTAGAGATTAATTAAAATTAATTTTAATTTAATTAAAACCTCCTAGGACAGGCAAGTTGTAAATCTTGGCAAGCAGCCAAACAAAGAGAACGAAGAATAAAGGGCATTTGAGTTACTTTTTAGTAATTAATCAGTTAATAGATCATTTAACATAACATTTTTATTGACTCACTGGGACTTTCATATCATGTATCCGGATCACAGTCATTTCCAGGTCCTTCCACCTTTTACCCATGCCCCTCCCTTTGTGATTGCCCCCAACAATTAAAAATTAAAATAAGTAAGTAAGTTCAATTTACGTTGTCTACATACTCACTGGAGCGTGGTCAAATTGTCAATGGGCCTGCCCCTTAAAAAGAAGTAAGTACTTCCCCTCCTGGACCCCTGACAGAAGCCACAAATTGTTGGAGATCTAATTTCAGTATACCCATCCCTCTTTTTAAGAGTTTATTGTGCGGGGTAGGAGAAGTAGAAGCTTTTACAGAAGCCTTCTAAGTCCATTCTGCTTAACTATGCATTGAAGTTGTCAGGGCCCACAGGTGTGTGTCTGTTCCACCTTGACTAGAAGTCAGAGAGTTCAAGCATTTTCTTCTCTTTCAAAGGTGTTGGCAGCAAGTGGCTACAAAACAAGAGGTTCACAGAGGTATATCTGCTCCATCTTGACCAAAGTCAGAGGTGCTCTGCTTATTAGTTTATTGTGTTGAAGTCTATTGCCTTCCTTCTTCCCTTCTGGAGTGAGGTATAAAAATACATGTGTAAAATAAAAGAGTGGTTCAGTATTCACTGAATTTCCCTCTCAGTGCAGAACAAAAGCATCTGGTTTTCCCCTAGATCCTTGGCCTATCTAGTCTCAGACTCTTGGCCACCCAAGCAGTGTTGGGCATGGGTCCCATCTCACAGACGAAGTGGGAGAAGCAGGGACTGGAAAAACTAATCGGAATATCTTGTATAAAAATATTAAAGAAATTATGTTCAATAGAAATCAAAAATAGAAACACTCAGTGAAAGTGGCGGTCAAAACACTCCTGTCCTGGCTTTTTCTGTCCATGTGGCAAAAATTATGCATGACGAAAAATTATAAGAGACAATCGGTTTGAATACAGACATTCTGATGCACAAATACTGTCCTACATCTCAGGAGGCTGAAGTGGGGACTTGGTTAAGCTTGGGAGGTCAATTTAAGTCTGAGCAATGTGGCAATGATCAGGCATGGGGACTTTTCATAGAAAATGAAAAGGTAGATACAGAAACTGAGCGACAGATAATGAAAGAAACAAAAACAAGATGAATGAAAGAACTTCAGGCCAAATCCATGACTACTGTGGTACTGCTGCCCTTATTCATTTTTTTTTTCTGATCTTAGGGGAATCAAGTCCTTATAGATAGAAAACAAAGGAAGCTCAAGCCGGAAAACCCCTAGCTGCACTGCGGAACTGAGTGCTAGATAATAAGATGTCACACACAGAAATATCGCCATACCTGGAGTTCTGGCTTTTTTGTGTCAACTTGAGTCAAGCTAGAGGATTTGGGGAAAATGGAATCTGAATTGAGAAAATTCACACAGAAGATTGGCCTGTGGGTGCATATTCTTGGTTAATAACTTACCTGGTAAGCTCTAGCTTACTGTGGGTAATGTCACTCCAAGGTAGTGGTCATGGGTACTATGAGAAAGAATGCTGAGCAAGCGTGTAACCAGCACCACACCATAACACATTAGCTTCTGCCTCCAGTATCCTGTCTTGAGTTTCCACTTTGATTTCCCTGGATGATCCACTCCAAATTGCAATCTGAAATCAATCCTTTCCTTTGCCGTTCCCTGCATAAAAACACCAGATATGTCTATGGCACAAGAGAAAGATAAACTGCTTTAAAAATTGAGATACAAGAAGTTTTGTTCGTTTGTTAATGATATGCTAACAATTCCAGGACAGGCTCCAAAGCTACAGCCAAATCCTGTCTCAAATAATAATAATAGTAATAATAATAATAACCTACCATATTTCTCAGGATTATTTTGATGTAAAAACTGGCTATACAACCAAATATATGGAATACTTGTGGATATATTCCATATATATATGGAATAAACTGGCTATACAACCAAATATATGGAATACTTGTGGATCTATTCCATATATATATGGAATAAACTGGCTATACAACCAAACATATGAAATACTTGTGGATAATATTGCTTTTTATAGCATTCACTATAAATTGTCTAGGTAAAGCTACACAGACACTAGCAAGGTTTATTAAAAGTCATAATCCAACTAAAACCTAATTACAATAGTTATTTGAAGAAAAAATAGAAATTTTATATCTATATGATGTTAATCAAATTAATAAAATAGTATAAATGTTTGATTAAGATAAAACGTAATTTCTCAAAACAAAGAAAAATATCTCTTATGTGTAACGATACCAAAAGTAATAAAATTTCAGTTCCCCAGGATAGTGATTGTGTGTCTGGCAGCCAATGGCAGAGCTGGATGCTTTTTCCAGCATGAGCTGAAAACAAGAAAAGGAGAGCTAGGAATCACAATTGTATTTATAGACATCAACAGTTTTTCTCTCACAAAGTGATAAAAATCAGAAAAGCAGGAAAGATGCACAATCTGAAACCATCAACCCATGAGTAGTAATTCTGCATTCATCAAGCACCTGAACATATGTTTTTCATTAAAAGATCCACGAGACACATCTAATAGGTTACATTCTGGAAGGAACAGAATTGTAAAAATGGAAAACATTTAGTGGTTGTTCCTGAGGCAGTGAATGGATCATAAACAGGGTCCATAAGGGTTTCTGTGCAGATGAAAATCAGTGTGCCTGAAGATTACCATAGTCAGTCTCTAAGTGCTAATATCGTAATATTGTACTGTCATTCTTCAAAAAGTGGACAAAGATGGGAAGAAATCTTTCTGTAAATTTCTGATAACAACATGTAAACCAACAATTTAAAGACTAGTTATGCTGGTGGGTTTTGATACTTTCTTTAACTAATGGATATCTTTTCTACTAAAATTAATTTAAGTCTCATTGGGTTTGATTGGAATGACATGAATAAATAACTTTGATAAAGAAGGCTTTAGTCTTCAGTGCATTGTAATCTGGAATGGCTTGTAGAAACAGAGAAGTTTGAAGGACCTGACATCTCGCTTTAACTTATGCAGATTGTAGGATATTAAAGACTGGCTAACCTTGAAATAACATTTGCTCTGGCCCATGTCTAATGAATCATGCTTACAGAAAGAACTGTAGAATGTACTTAAAGCTGTGCTTTCATTCTTACTTTTGAAATGACTGTCAGATTCCTAGCTTAACGAAGAACAAGCATCTAAGAATGAATCATTATTCATCTTCCAACTTAGATAAATTGGACAAAATCAGAGGAAAATGTCTTAAATTTCAGCTTTAGAAATACATTCTTTAAAGTATAATACTGAAAAATATGCAAAGTTACTTTTTAAGGAGGTTTGATTTGCACCTAAAAGCTTTTGACAGCTTCTGCTGATCATAATATGTATACTGTGTTTAGTGTAATTGCCTTAGAAACATTTGCCTTTCTCTTTATTTGAGCAGCCTGGGCAGGCTGCAGCTTTGAGCACTCTCAGAAGTGGCATTTCCAAGTACAGCAAAGAGCTCTGAATTCGGAAGTGAGGTACACAGCTGCACACAAAGTCTATGAACGAGGATGTCAGTACTTGCATGACAGACTTTCAAAATACTAGCATATGGCTAGCTGTTAATGTTTAGTAAGTGCATCAAGCATGTGACTAAATTGTAATGTGATCACCCTCAATTTTACTTGCAAGTCAACCCAATAATAGCACTATATAATATCTTTAATATAGTAAAATTTATGTGACCTGCTATTCTTTTTATCTTTACCATCCCCATCCCCATCCTGTACCTACATTCCCATGTTCTACTTAAGTTAGCTAAATTATCTACAAATTAATTCAAGTGGACAAAAGACATCAAAGGAGCAAAGGAGACTAAGGAAGATAAAAGGAATGGAGATAGAAGGCTGGATACATACTATAGTGTGCCTTCAGCCTCTGTAAAACTCCATCGACATTTATATTTCATAAAATAAAACTTTCTATGCTCATCTATTTTTAAAAATTAAAAGGCATTCACAGAACCTGAATGATTTTCATGATTGCATACTTTCCCTTTGTCCATTTATAGGGATCAAACCATAAACCTTATTCATGGAAAACAAAACAAAACACCACCGCAACAAAAAAAAAAATAGTGATTTATGTGCTCAAACTGCAATCCCACAGCATATTTTCTCTTAAGTGACATGGATTTTGTGCCAGAATCTGGATAATTGACAGATTTATGCATGTGCACAGTAGCTGGCATCGTGCCTTTCAGTCCTGTGAGGAAGCACTTCCAAAATGTCTTAGGGCTCAGCCAAAAGCCTTAGCACATTTTTTCAAGCAGGAAGGTGTGTTTATTGTTGTCCCCAAATGAGCCTGCCAGGGGATGAAGTCATAATGCCTCACAGAGTAAGGCCACTGCAGGTGACAAAAGCACGAGGGAGCCGTTGTTTTGCTTTATAGTGGGCAAGTTGTAGGTCTTCAGTGTATTTCTTAAAAACAAAAAATGAACAACTAGGCATTCAGCAAGAAACAATAGAAGCCTGATGCTTTCAAAGCTACTTAGGAAACTGACACTTTACTTGCTTTTCTCATAGAAAAACTGAATGAATCATTTACATCTGTTTTTACTTAAGCTTAAAACAGAAGTGAATGGATTTAATAATTAGTTACATTTTTACCAGTCTTTACTAAGCAGTTCGGGAAGGTAGTATTTTATGTGGAGTACTCAGATGTGGCAAACTTCTTCAGTTTTTATTCTCAAACTGCATTTCAGCAAAAACATCTTTTGAAAAAGCTTATCAACAAGTTTACAATTAAAAGATTAAACCATCAATGTTAATAATCTTATTATATATCTTATATATTTGCATGGCATATACAATATTATTATTCACCTTAAGCTATTTTAAGTTGTTTATACATATAATCTTAAAAAAAATACTGCATTCTCTTAAAAGTACACATAAGAATTTTGATTCGGCATCACATGGTGATTCTTGTATTTGCCATTAAAATCATAATAATTATCTACCAGAGCATTGAATTAGTATTTGGTAACAATTTTGTACTCAACAGTCTAATTCATTTTATGAGATTTAAAAAATTCTAAGTTATATGTTAGATTTTGAAAGCTAGTAAACCATGCTGTATAAAATAATAACTAATGGAGTAGGAGGCAGGTGAGAAGGTAATGTTCAAGGAAATTTAGATATTTGTTTATGAAGGCTTCTCTCACTATGTCAAATGCTAAAGTAAAACCAGAATGAATGAAAAGTAAAACACTGACATTGTTCTTACAGAGTTTGAAATCTAGATAATAACATAGTTTCTAAGAATCTATGCATATAAGTAGGGGCTGGAGAAATGGCTCAGGAGTTAAGAGTACTGCCTGCTCTTGCAAAGACCCACAGTTCAATTCCCAGCAACCACATGGTGGCTCACAACCATCTGTAATGAAATATGGCATCCTCTTGAGGAAGATACCTGGTCAGTCATCCTCATTAACTTAGACCATGAAACTCATTATGGACAAGATCAACAGAACCTGGCTGGCCATGCATGCTTCAGCATTGCCAGGGCATGATTTTCAATTTTAATGCATATACCTAACATTCCCCAGAGTTGAACACTTTAAAATTTATTTCAGATTCTGAAATATGAAAAAAAAGTTGAAGTAGCAGTCATTAGAGGCAAAAAGAATGTGTAAGGGTTTTAGCCATACTCAGAATTATGATTAAAGTTTAGTCAGCTTATAGACTACACATTCTTAAATACTTTCAGAAAAAAAAGAAGCAAAAATTTACTTGGGACAGAATGAAATAACCCTGCTTCATTCAGTTCTCATCCTTTCATTAGCAAAATTAATTCACAACTTTTGTATTTTGCAATAATAACAATATAAAGCATATGAGTATATTGTTCCAAACTCTGTCATATAGACCTAACAAAATTATTTTAAAATTCATCATTTTATTTTATTGAACTCAAGTACGATGAAACTTTTCTAAAGTCAGAAATCAGTGATTATTCAAACTTTAGAATCAAACTGAGGAAAACACAAAAATCAGAACTAATTTTATAGAAAATTTCAGTACTATTTCTATATTTTGAACTTCTCTACTATAACACAGTACAGGCTTTACCTTATTTTTGTATAAAATATGAATAATTGCAATGTTACAGAACTGCTTAACTAGATAAAAAGAATATATAAATCATATCTCCATATAAAGTGGAATAACTGAAATAAAGAATATTTAAATTTTAATTTAATTAAACAATAAGCAATTTTATTCATAGAGTAAATAAACTCAGGGAAGCAAATAGAATACAGTATTCTAATTCTAATTTTACTGTTGTCTACTCAAATCATTTTTGAATGATAAGTGTGGAAATATAAAACTAATAAAGAATGCATATAAACAAAATTACTTGTCAGTTACCTAATAGAAACTGTAAAATCAGTATTCTGTCTATATTAGTTACTATGCTCATAATGTTGTTTCTGATTTATACTTTTCCTCCATAGCTACTATTGCAGACTGATTTAAATAGAATTTATCTTATGGCTACATCATTGCTAAAACAAAACAAAAATATTTCTAATGCATCTCAAAACATTTTATGATGTGGCATTCCTGTCTGTATGCTGTAGGTACCATTGGCTAATAAAAAAGCAGCTTGGGCCTATCACAGGGCAGAATATAATCCAGCTGGAAGAGATACAGCAAGAAAGTATGCAGTCAAAAAGAAGCAAAGCAGCTGCCACAGGACACAAATGCTGCACGGAACCTTATTG
This sequence comes from Microtus obscurus, assembly GCA_963919715.1. NCBI lineage: Eukaryota > Metazoa > Chordata > Mammalia > Rodentia > Cricetidae > Microtus > Microtus obscurus. Next base: position 1,094,941 of record CAWTZC010000854.1, on the reverse strand, counting down.
GTAGCCACTTCATGTGGTAATACAGATCAATAGAAATGGATTAATTTAACAAGTAATAGCTAGCTAGAAATATGTACAAGCTAATAGGCCAAACAGTTTTGTAATTATACAGTTTCTGTGTGATTATTTTGGGTCTGGGCGGCAAGGAAATGAGCAAGCAGCCTCTAACTACAAATTGGTGCCCAACGTAGGGCCAACTATATTAGATAAAACCTTAAAAAACATTAAAAAGATATTCTAGATACACACACATACACAAAAACAAACAAACAAGCAAAAACAGAGTTTGGCATATTTTCTTGGTAGCCGTACTCTGGGTGCCATTTTGTTGGTGAAGACTGCTTGTTTGTTCCCAGCTGCCAGACCTGAAATAATCACATGGAAACTATATTATTTGTAATACTGTTTTACCAATTACTTAATTTCCATTATTTTATATATGATCACAAGGCTTGTGGTTAACCAACAAGGTTCTGGAACATTTGTTTTCTGTGGCAACAACATGGCATCTCTTTTACTTTGCCTTCTTTCTCCCAGCATTCAGTTTAGTTTTTCCTGCCTAGTTCTATTCAGCCCTGCCACAGGCCAAAGTAGCTTCTTTATTCATTAACCAATAAAAGCAACTCATATACAGAATTTCCCACACCAGTTTTGTCCACAGGAAGGCCTACAATATTAGAGACAAGTGTTGTGGGTTTTTTTTCCTCTCTACAAGGTAATAGCATAAGTAATTGTAAGCATCACACATATTAGCTCATACAAAACACTTTCTTACATCTGTTACATAGTAGGTTGCTAAGTACGATTTACTCCTAAGCAATATATCTATTATACAATGCATTTTTTATCTGTATGAAATCATCCACAACTTAGTTTATATAGTTAGTTAGACAATTTGATTCACCTCCTGGCTATTCATCTTTCTAATGGAAAACAGTGAGAGATCACCATGATCACAAAGGGTGTACACAAGTATAGAGAAGGGAGTCGTGAATACAGATTTCACATTCTATGCTGTTCAACTTCTACCAGATTGCAAAATATACTGTCATATTACCTTTGATTATTCGGAAGGATCACATTTTAAATTTTCTCAACTACAAACATGGCTCTGCTTTCCTTCTTTTATCATTCATTTTGTCTTTTGAAATAATCAATTTTCCTGTCATGAGAAAATGCACCTCATAGAATTTTGCTCAGTAATCATTTTTTTTGTCTTATGCAGGGAAAACCTTAAACTCAATTACCTAAAAACTTTAATACCTGAAAAAATTTCTAAATTTGAAAAATATTATTCCAATTTGGGTTTGTATTTGTCTTCAATTTTCTCCCTGAACAGGTTCTCCCATCATGTTCTGTAGAAAATCATCTTTTCTTTCCTATTCCCTTGATCTTCTAATTCTTATTGTTTGAGATATTTTAGAAAATTTTATTTCTATCAGTATGCTCATATCTCAACCAAAGTCCTATGACTATTTTTTTCAAATATTTTCTTTCTTGGGTCTCTCAACCTTTAGGTCATGAATAACAAATTATAGGTCTCCTTTGTTTATTGTTGACCCCTCACATGGTAGAGGTCTTGCTATTTTCAGAAGGAAACAATAAAGCCCTCAGAATTCATGCAGTCAGGTCATACAAATCATATATGTATTTTCATATAAATTGTGTCTCCTTCATTGGTAGAAAATGTTCATAAAATTGTCTAATCTTATTGGTTATCTGCCCAAGTATTCAGTGGTAGTAACTGATAATATTTCCTGAAAGTCCTGTCACTTTTATCTGTTTTACAGAGGAATTGGATAAGTGCTTTCCATTAGTGGTGATATTCATTGATTACTGAATGACTGATTAAACATTTTGATTATTACATCAATACAAATTATAAAGTCATTTATCCTCACATTAACCTAGCATTACACATTATTCAGGTTTGTTTTTCTACTATTTTGCTGGTATAAATAAGATCCTAGATTGGTTATTTTATTTACAGATTTTACATCACAACACCTTAGAGTCCCTCTTCAAATGATATGAGTTATTTATTTGTAAGTAAGTTAGAATGGTAGCATGATTTTAATCAGTCTTACTAGTGTCTCTGTGAAGCTTTGCTTAAACCAATTACTGTGTTTTTCTCTGAAGAAGACTACTTCTTGAACTTTCAACACAACTCAGCTGTCTGCAGTTATTTGTGCAGGGAAGCCATTGTGGCCTTTCCCCTTTTATTTTAGCATGTTCACTCTTGATGACCTTGTTCAGATCATGTTTAAACAGTCATGTTGGATAAATTTTATGGGTGTATCTTCTGACAGTACTAGCAGATATCATCTTACAAATCTCCCTGACCCTCTGACCCTTACACTCATACTACCCCCTCTTCCATGGTGTTTCATAAGTATTAGGTGTTACAGTTGTATTACATATGCATCCTTTGGTACTGGGGTCCACAACTCTGTGTTTTGGTTGCTATAGTTGTCTATAATGGCTCCTGTCGATTGCAAAGAGAAGTTTCTTTGATGAGGCAAGACTACACTTATCTGTGGGAATAAGGACAAATATCTTGAATGTATTCAGGGTTTATTCTGGTTTAGTAAAGTAATAGTTGTAGTCACTTTGAACACATGTTTGTTTCCTGGAGTGAGGTAAGTTCTTCAATTATTGTTTAGTAAGTATATCATCCCCAAGGGTCTAGGAATTACTAGGATTTTTACAATTGGTCCTGCCAGCACCAGACTAACGTCCAAATCCCTTTTAACTCTGAAAGTGAGCATCACTTCCCTTTTTGTTCTCCAGAGTGAGAGCCACATTCAAGACTATAATATCTGGGTGGTAAGAGATGGCTAAGTGGTTAAGAGCACTTGCCTTCAAGAGCACTTAAAATTCAGTTTCGAACAGGTATGTCATGCAGCTCACATACACTGTGTCTCCATCTTCAATGATGTACCTTCTGCCACTATTTGGCCACCTCCGACACTGGCATATATGTGACATTCGCATTGCCAACATCCACATAGAGAGGTGCCCATAAACTGGTAAATAAAAACAAATCTTGAAAAAAGCGTAAACTCCTTCCAAATACAATACAATAAAACATAGGCAACAGCTAACTAGTATATAATCTCAGTGTTATCTACAAAACACTACAACACACACTTAACTATATAGTCAAATTCTGTCTCTGTTACTTTCCACGGTTATGTGACTATAACAAACTTTATTTTTATGTTTTGTCAATTGTAACAAGAAGATAATCATAGCAACTCAACGCTTTAGCATAGAGATTGTGAATAAGTTCTTTTTAAAATTATTGACCTTTCCTGTTGAGATTAAAATATAGTTATATCATTGTATCTTCCCTTTCCTCCCTGCAGATCCTATTATATGCACATCTTAATTAAGTTCAATCTTTCATACCACAAACTATTTAAATACTTGGGGCTTGATTCAAAGCTATATTTTCTGTGTTTAATGAGGGATGTGAACACTGCCTTAACAACGTTTTAATCAATGACATAAAATTTCAACACAATAAAATATTTGCTTAATTTGATCAGATTTTATACTAAAATGGAATGGGACCATTCATGTAGATTAACATGAACTTTAAGTGCTCAAGAAAAGTAGTAAATCTGAAAGTAGAGAACAAAACTAACTCTGAATCCATTATTTGTTGAAAAAGGTTTGTGTTGTGTCTGGCCCCTTAATAAATACATGGAAAATATATTATTTGCAATACTGTTTGACAAATAGCTTAAGTGTACTGTTAGCTAGCTCTTATAGCGATGGAAATGGGTTAATTCTAGATGTATTTTACCATGAGGCTCATGGCCTTCTGGTAAGGTTCCAGCGGTGTCTTTCTCCACTTTCGGCTCCATTGCATCTCTCAACTCTGCCTTCTTTCTGCCAGCATTCAGTCTGTTTTCCCTGCCTAGCTCTACTCTGCCCTATCACAGACCAAGGCAACTTCTTTATTCATTAACCAATAAAAGCAACCCAGATATAGAAGGACCTCCCACACCAATTATTTGCATTATTTTAGAGATTAAATAAATTTTTTTTTATTAAAATGCAATATTTATAAAAGATGGCTTAAATATTTTATTTATTCTTAATGCATTCAAGATCATATTAGTTTTCATGTAGCAATTTTCATCTTTTATTTTTCTTATTTATAATGTTTAGACTTAATGATTCTTATTTATCAGTGTGATCATGTGAAATCATTTCACACTGAACAGATCTTACAGTTTTAATTTTGTTCTTTTCCTGTAATGGTAATAAAGCTCCAAGAAAGTTGCAACTTCTAGTAGGCAATAAAATAAACAATGAAGTAGGTATGTCCTACTGTGTCCTGTATTGATAAGCTACATGATATTGAATAAATTATGTGTCAAATATATTCTCACTTACCTAATATTTGACAACTGAAATACATCTTTACCATAAGAAGATATTTTATCATAGAGTACTATGAAAAATACCTGAAATTTTCTGTCTAAACTATAGAGTCATTATTATCACTTTCATTGTACCGAGAAATGCATTTATCAGTCATTCTTGAAAATTTTAAATGAGGAGATTGTTGTAATACATTAGCTAGAAATCCAAAGGTTGATCATTGTAAAGAGGATTGCACAAAACAGATATCTTTAATAGTGTTTAAACAATAAAAAGAAGAAATAGCAAATGATTCTACAATAGAAGGACAATAAGAATGTACTTCTAAAGTTTAAAGAGATATAGAATAATATGAATAATAATATGAATATTCATAATAATATAAATTCATAAAAGTTAATGTATAAGAATCAAACAAATTTAAATTTTTTGTTAACATATAAAGTGCTGTAAAAAAATAGGTACTAAACAAATGCAACAATGAAAATGAAAAATGCTAAATCATATTGGAGTTGTCAGAAAAGAAGTAACAAGAAAAGAATAGACTTATGAATTTCATTCATTCAATGATCTTCACTTTTAATCTACTCAATGACATATTGAAAGATTAGTAATGTAACAAAGTAATAATAATAATATTCTCTATGAAAACTAATGGAATTTTGTTTAAGCGCAATGACCCAGCCCTACCATTTAAGCTAACCTTTATGTTTTACTTTCAATTTTCTACTTCAGGAACATTTTCAAACAATGGGGAAATGAAGTTTTCATATTTATATTAAAAATTAAAAGAAATTATGTTTCTATATAAGACACCATGATTAAAGGCAGCTAAGTGAGTTTGACTGAAGAATTAATCATTTTATTCACATGTATGAGAAGTGCCGTTTTCCCTGTTTTTATTCATAATTTATTTGTGTGTTTATTTTAATTATTAGAATCAATCTTTTGTAGGGTATTGTTACTTTCAAAGAATATAAAATTTTCATATTTCATACAGACAGATAAATACAAAACAATGAAAAAATTATTAAATTACAACAGGGGAAGTATGAGATGACAGATCTTGAATGTGAAAATATATTTGTATTTCGTGCCATTTCTATTTATAGAGGTTATCATAATTTTCTCTAAATTCGACCAATCAGTCATACACAGAGATTCCATATATAACTCTATGACAACTAATAATTCTGTTATGCAGTGTTTTCCCTTTGATACTGGGTTAATGAGAACCCTTTTGTATATAAAACCCATTTGAGCCTGTTTAATTGTATAAATTACTTACTTAGTGGAAGAAAACATAAATTTCTAAGGGGAAGACATTCATCATTTCTCATTAGAATAGCTGCTTTTTGGTGGATTTACGTTAATGCAGGTTTTGATGGAAGACTGCGGGATAATGACTGAAATTCCGGAGCTAAGACTACCTCAGTGAATGCCTTCAAAGAAGGAATCAGAGCTAAGTAATCAACTAGAGCAATATTTAACAAAAGGTCCACAAATTAGCACTGAGTTAGTTCTTTTGACTTTGTGTGAGAAATTCCACAGCATATGGGGAAAGATACATGAGCGCCTCCTCTGACTGAGGCGCCGCCATTGGCAGCTGCAGGAGGGAAAGTCGTGTTTCTCTCGGGAGGTGAATGCAGGTAGGTTCTCCATGTTCCAGTAGATGTCCAAACACTCTTGTACATGCATATGAGTCACATTAAGGAATGCAGAGGGGCGTATATAAAATGTTTTACAAAGAAGAGAGCATGGTATTAGGAAGGTGACATGCTGGGTAAGACATGAAAGAATTGATCAAGGGAAAGGAGGGACCAGAGAGTCTGATGCAGCTCATATTTTGCCACATTTAGAGCCTATTGAGGACAGGATCAAATGTGACTTGATTGTGAAATATTCCACAAAGGCTCATGTGCTTGAGAGTACTTGGTACCCACTGAATGCAAGTGTTGTGAGATCAGCTGGCCTCCGTTCTTACCACCATATATTTCCCACCTGCTTTCATGGCTCCTTCCATCCAACAATGAAATAATCTTATACTGTGAGTCAATATAAGCTCTTTTTCCTTCAAATTGTATCTTGCCTGGTATTCTGCTGCAGTAACAAATAAATTAATACATGAGGTAAAAAAAAAAAAAGAAAGAAAACTTTCTAAGATGGTCTAGAACATATTCCTCACATTTAATTAAGGCACACCAGAGTGGTATTGCTATGGCTCTCTCTAAGCTTTTCAATAACAGGAGCATAGTTCATCCAGTAAAATTTCAAACTTCAAATACAGTTTCAAACTTTTCAAGATCTTAGAAGTTACGGGCACTTCCGCAACCTACCTTTTGTTTATTTGACCTTTCCTGCCAGGATTTTGCTCTCTTCGCAGTCCTTGTTAATTCTCCCAAAGCTATTTATTTGAAGGAGACAGCAATGATGTGACGATGTGAAGGAATGTTATAAATGACTATTGAGACATGTTATGGATTGTACAAATTTTATGCATATTTAGAGGTAGATAACGTATTAATGGTATTAAGGTAATGAGTTTACCCTTTCTAAATCCCAGTGGACCAGATTTCTCTTTAAGGCTATTTCTTCATACCCTGTCTTTTTTTTTTTTTTTTCTTTTTGGTTTTTCGAGACAGGGTTTCTCTGTGGCTTTGGAGCCTGTCCTGGAACTAGCTCTGTAGACCAGGCTGGTCTCGAACTCACAGAGATCCGCCTGCCTCTGCCTCCCGAGTGCTGGGATTAAAGGCGTGCGCCACCACCGCCCGGCATACCCTGTCTTTTTTATGTAACAATTATAATCATTCTTTGAAAATTTATTATATGTACAGCAATAATTTTGATCACATTCTTTCTTCATTCCTTAGACTCAGAAATCTGGCCAAGAAAACCTAAAAGGTAAAGTAGAACACCAACTTCTGTAATTAATTCAGCTAATACTAACAGCAGAGGAGCTGAGATGCTGCAAGCAGGATGGCAAGAAGACATACATTGAAAAGCAGCCTCTTTAGTTGACCAATGTGCCCAAGAGTCAGATTTATTTCTGGTGTTTCAGTGACTTATGAAGTAAAACAATTCTTAAACCAAAATGCCTGTGGAAGGTTGAACTGGGGAAGGGTATTGTGTACGACACACATGTACATTTAGGGCAAGAATATATATTTGGAGGTGTTAAAGCAAGCCTTTTATCTATACAGTTTAAACATATTTTTAAGTCTTTCATATAGCAAAATATGTGACACTCATTTAAATTTGTATGTTAGGTATAAATACATATCTCTGTTAGTTATGTTTCTATTGCTCTGAAGAGACACCATGACCACAGTAACTCCTATACGAAAAAACTTTTATGTGAGGTGGCTCACTTACAGTTCTATCATGATTATGGCCCAAACCATGGTGGCTGGGAGTATGGCAGCAGGCACAGACCTGGAGAAGGAACTGAGAGTTCTTACATCTTGACTCATGGGCAAGAGGAAGTAGACTCCCTCACTGGCCATGGTTTGAGCATACATGAGACCTAAATCTGCCTCTACAGCGACATACTTCCTCCAAGAAGACTTCACCTACTCCAACCAGACCACACCTCCTAATAGGGCCCAAATAGACTTCTTGGGAACAGTTTTATTTCAAACCACCACATCCTCTAACAATATATGGAGCTATACTAAAATAATACTTAATTTTTTTTCTGAAGTTCAAATGTATCCATTATACTGTAACTTATCCAACATTCAAGATGGAGCTTTGGAACATATATTGATGAGAAATATTTCATTCATAAACAAGTCAATATGAATACAATGCACATTTTTAAAGAGATTAATTTTAAGGAATTTGTTTGCTTTGTATTTTCTTTTTAATTAACATATATGTATATGTTACACATATTATATGTTGTATAGATGTATATGAAATACAAAAATATCTTTTTCCAAATGAAATTAACTGAAGTGAGAATAGATCCTCCGTTGACAAATTCACAAACTATATATATTCCTCAGGAGTCTTTAAAAAATGATTTTTTTAATGACTGATTGATAAACTTTGTCTAGTTACACAACACACAGAGAAGAGTGTCACTGCAATTGAAAACTAACACAAAATGCTCATACTTTATAATATTGTGCTGGTAGGAGCACAGACATTCCTGAATCTCTTTGGTATAGTATTGAGTAAAGCCTTAAAAATATGAGGTAATATTAACATCTCATCTAGAGACCCATAATCAAGCTAATTCCACTGGTGATACAGACATCATTTGATATACATTAGAGTATTCATTTGTAGACCACATCAATGATATTTTAGATGATCATGGATAACTATTATACAATAGAAGTACAATAAGGGAACATAAAATTTTAGGGCTTTTGATCTGTCTGCCAGCTGTGATCTTCTATAAAGTGAACTGATCATTTCTGACATTATTTTCAATACTGACAGGAGTAGAAACATAGTTAATGGTGAAGTGTTACACAACTATCATATGGCATGTTCCTGATTCTTTTTTTCCAAATCAATTCTATAATGAATGAAACTAAATAGCACAATGAATCTTGCCATACATAAAATATTCATTAATAATCAAGCATGAGAACCTTCAAACAACCTGATCTCAGCTAAAGACCCAAACACACTGTCTTCTTTTATGTGTTCTGGATTTCTAGAAGGAAAATTTATCCAGAGACAAAACCACTTGCATCCCTCAGGAACCAAAGAAGTAATACAAGGGTCAGACTAGGTAGGCACAATTCTCCAGAAATAGTTTGTCTAAGGACTGGACCAATTTTTAATTTAAAGAGTTCTTTATGTAGTATCACAGTAAGATCCATAACCATAAAAATTTCTACATTTGTAATTTCAATCTGTACACATATAAAAATTGTAATATCTGGTATTATAGGTAAGATATTTGCATTTTCCAAAATAGAGAGCTAAAATCTTACATATATATGTATATATATGTATAGGTATATATACACATATACATATATTTGTAAATACCATTTCAAAATATTGTAAATATTGCATCAAGTTTTGATATGAGTGGCTGCAAACTTCCTATGCTTTAAACTATCTTTTAATGTTTTCAAATATATTGACATGTCAGTAACCTAATTATCAAAGCAAACTTTCAAATTAGATAAATATGATTACTTTACATACAACTGATTTATATATACTTGTATCTCAAAGGAGAAATATATCCTTCAGATATTTTTTGAAAGCAGTGACATAGTAATGTCTTTAAGCAGGAGTTTGATTAATTTTCAGCAAAATGGTTATGTTGTTTATTTATGTGTGTGTGTTTGTGTGAAACTGATGGAATATTATAATGAATAAAATAACATTGAAGAGAAATAGATTACATAGAAAATCTAGATTAAAACGATGAAATAAACTTCTCAGATCATTGCATTATGAGATGAGCCACCTGGCTTTAAATTGTCTTATGCCACATTCATGGATTATTGTCACAGCAAGTCATTTTTCTCTATAAGAGCATCAAGTTTTGAAAGCATATTACAACAATACAAAATAATGTTCTTATTTTGATCCTAGGATAATGACAGAAGATATTTCTTAGTTTTATGCATTCCCCTGTTGCAAGAATCTTGGTATACAGTTCCACAAATATTTGTACTGGTTGCAATCTGGATCTCAAAGCCTCTTCCTTAACTTCTAAAAAGGGATATTATAAACTCCGATGATGCAGGGTGTAGCAAACACACACAGGTGTACTTTAAAGTCTGTCCAGAAAATAGTGATACCAATCACACATGAAATTCTTTTCAATATAACCCCAACTTTACCTTTTAATAGTGCCTTGACAACATGAACAAATAGCTCTAACTCAAAAAGAAAAAGAAATGTACAGAATATATTAAAATAGATATTATAATATCTTATAAAAATATATTAAATAACTAACATTTTACATATAATGCATTGTTATCGAAGTTTTAAGCTACTTTATTTAATCTTTCATCTTGTTAAAAATTCAGAAGATGCGTATGCTATTCTTCATTTTAAAAAGTAATGATTCTTTATACTTTCAATGAGATAAATCCCAATATTACATTTAAACTAGCAAAAACATTAATAATCATTGCTTAGAGTTTTATAAAGAAAAACACATGGTCATTCTAATAAATAAAAAAACTGCTGTTGGAAAAATCTACAAGATTATCAAAAATAGAAATATTTATAATTTTTTTATATTTGCTTTATGATATACCTTCAGGAAAACATTCTGAAAAGAAAATTTTTAAGCTTGTCAAACGACATTTGTTATTTTTCCTGCATTGGCCGGATATGGCCCACACTATGGGTAGTGTTGACTAAGTACTTTGTGGCAGATGACAAAAGGCTAGTCCTTAGTGAAGTCCTTAGTGTCTATGGACAGCTTAAATTCAGAATAAATTGATAAATAAGTAATTTTTAGAGTTATATATCTGCAGTGTAAGAATACTGAATTTTACAGTCTCTCAACTCTGCATCTCCTTTACCTGTTAAAGCAAGCCTATATGTAGTCTTAAATAAGGTGTCAGTTTGATACTAAATGTTCCATATGCAAAATTTCCAAAATGATAGCTAGATATGCACTCTAAGCACAGAGAAACTTATTCTGATGTAGATGTTAATCTAAGTAGACAGAAAAAGCCTATGCAATTCTCAAAACCTCACTTATTTTCCATTTATGAACTGGAAGTCCTTGACCTTCATTTGTTTTGAAATGCTTATGATATCTTAAAATTTCTATAAGCAATTCCAGTCATATTTATACTTTCGATGGTGTAACTGCCATACATAATATGAATATATTTGGAAGTGTGGTTAAAATAATCAAAATATGTATTTTAAGCACATTGCTAGCATTTTAAATTGAAACTTATCAATGTGGCCCTGTGAAACATAACTGTAGAGAGATAACCTATGAAACCAAAGCAGTGATTATTTCATTTATTTTCTTAGCTTGATATTTGAAGTTTCTATCAGGTCTTCTATTAGCATACGATACAAAATGTGGGACTCTCATGAGCTTTTCTTCATTTTTTTTGTCTTATTACTGCATCTGAGATAAATTCAATTCACACCTCTGTTGACACGCTGGGATATGTCACACTGGGGTCCAGCTTCTTGGGTCAGGAAATAAAGGCGTTATGCATTGCCTTTACTGGCCTAGAATTAACAAGAATGAGAGATGCAGAAGGTTCTATCCAAAATTCACCAGAAAATAACCCTTCTGGTAATACGTAATAAGAGTATGATTGAACTGTTTTTATATTTATATTTACATTTAATATCCTTTAAAATGAAATCGCTTGAATATATTCAGCTTGTCTCTAAACATTTCAATACAATTTCTTGAATTTTCTCTAAATAAAAAAAAAACAGTTAATGTTCCAGAGTAGTTCACATAGTTATAATACCATTTCTAAAATCTCAGTCCTATAGAAACTGAGGCAGGAAGATCAATCTAGGCTACGTAGCAGCAATAAAACAAAACAACAGCAAAATCATCCAACAGAAATGGCAAGATGTTGATTGCATATTTTCCCAGGTGGACTTTTTATAAAGCTTATTATAGAGCACATAACTATTAATTAGTTATATTTTAAAGTGTTATATCTTGGGCAGAGGTGAAATGACATTTAAAAAATGGTTCTATCTGTGCTTCTTCTCAAAATGAAGTACGATTATAATAACCCCGAGAAGATATGGGCTTTAAACTTGAAGGTCGGTTAAGCAAAACAGCCCTGACTCTTATCTCTACCTCAGTTCACAATGACGATCCTGCCTTCATGAATCCTCAGAATAAGACTGTCTGAGAGCTGTCTCCTCCCATTTAATTTTCATCTCTAGTGCTAGGACTAAAGGTGTGCATCACTACTGTTCAGTTTCTAGGGCAAATTATTGTGGCTATTGGGATTAAAGGTGTGTGTCACAACTGCCTGGTCTTTAGGTTGACTAGGGCAGCAATTTACTCCCTGATCTTCAGGGGAAGAATTATTTATTAAAATACAAATGAATTATCACTACATCATAGATCAGAACAATTGAAGTAAAGAGGGTTGAAAGAACAGAGGAGGTGAATGACATAATGAAACTACAGTTTTCCAACATGCACAGAACAATTCCACATATGAATTTACGTAGATTATGATTGTCTGAAAGCATATGAAAGACCAAGTGAGACAAAATCCCAGAATCAAGGATGGATATGTTTACAAATATCTCACCCCCATCTAAGAAGCTATTGGTAATTTGAAGTCACAAAGACAAAGAAACAGTTTGCTTTAAACATATGACCTCAAGGAGGTATAAGACGTTTCAGTAAATAGTCACACACCATAGAACATATAGGTCATGCTAATCTGTGTATGTATTCAAATATTGTGAAAATATTGACATCAGTTTAGGTAGTTATCAAATGGATGGTAAATCTATTAAAAGTTGGTGGAACGTGTTAAATATCAAAATACATTGTATTAAATTCTCAAAGACTTTAAATATATGTTTAAATATATAGTAGTTTAAATATATATAAATATACATATATATATATATATACATATATATTAGTTCTAGTAATAGAAATGAGAAAGGATATTATCATTATTGAACATATGTTCTATTAGTGCCTATTGTTCAATATAGGTAATTTATAATACTATTTAGTGAATTTTAACGATAATGCCACTATCCTAATATACGGAGGTATTGACTACAGTTTTACATAAGCTGAAAATTATAAAATTATTGTAAATTTTATAGCATTCTAGGTTTTTGCCATAACTTTTTCATATATTTTCAAAAAAGTACCCTATAGCTTTCAAAGTGATTCTATAATTACTTTATTTATTAGAAGTTATAGCCATTGTTGAAATAACTATAAAATTTTGACTGATAATGCTTCAGCAAATATATTTAGTAATATGAAACAATTTTTAATATTACAATTTAAAGTATATTACAAATATATCACACAACCCTATAGACATGTAGTTATAGAAAGGCTTAATCACACATTTAAAGATATACTTAATAAACAGAAAGGGGTAATAAAGACCCCCAGATATTGATTATACAGCATTTTATTAACTTTAGTTTTTTAAATGATAATATAAATTTTATAAGGTTGAGAGACATAAAAACTTAAGTTGTTTATGTAAGAAAATGTTTTAAGTTCTAAAAGTTATTTTTAGTTTGGTAATACAAGTCATAGTAGAAAGTGGTTTTGGTATAAAACTTTGAACTCACCAAGATAGAATAAATAACAGAGTAGTTTCTCTGAATTTGCCAAATATAAATGGATGAATATTGTTAATATAATTCTTACCTGGTAATTGTTCTTATAGTATATAATTTCTGTGTTAGAGTTAAAATGCTTCCCTATTTATTTAGACAAAAAAAGAAATGTAAGGGGGCCTTAGAAAAATTCATGGCTTTCTCCATCTGGGAAGCATGGAGAGAGGGTCAGCTGGTCTTTCCTCTGCTGCTTTCTTATCTATCAGGTTTTTGCTTGAATATCTGACTCTACCTTCTTTCTTATCTCCAATGCTCCAGAAACCTTAGAGGAGATGGACAATTGTCTTGTTTAGCATCCATCTGTCACCGATTCTCCTTCTGGGGTCATGAGTTTCTGCATTCATCACATCTCATTGGAAATGTTTTTCTAATGCTAAGAGTAGTGCTTGCAAAAATCAAATGTTTAGAAAGAGTTTAATTCTATGCCAATTTATTTTACCAACCCCCTACCTCTCATGACCTATGGTTTCCCATTTAAAGGGTTGTGATCAGTTTTATGATAGCAAACTGTAGTGGTATTTCACTTGTATTTCAATACATAAAGCTTACCTGGAGTTCAGACAGTAAAACAGCCACACTGATCAGTCTTACAGATCAGGCAGTGGTGACACAAAACTTTAATCATAGTAGCCACACTAATTTGCCATAGAAACTAGACAGTGAATGCTTTTAATCCAATTGGTACATGCCTTTAATCCCAGCCCTAGAGTGGAATATAAAATGGGAGGAGAAAGCTCACAGACACAGTCTTATTCTGAAGTTTCCTGGAGGCAGGATCACTATTTTTGGATGGCAATTAGGTGAGATTGAGGTAAGAGTCAAAGACTGATTGCTTTCCTTTCGTGGTCTTTAGCAAAAATTTGTTAAAATACAAATAATATACCCCTATAGCAAACATTGACTGTGTTCTTTGGAGTTGGCCTCAAATCATCCTTTCCCAGTTTTAAATTGATCTATTTCCATTACAATGTTGTGTTCCATGGCTGAGCTCTCACTTCTTATGTTTCTATTGTATTTATTGTAACAATTCTTTCATAAAACAATTCTTCAACAGAACAACAATTACCAACGTACATTCCCATAGCTTTTTCTGCTTGTTATTTTGTGATAATAATCTAGTTTCACATTTGACCCCTCACCTGTCAGGAAAATCACTACTTGCATGACCACTCAAGTCCTTTGATTCCCTCTCCCATCATCCTTTCACAAAAAAATAGATAGCCTTTTTGGAATCTACTTGCTCAAAATCTCTAGTCTACACTGTGGGGCTGCAATTTTTTCTGCAAACACACAATTATTTTCTCTTAAACTAAAGCTCACCAAAATTCAGGGAGAGCAGTACTCCAATCTTACTAAATTTATCCTAATATCTTGTAATATTGGTATTCTTTTGATCCCAAAGCCTCATAGGCAAATGACAACCTCTTAGCTACCAAAAATCGGTGCATAAACAGTCCCATATCCCGCTCTTCCCTCATTCACTGTTTTCCTCTGTCTCTATTGCTTTGCTTTGCTTTTTGTGTGAATAGCATTTGTTCTTAACTCAAATCTAGTTACCACACTTGTTAACTCCTTCTCAACAAATGAGCCCTATGCAAGAAAATAACCCCACAGAGTCATTCTCTGTTTTGTTTTGTTGAATCCTCAGTTTTTTCACAATTTTAGAAGACTCCAATTGGTTTGTCCAAATGGGCCTATAACCCTTCTTAAAACAAAATTTATTTTTAGGCCTGTGGTAATTTCCCTTCAGTTTTCACACACTGATTTCCCTTTTCAAACCTGCTTTTCAGTAGTTTGTCTTATGCTTTAATACTACCTCCTTTCTTCAGTTGCTCCTGGCAACCACCTTGAGATAATATCTGACTCATTCTTCTGTTAGCTGTTCCTTTCAACAGTAAGGACGGAGGCCAGGGCTTCTCCAAGGCTGTCTAAGGCGATGTACTGGAGCTATATCCAAATCTGTTAAAAACACTACCTCCCATTCTAAACCTCACAACTTACAATCTTTCAAATTAACCTTCAGCATGAATATTGTGAAGAACCATTCTTCAAACTTCCTTCCCCTTTTAAACTCCCCAGACACCCTGCTTGGGATATGTAATATTTTCCTAGTTGGAAAGCTGCTCTTTGTCCATTGTTCCTATTTTCACTATATATTCAACTAAGCAGAGTGCTCTCTTTAAGGTCAGGTATCACAGTATGTATGTGGAGATTTAAGTTCAAATGGCAGGAGTTACTTCTTCACTTTACCACACAGATCCAAAGAGTTGAACTCAGGAGACCAACACTGATAGAAATCACCCTTACCAATTGATTGTTCTTGCATACTCTTAGATATTTTAAAGCGATAATTCTATTTGATTTTTCTATTTTGTAAGATATAATATTCATTTTACAATATTTTTGACTTCTAAAAAAATTTAAGTAATATATATTCATGTAGATTTCTCAGCCTCATGTATATTTTACATTAATATCATATTTTTCTATGTTGAAATATTGTGTAATTGCCCATAGTGTATCTAGATTTTTATAATTTGTATCTAATGTCTTTTTTGTTTTCAGAATTCTTTCTATGATATCACATTGCATTTAATCAACTTAGCTCCCTGGAAAACTCTTCACCATGACATTTCCTCAGCCTTGTTTTTGGTGAATGTAAAAAAACTAAGGAATCTTGAACCGATATCTTTGCTACAATTCTGCTATTGTGATTAATGTCTAATGACTTAGTGGTTTGTGTTTCACGGAGAAGCATTGCAGAGTAAAGTGCCATTTTTTTTAATTTTATTTTATTGAGAAAAGTAAAAAAAAAGTTTCCCCATCCTTCCACCATTCTCCCCCTCCCCCCACTTCTCTCCCCCCCCCCCCTCCCTCTCCAGTCCAAAGAGCAGTCAGGGTGCCCTGCCCTATGGAAAGTCCAAGGTCCTCCTCTCTCCGTCCATGTCTAGGAAGGTGAACATCCAAACTGGCTAGGCTCCCACAAAGCCAGAACATGAAGTAGGATCAAAACCCCGTGCCATTGTCCTTGGCTTCTCATCAGCCTTCATTGTTCGCCATGATCAGAGAGTCCCGTTTTATCCCATGCTTTTTCAGTGAGCAGTCCAGCTGGCCTTGGTGAGCTCCCAATAGATCAGCCCCAGTGTCTCAGTGGGTGCCCCTCGTGGTCCTGGCATCCTTGCTCATGTTCTCCCTCCTTCTGCTCCTCATTGGGACCTTGGGAGCTCAGTCCAGTGCTCCAGTGTGGGTCTCTGTCTCTATCTCCATCCATCACCAGATGAAGGTTCTATGGTGATATACAAGATATTCATCAGAATGGCTATAGGATAGGGTCATTTCCGGTTCCCTATCCTCATCTGCCCAAGAAACTAACTGGGAACATCGCCTTGGGCCCCTGGGAGCCCCTCTAGGTTCAAGTCTCTTGCCCACCCTAAGGGGGCTCGCTTACCTGAGAATTGTGCCTCCGTGCTCCCCTGTCCAACCTTCCTTTATCCCAATCATCCTGTTTTCCCAAGTTCCCCCAATCCTCCCCTTCTCATTTTTCTCTCCCCATCCCCCTTTACCCCCATCCCACCCCACCCCCAAGATCCCAATTTTCTCCCCTGCAATTTTGTCTACTTCCCATAGCCAAGAGGATAGTTATCTGTTTTTCCTTGGGTTCATCTTCTTATTTAGCTTCTTTAGGTTCACCAGGTATACACTCCGTGACCTTTATTTATGGCTAGAAACCAATTATGAGTGAGTACATCCCATGTTCATCTTTTTGGGTCTGGGTTACCTCACTCAGGATAGTGTTTTCTATTTCCATCCATTTGCATGCAAAGTTCGAGAAGTCATTGTTTTTTACCGCACCATAGTACTCTAATGTGTATACATTCCACACTTTCTTTATCCATTCTTCCATTGAAGGGCATCTAGGTTGTTTCCAGGTTCTGGCTATTACAAATAATACTGCAATGAGCATAGTTGAACAAATGCTTTTGTCATATGGTAGGGCATCTCTTGGGTATATTCCCAAGAGTGGTATTGCTGGGTCCAGGGGTAGGTTGATCCCAAATTTCCTGAGAAACCTCCACACTGATTTCCAAAGTGGTTGCCCAAGATTGCATTCCCACCAGCAATGGATGAGGGTACCCCTTCCTCCACAGCCTCTCCAGCATAGGCTATCATTGGTGTTTTTGATTTTAGCCATTCTGACAGGTGTAAGATGATATCGCAAAGTTGTTTTGATTTGCATTTGCTTGCACAAAACTTAAGTCCAAATGGATCAAAGACCTCAATATCAGTCCGAACACACTGAACCTGATAGAAGAGAAAGTGGGAAACACCCTACAACAGATGGGCACAGGAGATAGCTTCCTATGTATAACCCCAGTAGCACAGACATTAAGGGCAACATTGAATACATGGGACCTACTAAAGCTCAGAAGCTTCTGTAAAGCAAAGGACACTGTCACTAAGACAAAAAGGCAACCTACTGACTGGGAGAAGATCTTCACCAACCCCGCAACAGACAAAGGTCTGATCTCTAAAATATATAGAGAACTCAAGAAACTAGACTTTAAAATGCTAATTAACCCAGTTAAAAAACGGGGCACTGAACTGAACAGAGAATTCTCAACAGAAGAAGTTCAAATGGCCAAAAGACACTTAAGGTCATGCTCAACCTCCTTAGTGATCAGGGAAATGCAAATCAAAACAACTTTGCGATAAAGTGCCATTTGTATCACATCAAAGGTACTTAGAACTTATGACTCTTGCCTGTTCCTGCAAACATAAGTCACCTACCAGGGTCCACATTGTTATTAGGTTTCATCATTGTAAATATACACTAATATTTTTCAATACCATATTCCAATTGGAGGAAAATCACTAGCTAGAGCCATTATTTAAGAGTAATAAGGTTTCATCAACGTGAGTGAGTATAGGATATCTACATAAATCATTTAGGGTTCTTCTGTACAGAATGAATTTCATTATATTCCATTTATCTATTCCATCATTTATTTATGTATAGACATTTAAATTTTTCTTCAAATTCTAAACAAAATAAGAAAATAAAATGAAGAAAAATAGCATGGAGGGTATGTTTGGACAAAGTAAAGAATGTCAGCAATGATGTATTCATATTATAATCTCCCAGATGATATTTCTCCTATATCCAGTCAGATGACTATATTGTAACAGACTTTTTCTTCACTGCAATCATATATTTATATTATAATATAACATATTATAATAAATATATATATATAAATATAATATATATTATAACTCCCCAGTTATATAATATATAATATATATATTATATATATATAATATATATAATATATATTATAACTTCTATATAGTCAGTCAGCTGAATATATTTTAAAAGTCTTTTTATGCACTCTGTCCTCTTTCTCAAGATTTATATCTATTTATTCACAAGTGCTTTGTTGATGTGGGAGTGTCATATATCAATCTGTTTATCAATCTGTTGATTTCATTGGTTAAAATAAAGACACTGCTTGGCTGGTCCTATAGGTTAGAAAATAGGTGGGTGGAGTAAACAGAATAGTATACGGACAGGAAGAGGAAGTGAGCTCAGAGAAGCACGCAGCTCCACTCAGAGACAGCAGCCTCCTGTCTAGCGGGCAGACAGGATGGCCCAGCTCTCTGAGGCATGCACGCAATGAAGCTCCGACCGACCCAAGATGGACGTAGGCTAGAATCTCCCCAGTAAGCGCACCTTGGGGTGCTTACAAACCTGATTTGAAATGGGCTAGTCCAGGTGTGAGAGTTAGCCAAGAAGAGACTAGAAATAATGGGCCAAGCAGTGTTTAAAAGATTACAGTTTTCGTGTAATTATTTCGGGGCGTAAGCTAAGCCATGCCGGCGGCCGGGTGCGGGGAGAACACAGCCACGCTGCTCCAATTTCAACAGATGGCTGCCCAACGTGTGGACAACTGAATCCACCGAAAGCCCGAGAAAGCTTGGGAAAGAGTAAAGCATGTTTTCTTGGTAGCAGCAGTTTCTCGGTTCTGCTCTGATTGCTAGAGGCGAGCAAGCGCTCTCAGCTAAGAGAGGCTTCCTGACTCAGCTTCAGCTGCAAAACCCTGCAGCTCATTAAGAGGTCCTGCCACAAAACACTGAAACGGTATTGATGAAAAGCTGAACGCATGCTTTTTGGTTTTCAGCCGTAGCAGAAAAAAGCTGCGCCGTTTAAAAATGCTGGCTTTCTGGGCCATCCTGCCAGGGCAACTCTGACTGTTTGAGGCAGGAGGGCAGACTACAGAGAAAGGACTTGAGTGTTGTCTGTTGCAGCTTAATTGCTGGCAGGGACCTTGAAACACTGTAGACTTGTGGCACTGAACACGGCTCTGGCCGGTACCTCAGTCACAAGGTTGGAATGGCAGAAAGTTAAGGAATGAGCTACATCTAGCCGGCAAAGCCACGCCTTTAATCCTACTGATATTGCTTGGTAAATTAAAGACTTTTGTGGTCAGAAAAACAGAGAGAGATACAGTAAAAAGAGATTCAAAGATAAAGAAAATTTTTAAATGGTTTACACTGTGTTAAAAATATATGCAAGCTAAAAGTAAGTTCTTAAAAGTAAAAAATAAGGAAGAAAAAGAGAAGTTGGTTGTGGTAGTACACGCCTTTAATCCCAACACTTGTGATGCAGAGGGAAATTGACCTCTATGACTTCAAGGTATGGTAGCACACGCCTTTAATCCCAGTGCCTAGAAGGCAGAGACAAACAGATCTCTGTGAGTTCAAGGTGTGGTAGCTACACCTTTAATCCCAATGCCTGGGAGGCAGAGACAGGCGGATCTCTGAGAGTTCAAGAACAGCCTGGTCTACAGTGTCCAGGTCAAAAAAGCAAAAAGTTAAAAGTAAAAATAAATGAAATAGAGGTTAAAATAAAGTGCACAAAGATGGAAAATACACAGAGAATGTTGATACTGTATGCTATTATGCTCTGTTTGAATTGTTTGAATGCTGAGGAAGGAGCAAGAGCTGCTAAAAGATATTTGTCTATAAATGCTGCTAAACTAACCCAATGTGAAATTGCCTTGACTTTGGAATTTGGATCTAAGGATATAATACTTTGGAAAGGAGTTTCTTGTTTTGTTTTCACAGAGGACGAGACCCTGTTCATTTCTTCTATTCTGATATGGTATGATGGACCACGCCCTCCTGAAGGGTTGCTGTGAACGCCTTCAGAAAATTGCCTCACTCAACTGCCAACTGAGATGAAACTAGCACACAGGTTATACCACGAAAGACCTAATTAACAACGCCCCCATTCAGCAGGAAGCAGTTTGGAGAGATAACTGCGCCCATGTTCCCAAATATTGCTTTTACATTTAAAGGAGGAAATGGTATAGGTATGAATAATTTACATTGATATGGATTTTGCTTTAGTGATTTAAATTTAAGGTCAATTTTGTTATATGTGTATGTATTTCTGATTTTGATTAGGTGTAATGATTGTTTAGTTCATTTAAAAATGTAATGTATATAGGTTGTTAATAGATTAGTTAAGTTAAGTTAGTTAATATGTTAGTTAAGATTTTCTAGATGTACATAGATAAATTTTAGATAGACATTCTTCATATTTTTCAAAGATTATAGAATAGGACATTTAAATGTTTTAATAACTTAGGGCTTTTCATGACAATGAGACACTCTGCTCCTGGCAGCACCAATCTACTTCAAGAGGAAGATGGGCATCGAAGAGGATCCTTATGGAGTTTGATAGCCATTTGGGCAAGAGACTGTTCTTGCCTGGACTATTGCATAAACTGGACACAGAGAACCCGCAGAGAGAGGACTACTGCACTTGCCTAAAGGTGAGATGATCTTTCGGGGTTCCTGATCATGAAAGAGTCTGCAAGACATTCTTCAGGACAAGCAGATAGTGACTGCCTTTGAAATTTCCTGCTTTATGGAATGTCTGCTGAAAACTATGGGCCTGTAGGCCGAAGATGGATGCCCCAACGGTACAGAGGAACTTTGGGTGACTGTACAGGCAGCGAGATGTCTCTGTCATTTCTAGAATTTGGATTTCTTGTTTTTTTAAATAGTATTGTATCCTTCTGGAGTCTTTGATGGAGTTGAAGAATGGATAGTTATAGTTTTCTTAGTTATGATAAAAGATAAAATAGATATAAATATTGTAACTGTAATTCTTACTTGATAACTGTTTTTGCTATATGTAATTTTACTATGTTAAATGAAAGCCTTCCTTTTGTTTAAACAGAAAAAGGGGGAAGTGATGGGAGTGTCATATATCAATCTGTTGATTTCATTGGTTAAAATAAAGAAACTGCCTGAGCCCATTGATAGGCCAACCCTTAGGTGGGTGGAGTAGACAGAAGAGGATTCTGGGAGAAGGAAGCTGAGTCAGAAGGAGTCGCCATGATGTTCCCAGTCCCTGCAGATGCAGGCTAGAATCTCCCCGGTAAGCACACCTTGGGGTGCTACACAGATTATCAGAAATGGGTTAGGTCGATATGTAAGAGCTAGCCAATAATGGGCCAGGCAGTGATTAAAAGAAAACAGTTTTCGTGTAATTATTTCAGGGCTTAAGCTGGGCCATGCGGGCGGCCGGGTACAGGGGCACAGCCAGCCGCTCCTCTTACAACACTTTGTTGCTTTAATTAATGTATATTTATATTACGTCTTGGAATCACTTTTCAATTTTAAAATAATTTTCTTATACAACACTCTTTTAATTAAAAATTCCACATGTCAATGGGATCGATTCCCACAATAGTAACACACCCATTGAAGAATTTGTTCAATCCTGCTTAGGTCATCATAAGAATATTTTAGTAGTCTTATGCCAAAAGATTTAGTAGCAATGGCCCACTTAAGTTTCAGATCCCTAGTGTTTTTCACGATCTTTCATCCTTGTCCTTTGGAAACTCTTCATGGTCACCACTGAAACATCTACACTGCTCTCGAGCTCCAGTGGTTTTTGTTCCAAGAAGATTGAAATTGGCAAATAAAGGCAATGTTTCATCTCTGTCTTCAGACTTGTGTTTGGTCCACCTCCCTACTCTGAAAGCTAAAAGAAAAGATGTTGATCTTTTTCTTTCGTGACCAGCAACATGATTATACTTCCTAGGCCCTTTACATTTCAGAGAAAATTGCATTTCTCTGATATTTATATCATTGAATCTAAGAATGTGGTTTGGTTCCCCTGTCTTAATATACATCCTCAATCTGAATACAAAAATCAAACTACAAAATTTTCTCCCTCGTTTACAGTTGAGATCACAAATTTTTAAAAATATTTATTTTACATTGGTGCTTTTTCTACATGCATGTCTGTGTGAAGATTCTAGATACTCTGAAACTGGAGTTACAGACAGTTGTGAGCTTCCATGTGGGTGCTGGGAATTGAACCCAGGTCCTCTGGAAGAATAGCCAGTGCTCTTAACCACTGAACCATCTCTCCAGCCCCAAAGGAACTATTTGCAAAGAATTTATTAGTTAATAGTTGTATTACTTACAAAATTACTAAAATTTTAAAGTGGCCCCAATTTAACAACCATCTACTACACTAAGACTGTACATTGATTGGTGTATACTCTATATTATTTAGTGCCCATAAATTTTTTTCACATTAATACACAAAACTATAAAATATATTTCTACTTTTTATTTTTATTCAATATTACCAATATTTTAATTTGCATAAAGCTTTTGAAATATAAAATAACTCATTTTAATATTTATATTAATTTCTCTGTTTTTCCACAATGTTGCAAACTTATGAGCTAGAATTTCTGAAACCTCAATTTCTTTCTTCTATCTATCAGATGATAATTATTTGTGTCTTTTCTTCCAAGCTGGCTTCATGCTCTGCAATTGATCATCTGTCCTTTCCATTTCTTAATTTAATTCCATATTTCACTTCAAATATTGCTTTGCTTTATTTTCTAGTTAAGAATAGGAGTTTCATGTTAAATCTCCAGTCATTTGAATTGAAGTTTTAATCTAAATCCATTTGGGTTGTCAATCATTGTAAAAGTGAAAGTAGTCCAGTGAAACCTGACATATGGCCAACAACTGACATTTCCCCCTTTTGTGCTTACTAGCAATTGGATCATCAATCATATACCATATTTAAACCAACATATAAAAAATTGGTCATTGTGAGTGAAAGCTTTCTGATTATTTAAAAAAAAACTGGCAGGGCAGTAAACAAAGGAAAACTAAAGGAGTCTTTCGAATTTAGGGATTATCAAAGTATTTTCAGACTCTTCCCCACCTAAATTTTTGCACTATATATAAAGAGCTGAGTCTTTAATGGCAGAAGTAGGTGGGAGAGTTTAGATGGTGGAAACTTCACCATCTACCTGGATCAGTTGAATTTGAGCATATTATTCCCTGATAGCTGCTACTTCACTTTAGTTTCATGCAACTTATTTTAGTTGGGTATAATAAATTACTTAAATTTTAAAGAAGTAAACATTGCAAAAGTTATTTTTAATTTTCCCAGACTCAAGAAAAGTTAAAAAACACAGATTCATTATTCAAAAAACCCTTTTCTCTTACATTTTGATTACTTTATTCTTTATTAGAAAGAATAAAGAACCTGTGTGTATGTGTGTTTGTGTGTGTGTGTGTGTGTGTGTGCTTGTGTGTCTGTGTGTGCATGTACACATGCATGTACTGTGTGCATACCTGTATGGATAAGTACACACACATACACATATACTTATTCAGAGACAACAGGATAATATTGTCATCTTGTTCTGCCACTGTTTACATTTGCAATTGATACTAGGTCTCTCAATGACCTTTAGTTAGGCTGGTGACAAGCAAGCATCACCAATTACAAACTCGGGATTTTTTACATGTGTACTGGGTATTTGAGTTCAGGCCTTCATGCTTAGATACCCAGCAGTCTTACACACATATCCATCTCCCAATTTCAGGACAGAGAACTCTAATGTCAGAAATTATGAATCAATTAATAAGGATGGCAATACTGATACACTTTAAAAATAGAGTCTTTCAAAACTAGACAGCAGTAGCACCATGATTCTATAGGCTTCGGGGTAACTCTGATTTACAAGCCATCTTTTGCTACTTTCATGTTAAATTATCTTACTTCTTAAGTGGGATGGTGGTAGTGCACACATTTAATTCCAGCACTCGGAAGGCGGAGGCAGGCAGATCTCTGTGAGTTCAAGGCCAGCCTGATCTACAAAAACTAGTTCCAGGACAGCTAGGGCTGTTACACAGAGAAGCCCTGTCTCAAACAGTAATAATAATAATAATAAATTAAAAAGTAGAGAATAACTCCCTTATTTTATTTCTATCACTGTGATAAATATTGTGACCTAAAATACCTCAGGAAGGAGGGGTAATTTTTAGCTTACAATGTATCGTCAGTCCATCATGGAATGAAGTCAGATGAGGAACTCAAGAAAAGAATCACACTGCAGAAATTGAAGAAGGGGCCGTGAAGGAATACTGCTTATTGACTCATTCTTTAGGGATTACATGGTTTGTTTTCTTATACAACCCAGGACTACCTACTTGGCCAGGAGTGGCAATACTTACAGTAGGCTCTACCTCCCAATCAACTATAAAGCCAGAAAATGCCCCACATGCTTGCCAACAAGCCATATGATGGAGGCACTTGCTTAACTGAGGCTCCGTCCTACTAGATGATGGCGTTAGACTCTGTGAAGGTGACAATAAAATGACCAATATTTAATCTTCATAATGCAGTAAAGTAACATTGAGAGAAGCCTTTCATAGATGCTGGACAGTCTGCTTTTATCATACAGCAGCATCTGAAAACCTGAAAGTACAGCAGTTTGAGCATGTGCCTGAATGGATACATAAATAAAGGAAACTTGCATATTTCATCACATTTCATTTAACCAAGGACAAAAATTAATCAGTGGAAACAGAGTGGTATTAAATGCAACACAGTATTTTCAAAAATCACTCAATATAAATACAAAATGTTCCAATGAAAGATAAAAAACCCAACTTTTAATATTTGATGGTATCTAAGAAGTGATATGTAATTTGAGGGAAGAATGTTATAAGTTTCCATAAAATATTGTAAGTAGTGATGAAAGGGTGGATATGGAGACTCTGCGGTTGAGATATACCATTAGCTACATGCCGCCTTGAGAGCAAGAGGGGAAGAGAATGAGGACTTCAGACATGGACAGTGGTTAGACTGCAGGATTCAAGATCATGGGTCTGAAAAGCAATATACGGTGGTGCAAAAGTTGCCAAGGCTACGTTTGATTTCTTGCTTGAAATACATGATAGTACTCAGATGATGCCATTGGCATATAGAAAGAAAAACAAAATATTAAAATATAAACTTCTAGAATCTAAGCCCTGTATCTGCATACTTTCTAGGTAAGCAGGTCACTTAAGGCTTTCCAAAAACAGATAATATTACTAAAAATGTCTTTCTATTAAAATGTTATATATATAAATGTTAAATATATATATATATACATATATTACATATATACTATATACCTATATATCTAAATATATTTAACTGTATACCTATAGATACATAGAAACAATTAAACTGATACTGTAAATGTGTATTTACACATGTTTTTATATATCTAAAAATATTTTGAAACTATGTCCCGAATATTTAATAGTTTCTATGTCTCCATAGGCCATTTGGCACTGGGAAATTATTTTAATGTCTTTCTTATGTATAATTTATTGTTTAATTGGAACTGTCTGCTGTAGATCCCTGACAGTTGCTATGAAATTCCAAAGCCAGTGTCAGCATGCAACTGTTCAAAGCAATTGTCAGCCTGAGGGTCATTTTTTTAAAGTTCAGTGGAGAGTTTCTGTATGGATTGAACTACTGAAACCAGCAGCAGCCTCTAGATAGTTACAAATGAGGGATTTCAGCAGGGAGCCTTGAAAGAACCAAAAAAAAATATGCCCTTAGAATTTTGCTTCAAAGTTAGCCATGACATAGTGCAGAGTAAGCTCTGGAATATGAAACATGCCATTCATGGAAGGGCTTTTCTATTCTCTGAATTATTTTTTATTTGTGTTTTGAAAGCCAAGTCAAGGAAGTGAAAGGATTGAAAGGATAAAGGAAGAAATTCCAGTTCCTAATCAAATTCCAGCATGTACTCGATAATCAGTAAGATGGAAACAAACCATTTATTCCTTTTCCTCCTCCTCCTTCTTTTTCTTCCTCCTGCCCCTATTCCTCTTCATCTTCCTTCTCCTCCTCTTCTTCTATGATAAATTTAAAGTGGATACAATGAGATATGGATTTATTCTTTGTTTTACCATGTCAAAAATATTTCTTGCCTCTTTTGTTTTACCATGTCAAAAATATTTCTTGCCTCTCTGATACCAAAGGAGAAACCATGAATTTTTTTCCAGAGGAAATTGGAAAATATATTCAAATGAGTTTATGAAATAAAAAAAAACAGAAAAGAAGTAAATTAAATTGAAATTAATTACATTTGAATTAAATATCTATACAACACTTGTTCAACCTACCAAGTGCATTTACTTGTAAGTTCTCAAAATATTTTTCTATAAGAATGCATTACTTGCAATTAAAAGATACATAAAATGTAAGGAAATATTAGGTGTGTGTGTATTCTATATTAAAGAATATAAAAATATATTAAAGAGTATAAAAAGCAAATAGCAGCTTTAAAGTTCACTTGCTGTGACTAATTCCTTTTAATTACTTTATATGTTTGATATTATAATATAATAACATCATTTCCCCTTTTCTTTCCACCATGCACACTCTCTTGCATACCCTTCATTTCTTTTTTTCAAATTTATGACCTTATTTTTAATTAATAATTGACACGTATAATATATAATTTGTATATATATATTCCTAAGTAGGTAAATATAACCTAAAAATACATATGTGTTTGTAGCATAAAAAGCATTTAAAAAATACTAACAACTTGAGAGATGAAAAGGCGGTATAGGAGGCTTAAAAGGGAAGGGTATCTAGGAAAAGATGGACAGATTACAGATGAAGAAGAGTGTGTGTATAGTGTCTAGGTATCTAATATACTATATATATATACTGTATATATATATATATATATACAGTAAATATACATATGTATATACACCATGCTTAACGTTAATCAATAACAACAGTAAAGAAGTAAAACTGTGGGATATAACCTTGACTTAGAAGGCAGAAAGCATAATAGGCCCATTTGAAGGTGGTGTTTACAAATGGACAGTTTATTGTAGTGCAAATTCTAATTGGTCTTAATTATAAAAACCCACAGATATTGGGGTAAATGCTGAAAAATCAGAGAAGCAGAGGAGTCAGCCACTAGAGAGACTTTTTACATCTACTGATACCTCAGATCAAATGGGCAAGATCTGTCCCCATGAATCTTCAGACTGAGTGCTAGCTCTATGAAACCTCAGACTGAATTCGGAATCTTGTCTCCTCCTGAATATATTCTTCTCTCCTCCCAGCCATATCACTTCCAATCTCCAACTCCCTAGTACTGGGATTAAAGGTTTCACCCACCACTATTTGACTCTGTTTCTCTCTTTTTTATTTTTTTTAACCTATCTTTTCTCATTTTACATGCCAAATCCATTTCCCACTCCCTCCTCTCCTCCTGCTCTCCCTCACACCCTCCAACCGTCCCCCCCCCCAATTCACTCCTAAGAAAAGCTAAGGCTTCCCATAGGGAGTCAACAAAATATAGCACATTGTTTTGAGGCAGGACCAAGGCCCTCTCCACTATATTTAGGCTGAGCAAGGTATTCCTCCAGAGAGAATGGGTTCTAAAAAGCCAGAACAAGCAGTAGGATAAATTCTGGTCTCACTGCCAATGGCCCCACAGTCTTCCCCAGTCACAAACTGTTACCCACATTCAGAGGGCCAAGTTTGGTCTTTTAGACTGTTTAAATCTCAAGTAGGCCAGGGTGGCCTTGCATTCACAGAGATACATCTGCCTCTCTCTTCTGAGTGTTGGGATTAAAAGAGTATGCCATTACTGCCCAGCTTCTATGACTAACTGGTGGCTAGCTCCACACTCTGATCTTCAGGCAAGCTTTAATGGTTACAGTACAAACAAAATATCACCACAGTTTATACTGTCCTTAAATGGTTGATAAATTAGTGCATTCTAAGGTATATTATAAAAAAAGAAAAGATATAAAGCATCTTTTGGAATAGCCCAAAATATATTAATTAAGTATACACATAAGAAGGTATATTAGTTAATTTTCTGATTTTATAATAAAACACCATTATCAAAAATTAATGAATAAATAATTTAATTGTCTATGGTTGTAGAGCATTAAGAAGAAAGCATGAGGTAGGAGGAGTCAAAGTGGCAAACAGCAGACACGGTGTTAGGCATAGTGGCAGGAGATGGAAGCACAGGGGTCATAATTTCAACCCAAAACCTGAAACATAACTAGTAACCTGGAAGTGGAGCAAGGCTCCACTCTAAAAGCATACACCAGTGATATGCTTCCTTCAGTAAGGCTCGACCAACTCCCTAACAATGTTGAAATTCCAGAGCCTAAGGGGACAATTCTTGTTCAAACAATCAGGGACAGAATAAGCAGGGTAACTGATGGCATTGAAAATGCTTGCCTAGAATGAAAGATGATGATGATAGAGTTATTGAAGATGCTATTGTATGAATGATGAGCAAGTCATAAATCACTTAATTAGGATCTGGAAGATCAAGTTAATGTAAAATTCCATTTCTTTCTAAGTACATTTATTGTAAATTTTAATCATTTTAGCTCCATAATCACATCACTTACAGTTTACCCACAAATTCTGTGATCATGCCCACTTCCACTCCCTGTCACTGATGTAAGGCAAGTATATTAACCTGTAATCCTTCTCCACTTGAATAAAACAGGTTTTGGAGGGCAGAGGCAAACATTTACCTTGGGTTCAGACTCCATTTTTCAGAATAAATATGGGAAATAAATAAATAAATGGATCAATAATGAAATTTTTGTATTTGCAATTTTAATGAATACAATTTTAAGATTTATTTTTAAAAAACAAATCTTGAAATTCTTGTTTTATTTTATTGAACACCTCTTCTTATCATCAGGTTGCAGTAAAGAATGGGAATTTTATAAACAATAACACCAGAGCTATAGGGAACTTTTGAAGTTCATTTAATCCACTTTTAAGCAGGATAAGTTTAAACATCAAGGCTGCTAGCTAACATTTCTGAATAGTGAGAAGCACCTGGCACCCTAGTGAAGAATTTAAACTATTGGGGAATGTAGTTCTGATTTGACCTTCCAATCATCCTGCAATGAACACTGGATACGCTGCCACAGAAAGAAGAGCAGGGAGCCTGAATTTTAAAAATATAAAAAACTCAAATAAAGAAAATGTCAACCAACAAAGTAACTTCAGATGTGCAAGTCCTGGCTTGGAAACAGAATATGAAAAGTCAAGATAACAGGTCTCCTCCAAGGATCAGTCATCCTATAATAATGGAAACAAGTCAAAATAACTTCAAGGGACTAGCAGGCAAATAATTCAAAAGAATAATTATCAGTGTGTTCACAGAAGGAAAAAAAGACAAAACATACTACATGAAAACCAAAATGAAGTGACAAATGAAATAAGACCATTCACTACTTAAAAATATGTATTTACTAAAAATAGTAGTAGATAGAACTGCTGGGTAAAAAAACTGGGGAAAATCCTATCCGAGTGGAAAGCTGTATAAAATCATGGATGGAAGACAAAGGGAGAATTAGATTACTTAGTGTAGTCAATAAATTTGCATATAAACTCCCAAAGACTGTCAGCATGTACAAGGCCAATGATGTGGTCCCCGTTCTGACAGTGCAAGTAGACATAAACCCAAACCTTAACCCAAAACTACCTCCAACTGAGAACTGTTCATGTAGGAAGGAGCTCCCGCAACACGTTCACAAATTAAAAAATTAGTTTTTTCCAAAGGATTCTCTCTAGGTGTAAACGCTATTTTTTTTTTTTTTTTGCTTTGCTGACCTTCATCTTTTTTTCTTATTTTTATTTATTTTTATTTTTATTTAGTTGTTGCAAAAAAAGTTTCCCATTTCCCTCCCCCTCCTCTCACACATTGCCCCCTCCCCCCACTCTCCTCCCACTCTCCCCCTCCCCCCCACTCCATTCCCCCTCCCTCTCAAGAATGAAGAGCAGTCCAGATTCCCTGCCCTGCGGGAGGTTCAAGGTTCTCCCACTTCTATCCAGGACCAGGAAGGTGAGCATCCAAACAGGCTAGGAAACTATTCTTAAGATCTGCCTCGCGGCCCAGCAGTAGATGGCCACCACAAAATGAACTCAGTGGTATTTTTGGAGGTTTGCTATTTCTTGTTTGTTGCTTGTTCCTATTTTATTGATTACAGCCTTGAGTTTGATTATTTCTCGTTGTCTACTACTTTTAAGTGTTATTTCTTTCTGTTCAATAGTCCTTAGGTATACAATTAAGTTACTAATATGAGATATCTGTCTGTGTCTCTGTCTCTGATTGAACTCTCGCAAGTCCTTCGTTATCACAGCAACCACTTTCAAAATACTATTCCTCTCCCCTTTACCATTGTGTACCCAACATCATTGAATTCAATCATGCTTTTTTATACTTGTCTTATCAACAGGTGAAAATAGTGCCTTGCTCTAAATGTTCTAATAGAAACTATTGCTTAAATATACATAAACATAATTATAGACATTTATGTAGTCTACCATAGTGACATATAACCTAAACATTGGGCTTGGGTCATATGTATCTAGTGTGGCTTTATATACATATGAAAGTATTTCTGTATTTGCCTAAAGTCCATAAAATTAATAACCTCCAGACAAATTGTTGCAATCTTCTACAAAAGTGGTTATTTTTCTTAACACAAAATTAAAGAACCTTTGGGGAATACTACTTTTTTTTTTACTACTTTTTTTTATATCATTCATCAGATATCTTCTGTTTTCTTCAGTTATTATTAAGGTCATTTTCTTCCAATTCCACACATACATGTGGGAAACCTGTCCCCCTAAACCCACGAGTCCTATAAAGGAAATGAAACATAAATACATTTTAGAGTAGTAATGATCTAAACAACTTTAGCTGATATAGACACGCTAAGTTTAAATTATAACCCTTGTACTCTGCAGATTGTTGAACTCAAGACATTTTAATAAAACCTGATTTAATTTGCTTAACTATTTTTTAAAGTTTTTATTAGTATTAAGTAAGTATATGTGTAAAATGATCATAGTGGTACTTAACTATAATTATAACTTGAGGGAAAATGAAACAGAAGGATTATGAATTTGAGACCAGCCTGAGGTCATAGTATATTCGAGCCAGCTCACACTATATGGTGAAATTCTTTCTCAAAACACCAAGGACTGGGTATGCAGCTATCATTTGTAGAGTAGTTGCCTAGAATATGTATGGTATTGGATTTTATTCACAGCATGTGAAAAATTAAATTAATTAATTAAATACAAATTATACCCAGTACAGTTTTAAAATGTTAGTGACTCCATATAAGCTGTCATTGTGTGCATGGCTAGAAGGCTCTGGTAGAGTCCAGCTTTGTTTCTGCTCCAGAGAGAAGCCTCCTACTCACACTTGTAAATCAAAGGATATCTCCTTCGGCAGAAGCAGCTTTTCTCATGGCTTCCACAAGCAAGCTAGGAACTATGAACAATAACTTCCATTACTATAGCATGAAGCAGTTTCATTTTAGTTACTGTCATATTTGAAATATATCATTTCATCCACATAATTTTACTCCTCCTTCTGCAGTTATAAGTTCTATTGATTGGTTTTGGTATATATTCAAGATTCCACCTATATTGTTTAAGTTAGAAAGAAATCTTGCGAACCAAATACACTGCAAATATTTTACTTTAATGAAATCTCTCTTGTAGATTACACTGTCACTGAACTTAATGACATTTATTTCTTCAAACTGTTTCCATACAAATACAAAAATGCCTATGCCTCTGAGGAAGTAATTTGAGAGTCTTCTGCAATAACTCTGAAATTTATTTTATTAGTTATTCATCTCTATGTCAATATCAGGAACACACTTATTAAATATTTAATTAACCATAAGTAGAAAGTGAACACTCGTTTGGAAAGTTGATGTTCTAGTAGTAAGTTGTGTTAAATTTTTTCCTTTAAAGTTATGACTGTTTCCAATGTAATAAATAATGCATATTTGAGATGAATTATTCTAATTTCATCATTGTCCACTATGTATAAGATCCATGCTACCATGATGTACTATGTAAGTGTTTATAAGTGTCTATTTAAATTTTTAAGAACAATTTTCTCAGGTTCAGTATTGCTTTTAAGTAAGCTTGCTACTATAAGGTATTTTTTGAAATCAAAATTAAAAAGATTAAAAATTTCGTTCACTCACTGAAACAGTCTTTCTGAGCTAATGGGAGCTTACTAACTCCAGCAGGACGGGGAAGAAACAAGTATAGAACCAATCTAGTCTCTCTGAATGTAGTAGACAGTTGCATGGCTGGGGCAGACAAGGGGCCACTGGCAGTGGCACCAGGATTGATCACTACTGCATGTACTGGCTTTTTGGGGACCTATTCCCTTAGGATGTATACCTTACTCAGCCTAGATAGAGTAAGAGGGCCTTAGACCTTCCACAAAGCAATGTGCCTTACCCTCTCTGAGGATTTGATGGGGTGGTATGGAAGGGTTTGTGGAGGGAATGGGAGAAGGAGAAGGAGTGAGAACTTGGACTAGTATTTTCTTTTAAAAAAATCTAAGCCGGGCGGTGGTGGCGCACGCCTTTAATCCCAGCACTCGGGGAGGCAGAGGCAGGCGGATCTCTGTGAGTTCGAGACCAGCCTGGTCTACAAGAGCTAGTTCCAGGACAGGCTCCAAAACCACAGAGAAACCCTGTCTCGAAAAAACCAAAAAAAAAAAAAAAAAAAAAGAAAAAGAAAAAAATCTAATAAACTCTACTACAGAACTACAGTAATGAAAACAGTGTGGTATTGGCATAAAAATAGAGAAGTCGACCAGTGGAACCGTATTGAAGACCTGGATTTTAATCCACAAACCTATGAACACCTCGTCTTGGATAAAGGAGCTAAAAGCATACAATGGAAGAAAGAAAGCATCTTCAACAAATGGTGCTGGCACAACTAGATGTCAACCTGTAGAAGAATGAAAATAGACCCATATCTATCACCATTAACACAAAACTCAAGTCAAAATGGATCAAAGACCTCAATATCAACCTGAACACACTGAACCTGATAGAAGAGAAATTGGGAAGTACCCTACAACAGTTGGGCACAGGAGATCGCTTCCTATGTATAACCCCAGCAGCACAGACATTAAGGGAAACATTGAATAAATGGGATCTCCTGAAACTGAGAAGCTTCTGTAAAGCAAAGGACACTGTCACTAAGACAAAAAGGCAACCTATTGTCTGGGAGAAGATCTTCACCAACCCCGCAACAGACAAAGGTCTGATGTCTAAAATATATAAAGAACTCAAGAAACTAGACTTTAAAATGCTAAATAACCCAATTAAAAAATGGGGCACTGAACTGAACAGAGAATTCTCAACAGAAGAAGTGCAATGGCCAAAAGACACTTAAGGTCATGCTCAACCTCCTTAGCGATCAGGGAAATGCAAATCAAAACAACTTTGAGATACCATCTTACACCTGTCAGAATGTCTAAAATCAAAAACACCAATGATAGCCTTTGCTGGAGAGGTTGTGGAGGAAGGGGTACCCTCATCCATTGCTGGTGGGAATGCAAACTTGTGCAACCACTTTGGAAATCAATGTGGCGGTTTCTCAGGAAATTTGGGATCAACCTACCCATGGACCCAGCAATGCCACTCTTGGGAATATACCCAAGTGATACCCTATCATATGACAAAAGCATTTGTTCAACTTTGTTCATAGCAGCATTATTTGTTATAGCCAGAACCTGGAAACAACCTAGATATCCTTCAATAGAAGAATGGATGAAGAAAGTATGGAATATATACATATTAGAGTACTACTCAGCGGTAAAAAAACAATGATTTCTCGAATTTTGCATGCAAATGGATGGAAATAGAAAACACTATCCTGAGTGTGGTATCTCAGACCCAAAAAGAGGAACATGGGATGTATTCACTCATAATTGGTTTCTAGTCACAAATAATGGTCATTGAGTCTATATTCTGTGAGCCTAAAGATAATAAATAAGAAGGTGAACCCAAAGAAAAACATATATTTATTATCCTGGATATGGGAAGTAGACAAGATTGCCGGGCAAAATATTGGGAACTTGGGGGTGGGGTTGGACAGGGGTAAGGGGAGATGTGGAGAGAATAGTAAGAAGGGGAGAATGGGGGGAACTTGGGGAAACGGGATGATTGGGAGAAAGGAGGTTGGATAGAGGAGCAGGGAATCACATAACTTAATTAGGGCAGTCATCTTAGGATTGGCAAGAGACTTGAACCTAGAGGGGCTCCCAGGTACCCAGGGCAATATCCCCAGTTAGCTCCTTGGGCGGCCGAGGATAGGGAACCTGAAATGACCCTATCCTATAGCCATTCTGATGAATGTCTTGCATATCACCATAAAACCTTCATCTGGAGATGGATGGAGATAGAGACAGAGACCCACACTGGAGCATCGGACTGAGCCCCCAATGTCCCAATGGGGAGCAGAAGGAGGGAGAACATGAGCAAGGAAGTCGGGACCACGAGGGGTGTACCCACCCACTGAGACAGTGGGACTGATCTAGTAGGAGCTCAACAAGGCCAGCTGGACTGTGACTGAAGATGCATGAGATAAGACCAGACTCTTTGAACATGGCGGACAATGAGGGCTGATGAGAAGCCAGAGACAATGGCAAGGGGTTTTGATCCTACTTTATGTTCTGGCTTTGTGGGAGCCTAGCCAGTTTGGATGTTCACCTTCCTAGACCTGGATGGAGGGGCAGAGACCTTGGAGTTTCCACAGGGCAGGGAACCCTGACTGCTCTTCGGACTGGAGAGGGAAGGGGAGAGGAATGGGGGGAGGGGAAGAAGGTGGGAGGAGGGGGAGGGAAATGGGAGGCTGGGAGGAGGTGGGAATTTCTTTTTTTTTTCTTTCAATAAAAAAAATAGAAAAAAAATCTAATAAAAAATAAAAGGTTAAAAATTTGAAATTCACAAGGTGCAATTACCTCTGTATATTGAATAATACTTTGTAGTGAGAAGTAATATTTGAGCAAAATAGAGTTAAACATTAATTATCATTTGCATGTTTTTGAACATACAATGTATACTATTTTGAAAATTTTAATGACATGAAAACATTAATTGAGATGATGCTCAAATTATAAATATGTTAAAAAATCTAAACTATTTGTGCAAAGCAACATATAAAACATATGGTAAAGTAGAGATACGCAAAGAGAGAGAGAGAGAGAGAGAGAGAGAGAGAGAGAGAGAGAGAGGGAGAGAGAGAGAGAATTTAGTGCCTCCCATTAACCCACTCTGATAGTCCATAGGTTCCTTCCTGGTCAGATAATCACTTCATTTCCATTTTATTGCATTGAATAAATATTATCTAAAATATGCTATGCAGGAAAACCTCACATAGCCTCATGTACAGTAAAAACATATGTATGTACATCATTACTAAAGTTGGAGGTATAGCTCATAATTTACAATAATGATGTCGCTTAATCGAATAGCTCTTTTATAACCTATCATATTCTATTTGATTGCTGTTGGGAAACATATGAGGAGCTTGAAAATACACTTAGAGAAATGAAGGAGACATTGATTTTATGCTGTGAACAAACTTCTCTTGGGATATGTTTTTTCAAAAATAGTTCAAAGAGCTGAGATTGTCTTCAAATAATTTAGGTGCCTTCCCTTTCCTAAAATCTAAATGAGAAGCGCCCAGCATTCACTCCTCTAGACATTATGCCCTTGGTGCCATTCTGAGTATCCTTAACTAAAGATAATAGACAACTTTGGGTGGTTTATTTTACTCGCTTCTTTTTGGTTATTTGTTCTCTACTTTTCTCATTAGAATTAAAGGAATTAATTGTTGAATATAACTATGTAATCTTTTACAATTTAGCGGTTAAAAAAGAATTAATCAAATCTAATGCTTCCTCAAATACAAAGACCCACAACCAAACAATAAGTGGAGCTCGGGGAATCCTAAGGTATAGGGGTTGGAAAGACTGTAGAGACAGA
The DNA here is from genome assembly GCA_963919715.1 of Microtus obscurus. Taxonomy (NCBI): domain Eukaryota; kingdom Metazoa; phylum Chordata; class Mammalia; order Rodentia; family Cricetidae; genus Microtus; species Microtus obscurus. The sequence goes on along the minus strand of CAWTZC010000854.1, from coordinate 1,057,999 downwards.
AGCGTCAAGGGAACCACAAGAAAAGCCACAGAATCAACTAGCCTTGGGCTCATGGGGGCTCACAGATACTGAAATAATAACCTAGGTGCCTTCTTCATGGGACTGACCTAGGCCCGCTGTATATATTACAATTATATAGTTTGGTCTTTCTGTAGGACTCCTAACCGTGGAAACAGGGGCTGTCTTTAACTTTTTAGTCAGCCTTTGGAATCCCATTTTTCATGTTGGGTTGCTTTCTACAACCACAATACAAGAGGAGAACTCTAGTCTTACTGCAACTTGATTTGGTGTGTTTGGTTGATATCCATGGGATGCCCTCTTAAACAGAACCTGAAGAGGGGTGGATTGATGGGAGGCAGAGGAGAGTTGAGAAAGAGGGACTGGGGGGAGAGGGCAGGGAAACTGTGGTCAGGATGCAAAATAATAATGATAATAATAATAACTATAACAATATTAATAATTTTAGAAAACTAGTGTTTCCTGATACATTTTTAAAAATTGACTGTTTCCAAACAAGATTCTTGAAAATAAAAAGAGAAAACAAACAGATGAAAAGAATAGGAAAAAAAGCAAAAAAAAAATTAAAAAAAAAGTATGGATTTTTGCTTGTCCTTTGCTAAAGAGTTCATTTGCATGCTTGTTTAATAATAACAATTCATTTAAGTGATTGAACAGAATATCTGTAGGGAAAATTTAAGCTGCTTGGATAACCAACTTCCACCTAGATATGAATATCAACAGTTAAAAACAAAAGAAACTTGTCAGGATGTTAATGAAACTCTGTCAGGAAAGAAAGGGCTTGCAAAAATAGGCTTCAATATATAAGGAGGAAAAAAAAAAACTAGTTAAAAGCCTGGTAATCTCTCCCTGGAGAAGAGTCTGTAAGATACCTAGGAGAAAGCTGGCACTGTATAAATGACCTATGAAGAATATGAACTTAGGTGATAGAAAGGCTTTCTGACTTTTTCACAGCTCCCTCGCCCACTTATACCTTTGGGAGCACCTTTTGTCTTTCATAAACTACACCCTCCATTTCTATCACCACCTATGTGCCCTTGGTCCAATTTTTTTTTATTATTTTTTTGTAGATACCACATCACACACTCAGACAGTGTTGGTAACTCAGCTTCACACTGATAGTAGAAACAAGAATCCAAATTGGAGACAATGTATTATTAGCACCAGGTAGCAGTCACTGAGATTGCAAATGTGTTAGTGAACACTGAAGAAACAACACTGGCACCTGCGCAAAACAGAAGTAGTACTGAATCCGCTGGGGTAGGTCTGTGTAGTCCTGCCTGGGACTTTTGTGTAACGTGTGAGCTGTCAGAGAAATAAAGAAGAATGATCTGGTTGCCTTTTTATTTCTAACCTGTAATCTCTTACTGTTGCTTTCTATTGATTTAACCTAGCAATCATATCTGCTGGCAAAAGAATTTAGAAAATGTAGCCTACAATTTCATTCTTCTTTTTTGTAGAGCATAGTGACAAGTTGGTGTGAAATAGACTTGAAAACGGGCTCTTCTCTCTCTCTCTCTCTCACACACACACACACACACACACAAATACAAGCACATTTGTGCACTAACAAAGACTTCTTTGGCCCATAGTGTCATAATACATTCTTGGTAAGTTGAGCCTTTCTAATATCCATTTATATCTTGAACTATTTATGTAAGTATATAATTTTCAAAAACTTTACCTTCTATTAAATATATTTTTATAATATGAACCAATATTATGCTTAGACAATTATGTTTGTACAGAAAACCATTTTTTTCAACTTATTTAGGAAATTTAAATAAATTCCTTTATTTTTTAATTTGAGGTCAGAGAAGTTTACTACAAATTATCACAGCAAAAATAGAGCCTTCTGGACAAGTAGACATTGGTGATTAAGAACAAAACAGTGATATAACAAATTTTCAAATTCTAGATTTTAAAAGAACAATTTGCAAACTGAAACCTTTAAAGACTCAGCAGATCTGAGATCTTAGTATAATGAATCAGAGAATCTGAAAAGACCTTAGTAGATATAACCCAGGACCAGGAGGAGGGACTAGGAAGGTGAGACAGTGTGACTGATTACTTCGTTAGGCTCAAGGGCTGTCTTACTCACTGTGGTTATAAAACAAAACCACAATGACAGCTTTAAATAATTACACCCAAAGGATGTAACCTTGGCTCACTGGAAAGAGCTATCATCGAACAAGCATAAGGACCTGAGTTCAGGGCTCAATTATCCATGTAAAGAGTCAGGTGCAGCTGTGTGCACATGGAAACCCAATGCTACTTGGGAGGGCAGAAGCAAGACAATCTGAGTCTTTCTGTCCATTAACTCAGGTGGAAGTTCAGTGAGGATTCTATCCCAAGAATATGGCAGAGAGTGACTGAGCAGAAAATGAAGCAATCTAATAGTCAAAAAAAAAAAATCAAATCTCAATGATATGGATAACAATATGCAAAGGGATTAAAATTCTAATCAAAGAATATTCAATTGAATTTTAAAAAGCAAAGACCTATGCTGCCATAATAGACGTACTAAAAATCTCTTTTCTGAAGGGAAACAGAGGAAGAGTGCATTGGGGGAGAAGAGATGGTGGGGGTGGGAGGAGTAGATAGAGCGTTACTGTAGTTGGGGTGTAATATATGAGAGAAGAAAAGTAGTCATGAGTTTGTAATCGAAGACAAGACTGACAAAAATCACAGATCTAAACATATAACTGTAAGCCATTAAAAAATATTAGTGGAGAAAATAAAAGAAAAAAAAAGGTGTCACAAAGAAAACCAATGTAAAAGAAATGGGATAAGTGGTTGAGAAAAACCGATGAGGTGGACAGTCAGAGCTGAATAATATAGATACATAATCTCAGTTTTCTAAAACTCTAGAAACACAAAACGTGAAGTGCACTGTCTAGCTAAGTGGCTGTCTTATGTTAGGGAGGTAGAAAAAAAGTGAGTGAGGATTTCTCTGAATCCTCAGAAAGCTTCATGTTCAGACTGACCTGGAATTTTTTAATGTCTTGTTGTTGCTCTCTTGAAATTTTTACTCATGTTTAATAGTACCTAATAGAATAGTATTTGAAAAAGACATACTTCATTTCCCTGATTTATTAAAATTATGGATTTGGATCTCAAAGTTTATTGTTCAATGATTTCATGGCTACATGTGCTTACTAAATATCAAATTATGCTCCTTGTTAAGAGTGGTTTGAAGGCAGGAGAGATGGCTCACTGCTTAAGAGCAAATGACCGAGATCAGTTTCCAGTACCACATAGCAGCTCATAAGTGCCTTTAACTTCAGCTTCAGTGGACACATTTTCTGGCCTTCTAGGGCAGTGCACTCATGTGGTGTGTGTACGTCAATCCAAACTGAACACTAATACACATATAGTAAATAAATCAATAACATATACTGTTTTTATTGCACTATACATCTTACTTCACTCCCCTCCTTTCTTTCCCTCTCCCCTTCTACCTTCCTCTGTGACTCCATGCTCCCAGTTCATTCAGGAGAGCTTGTTTTTTTCACCTTCTTATGTAGATTCATGTATGTCTCCCTTAGGGTCCTCATTATTATTTAGTTTCTCTGGGGTTTGGCCTGTAGGCTGGTTCTTCCTTGCTATGTTTAAAAGTCACTTATGAGTGAATACATATATATTTGTTTTTCTTGATCTGGGTTACCTCACTCTATATGATTTTTTTTTCTAGATTCATCCACTTGCCTGCAAATTTCGAGATGTCATTATTTTTTTACTGCTGTGTAGTAGTCTATTGTGTAAATGTACCACATTTTCTTTATTCATTCTTTGGTTCTGGGGCATCTAGACTGTTTCCAGGTTCTAGCTATTACATGCTTCTTTGTTCATAGAAATACATGTATTTGTGATATGATTGAATACTGGGTATATACCAAAAAGACACTCAATCATAAATCAATATTTTTAACAGTGTCTTTATCATTTAAGTAGCATATAAATGAACCTTTAAAAACAAAAAGAAATATAAAGATCTATATGGTACTATCTCATTTGACCATTTGCATTTTTCATAAACTGAACATTTAAGGAAACAGAAATTTTGTGTATTCTCCTATGAACCTTATCACTTTTGTGTAATTCTGGTCTTTTTGTTTATATTGATGTCAATTTTCAACACCAGACAAACACTACTATAGAAAAGAGGAAACATCACAGTAGGTCACTTGTCAAATATTCCCAGATCCCCTATTATGTATTTCAGAAGATATGGGTAATTCTACCAAGACAAATTTAAGGAGATAAAGCCTCTGAGTGACATATATTTCCCAGACATAACTACTGCCATCTCTCTTCCCTCATCCAAGCCTCCTTCTTAGCCTTCCTTCTCTGTGCTACCCAGAATTTACCCAATCATTATTTTTGCCTTTATTGTTCCCCCACTGCCTTCCCTTTTCACCTGCCACAAAGCAGCAATGCATTCTCAATTCAAACAATTCTTACTTTGAAAAATAGTTCAGATGTCCCTCCACGCAAAATTGGTCTCCATTTTGTTATGATTTCACTTACTAAGTGTCTCCTACTATGACTTCAATCCCCTTAATCATAGTTAGCTAGACACTTGTTTGATTCCTCTGACAGAAATAGTTAAGTTAGAGATTTTATGCTTGACTATCATCATTTATTGGAATTTGTTTTGTTTATGGGGTTTTAATTTCACAATAACTAGTCTTTTATATTGATTAAACATGTAATTATTAAAGCATGTTAAAATTGGCTATGGAAAATTTTTAAAAGGAAAAAAGCATAGTTTAGAAATTAGTATTTCGATTATCTAAAACACTACCTAAATTATTTATTCCTACTATATGATTATATGAAATGGCAACACCTTTGTCTTGACAAGCTATTAAAATATTATTCTACGGACAATCTCTTGAGCCCTTAATCTCTACTAAGCAAAGTTGTTATGCACCCCAATACCTCTATTTTGGCATTCATCTAAGTACTTTTCCTCCTGTGTACAAATGGATAACCCTCTATTTTACCCCCAAGGCATATTCAAACTTGAAAAGGACTGCAGTAATCCAAAAAAAGAGAAGTATACACTGTTCATTCCAGCAAACCATGACTATCAAAGAGAATGCCAAAGGGTGTTTTTCATTAAAAAATGAATTAACAACGCTTTCTACAATTTTGCTGCAGATTTTTCTTTTACAAAAGACTAGAAGAATGCATGGTACTGTGGATTCAAAAGCAAAAAATACATTCTGGCAACTATTCAAATGCAAATTTGGCTATGCTGAGTGTTCAGGTGACAGCCTGGGTGTTTATATATTGTCTATCATTGTAATGGTGAAGCACTCAGACAATCTAATTAGGTTATTAAAATTACCTGTTTGAGAGACTGGATCCCTTGAAAAGCTTCTATATAAAGCTGCCTTTGAAAAGCAGAGAAAGATGTACCAGTATCTTTTATGTAAAGGGAAAGCTTATGAAAATAAACACAAAATAAACCAAAACAAATTGAAATAGAAAAACAAAGAAAGATTAAAAACCAAAACTAAAAGGGCTTCATTAACCCAAAAAAATGTAACAATTTTTATATAACTGTTTAATATAGAATTAAAAGTATTTTGCTGAACTAGCATGCAGTATTACATTTCAAATGTATGGCTCTTCATCATAATATGAGGATGGGGGATAACTTTTGCACTGTCAGTGGGCAGGTCTGTCATGGATCTCTTCCCTATGTCCATACCTTTATATTTTAGCAACTCAGGAGTTGGCACTACCTATAATTCCCCTTTACAAACATCTTGTGTTCTGTGAACTGTGTCCACAGGAAGAACCAGTGCCATCTCGTTATGGATGGGTGTCAGAGAGTAAATTCAGTGTAGCCATGAAACACTGGTGATTGGTCAGAGAATACTTCTAATAACCTGGATTCTCAGTTAAATAAACTTCAAATGTATTTTGTTTCTGGTAAAACAGTTTCAAGCAATTCTTCATGGTTTTGTAGGTCAGTTCTTAGAAAATTTCATATACTGTAATTGATCACATTCATCCCCCAACTTGTCCCACATCCACCCTCACCTCCCTAACCACCCAGCAATGAGTTTTGGGTTGTTTTCCCCTTTTGTTTCATTTTTCCTCAATCAGGTTCAGTTTGTATTACAAAACTACTCTTTTTATTTATTTAAAATCTTTTTCATTTTATATACCAACCCCATTTCCCCCTCCCCCCCATTTTCCAGCACCCCACCTCCTCCCCCAATCCTACTTCCCATCTACTCCTCAGAGGAGGTAAGGCCTCACTGGGCAGTCAACAAAGTCTGGCACATCAAGTTAAGTCAGGATGAAGCCCCTCTCTCCACATCTTAAGGCTAAACAAGGCATTCCACCACAGAGAATGGCCTCCAAAAAGCCAGTTTATTCACCTCCAGTTAAATCATGTTCTGACTGCCAGGTATCCTCCAATCAGATCAAGCCACATATCTGTCCCCTACATTCAGAGGCCCTAGTTTGGTTCCATGCAGGTTCCCCAGCTGAGCTTCCCCCATGGTGTGGGACCATGGTCTGTATTCTGTCAATTATATTTTAAATAATCGCTGATTGGCCAGTAGCCAGGCAGGAAGTATAGGCGGGACAATCAGACTGGAAGTAAAGGTGGGTCAATGAGAACAAGAGAATTATAGGAAGAGGACAATGCCACAGAAGAAGCAAGATGTGACCTGCCCACTGAAAAAGGTACTGAGCCACATGGATAACACAGATAAGAATATGGCTAATAATAGGCTAATATAAGTTTTAAGAGTTAATAAGAAGCCTGAACTAATGGGCCAATTAGTTTATGATTAATGTAGACCTCTGTGTGACTTCTTTGGGACTTAACAACTGAGGGAACCGGGCAGGACAGAAACTCAGACAACAAATATATACTGTAAAGTATATGTTGTACAAAAGTAGCACACTCTCATTATCTATTCTTCAGTTGATGGACATTGAGGCTGTTTCCATTTCCTAGCTCTTGTGAGCAGAGCAGCAATAAAAATGGAAGGGCAAATATCTCTGTGAAAATAGAGCATCTTTTATGTATGTTCCCAAGAGAGCTATAGTTGGATCCTATAGGAGATCTATTTCTAGCTTCTGAGGAAACATGACACCGAGATCCATAGCAGTTATCTAGTTTGCACACCCTCCAGCAGTGAATAGTTAGCCAATAAGAAGCTAGAGCTAATGGGCCAAGCAGTGTTTTAGTCAATATAGTTTCTGTGCGGTTATTTTGGTTCTTGGCAGCCAGGACAAAGAAGCAGCATCTTCTTACAGATACACCACATAGCAAAAGTAACTTTAAATTTGTATCAATGTACAAAAATCCATACCAATAATTAAAACTGATAATTGCTTTTTTAGTTTGCAAACAGATTTAATAATCTACCCTTTATCCTATCATATCTAGCCCCTCTATTCATCCCCTTGTCCTATAACAACTTATAGCAACCCCCTTTAAGATGACAATTATGCATAATCCTGAGGAAGACCAAAACTCCTCCACCCCCAACTACTGGGAAAGTGTACATTGTGTTCTTAGAATTAGTTCCTGCTGTCTGGGTGTGTATGTGATGGGATCATCATGGGACCCTATAAAAACTGAAACAATGATTCAGTCTCAGGAGAATAGCAGGATTATTGATGTACTGTTCAATACAACTCCATCCTTTGAGCCAAACCATTCCTCACAAATAGCTAATAGAGCAATCGACAGAATCCAAGTAACAATAGTTGAATGACTTGAATTAGCAAGTGTGTAGAATTGTTATGAAAGCCTCAATCTATTCTGGTCCCCATCTAGCCCAGGCTTCTCACTGTGAGAAGCTTACAAATATGTCTCATGCAGTAGCCAAATTTGAGTACTATGGGATTTTCCAAATAATATATGTAGGCAGTTAATGATAACATATGCTCTTTTTATTGACATTTTTGTATTTATAGCATTATCTTTATATTGATACTTCTAGAAAGTTTTATTCTTCAATTGAATTTGTATGTTGAAATTGAATGTTATTGATCTAAATTTTTAGATTAAAAAAATACTTGTTTATGTCTAGGTACAAAAACTGCTTGGTGTAAATATGGTCATTAGTGACATTGGAAGGGAAGAGTATAAGAATTTGCATTGTTTAGAATCTCCACATGTGACTCTCAGTTCTATTTCAGAAATACAGAGATCTTTGAATTGTTGAAGGATATAGCATCACTGTCTTCAATGTTTTTAATATCCCAAAATTTGTATACTACAAGCCTACTCCTTTGAAAAAATATTTTTTCAAATTTTTTATCCCTGACAATTTTAAGAACCTTGGTAAATATAGATGATAACAGTATTCGATTATTGAAACATTCTCTTTTCCCTATTTCCCCATATTTTTATCTGGGGCTAGTATATTGTTTTTCAATTTTAAATTTCTGAGCATTTAATTTTTTTTCTTTGGTTTTTCGAGACAGGGTTTCTCTGTGGTTTTGGAACCTGTCCTGGAACTAGCTCTTGTAGACCAGGCTGGTCTCAAACTCACAGAGATCCGCCTGCCTCTGCCTCACAAGTGCTGGGATTAAAGGCGTGTGCCACCACCGCCCGGCCTTGAACATTTAATTTTTTTACTTCAGAAGATAACACAATTATTATTCTTTCATAATGCAAGAAGGTCAAAACTCAATATATTTTAACTCCTTTCTAGGAGGATCATCACTAACTATATCTGTGAGATTATATCCCCTTTTCATATTATGAATACAAATAAATTATGTTCTTTCATTAACGAGCAATTTTCATTTTGAAATTCTGAAAATATTTTTTGTCAGAAACCAATAAAAGATATGTCTTTTCAACTTATAAGTTGTAGAAATTATTATTTATGGACGGTGGTGGTGGTGCACGCCTTTAATCCCAGTACTCAGGAGGCAGAAACAGGTGGATCTCTGTGAGTTTGAGGCCAGCCTTTTGTACAAGAGTTATTTCCAGGACAAACTTCAAAGCTACAGAGATACCATGTCTTGAAAAACAAAAAAAGTAACTTTTTATTTAGAAGTATTGAAATGTCTATATCATAATACCCTGAATCATAAGATAATTATACAGACAGTTTAGAGTCTCTGGTTGCTAACAACTGCCATTTTCCTATAAAGTGGAGATATATAATTTGACTTCTTATAATATATACATAATATAAATATCACAGGATATTTATAAGTATCACATATTTGTCTATGTGCCAATATCAAAATATATATCAAAATATAAATGTCATAAGACTGTCATCATGAATCAGTAGATTTTAATGTACAGATATTAGTTGTATCATTGTTACCTTCTATTAAACCTAAGAATCATTGCCAATAAAACCTGGGTAACACAAAAAATATAGAATATTATTTTGCTGGAAAGCTCAAATTTGAAAGAAAATTGCTTATTTTGACTTTTCATTCATTTTTTATTTGAAAATCTCATATGGACAAATTCACAAGACAGAAATCATGTTTTGAGGTCTCTGTATTATTGTTCAGGTTTCCTATGAGAGCTCTCTGACAAATACTTGGAGAGTAATAGAGTCATTGTAAAAGCCAGTCCCAGTTCTGTTATATGTCCATCTGATGCCAAATGAAGCCTTTGGGAGTGGAGATGCATAGTCATTTCTTTCCTAAACTTCAGTTATTTCTATCAAACTAAAAATTGTAACTTTTTTACAGAACAATATCAAACATTATTAAATTGTACAAAAATTAAATATTAACATAACTAATAGATTTTTTCATTAAGGAAAAGAAACTATGAATTTTAGCAATTAAAGGATGCATGCTTTAAAATTTATTAGAATTTTGTGTATGTTTGCCTGCCTGGAACATGATGTAATAACAGTGGAATAAAATTTCAATATGTATAGGAGTTTTGAAATTCCTTCAATCTCTGAGTCCTTGCCTTGTTCTCTCTCAAAACAGTGTTGCACATGGCCCTAGAATGTAAAGGGTCACGCCTTCCTTTCAAGAACAAGAGGTCAGTACCATTGACATCACTGGAAATTGCCTGTGTCCTTTAAGCCTGCATTGCTCAGAGTTCTTGTCTTCTGAATAATTCCAAGAACAGAAGAGAGTTTGATGTGGACAAGAGGGTAAATGCTTGTGCCATAATTCTCGCTGTCACAGAAATTGGAGATGGAACTCATTGCAATCAGGAGTGATTTCTGCAAAGAAATAATAAAGAGAAAAGCTGTCACTGAAAGTGGTTCTGAATAAAGGAGGAATCCAAAAGAAAGGAAGAATTATTGTTTTGAAATCTGACATCTTTTTTTCCCTCTTGAAATTTCAGTTTATATTGACTGACTCTGTAGTTTACTTTGTTCCATGTAGGCAGCATAATGAAAGCTGTAATGTCAAGGACTGAGGGGAGGAACACATGAGATTGTCATATCATCATCACCATCAATTATGGTATTGAAAGCCTATCGAGTGTTTGACAAAGAGGTATGAATAACGAATTCTCTTCTCTCGGCTTAACTTGAAATATAATTTTCTTTCTGTCTCAAAGGGACAAAAACTTTGCTTTTCTGTGGAACTCTGTCTCAATGGGTAATACCATGTATTCCAGAAAGCTCAAACATATCCCCTTTCTTCTGGTTGACTACTTTTTGAGATATGTTATTCAGTTTGATAATTTAATTTGCATATAAAATTTGACTCAAAGGAAATGTTAAACAACTTTTCCTTCTTACAGATCTTTATTCTTTAGATTAAATGGATATGAAGGAAAGAATTGTTATGTAATTATAATTAAATAATGGTCAAAGGTCATTTATCAATTTGCATTTTGGTGAACAGAATGTATTCTTATATCTGGAGTTAATAACAAGCACAAATTAGTAAGAAACAAAAAATTAGTATTTCTTTATATAACAATAAGTATTTGTAAATAATTTACTTTAACATTTAGAAATAAAATGTAGATTACTATCAAGTAAAAATGCTTAGCATATATCTGAATATAAATACATACATATATATATGCAATCACAATTAAAGAAAAAGAAACCATGAATTTTTAAGAGAGCAAGGAAGCATATGCAAGAAGATTTTGAGAGAGGAAATAGAAGGCAAATATGATATATCAGTCACACAAATGCTTAGCCAAGCATTTGACTCATTGATTCAACCAAGATCAGTAAAATAATATTTCAGCTATTTAGTAAAAAGTATCTGTAATCCTTCAATCATACATTACTAAATCATGTTTCAAATATTGGTTAACAAAATACATTTCAAATAATTACAGTGTGCATTGAGTACATACAAATTAACAGAGGGTAACAGAATCCAGACAAATGCCTAACGAATATTTAAAGAAAAGTTTTTATATGAAATATAAAGTAGGAGACAAATGCCAAAGTTGTATTTGAGCAAGCATAAAATTATCAACATACTAAGAATTGGTTAGCTATGGATACAAGAAAACATAGATGAGAACGTAATGTACACAAGCTAATCGGGGGATGAGGCATCCAGAAGGACTTACAGGGAATTCTTCTTTTGCTCATAAGAAGGAACATACTGATTCAGAGACTCTTCCTGCTAGCATATAGCACAGCAGAAATAACACAACTTCACATCTGTGAAGAAAGCGCCACCGAAACAATTTGAGGGATGCTTTCAAAGAATATCCAAGTATATTGTAATCTAAAATCCTTTGAGGAAAGAAAACTTGAGCCCAGGATGACCTGCAGCAGGAAAGAAGAAAATCATGACAGAAACAGCTGATGACTCTTCAAAGGGCAAAGGATATGTTCTCAATTTTACATTTCAATAATTACTAGAAAGTGAGACTAAATAATTGGAAAGTATGCGCACATGTACACACACACGCAACTTGGTCTGTGAGGTGGTATAGAGCTGAGGTCTGGTGATGTCTCATTTTGATGATGTCAGCCAGCACAATCAATAATCACTCATTCAGTAAAGGAATTGATGTTACGCCAATTTCTCAAACTTAACTGAAAAAAAATCTTGTGTTGGAGAGTGACAGAAAACTACACTGTGCCTAAGGGCAAGAGGACAATGATTGATAAGAAGTAGAATCTTTAATACAAAAAAAGAATAACTCTCAGCAAAAAATATCTTTCAAAATGAAAATGACATAATGATTTTGAAAGAAAATGTAAGAATTCATTTGTAATCTTCATGTGCTATTATAAATGCTATACTTCTGCAGTGGCGGGATATGTTACCAAATAAATACCTGAGTGTGTAGAAAGAAAGAATATAGAAATGGGTAAAATGAAGATGGTATTTTGAAATAGTCCATTTGGTCTAAAAATTAATGAGAACAAGAACTATTAAAACACATTGTGGTATTTATAGCTTGCAGAAAAGGAGAAAATATATGATAGTAAGGTTGGAAAAGATTTGGGGGATAGAGAAATTGAGAAAATGGAGTAATAAGTTTCTACATCATATCTAAAATTATATGAGACAATACTATTATAGGAAGTGATTAATGTTTACAGTATAAATCCTAGGGAATTATTCAGATTTATATATAGGCTTTAAGACAATAAAATTAGCTTACGAAAAAAGGCTTTTCAAATTAATGAAGCTTATGCTAAGTACTGATGTTTGATGATATAATTTTTTTCAAATGCGTACTTTTTCAATATTGTTTTGACCTTGCTTTTCAATCTGTGTGTCTATGTGAGTTTTACAGTAAATTTAATTTTTAGTTTCATTACTCCTCTAGTTTGTTTTCTGCTGCTGAGAAAACAATACAAAACAAAACAAAAATAAGGATTTATTTTATCTTATATATTCACTATCCATGGATGCCAAGGCAGAAACTAGGTGCAGGAGTTTGTAGGGAAAATCATGGAAGAAAACTGCTCTCTGCTTTGCTTGATGACTTACGTTCACCCATGTTTTATAAGCAGCCCAGGTTCACCTATCCAATACAATCGGTTGCATTGTGTACAATATGAAGGCATTGTTGCATTAACTATCAATCAAGAAAGTATACAACAAATATGCCTACTAGTGAATTTAAAGAATACAATTTCTGGAGACATCGCCTTGGGCACCTGGGAGCCCCTTTAGATCCAAATCTCTTGCCAACCCTAAGATGGCTCCCTTAATTAAGATGTGTGCTTCTCTGCTCCCCTAACCAACCTTCCTTTATCCCAATTATCCCGTTTCCCCAAGTTCCCCCCCACCCTCCCCTTCTCACATTTCTCTCCCCTTCTCCCCTTCTCCCCTTACCCCCCCTCCCACCACACCCCCAAGATCCCAATTTTTTGCCCAGGAATCTAGTCTACTTCCCATAACCAGGAGGATAGCTATATGTTTTTCTTTGGGTTCACCTTCTTATTTAGTTTCTTTAGGATATCAAATTATAGACTCACTGACCTTTATTTGTCTCTAGAAACCAATTATGAGTGAGCTGTGGCAGCTGAGGATAGGGAACCTGAAATGACCCTATCCTATAGCCATACTGATGAATATCTTGCATATTACCATAGAAATTTCATCTGGCGATGGATGGAGATAGAGACAGAGACCCACACTGGAGCACTGGACTGAGCTCCCAATGTCCCAATGAGGAGCAGAAGGAGGGAGAATATGAGCAAAGAAGTCAGGACCACAAGGGGTGCGCCCACCCGTGGAGACAGTGGGGCTGATTCTTTGGGAGCTCACCAAGGCCAGCTGGACTGTGACTGAAAAAGCATGGGATAAAACCGGACTCTCTGAATTTGGCGGACAATGAGGGCTGCTGAGAAGCCAAGGACCATGGCACCGGGTTTTGATCCTACTTCATGTTCTGGCTTAGTGGGAGCCTACCCAGTTTCGATGTTCACCTTCCTAGACCAGGATTGAGGGGGGAGGACTTTGGACTTTCCACAGGGCAGGGAACCCTGACTGCTCTTCAGGCTGGAGAGGGAGGGGGAGGAGTGGGAGGAGGGGGGGAGAAGGGGAAGAAGGGGGAGGGAAATGGGAGGCGGGGAGGAGGCAGAAATTTCTTTTTTTCCAATAAAAAAAAAAGAAAGAATACAATTTCTCAGCCGAGCAGTGGTGGCACACGCCTTTAATCCCAGCACTCGGGAGGCAGAGGCAGGCAGATCTCTGTGAGTTCGAGGCCAGCCTGGTCTACAAGAGCTAGTTCCAGGACAGGAACCAAAAAAGCTACGGAAAAACCCTGTCATGAAAATCAAAAAAAAAAATAAATAAAAAATAAAAAAAGTCTTTGCTTCAGTTCCTGCTGCCAGGTGACTTCATGAATTTCCTTCCTTGACTTCCTTTCAAGTGTATTGAATGCTGTAACAAGAAATAAACACTTGGTTTGGGCGCTGGGACAGGGTCCGAATTGGGAGGGCAACCGGGAGGGTCATAGCTCCTTTGTCTAGGTGGCCTGCCTGCCCTGCGGCAGCAAGGTCGGCCCTTTGTTCATGAGACACCAAAGCAGCAGGGAGATCAGAACCGGCTGCCAGGAGAAACATCACTGGGGAGTTCAAGCTCAGCAGGACGGTCCCTGCTTCCACACTGAAGAGATACACCCAGAGACTCAGTCACATCAAAGACTGGACCAAGAAACCAGGCCTCTCTTGGCTTCATTTGAAAGAGGAGATGGGAAGGCGCCAATGCAAGAATTCCTCCAACAACCTGAAAGGCAACATGACATCACCAGAATCCAGGGATCCCGAAATAAGAAGAATTGTACACCCTACTCCAGAAGAAGTAGAAGAAATCGACTCAAAAGTGAATTTTTTGAAAATAATAGAAGACCTTAAACAGGAGGTGAAAATCTGCCATAAACAATTAGAGATTACAAACAAAAAGGTAGAGGAAATGAATAAATCGCTCAAAGATACCCAAGAAAACCAAGAGAAACAAGAAAAAGCAATCAAACAGGTAAGGGAAATGGTTCAAGACCTGAAGAATGAAATGGAAGTAATGAAGAAAACACAAACCGAGGGAAGGTTGGAGATGGAAAATCTGGGTAAACGAACAGGAACTACAGAGGCAAGTACAACCAACAGATTACAAGAGTTAGAAGAAAGAATGTCAGACACTGAAGATACCATAGAGAAAGTTAACACACTGATGAAAGAAAACAGTAAAACCAACAAATTCTCATCACAAAACATTCAGGAAATATGGGACACAATAAAAAGACCAAACCTAAGAATAATTGGGATAGAAGAAGGAGAAGAAGTACAGCTCAATGGTTCAGAAAATATATTTAATAAAATTATAGAAGAAAACTTTCCCAGCCTAAAGAAAGATATTCCTTTGAAGGTTCAAGAAGCATACAGAACACCGAATAGACTGGACCAAAAAAAAACATCTCCTCGCCATATAATAATCAGAACACAAAACATCCAGAATAAAGAAAGAATATTAAGAGCTGCAAATGAAAAAGGTCAAGTTACTTATAAAGGTAAACCTATCAGACTTACACCTGACTACTCTATGGAAACCATGAAAGCCAGAAGGTCCTGGATAGATGTACTGCAGAAGCTAAGAGAACATGGATGCAAGCCCAGACTACTATACCCAGCCAAGCTTTCGTTTACTATAAATGGAGAAAACAAAATTTTCCAGGATAAAAACAAATTTAAACAATACGTAGCCACAAATCCAGCCTTACAGAAAGTAATAGAAGGAAAATCACAAACCAAGGAGACCAACAATGTCCACAATAACCCAAACTTCTAGACACCCTTTACCAGCACAACTAAAAGAAAGCAAACACACAAACTCTATGGCTAAAAAAGTGACCGGAGTTAGCAACCACTGGTCATTAATATCCCTTAATGTCAATGGACTCAACTCACCTATAAAAAGGCACAGGCTAAGAGATTGGATACGCAAACAAGATCCAACATTCTGCTGTTTACAGGAAACACACCTCAACCACAAAGACAGGCACCTACTCAGAGTAAAGGGATGGGAAAAGGTTTATCAAGCAAATGGACCTAAGAAACAAGCAGGAGTGGCCATACTAATTTCTAACAAAGTTGACTTCAAACTTAAATCAATCAGAAGAGATGGAGAGGGATATTTTATACTCATAACAGGAACAATTGACCAGGATGAGGTCTCAATCCTGAATATCTATGCCCCTAACATAAAAGCACCCACATATGTAAAAGAAACCTTACTAAAACTCAAAGCCGCCATCAAACAGCACACACTAATAGTGGGAGATCTCAACACGCCTCTTTCACCAATGGACAGGTCAATCACACAAAAACCTAACAGAGAAATAAGAGAATTAATGGAGGTATTGAATCAAATGGACTTAACAGACATCTATAGAACCTTTCACCCAAATAGGAAAGAATATACCTTCTTCTCTGCAGCTCATGGAACCTTCTCAAAAATTGACCACATCCTTGGTAACAAAGCAAACTTCCACAGTTACAAAAAAATATCCATAACCACCTGTGTCTTATCAGATCACCACAGACTAAAGTTAGAATTCAACAACAAAGCTACCCCCAGAAAGCCTGCAAACACATGGAAACTGAATAGTCAACTATTGACCTACACCTGGATAAAAGAAGAAATAAAGAAAGAAATTAAAGTCTTCCTTGAATTCAATGAAAATAAAGAATCAACATACTCAAACTTATGGGACACTTTGAAAGCAGTCCTAAGGGGAAAGTTCATAGCCCTTAGTGCCCACTTAAAGAAAACAGAGAAAGCATACATTGGAGACTTAACAGCCCATCTGAAAGCTCTAGAAAAAAAAGAAGCAGACTCACCTAGGAGGAGTAGAAGACTGGAAATAATCAAACTGAGGGCTGAAATCAACAAAATAGAAACACAGAAAACAATCCAAAGAATCAATGAAACAAAAAGCTGGTTCCTGGAGAAAATCAACAAAATTGATAAACCCCTATCCAAACTAATCAAACAGCAGAGTGAGAATTTGCAAATTAATAAGATCATAAATGAAATGGGGGACATGACCACAGACATAGAGGAAATTCAGAGAATCATTAGATCTTACTACAAAAGCCTGTATTCCACAAAACTGGAAAATGTAAAAGAAATGACACTTTTTTAGATAAATACCATATACCAAAGTTAAATCAGGACCAGGTGAACAATCTAAATAAACCTGTCAGTCACGAAGAATTAGAAGCTGTTATCAAAAACCTCCCTACCAATAAAAGCCCAGGACCAGACGGTTTCAATGCGGAATTCTACCAGAATTTCCAAGAAGACCTAATACCTATACTCCTTAAGGTATTTCACAATATAGAAACAGAAGAGTCATTGCCAAATTCCTTTTATGAAGCTACCGTCACTCTGATACCAAAACCACACAAAGACTCAACCAAGAAAGAGAATTACAGGCCAATCTCACTCATGAACATCGACGCAAAAATTCTCAACAAAATACTGGCTAACCGTATCCAAGAACACATTAGAAAAATTATCCATTATGATCAAGTAGGCTTCATCCCAGAGATGCAAGGCTGGTTCAACATACGAAAATCTATCAATGTAATCCATCATATAAATAAACTGAAAGAAAAAAACATATGATCATTTCATTAGATGCTGAAAAAGCTTTTGACAAAATTCAACATCCCTTCATGATAAAAGTCTTGGAGAGATTAGGGATACAAGGGTCATACCTAAATATAATAAAAGCTATTTACAGCAAACCAACAGCTAACATCAAACTAAACGGAGAGAAACTCAAAGCCATCCCACTTAAATCAGGAACACGACAAGGCTGTCCACTCTCTCCATACCTCTTCAATATAGTGCTTGAAGTTTTAGCAATAGCAATAAGACAACATAAGGGGATCAAGGGGATTTGAATTGGAAAGGAAGAAGTTAAACTTTCGTTATTTGCAGATGATATGATAGTGTACATAAGCGACACCAAAAACTCCACCAAAGAACTCCTACAGCTGATAAACACCTTTAGTAATGTGGCAGGATACAAGATCAACTCCAAAAAATCAGTCGCCCTCCTATACACAAAGGATATGGAAGCAGAGAGGGAAATCAGAGAAGCATCACCTTTCACGATAGCCACAAACAGCATAAAATATCTCGGGGTAACTCTAACCAAAGAAGTGAAGGATCTATTTGACAAGAACTTTAAGGCATTGAAGAAAGAAATTGAAGAGGATACCAGAAAATGGAAGGATCTCCCTTGCTCGTGGATTGGGAGGATCAACATAGTAAAAATGGCAATCCTACCAAAGGCAATTTACAGATTCAATGCCATCCCCATCAATATCCCATTAAAATTCTTCACTGATCTTGCAAGGACAATAATCAACTTTATATGGAATAACAAAAAAACCAGGATAACCAAAACAATCTTGTACAATAAAGGTACTTCTGGAGGCATTACCATCCCTGACTTTAAACTCTACTATAGAGCTACAGTAATGAAAACAGTGTGGTATTGGCATAAAAATAGAGAAGTTGACCAATGGAATCGTGTAGAAGACCCGAATCTTAACCCACAAACCTATGAACACCTCAATTTCGATAAAGGTGCTAAAAGTATACAATGGAAGAAAGAAAGCATCTTCAACAAATGGTGCTGGCACAACTGGATGTCAACCTGTAGAAGAATGAAAATTGACCCATACCTATCACCATGCACAAAACTCAAGTCCAAATGGATCAAAGACCTCAATATCAATCTGAACACACTGAACCTGATAGAAGAGAAAGTGGGATGTACCCTACAACAGATTGGCACAGGCGATCGCTTCCTAGGAATAACCCCAGCAGCACAGTCTTTAAGGGCAACATTGAATAAATGGGACTTACTGAAACTGAGAAGCTTCTGTAAAGCAAAAGACACTGTCACTAAGACAAAAAGGCAACCCACTGACTCGGAGAAGATCTTAACCAACTCCGCAACAGACAAAGGTCTGATCTCCAAAATATATAAAGAACTCAAGAAACTAGACTTTAAAATGCTAATTAACCCAATTAAAAAATGGGGCACTGATCTGAAGAGAGAATTCTCAACAGAAGAAGTTCAAATGGCCAAAAGGCACTTAAGGTCATGCTCAGCCTCCTTAGCAATCAGGGAAATGCAAATCAAAACAACATTGAGATATCATCTTACACCTGTCAGAATGGCTAAAATCAATAACACCAATGATAGCCTTTGCTGGAGAGGCTGTGGAGAAAGGGGTACCCTCATCCATTGCTGGTGGGAATGCAAACTTGTGCAACCACTCTGGAAAGCAGTGTGGCGGTTTCTCAGGAAATTTGGGATCAACCTACCCATGGACCCAGCAATGCCACTCTTGGGAATATACCCACGAGATGCCCGATCATATGACAAGGACATTTGTTCAACTATGTTCATAGCAGCATTATTTGTAATAGCCAGAACCTGGAAACAACCTAGATGCCTTTCAATGGAAGAATGGATGAAGAAAGTGTGGAATATATACACATTAGAATACTACTCAGCGGTAAAAAAC
Source organism: Microtus obscurus (assembly GCA_963919715.1). Lineage (NCBI taxonomy): Eukaryota > Metazoa > Chordata > Mammalia > Rodentia > Cricetidae > Microtus > Microtus obscurus. The sequence continues at coordinate 1,038,509 of CAWTZC010000854.1, read as the reverse complement.
AATGACTTCGCGAATTTTGCATGCAAATGGATGGAAATAGAAAACACTATCCTGAGTGAGGTAACCCAGCCCCAAAAGTATGAACATGGGATGTACTCACTCATAATTGGTTTCTAGAGATAAATAAAGGTCAGTGAGTCTATAATATGATATCCTAAAGAAACTAAATAAGAAGGTGAACCCAAAGAAAAACATATAGCTATCCTCCTGGATATGGGAAGTAGACTAGAATGCCGGACAAATAAATGGGATCTTGGGGGTGTGGTGGGAGGGGGGTAAGGGGAGAAGGGGAGAGAAATGTGAGAAGGGGAGGGTGGGGGGAACTTGGGGAAACGGGATGATTGGGATAAAGGAATGTTGGTTAGGGGAGCAGAGAAGTACACATCTTAATTAAGGGAGCCATCTTAGGGTTGGCAAGAGACTTGGATCTAGAGGGGCTCCCAGGTGCCCAGGGCGATGTCCCCAGTTAGTTCCTGGGGCAGCTAAGGATAGGGAACCTGAAATGACCCTACCCTATAGCCATACTGATGAATATCTTGCATATCACCATAGAAACTTCATCTGGCGATGGATGGAGATAGAGACAGAGACCCACACTGGAGCACTGGACTGAGCTCCCAATGTCCCAATGAGGAGCAGAAGGAGAGAGAATATGAGCAAAAAGTCAGGACCACAAGGGGTGCGCCCACCCGTGGAGACAGTGGGGCTGATTCTTTGGGAGCTCACCAAGGCCAGCTGGACTGTGACTGAAAAAGCATGGGATAAAACCGGAATCTCTAAATTTGGCGGACAATGAGGGCTGCTGAGAAGCCAAGGACCATGGCACCGGGTTTTGATCCTGCTTCATGTTCTGGCTTTGTGGGAGCCTACCCAATTTGGATGTTCACCTTCCTAGACCAGGATTGAGGGGGGAGGACTTTGGACTTTCCACAGAGCAAGGAACCCTGACTGCTCTTCAGGCTGGAGAGGGAGGGGGAGGTGTGGGGGGAGGGGAGGAGGAGAGAGAGGAGTGGGAGGGAAATGGGAGGCGGGGAGGAGGCAGAAATTTTTTTTTTCAATAAAAAAAAAAAGAAATAAACACTTTCCTCTCCATGATCTTTGTGTCCTGGGGTTTATTAGAACAAGGAAAGGAAAAGTAAGAAGAACATATAAATGAAAAAAGAGTATGTCTTTATTGTTGCTTGTCTTTACTTTTGCATGTTTGTGTACATGAGTATGTGTGTGTGTTCAATTTATCATCTGGCTTGATGATCACAATTGCTAACATGAGGGTTTAGGGCATTTACAAACATTATATATCTTTAAATTGTATTTTAACATATATTATCTGGAAATAATGTTGTGTTGAATATATATTAACAGTAGATTTTTTTAGCCTGATAACTTGTCGTGATACATTGTCAAAAAGTAAGACAAATATCGTTGCATTACAATGGACTGTTTACATTCATTTCAATGCTTTTCCTCAATATTAACCCATATTTTATCTTACAAATTCCGTTGTATTTTGGTATTCTAGAAGAACAAAAAATATAAGACACCAAATGATTGAGTTCAAACTTATTCATCCAACAAAGAATATTATAAGTAGAGAGGAAGAAATAAGAAAATGGGAATTGATAAATTATTTAGCTTTAGGAACTTCATTTTTTCCTAAAAGACAGAGTGATCTTGTGTTATACTATAATAATTATACCATGCAGACAAATTTATATAACATGTATTTTGATATCTGGGAAATGTGGATAATAATAATTCAAGAAGTCAATTGGATAATAATATAGATTTGGACCATATGTTTAATATGATTTGGGGGCATACTTAACTTTGGAAATTACCTGCTAAATATCTGGGCTTTTATGGGTGCATCAGGGTGACCTTCATATTCATTCTTTAGACACAGAGTCACCCATCCTATTAATCCCACATTGTGCAGTAATAGTTCTTAGGATTAGAAATGTGATAACATAGAGGTATGAGTCTAATATTTCTGATAATGTGCACCTTTTCACAAGAAATTAATATTCTTGTCCAAATACAGATATTAAATTGTGACAGTGAAAATGTATAGAAAAATTTGTATGAAGTATTTCAATTTAAAGAAAAATAAAATTTTGCCTTTTCTTTCTGCACAGAACAGAAAAAAAAGAAAGAGATATTCCCTTTCAACAGGAGCTGAAGGTTGTTATTCATAGCTAAACCAAGAAGTGTTACTCAAGTATATGTTTCTAACTTAGTTTTAATGACATATAGAATATGATATTATTTTAAAAGGTTTTTTTTTGTGATGTTTTCTTGAATTTTTCATAGTCAAGCTATGCAGTAAAACAGCCTTATATATCTTTTTTTATTGATCAATACTAATTGATGAAGTAAAAACATGAGTTGCAGAAAAATCAAGAGATGTTAATTAAGTTTTGTTTTAGATCAGTCTTACTAAAAGGTACTAGAATATTTGTCATCTTTACTCATTACTTGTCTAAGTCTACCCAAGAATAGAACTACATAGGGATTTGGGATTACTCTAGGACAAAAGAAGTAATCATTAATTGATTTAACTGAACTTTTCCTATGTAAGAGATTCATATAAAAGAGTTGCTGACAATCTTATCACTAAATCCTAAATATTTTATTCAAGTGTTTTTCTGTCAAACATATATATGCTACTTTATATTTAATTACAAAGTGTTGTAGTGTATTTATTTGTCATAAAAATTGCACATAAAATTATCTAATAAATTCAAGGTTGAAGAAAGCACAGTAAGTTGCAAACATTAAATAGAAAAAAGTTCAATTGAAATAATGTATTTATCAAGATTGAGTTGACTTTAGAACAAATACTCTTCAGCTTCCTGTAGGAGAGAGGTCTGTTACATATAACACTTTGTAGAAGATGATGTTTTTTTGTCATGAATGTATAAACTACTAGATCATACACTCATACTTTCCTTAGTACTTTATTTAGCATTTATTTTTACCATCTAGTTTTTTCTAAAATAGCATAGTATTCTCTATCACTATACATGGCATAATATAAAACTACTTACAAGAAGTAGGAACCTATTGAAACATCTGGATTAGTCATCGCTTTAAAGAAAAAATAAACAAGTCATACAAGAAGTTACCCATTATGAAAACAGTATGATTTTTAAATGTTTTATTAAACCACTACTACATATAACTTTATTTATTTTGTTTATTTTTGGTTTTTCTTGTTTTTTTTCTCAAGTACTTCAATATCATTTTCAGAGTTCACCAAAAGCATTAATTACTAGCAAAAAATTAAATGAAATAATACATTGAATTTTGTTATTTCTCAGAAAGATAGACTCATGGCTTACTCAACAACTACATTAACCATCTACTTCACAATCATAGAATGTACCTGAAGAATATTTTATTACTTTAGCTATTTAGCAACAAATTTTATATAGTCTCTGAAAATTACAGTTAAATCTGTTGGTCTTACAGATATTGTGGATAGGCTGATTCTACAAAATAGATATTCTACTATATATTTTATTATATAGTAGAAGCTTTGTACATAAAATCTGCTTAATCGTGACCTGATCAAAGATGATACTAATGAATACACCGAGACTCATGAGATCTCAACCCTACACAAGGAAGCATAGGAAACTTAGGAAAGCTGAGAGCTGGAGAGGTGATGAACTGTCTCTTTATAATTATGTCTCCCATGCAAATTTCATTTCCATGGATGTCACTTTTCATCCCTGTGCTACATTTCTCCTCTGGTGGCTAATTATCCTTTAATTTTCAATTGTTATAAGCTGTTTATCACTGCAAAAGGAGGTCATAACATACTTGTTGCAGCAAGAATTGAGTACATGATTCTTAGTGACAGATTATCAATAGTCTCAGAACGGGCCTTAATTTATTACTGATCATGATGCACACTGATTGATTATGTAATAAAGATTGGATTTCATATGGGTACTGTAGGTTAATACAGTAGGTACTTTGCACTTCCTCATAAGGGAGCTGATATTTAGAGTATGTTGGCCAAATTTGCGCATATCAGACCCATGAGAAGTAAGAATGACTTTGAGGATTCTGAATCTTTATTGCCAATACGAGACACAAGTAGAACCGAGAGTGAAAATGCAAAAGAGAAATTGCTCTTATTTTCATTTTCTGGGTTTTAGAACAGAATGACATCTGCATTGTGGGCTTTCACCATTTCAGGAAGATAGCTTAGCCCTAGGGAGACAGCAGCAGAACTGATCTTGATGAACACAGAAGTCATGGTTGCAGCAAGCTCTTGGGCTCTGTAAGATGATTTTCCTCTCTAGTCTACTAAACCAAGTGGCACTAGCTGCCTTCCTCTGACTCCAAATATTTTAAATTCAATTTAAGATTTCTTATCTTGAAAATGTACAATTTTTTGCACTTTCTAATTAAATAAAACTGGAACTTATTTGAATACTGGGATTTGGGAATAGGAAGTAATCAATGATTTCCCTTAGTTTAGCAATTATTTAGATGTTGACGAACAAGTCTATAAATGGTGTTGTTATGCAATTAATATTATCAAATATTACTATTTTTCAAGCAATGTAAAGACTCTCTGTACATATATGTATGTTTAACAAAATGTATATGCTTATAGAGATCAAAAGTAATGACTATCCCAGACATGGAATTAAAAGTATTGTGTTCACCTGACATAGGTAACCGGACTCCTACCTTGGTTCCTCTGCAGTATAGGCTCCTTATTGCTAAGCAGCCTCTGCAGGCCCTATTTCTTATAGTAGGCTTACAACTGACTTGCCTACCACTTGGGTGACAATACTTTGGTTTTAAAATCATTTTATTATTATGATTATTTACAATTGTAACTATGTACGGCATGATTAGTGTTTCACCTTATCCTTCATTTACTATCCTCTCCACGGTATGAAACGAATTGTTGAGGTTGGTACATATGAGGAAGAATTGAACTTAATCAGAGTTACAGATAATCTGGAGGGACTTGTCCCACACCACTCCCTCCCTGCTGTGGACTCGTTCAGTCTTAGAACTCGAAGGGCTAGTAAGGTACAGGTAATCTGCTCTGTGACTGAGCTCGTGATCTGAAAAGGTTCGTCTCAGGCCCAACTTATTCAAGAGATAAAGCTCTATTGCAGCTAAATAGAGAGGAAAATTTATAAAAGGGGCTAGTCCAGGTCTCTAGAAAGAGGGAACAGTAATTTCTTGTGACCAAGGGAGTTTAGAAAAGCCATTACCTCGTCCAAATCATTGTACCAGCTAATTTTGTCTGTGAAATTGGACATAAAAACTGCTGAGTTATTACTAGTCTTTTGGAACTGTTACTCTCTTGTTTCCAGCACCATGATTTATCACTTGGGTTACTAATTTTGTTTTGTAATCTACTAAGATTGATTAGAGCTGTCTGCATGATCATGGGTTTGAAGTTATCCCTTGGAACTGAGTAGGCTCAGCAAGTTACACAACTAAAGACAATGATTTCTCTTTTCCAAGAAGTATCAAATGCATCTACTGGCCCAGAAGTAAAGAATGTGGTTTTGTGAGCCCCTTCCACTTTGCTGACAGATTGTGGATAGAGCCAGTTTTGTATGGACCCTGTGTCAGCAACTTACTGCAGTTGTCATGTGTTAATGATTGTGTAGTTGCATCCAGTCTAGAGTATGACATTCTGTAACCCTTTAAATGATTTTCTAACCCTTATATACTTTCTGATCATACATAAAAGACTGACAATTGTTACCACATCCACGTTTCTATTTACTCTGAGTGTCTTGAGCAGTCATGAGTCTGCCTTTACTCTTATTCTTTGTAAGAAACTGGTTTCTCTGATTGGGGAGATGAGTCACTGTTGTTTGTTGGGTTCTATAAGCATAGAAACTTAGAAAGCAGTAAGTCAACAGGATGATTCCGCCATGGTCCTGCTACCTTTACAGATTGAGTTTATTAGCTAGGTTATTACCTAGGCTTATAGTACATGATCAAATTTTCTTAGTAATGAGAAGAAAGAAGTGGTTAATTGTTTTACATAAATAATCACATCTTAATAGAATATTTGATACCTCAGGTTACAAAACATCTTTAACACTTTTCAGAGTTGGTGACATTTTGAATTTATTGTTATTAATAATGGTAATGCTTTTTTTGAAAGTAATAATACAAAATGGCAAGATCATATTTTCAATCATGTTGGGAATCTTGTTTTAAATCCAAGCTAAAATTAATTGAAAACTTTCTTAATGAAACTCAAGTCAGTCCCATGAAGAGGAATTCTTAAAGTCATGTATTGTAATAGAATAAATACATTGCAAAGATATGTTTCTTGTGTGTTAGAGAATGGGGTCATGAGAAAGACTATTAAAATTTTTATTTTTTTCCTAACTAAGGTATTACATTTGTTTAGAAGCAGAAACTTTATATGTGCATTAAAGCCATGGAATTAAAAAATAAGTAATTTCAGATCTGCATGCAAGGTATTTCAGATAGCATTCGTCTGTTCTGTGCATCATGAAGGCACATCTTCTGGTTTTAGACCATGGTTGCACGGACGCTTCATGATGCAACATAGATGAACACTGCCTTAAATATGTCAAATTTATTACATGTTTAATTTTGAAATCACTTTTGGGCATTGTGTGTTCATAATTATTTAGGAATGCCAATTATACAATTAGCTCCATATGGAGTCACAAACCAATTAAACAGATGTGATCTATCCTGCTTTTGTGTCATTATTGAGTTTTAATTGTATGATTTCTGTTTTCTCGAGTTGCTTTTATATACTTCTAGCTCTTTGTTGAAATTTTCAGTGCTTTCATGAATTGCTCTTCAGACCTTAGTGAGTTTCTTTATCACTGTTCTTTTGACATCTTTGTTGAGAATCATCATTATATTCAAGCCAGTTTCTGGGGATTTGTTTGATCTCCTCTGTTGTTCGGAACTATTCATTTGTTTCTTCTTTTCCCTTGACTCTCTTGTGTGAGTTTCACATGTTATATGAGACGACTACCTTTATCAGCTTTGTCAGAGTGGCCCTATTCAGACTATGGATCTCATCAGTAAACTCTAACATAAATTATCACTTCTTCTCAAATATTTATACTAGTGTAAATAGCTGCCCTTTTTCTTTTCAGCCTCTAGAGATTACATGTACCACTCCCAAAGACCAACACGGTATAAAACAGCTCGTAGAAATGCATCTGGAAAAGTTGGTGCATTAAGTGTGTACACACTTCTGTCTGTCTTGATAAAAAAGAAAAGGGTGAAGCATTCAGTCTATTTCCCTCTCATTTTCATCTAAATAAGGAAAGGATTTTTGAGAAACACCTGCTTTCCAACTCATTCTGATTCTGACCACATACTCAAACTGTGGGACTTGCGGGTAGATTGTTGAAAAATATGCATACGAGACACTTATTTCTGTAGTCTATGGAGACTCATGAATAAAACTGTCCACCAGCAATCAAGGACTGGCTGCTGTTGGAGCAAGGCCCTAGGTCAGAGGTGGTGCTAATGCTGGGGTACATAATGTGTATGTAAACCGTTTCATAGAAAACAAGAAGCTCAATCGATAAAGGTAGACACAAGGAAACTTGGAAGAACCTACACAAACATTCAAGAGTACATCACTTCTCATAATGATCCAGTTCATCTCTTGTCAGATGTAAACTCAGTAGTAGACCAATCCTTATTCAGCAGCCAGGAAAAGATATGAATAATTCTTCATGGAGAAAGTGTAAATTGTAAAGATAACTCATTCTCCCACTGTTAAGAACAATTGGTTTAGAAGAGCTATTACAGCCATTCAAATTTGCCTCATTTTTGTCTGAGGTTTCAGGAAATGCCCAAGTGTTAACTTTCTTCCATTCCAATGACTCAGTGATTTAAGAGCCACAGAAAATATTTTACTGAATGTGGGATACAAACACTTTTATCCTCAAGAATAATATAGACGTTGTTCTATATCTTTAGTGTCATGGTTGTTTGAATAAGAATGTTCCGCCTAGGTTCATATTTAATTACTTGGTCCCTAGTTGGTGGAATAATTTGCAAAGAATTAGGACATGTATTGCAGGTAGACATTGACATTTCAAAAGCCCATGCCCATTCCTGGATGATTCTCTCTGCATAGTTCTAGTGGATCCCAATGTAGCTGTCATCCATTACTCTGGAATTTAAGCACTGCTTTTTTTTTTTTTTTTTTTTTTTTTTTTTTTGCACAGTTAGTAGACCAAAGTAAAGAATTTAGCTGTGAAATCTGTGGTCTTCCTCAATTGTCTAAGTTACTTGAGCATAAAGTAAGAACACATTGACTCACTGAGAAAGATCAATACTGTACAGTGGAGATTACAACATTCAACAACTCATTTTACATCAATATCTGCAGGATGAGTTATACAATGCTGTGCACTATATTCGCTCTGTTCTATTGCAATCCCAGAACTCTTTAACTAAATTACCTAGGAACACAGTCAGTAGAACTAGTAAGCAACAAACACAGTCATTGTCATCAGAGGTATATATGCGTATTAATGTCACAATCTATTTAGAAAACTGAATACCAATGTTGAAACGTAAATCTTATGGATCTAGACCAGAAAATAAAATCCAAATAATGTTGGAATAACCAAATAATTAAGTAGAAATATTTATTTCTAATAGTTTTTAATGATTGATAGAAATGTAATCGAATCAACATATTTATGTATAATACTATTTAAATATACAAATTCAAGAAAAATGAAAGACAAATGTATAGAGGCAATAATAACATTGTTGAATGGAAAGTAATAAGTCATCAGAACTTTACTTAGAAAAGAAGCTGAAACAGAAGTGTTATGAGTGTGGGAGTTGTGGGTATCTTGCAAAACTCAAGCTGTGGAGTGAAATTGCTAATCATATTTACCAAGTTGATTGGATTAAGAAGCGTCTAAGATATCAGCAAACCGTAACTCTGGATGTCCCTGTGGGCATTTTCTGAAATAATTAGCTCTAACATGATCATGTGGTGCATGTCCTTGGGGGTTATCTCTGGTCTTAGCCTTTCTCTATTCCAATCTCTGGTCTCTGAATTTCTCTGCTCTGTCATACCCTTTCCACCAGGCTGAACTGATACAAATTAAAGGAGACTCAGAATGCATCTTTCTTCTCTTAACCCAGGATGACAGACATTTTGTTTAGAGTGATGCAACAGAACTTATGCAATAAGAATTGCAGGAAGACTTAGTAATAGCAATTGCAGCCATCAGGTTATAAAAGTGGGACCAAGACAGTGGAACTGGAAATGCTAAATAGGGTCAACGTCTTTCCAGTAACAAGTTAAAGAGTGCTATCCATTTTCCCTTTATTAATGAGAGGTTATTAATGTATTTACATACTAGTGTAATATAGGACTTTTTTGTAGAGGAAATTTGAAACACACAGAGAACAATGTCAGATATTTTAGAAGACATATAGAGTACTGTGATGGCAATAGATATGAGGTCAAAATACACAGAATTAAAAGTATTATCTTTTCATTTTGCTCCTGCATCAGTTTTCAAAATTATTATTAATTTATTCGCTATCACTATATGAAAAAAGAAGTCATTTTAACTTATTTTATTTATTTTTTGATTAATCTTCTCTGGCAATTTCATACAAATAAGTAATACATTCTATCACGTTCATCTCTCTTCTTCCTTTAGCTTCTTCCCAACCCCACAAGTTCTCCCTGCCCCACTAATTTACTAAACTCCCTATTTCATTCAATCTCTTTTCTATTTTTACTTTGTGATCCATTGGGGTTTTTTGTTTGTTTGTTTATTCGGTTGGTTGGTTGGTTTTGCTTTGTTTCGTTTCGTTTCATTTGGTATGTCAAGCTGGATTTCTCCGTAGCTTTGGAGCCTCTGCTGGAACTAGTTCTTGTACACCACGCTGATTTTCAGCTCACAGAGTTCTGCCTGCCTCTGCTTCTCAAGTGCTGGGATTAACGGCATGTGCCACTGCCTGGGCATTCAGTGTTTTTTAACAAGAGCTGCTCACATGGACATGTACTTTAAAGAAGATGGCTACAGTAAGGACAATGATTTCTCCATCATCAATTGACTGAAGTCTTTTGGACAGGGCTCAACTCCATAACCCTCTTGCCATGTATGACTGAATGATTTTGGGCCAAGACTTAGGCCAGTCTTATGCAGACAGCAGAAACTTATTTGAGTTTATAAATGTCATAGTCCTGTTATCTCTTCAAAAAATTATTTTATAGCTCTCGTCTCCATTGTCTCACATTCCTTCTCCTTCTTATTCCATGGTGTTTATAGAAAGCACCAAGTGTTTCCACTCAAGGCTGATTATTCAACCATCACCTGTTCTCAACTTGTTGATAAGCCATGGCTTTCCACATAACTTCCTTCCCATGCTAAGAGAAGCTTTCATAAATCAAGATTGATAATTGGACCATTCTATGTGTATAGAATTAATATTTCAGAAATAGTTTGAAGACATTTTCAAAAGTACTCAATTTATTACTGGGGCTAATGAACTTCCGGTCAATGTCATTTGACCAGGTCTACAGTACCTTAGGTGAATTCCCTCCTGAGATGCAGGTCACAGTTTCAATTAGAAAGCATTTTGTTACCCTAATAAAGCTGTGCCACTTTTATGCTAGGAGACACCTCTTGCCTGTCAAGTTGGTACTGTAATAGGCAAAATCCAGGGATGATACTCATCCATACTCAACTGCCTGATTAGAAATTTCTGGGATTGTGAAAGCATTCAGTATTGAGGAAACTATCAGGTCAGTTTTTAAATTTCCCTTTTTTTTCATAAAGTATGTATTTGACTTCAACAGTAGATTCTTACTATCCAAGTATAAGGGATAATCAAGAGAAATAGCCATGGGCTGAGTGGTAGTGGTGGTGCACTTTTTAAATCTCATCAGGAGGCAGAGAAAGGCGCACATCTCTGTGTGTCTGATATCATCCTGGTCTACAGAGCAAGTGCCAGGACAAGAGCCAAGACTACAGAGAAACCTTGTCTGAAGAACGAGAGAGAGAGAGAGAGAGAGAGAGAGAGAGAGAGAGAGAGAGAGAGAGAGTCATGATATTGTCATTCAAAATATTTAGTATATTAAGTTTTGTATTTGATTATATATAACAGGTATCCATGTTTCTACTCTATACACCCTTATCTTTGGTTAATCATCCCCCTAATCCACTTTTATATAACTTCATTTTCCTGATTCCTGATTAAAGCCTACCCTTCTATTTTTATATTGTGCATGCTCTACTCACTTAAATCCTCTTAAGCTCTCCTTTTTCCTTGCTAAGACACTTTTTCTTTGCTTGCAGGTATAGCCATCAAATATCAAGAATATAACTTCTTAAATATGAGTTCAAAGGAGACAATACCAACAGACATTTTAATGGAGATGGGGAAAGTTCTAGGGGCCCAGTCCTACACAAACAATTACAGGTTACTAAAAGTGCTAAGAACAAAAGAAAATTCTCTCCCAGAGAAGAGCACACCAATTGGTTATCTACCTACAAGATCAGTCCTGAAACCGTATGTGTACAGAAGAATACAGACTGGACAGGTTGCATTTGTGCATCTAGGAATATTTGTCTGCCTTACATCCATCTATCCAACTATCTATCTATCTCTATGTATGTGTCTAACTATGTATCTACCCCAGCTATCTTTCTATTCGAAGGAGAAAAATGGGGTTCATGGAAAGATTTGGGGGGATGAAAGTGGAAGTGACTTAATTATAATTTCAGAAAAAATTTATTCCAGAAGTTACTGAAGAAGTCAAGTAGGAGAAAAAGGATAATATATTCCAATTCTATAATACTCATGAATTTTACTGAGAATCATTTAGTTTTGTTTGGTAAATGCTCCTCTGATTTCTGCAAAACTATAATTTTCAGTGTTCTGGAAATGTTAATTTTAGTGATTTCATAAGTGATCTCACTTCTCTTTTTGAAGATAAAGTTTTTATAGGGTACCTCACTGAAAAACACACTGCTCTTATTATAGTCCCATAGTATTTGTATGTTATTACATCTATCTACAGACATTTACGATAATATATATCATGTTTATTTAATATTGAAATTTTTCACATGGTCTTATTGACACAATGGTAAGAAATGATTGACATTTACTATTTTGTGTCAGCCTCAAAATCATGTTCTTAAATGTAAAACATCCTTTGTAGGAGCTTAGGCAGGCAGGATACATAATTAATAGACCACAATAAGAGTATTATGCTTAAAAGAAATAGAATTGCTGAAATATTGACTTGTTTAAATGGCTGAAACCTTGAGCAATTAAATGCAGGTAAATAACAGAGATAATAAGTGTACTTAGGAGTTTCAAATAAGGAAAATAAAGCTGTTTGCTTTTGCCGTGTGTGTGAAGAGTATGTTTGAAGTCATGGGAGTGCGGGGAATAATTGTTTCCAAAATGTTTTCTAGGCATAAGTTATTCTGGGAGCTGCAATTTTTTAAAGAGGGGAAGTTTGTATGTAAGCTACTAAAAATGAGAATTTTTTTTACAGAGCTGAATATCTTTCATAGGGAAAAAGGTTGTAGAAAGAATTTCCCCAAGTGACTTTTTAGTTAATATCAATGAATAATTCACATGCTAAGAGGGTTTCTTGTGAGTGAAGAAACACACTCTTACAAAGTGGTATTATTTGTACAAATATCATGACACCACTGTCTAAAGAAGAAATCAAAATACATGTTTGTGATGTTTTCATACATACTTAGTATATATTTAATTGTTTTTACGTTAGCATATAAGTCAATACAAAAACATTGAGTTTGCATATATATATGCTATGCTTTGTTCTTTTGCCCCTGTTCCCTCCCCACTAGAGTAACCTATTTCTCCTCTTTAGGTCAGCTGGATCCTATTCTTTTCCCAGTCAGTCTTCCTTTCTTCTTACCTACTGAATGTATTCTTGTACTTAGCTCCATATCCTATCAAGAGCTGTGATTCTTTGGTTACTGAGGGCACTCTAGGAATGGGTCTTTCCTTTGAAAAGGCCTCTCCACCACCAGTCCCTCTACTGGACTGTATTGTCCCTCAACTTTAATCACTCTAGAGTAGATATCTGAGAGCTGTCAGGAACCGTGGTCCAAATTCAAACAAGATTATTCAAACTCAATGATGCTGACCTGGTTGTGGTATTTTTTTTTTCTCTGAGAAACTTGCATCTGGTTTCCACTCTTAAACCAGACTAGCAAAGGACTTCTACCATGTGGCATATGTAAGGGAAATGGTTCTTGTCTCTTGAGTAATGTCACTAAAAATGGGCTTTGCTTCTATCTTCTATTATTTCTGTATCAGCACATCTTTCTGTATGTGATTTCACCAAAGTTTTGTCTTGGATATCGATAGAAAAAAAAAACTAGTCTGTCTATTTATCTATCTCTATCTATCATCTATCTATCTATCTATCTATCTATCTATCTATCTATCTATCTATCTATCTATCTATCTATCTATGTTTCATCTATCTGTGTCATTAATATCATAGCAGTTGCATTTGGAAATTAATTTATTACTTAATTGAATGCTCTATGATTGACTGTAATATAGTTTTTTTTCTTCCACACTTAGATTACCATTGCTCTTATGAAACAAAGCAGTGGTGAGATCCTAAAGATGCCTTGGTCCAGGGCTATGGCAATGAAATAAAGACAATATAGCAGACAATGATGTCTGCCATGAGAGTATTAACAATGTCTCTGGTAATAGAGGAATAGAAGTCAAGACTCTACACTGAGATCCCAGGTATCACTCTCTGCTGCAGTAACTATAAGAAATCTTAGGTATGCTGAGAGATAGAAACTTAAAAGACTAGAGTGCGACATTTTAGTTTCAAATCTATGCATAGATTACTTACGTTCCTGCCATAAATGCCTCAAATAAACTCATTAATTAAACTTTCTGCATCTGGCAGAATCCTCCCTTCATCTCTCTGAACTCTCAGTTTGGGGTAAATATATATTTATTTTATGGAACGTTGTCAAACAAAGGCCTGAAGAAAAACAACAGAAATAAAGAAAGACAAAAAAAAATGAGATCATAATCTTTGTGAATGTCATCTAAGGGACTGCATGAATTGTTGCTGCTGTTTTCCTAGTTTTTTTTTTTTTGCCCCCACCCAATGAATACATGCTTGCCGTTTATGGGACTTACAATAAATGGTTTTATCCAAATGATTTTTTTAAATTGGTTATTACTATGTATTTCTTATTTGAGGGCTTAATGTAAGACAATGCCTAGCAAATGCTTTTTATTTCATTACTATGCTTTTATTTAAAATACAACTTGTTAGAAGACCTAAGTAACTGTGTCAAGAATTAGTTCCAGCTTGCCAATTGTCTTGTAAGTTAGATCAGAAGGCAGTTGGTAGTTCCCATACCATTTACACTACTTTTGAAATAGTTGGCATATCCTGCTTGGCTCATTAGTACCTTACTTTCCAGATTTCACACTGGATATGCTTCATGGCTACTTTTCTCATCCAGAGGCATGCATAGTGTCTTTTAGCCCCATAGACAGTAGCTAATGGGACAGACTTTTCTGGTAACAACTGGCATGATTTCTTTGATCACTACGTTCTACGAAAACAGGAACCGTGTTCTTGAGTCTTGTTCTAGCTCAAGTATTGGGTGTCTCCAGCAATAGGTTCTTACCATCAAGGTCTGGAGGTTAACAGACAGAAAAAGTGATAGCTGGTAATATTTGAAGATCTATGAGACCCCACTCTCCAATCATTCCTGGCACTGGGCTTCTTATTTGATAGGCTGTATTTACTATGTGATAAAAAATGTGCAATCTGAGAGTTAATAACTGTAATTAAGATTGGAATAAAAGAACCTGTCTTTGCTTCAGCTATCTATCCAGGAAAGCAGCACTATTTAGAAAATTGCTACTAACAAAACCACTGTACCTTGTGAATATATGGTTATTCAACAAATTCTAACCATGCAAAGACACAAATGTGTTCATACATATTTCTAACTAAGTGTGTTCTTGGCATACAGCCAGCTGCTTGATCCAACAGATGATTCATCTGTGTATGCCACTAAGATTCTGTGGTTTGGCGTTACAATTCCACAATTAACTAAATAAAATTCATAACCTAAATAGAAAATGTGCTAACAAATTTTACATTTTGTAACAAAAGATCATAGTATAGCTTATCCATTATTTCAAAGGATGTCTCTTTAAGAAAAAATATAGGTCACCAGTGGATTAAAGATGGTTGACAATGACAAAAAAAGAAGAATTATAACTGTTTAACTGGAGGGTGAACGCTGTGCACCTCTTCAACAAACTTCTTCCATGATAAAATTCCATCAATATGTAAAATTGGAAGGCAAATGTAAACGATACTATATATGTTAAAATAAAAAAATCCAAAAATTCATTTCATAAGCAGACAATAGTTTGCCTTTATGAAGAAGCCGCTTTCTTCAATCAATTCTCAAGTCATCCACTTTATGTTTTATATTATATATTTCTGAACATTTTAAGCATAGAGAATTTAGAATTTCCATAAATTAAATAAACTCAGCTATTAAGTTGAAAAATTACATAATATCAGCTATTTTTCTTTAATTTGGATTCATTTATTCTCAATAAGGTAATATTTATGCCAAAACTTAGAAAAAGAGAAGTTAAAAGATGGCAGTTAGGAGACATAAAGAACTCTGATTCATAAGTCAGTATGAATACTAAATTAGAGCAAAAAAATGATTAAGATCAAATCATTCTTATACAATCTATACTACATAATTATTGGTTATAAATATAATCAAGAAAAAAGAAAATTTTAGTTCATTTGTTAATTTCAATGCAGCAGTAGGTATACATGAATTGTTTGTCTATAAAATCATTTTCATAAACTAAAATTATATAACAGCAATCTTAATAGTTATTCATTTTAATCATTTTGAGTAATCGAACAGTAAAGTAACCTTCAGGAATATAAACAATTATTATTTACTGCTTTAAATTATATTATCACAGCAAATTTATAGTTTATTATAGAAATATAATTCCTAAATAAAATGATGGAGATTCTTATACAGTGTTCTCCCACCATTTTTTCTATATAATTCTATTTTGTATTAGTAGCTGTAATGTCTTTAAATGTTCAATTTTTTTTGAACCACAGGAACCAATAGTAAGATACAGAAGGTAATTTTCTCCAACCTCAAAATTGCATTTTGCCTTGATTCATTTAGGTATAATAGAATCTAGTACTAAATGCTATCCTTTGGAAAATTTTGATGATAATGATGGTAATAATCATGAAAATCGTGATCTTTTAGCAGAATCTTTAATATAATTGACAATTATACCAAATGAGACAGTTTTATTGCCCTACTTAAGGAACAGAAATAGCATGCATTATAATACATATTTTTTTCTAAATATGCCAATTGATTGGTCACGTAATAGTGTCAAGGGCATTTTTCTAGATCATTTGTTTTAAAAATGCTGAGAATTATAGTATTTTCTAAGGAACAAAATAATTTATTAGGCAGAAGTTAAAAATCCCTGCTTTATGCCCTAACTTTGATACCCACTGTGTACAACTTTCATTTGGTAAACAATTCTTCCTTTTGTGTAAAATACAAAAGAACTGATGATTTGTGCAGTTATAATTTGAAGTATTTTTGAACTAAAAGTCACAATGGATATGTAAATATTTGTTTCCATGTGGCTGAAGGCAATATGTTTGCTTATGATAATATGCAATTGCCAAAACAATGACAAAACCCATAATCTCAGTGCTGGATATTGATTATATACAGCACTGTACCTACAGAATTCCTAAAGGAAGGTGGACATTACCTACACTCATGCTTTATAATAAATTCCCATTCCTATTAGTTATATTTGTGTTGCTCTGACCACAATAAATAACTGAAATGACATCATGGAAGGAAGGTTATTTTTAGAACAGAATGGTCTCAGAACCCTGGTACTTTAGATACAGTCTTCTATAGATTCAGGTAAGAGCTTATATGTCTAAATGTATTTATTCAATTACTTTTTCAGCCACATCAATCACCAAATTCTTTACAACATGTTAACTCATTTTGTTAATGCAAATTGGTTTACACATATACTTCTATTAGGTTAGTTTAGATTCATTTATCTTTCTTTACAAACATTGTTTTTCCACTGTGCATAATTTAAACACAAATCTGCCCCCTGTGAAGAGCACAGGGAGCTTTGAGCCCTTATGTAAGGAGAGGATGAAGTGCTGTTGGAATGAGTATTATTGGCAAGAATCAATCTCCATACGCATTGGTCTGCAAAGCCTTTGTCTGGTTAAAGTAGAAATGTTCTTAGTACAAAAAATGTTATCATTAGAGAGGGGAGGAATAGAGAAAAAGGGGTAAAAATGTATAACTCAGTAAAAACAAAAAAAATACTTATCAAATAATTCTTGATTAATAATAAATTGGGGAAGAAATAAGTAGAATTTTCCCAAGAAATCCTATGTGACAAATTATCATGCAAAGGGATCATATTTTAAATGAATTCCAAAATTATTATTTGAAGATCAATTAGTACTTTGCACTATGCCTTACACATATTCTCTGTAAAGAAAATGCTTCCTTCACTCCATAATCTCATATGTTATTGCAAATTTGAAAGTATGAATTATTTTTGCATTTGACATTGACTCCATTAAGATATTTTCCATTACACAGGGAAAGGTATGAAAACTTAAATTATGTGTATAATAATGTGTGTTGGCAATAATTATTGTAATTTGGGTATTGTATGTTTTACAAAGATACCTATGTTAAAGTTTGGTTGCCACTCTGGAAAACTCCTATAACACACTGGGACTTTTAAGAAGTAGGACTAAGTCAAAGGGAACTATGGTATTACATATGTGTCTGAGAAAGAGATTCTGGAATTGGGGCTTCTTCCTGTGTCTTTCTCTTTGGCTTCTCAACATCCATGAATGAATCAGATTTACTTTCCCATCATGACATTCTATAATGGAGTCAAGCAAGTCTAGAATCTCAAGTCAAAATGTGTTCTTTCTCGAAAATGATTTATCTCATATTTCAGCCACAGAAATAGAAAGCTGACTCACCTGATTTACAATGAAGAAATAAAATGCAGTACTAATTTTTAAAATAAAAATTATATTTTATTACTATTATTTATTTTATTACTACTATTATTATTTTATTACTATTAGCTAACTTGAAATACATTGCAATGCATTTTTTCAAATTTGTATGGCACCAAATTTTCTTCTTTCCATACCAAATAAATATATATGTACATTATGTTTTCATATATATTAAAATTTAGTAGTAGTATTAATGATGAAATGGCTTAATAATACATAAGAAACTAAATCAAAGACTAGGTTAGAAGAATGAATAATATAAGTCCCATTTAAAAATTATTTACTTCATACTATAAGCATAAATTTTACACATTTTATGATAATTGAAGTAAAAGTGAATGAACAAAACAATGCTTCAATTTGTTAAAATCTGACGGTATTTTGACAAAGCTTATATTTTTCCTCTACTGTCTGAGTCAGACATGCATCATTTTCTTTGCAAAATCTTCAAAGCCATAAAATACAGCTATTTGCAACAATAAAAATTCATTTTTTGCAATGCTGAAGAAACAGAATATGCATTGGTTAATGATATCAATTTGTAAATAAAATCATTCTCCTTGAAGCAAGTTTACTTTCTTTTGGTTTGGCTTGGTTTTGTTTTCAGATGGTACAGTAAAGTGTTGTTGCTTGGGCCTAGCTCAAACTCATAATGTACCACATTTAAATTTTGAACTTTTGGTTCTCCTGGATAATAGCCTGAATAATAGAAATTATAGGCCTTTAAACCCTGCCTGGCTTGTATTTCATTTTATTTAGCTATGTTTATTTTTTTTAGAGGTGGAGATGAAACCCGAGAACCTTTCACATATAGGCAAGCATTTTCTACTGAACTACATGCCCAACTCTTCTTAAAGAAGTTTTCATTGGTTGACATGCTGATCCTGGGTACCAATTGGACTCCAATTATAGCATTTAGAAAGATTAAGCTTTCCAGTTACCCCTAATGGTCTTACACTACAATTGAGCCTTTTTTAGGAAAAGGAAGAAAAATCACTCCTACGTTGTGGAGCCTACCTAGGTGAACTGTTCATGAAGGTCATGTGTGTCTACCATACAGAGTACCCCTGCTCTACAGTTTACAGATGTCATCAGTGAAACTCATACCACAAAAGCTTTAAAAATAACATATTTATTATGTTTGAGTTTTCCTGGGCTGAATTCCAGGTACTGCTTAGCCAAATCTTTTTCGTGGGATCTCAGTAGGCTGAAATCAATCAAGCTATTGGCAAGACAACATTCCTTTCTAAATTTTAGGTGCTTCTTCCAAGTTTATGTGTTTGTTTACAGAACACAGTTACTTACAGCAGTAGGCCTGAGATCCTTGTTGTTTAGCTTACTGCCAGACTTGGGTCTCCAACTTTGGGCAGGTGCTCATCCAACAACAACAACAAAATGCAGAGGGAAATGTTCACAGTATCACAACCTAATTTCTCATTAAGCCAATTTGAGTCATAACATCTGTTAATTCTCTTATTTATCTATTAGTTTTCTGTCTAATAGACTTATCCAGTTATCCAGTAGTGAGAAGGGGGAGTTGAAATCTCTCACTATTATTGTGTTTGGTTTAATGTGTGATTTATGCTTCAGTAGTGTTTCTTTTACCTATGAGGGTACCCTTGTATTTGGGAAATAGGCATTCAGTGTCAAAATTTCCTTGTGTTTGACTTTTCTTGTGACTAATATGAAATGTCCTTCTTTGTCTGTTTTGATTGGTTTTAGTTTGAAGTCTATTTTGTTAGATATTAGGATAGTTACACCAGCTTGTTTCTCAAGGTCCACTTGATTGGAAAAATTTTTTCCCAGCCCTTTACTCTGAGATAATGTCTGTCTTGAGGTTTAGGTGTATTTCTTTTTTCTTTCCTTTTTCTTTTTTTTTTTTATTGGAAAAAAAAGAAATTTCAGCCTCTTCCCGCCTCCCATTTCCCTCCCACTCCTCCCTCTCCTCCTCCCCTCCCCCATTCCCCCCCTCCCTCTCCAGCCTGAAGAGCAGTCAGGGTTCCCTGCCCTGTGGAAAGTCCAAAGTCCTCCCCCCTCATCCTGGTCTAGAAAGGTGAACATCCAAACTGGGTAGGCTCCAACAAAGCCAGAACATGAAGCAGGATCAAAACCCGGTGCCATGGTCCTTGGTTTCTCAGCAGCCCTTATTGTCTGCCTAATTTAGAGAGTCCGGTTTTATCCCATGCTTTTTCAGTCACAGTCCAGCTGGCCTTGGTGAGCTCCCAAAGAATCAGCCCCACTGTCTCCACGGGTGGGCGCACCCCTTGTGGTCCTGACTTCTTTGCTCATATTCTCTCTCCTTCTGCTCCTCATTGGGACATTGGGAGCTCAGTCCAGTGTTCCAGTGTGGGTCTCTGTCTCTATCTCCATCCATCGCCAGATGAAGTTTCTATGGTGATATGCAAGATATTCATCAGTATGGCTATAAGATAGGGTCATTTCAGGTTCCCTATCCTCAGCTGCCCCAGGAACTAACTGGGGACATCGCCCTGGGCACCTGGGAGCCCCTCTAGATCCAAGTCTCTTGACAACCCTAAGATGGCTCCCTTAATTAAGATGTGTGCTTCTCTGCTCCCCTAACCAAACTTCCTTTATCCCAATCATCCCGTTTCCCCAAGTTCCCCTCGCCCTCCCCTTCTCACATTTCTCTCCCCTTCTCCCCTTACCCCCCTCCCACCACACCCCCAAGATCCCAGTTTTTTGCTAGGCAACCTAGTCTACTTCCCATAACCAGGAGGATAGCTATATGTTTTTCTTTGGGTTCACCTTCCTATTTAGTTTCTTTAGGATATCAAATTATAGACTCACTGACCTTTATTTATTTCTAGAAACCAATTATGAGTGAGTACATCCCATGTTCATCCTTTTGGGTCTGGGTTACCTCACTCAGGATAGTGTTTTCTATTTCCATCCATTTGCATGCAAAATTTGCGAAGTCATTGTTTTTTACCACTGAGTAGTATTCTAATGTGTATATATTCCACACTTTCTTCATCCATTCTTCCATTGAAGGGCATCTAGGTTGTTTCCAGGTTCTGGCTATTACAAATAATGCTGCTATGAACATAGTTGAACAAATGTCCTTGTCATATGATCGGGCATCTCGTGGGTATATTCCCAAGAGTGGCATTGCTGGGTCCATGGGTAGGTTGATCCCAATTTTCCTGAGAAACCGCCACACTGCTTTCCAAAGTGGTTGCACAAGTTTGCATTCCCACCAGCAATGGATGAGGGTACCCCTCTCTCCACAGCCTCTCCAGCAAAGGCTAACATTGGTGTTATTGATTTTAGCCATTCTGACAGGTGTAAGATAATATCTCAATGTTGTTTTGATTTGCATTTCCCTGATCGCTAAGGAGGCTGAGCATGACCTTAAGTGCCTTTTGGCCATTTGAACTTCTTCTGTTGAGAATTCTCTCTTCAGATCAGTGCCCCATTTTTTAATTGGGCTAATTAGCATTTTAAAATCTAGTTTTTTGAGTTCTTTATATATTTTGGAGATCAGACCTTTGTCTGTTGCGGGGTTGGTGAAGATCTTCTCCCAGTCAGTGGGTTGCCTTTTTGTCTTAGTGACAGTGTCTTTTGCTTTACAGAAGCTTCTCAGTTTCAGTAGGTCCCATTTATTCAATGTTGCCCTTAATGACTGTGCTGCTGGGGTTATACCTAGGAAGCGATCGCCTGTGCCCATCTGTTGTAGGGTACTTCCCACTTTCTCTTCTATCAGGTTCAGTGTGTTCAGATTGATATTGAGGTCTTTGATTCATTTGGACTTGAGTTTTGTGCATGGTGATAGGTATGCGTCTATTTTCATTCTTCTACAGGTTGACATCCAGTTGTGCCAGCACCATTTGTTGAAGATGCTTTCTTTCTTCCATTGTATACTTTTAGCACCTTTATCGAAAATGAGGTGTTCATAGGTTTGTGGGTTAAGATCCGGGTCTTCTACACGATTCCATTGATCAACTTCTCTATTTTTATGCCAATACCACACTGTTTTCATTACTGTAGCTCTGTAATAGAGTTTAAAGTCAGGGATGGTAATGCCTCCAAAAGTACCTTTATTGTATAAGATTGTTTTGGCTATCCAGGGTTTTTTGCTATTCCATATAAAGTTGATTATTGTCCTTTCAAGATCAGTGAAGAATTTTAATGGGATCTTGATGGGGATTGCATTGAATCTATAAATTGCCTTTGGTAGGATTGCCATTTTTACTATGTTGATCCTCCCAATCCACGAGCAAGGGAGATCCTTCCATTTTCTGGTATCCTCTTCAATTTCTTTCTTCAATGCCTTAAAGTTCTTGTCAAATAGATCCTTCACTTCTTTGGTTAGAGTTACCCCGAGATATTTTATGCTGTTTGTGGCTATCGTGAAAGGCGATGCTTCTCTGATTTCCCTCTCTGCTTCCATATCCTTTGTGTATAGGAGGGCGACTGATTTTTTGGAGTTGATCTTGTATCCGGCCAAATTACTAAAGGCGTTTATCAGCTGTAGGAGTTCTTTGGTGGAGTTTTTGGGGTCGCTCATGTACACTATCATATCATCTGCAAATAACGGAAGTTTAACTTCTTCCTTTCCAATTCGAATCCCCTTGATCCCCTTATGTTGTCTTATTGCTATTGCTAAAACTTCAAACACTATATTGAAGAGGTATGGAGAGTGGACAGCCTTGTCGTGTTCCTGATTTAAATGGAATGGCTTTGAGTTTCTCTCCGTTTAGTTTGATGTTAGCTGTCGGTTTGCTGTAAATAGCTTTTATTATATTTAGGTATGACCCTTGTATCCCTAATCTCTCCAAGACTTTTATCATAAAGGGATGTTGAATTTTGTCAAAAGCTTTTTCAGCATCTAATGAAATGATCATATGGTTTTTTTCTTTCAGTTTATTTATATGATGGATTACATTGATAGATTTTCATATGTTGAACCAGCCTTGCATCTCTGGGATGAAGCCTACTTGATCATAATGGATAATTTTTCTAATGTGTTCTTGGATACGGTTTGCCAGTATTTTGTTGAGGATTTTTGCGTCGATGTTCATGAGTGAGATTGGCCTGTAATTCTCTTTCTTGGTTGAGTCTTTGTGTGGTTTTGGTATCAGAGTGACTGTAGCTTCATAAAAGGAATTTGGCAATGACTCTTATGTTTCTATATTGTGAAATACCTTAAGGAGTATAGGTATTAGGTCTTCTTGGAAATTCTGGTAGAATTCTGCATTGAAACCGTCTGGTCCTGGGCTTTTTTTGGTGGGGAGGTTTTTGATAACAGCTTCTAATTCTTCGCGACTGACAGGTCTATTTAGATTGTTCACCTGGTCCTGATTTAACTTTGGTATATGGTATTTGTCTAAAAAAGTGTCCATTTCTTTTACATTATCCAGTTTTGTGGCATACAGGCTTTTGTAGTAAGATCTAATGATTCTCTGAATTTCTTCTATGTCTGTGGTTATGTCCCCCTTTTCATTTCTGATCTTATTAATTTGCAAATTCTCTCTCTGCCGTTTGATTAGTTTGGATAGGGGTTTATCAATTTTGTTGATTTTTTCCAGGAACCAGCTTTTTGTTTCATTGATTCTTTGGATTGTTTTCTGTGTTTCTATTTTGTTGATTTCAGCCCTCAGTTTGACTATTTCCAGTCTTCTACTCCTCCTAGGTGAGTCTGCTTCTTTTTTTCTAGAGCTTTCAGGTGGGCTGTTAAGTCTCCAATGTATGCTTTCTCTGTTTTCTTTAAGTGGGCACTAAGGGCTATGAACTTTCCCCTTAGGACTGCTTTCAAAGTGTCCCATAAGTTTGAGTATGTTGATTCTTTATTTTCATTGAATTCAAGGAAGACTTTAATTTCTTTCTTTATTTCTTCTTTGATCCAGGTGTGGGTCAATAGTTGACTATTCAGTTTCCATGAGTTTGCAGGCTTTCTGGGGGTAGCATTGTTGTTGAATTCTAACTTTAGTCCGTGGTGATCTGATAAGACACAGGTGGTTATGGATACTTTTTTGTAACTGTGGAAGTTTGCTTTGTTACCGAGGATGTGGTCAATTTTTGAGAAGGTTCCATGAGCTGCAGAGAAGAAGGTATATTCTTTCCTATTTGGGTGGAATGTTCTATAGATGTCTGTTAAGTCCATTTGATTCAATACCTCCATTAATTCTCTTATTTCTCTGCTAGGTTTCTGTCTGATTGACCTGTCCATTGGTGAAATAGGAGTGTTGAGATCTCCTACTATTAGTGTGTGCGGTTTGATGGCAGCCTTGAGTTTTAGTAGTGTTTCTTTTACATATGTGGGTGCTTTTATATTAGGGGCATAGATATTCAGGATTGAGACCTCATCCTGGTCAATTGTTCCTGTTATGAGTATAAAATATCCCTCTCCATCTCTTCTGATTGATTTAAGTTTGAAGTCAACTTTGTTAGAAATTAGTATGGCCACACCTGCTTGTTTCTTAGGTCCATTTGCTTGATAAACCTTTTCCCATCCCTTTACTCTAAGTAGGTGCCTGTCTTTGTGGTTGAGGTGTGTTTCTTGTAAACAGCAGAATGTTGGATCCTGTTTGCGTATCCAATCTCTTAGCCTGTGCCTTTTTATAGGTGAGTTGAGTCCATTGACATTAAGGGATATTAATGACCAGTGGTTGTTAACTCCGGTCAGATTTTTAGTCATAGAATTTGTGTGTTTGCCTTCTTTGAGTTGCGCTGGTGAAGTGTCTCTAGATGTCTGAGTTATTGTGGTCATTGTTGGACTCCTTGGTTTGTGATTTTCCTTCTATTACTTTCTGTAAGGCTGGATTTGTGGCTACGTTTTGTTTAAATTTGTTTTTATCCTGGAAAATTTTGTTTTCTCCATTTATAGTGAATGAAAGCTTGGCTGGGTATAGTAGTCTGTGCTTGCATCCATGTTTTCTTAGCTTCTGCAGTATATCTATCCAGGACCTTCTGGCTTTCATGGTTTCCATAGAGTAGTCAGGTGTAAGTCTGATAGGTTTACCTTTATAAGTAACTTGACCTTTTTCCTTTGCAGCTCTTAATATTCTTTCTTTATTCTGTATGTTTTGTGTTCTGATTATTATATGGCGAGGAGATTTTTTTTTTTTTTTTTTGGTCCAGTCTATTCGGTGTTCTGTATGCTTCTTGAACCTTCAAAGGAATATCTTTCTTTAGGTTGGGAAAGTTTTCTTCTATAATTTTATTAAATATATTTTCTGAACCATTGAGCTGTACTTCTTCCCCTTCTTCTATCCCAATTATTCTTAGGTTTGGTCTTTTTATTGTGTCCCATATTTCCTGAATGTTTTGTGATGAGAATTTGTTGGTTTTGCTGTTTTCTTTGATCAGTGTGTTAATTTTCTCTATGGTATCTTCAGTGTCTGACATTCTTTCTTCTAACTCTTGTAATCTGTTGGTAGTACTTGTCTCTGTAGTTCCTGTTCGTTTAACCAGATTTTCTATCTCCAACCTTCCCTCGGTTTGAGTTTTCTTCATTACTTCCATTTCATTCTTCAGGTTCTGAACCATTTCCCTTACCTGTTTGATTGCATTTTTTTGTTTCTCTTAGTTTTCTTGGGTATCTTTGAGCGATTTATTCATTTCCTCTACCTTTTTGTTTGTAATCTCTAATTGTTTATGGCAGTTTTTCACCTCCTGTTTAAGGTCTTCTATTTTTTTCAAATAATTCACTTTTGAGTCGATTTCTTCTACTTCTTTTGGAGTAGGGTGTACAATTCTTCTTATTTCGGGATCCCTGGGTTCTGGTGATGTCATGTTGCCTTTCAGGTTGTTGGAGGAATTCTTGCATTGACGCCTTCCCATCTCCTCTTTCAAATGAAGCCAAGAGAGGCCTGGTGTCTTGGTCCTGTCTTTGCTGTGCCTGAGTCTCTGGGTGTATCTCTTCAGTGTAGAAGCAGGGACCATCCTGCTGAGCTTGAACTCCTCAGTACCCAAACATGGACAACCATCCAGATGGGACTCCTCAGCACCACCCCCAGTGATGTCTCTCCTGGCACCCGGATCTGGTCTCCCTGGTGCTAGGGTGTCTCATGAACAAAGGGCTGACCCTGCTTGGTGCAGGCCGGCCGGCCACCTAGACAAAGGAGCCACCACCCTCCCGAATGCCCTCCCAATTCGGACCCTGTCCCAGCGCCCAAACAGGCTGAGCTGGGAGCTGTTGTGTGGTTCAAAGAGGGGAGGGGGGTCAGAGGTAGTGGGGGAGGGCCTTGGATGCAAGCTGGGTGGGACAGGAATGGAGAGGAGGTATCAAGCAGTACAGCCCCCGCAGACTGACCAGGAAGTGCAGGAGGGGTGGGGAACGTCTGAGCTCCCTGTCCCGGGCTGCCGCCGTGGCCAGAAACTCACTCACCCCAGCGATGTCTCTCCTGGCAACCGGATCTGATCTCCCCGCTGCCTGGGCGTCTCGCGAACAAAGGGCCGACCCTGCTTGGTGCAGGCCGGCCACCTAGACAAAGGAGCCACCACCCTCCCGAATGCCCTCCCAATTCGGACCCTGTCCCAGCGCCCAAACAGGCTGAGCTGGGAGCTGTTGTGTGGTTCAAAGAGGGGAGGGGGGTCAGAGGTAGTGGGGGAGGGCCTTGGATGCAAGCTGGGTGGGACAGGAATGGAGAGGAGATATCAAGCAGTACAGCCCCCGCAGACTCTAGGTGTATTTCTTGTATGTAGCAGAAGGATGGATTCTGTTTACACTGCCAATATCTTCATATGCATATCTTTCTTTAGGTTGAGAAAGTTTTATTCTATTATTTCGTTGAATATATTTTCTTTTCTTTTGAGTTGTAATTCTCCTTCTTCTATTCATATGATTCTTAAGTTTGATCTTTGAATGGTGTCCCATATTTCCTGGATATTTTATGTCAAGCTTTTGCTAGATTTAATGTTTTTTATCTTTTGATTGATGGATATATTTCCTCTATTGTCTCTTCTATCTCTTGATTCTGCTGTTCATGCTTGCATGTGTGGTTCCTGATTGTTTTGTCATATTTTTCATTTCCAGAATTTTCTTGTTTTGTGTATTCCTTGTTGTCTCTATTTTGGTTTTCAAGCTTTGAATTGTTTCTTTCATCTGTTTGACTGCTTTTTCTTGATTTTATTTAAAGATTTATTGATTTCTTCCACGTTTTTTGTCTTTTCCTCTGTTTCCTTGAGGGAATTTTTTATTTCCTCTTTAAGGGGTGCAAACATTCTCCTAAAGTTATTTTTTAGGTAACTTTTCTTCTACTTCAACTATATTTGGGCGTTTAAGGCTTGGTGTTGTAGAGCCACTAGTTTTTGTTGGTGTCATGCTGCTCTTTGTGGTGTTGAGTGTCACTGTTGAATAATCTTCCAGGTGCCAGTGGATTCAAGGTTCAGATGGTTGCTCCTCGTGGTGCAATCAGGGCCACAGTTACAGTCACCCTACAGGTTACTCTGTATTTCTGAAAGTTGATTGGCACTCCTGGGTGTTGTTCTGCAACCACAAATGTCATTTGGGCCTACTCCTATAAAGGTTGTGTTTGTTTGTGGCTGCTCCTGTTGCATTTGCTGCCTTGGGCATGATTCTGCAAAGGTTGCTGGCTCAGGCCTGTTCCTGTAGATGTCCCTAGCTTGGGCCTGTTCCTGCAAAGGTCCCTGGCTTGAGCCCAGTCCCCCAGAGTTCTCTGGCTCAGGATGCTCTCTCAGCTGTAGTTCCCTTATATCTGCTTCTCTGGAAGTCGCTGTCTGTGGTCTGCTTCAGCAGTTGTCACTGGCTCAGGCCTGCTCCTGTGCAGGTCGCTGCCTCAAGCCTGCTCTGGCAGAGGTCACAGGCTCAGGTCTGTGATGTCCTGCAAATGTCTCTGCCTTGGGCCTGGTTCTACAGAGGTCCCTGTCTTGGGCCCAGTTCAGCAGAGGTATCTGCTTAGGGCCTGCTCTCCTTGATGTCCCTGCTTTGTGCCCAGTACCACAGAGGTCTCTGGCTGGACCTGCTCCCTCATTGGTCGCTCACTTGTACCTTCTCCTCTAGAGGTCATTCCCTTGGGCCTGCTCCGGCAGTGGTCACTCTAACTTACATTATTGTTAATGCAAACATATTAAGGCATATCTACCAGTAAGAATAGTCAAGCAGGAACTTCACAGATGAAGGTTCCTAAAAGTAAACTTCATGGCTTGCTCCTTATCACTGGACCCCCTGTGGTGAAAAGAGAGAATGAGCCTTAGTACCTTACTCACTGTTCTCCACATGTTTCTCTTTTCTTACACACATATATAGGCTAAAGAAGCAATGGTTAAAAAATAAAATATCAAAAACTGATCCATAAACTTTTTAGTTTTCTTAAATCATATAAGACTAATAAAATAAAGTACAGGTTTTTGTGAGATTAAACTTGGTACTGTCTGTGCACAGTATTGTTAACTAGTTAGTCTTATTTCATATGTATTAATTAATATGCTATAAAAGCAACTAGAACCCATATAAAACACATTACCTCTTCTGTAATATAATAATTTCCAGAAAATTAAAATTGTTACTGACTTAACTTTGGAGTTTTCTCTCTGATACTTTTCTTTAGAAATCCAGATGATAGGGAAGCACAATAATTATTATTATTGTGTGTCCTCAATTTTATGCATTTATCCCTAAGTCTTTGGTCAATTTGGTATTACTATAATATCAGAAAAATGATTGTATTCATTCAAACCAAAAACTGCATGTATTGTAGGAATCATCTCATATAAATTGTTCACCTAAGAGAAGAGATGGAAAATGGGAGTGATTAAGCAATTTGAAATTTTTTAACAAGCATTGACCAAAAATCAGAGAGTTGGAACTTTCCTCTAGTTCCTTCTAAGTTAGTGTGTTTCCACCTCAAACCAAGGTCCCACCTAAATGTTGATTAGAGTTCTGCTTTCTCAAGGTTATTGCCAACAGGTGTGGCTAATAGGCAGACCTTGTATCCCAGAATAGCAAAGGAGATCTGTTCCTAACCTCGAACAGAGGTCTATGTCTAAGGATCCAACTAAGTTCCAGTTCCCTTTATGGAGATAACTTTGGATTCCACCCAGGAAGTGGTTTGCCTACAGAATGTTTTGGTCTAAGGTATAAGCATGACTTGTTTTGTTCTAGGAATGGAATGTTTAACTATGAATGTAGCCTGTGACTTTCAATTGGTATGTTCATTACCTTGTATCATGTTAATACAGTCTTTTGTCTTACTCCTATCTTTTAGGGTCAGGAGTATTTTAAGCAGTTGGAAATTAAATGTGGGCAAGTTTTCAGTACTCACTGGATTTCCCTCCTGCTACTATCCTATATGTTTTTCCATTTTATTATTTTCATTTGTGACTTCATATTCATTACTATATTTCTAATCCTCACACACTTAACCTGGCAAGAACTATTTTTGTTGTGGCTAGTCCCTGACAAATGGCAGCCCAACATGGGGCAGTCAGCTGACACTTGGATTCCTGTGGTACTTAGTACTAAAGGTTTAGAATAATGAGTTCCACATACCAATCACTATAGCTGCTAATTGCAATAAACTACTATTGACTGTTCTCTTAAACACTCTAGAAAGATATGTTACAATAGATTTTCTTTTGGTTATTTCTTGCATTCATTCACAAACTGATTTTTTGAAATATGCAGTAAAGTATCACTCTCTGATAGATATTTTCTTGATTCTGTTATGTTGACAAACATTGTAACTTCATTAACATAATCTTTCTCTGTGTCTATGTAGGTAAATATTTATAGGATTAAAGCAAAGGCTTCTCTTGTCTTTTCCCTTCTGGATGGATTGATGGAGGAGCAGGGTCAACAGCTTATCTGGAGTAATAAATTTGAAAGGGAGGTTTTTATTTTTGTGATTTCCTCTCTGCTGAACAACCTGTATCTGTACTCAGTCTGCTGCTCCCACAAGTTTTCCCCATGTGTCGGGCAAGATATTGGAAAAAATCATGGTGCTTTGTAATGCATCCTGATCTTCATCAAGCGTGCCCGAATTTTTAGCATAGTGCCTTAAATGTGTATTTGAGTGACTCAAACTCCAATATACACACTTCAAATCTGAAAAGTAACTTGGTACATTTCTGAGACCACTTTTGATGAGGTCATCAAGGAGCATTAATTTCCATAAGTCAGAGGAACTAAAACTATAAATGATAACATCAATTTCAATTGTCTCTTGATTATTGCCTACATAGAGCAAGCTTTAAAGAACTCAAAGGGAAACACTGTGAATGAGAAAACATTTTATAGTTACCATAATATACTTCTAGGTTTTTTTTGTATTTCCCAAGTTGCAAAGTTAATTGTGATAAGCTGTGCACCTCACATTGGCTTGCTACTCCCCCTTTCTAAAAACATTTCAGCTCCACATCTTCAATTCCATTAATGGCCTTCCCATTACTATATTTCCAAAAGTATAAGGGACAGAGCTTTATGTTTTGTTGTACATCAGAAATAATTTTAAATTCAGTGATGTATGCTGAATTATGGTCAAAATGACAACACCTGGCTGAAAGATTGTGCAATATAATTTTAAAAATGATAAGGAAGCATAAATTATGATTTGTTGACTACTTTTTTTCTTTAAGAAGAAAAAATTTAATCTAACAGATGAAAATCCCCACCTCTAATCTATTTACATATTTTTCTATATACATACATTAGCACATGCAGTGTTAGATTAAAATCTGAACCCTAAGTGGGTGAAAGGGAATAAGATAAAATCATAAATACTCTTATTGGCCATCCAAGTAGTATCAGAGAGGGTTTCCATCTTGTGGTCTTAAATTCAATCAGATATTGCTTAGTTACTGTAATGATCTGTTCTATCCCTTTAAGAGACAAGTCCCGCCCACTCCATCCCCCATCCACTGAGGCAGGCAGATCTTCCTTCCTGCTTTTAGCCTGAGTCTCTTCTTTTTCTGTCTCCCTCTTGGAAAGGCAGCTTCTGTTTCCCCTCCTGTCTCCCCCCCTCTCTCTCTGCCTTTCTGCTTTCTCCCTTTCTCCCTTCCCCCTTCCATAACCCACTAAATAAATATCCAATCTTGCTCTGCATGGCATGCCTATCTATCTGTCCCTTGCCTGTCTTGTCGTTCCCTGCCCCGGACCAGTCACCTTTGGAAACCTGTGTCATGGTCTCGTGGTATGCCCACCTCTCTGTCTCTCCTCATGGCCCACTGAAGCCACTTGGGGATCCACAGTATTTTACTTTTTCATTTACTCTCAGAAGTTTTGTGACACTGTTTCACTAGCATAAATTGCAGACAGCTCATCATTATAGTCCTAAGGGTTTGTGACTGTTGGTAATTTTCTGTCTCCTTTTTAATATGCCAAGTAACTCCCAGTACCATGAACACTAGTCAGTAGGGACCAAGGCTATGGTCACCAGCTCCACTTCTTTGTGTTTTAGTAGTTGTGTAGGTGCTGTCTTCAATGATTGAGACTCGCAATAGCCTGAGTTCTTTGAGATTTCCCATGAGGCTCCTTTGTCCAAAGACCTAAATGCTACCTATTTCCATAACTGGAGGCTTCATTTGGTGGCTGGAGATGCCCAGTTTGGGCTCTGTCTCCCCATTATTTTGTTATTACATTTAGACTTCATATAAGTATACATTTTAGGGAGCTTTTATTGTATTAGGTTTCCATCTGACCTCTCAAATAGCTAAGTTTTAGTTATTCCATCCCTAATTTCTTCACTTCCTTTCACCCTCTCCCCATGTAATTCTACTCCTCCAGTCTCCCTCCTTCCCTGTCTGTACTTAACTGTCTGTTCTCTTTTCCCTTCCTAGGGTAATCCAATCCTTGCCCCTAGACACATGTGTCAAACCTATGTGATTATATGTATTGTAGCCTGATTATAGAAGACTTAAGAGTTAGCATTGTCTCATTAGTGGATGCATACCATATTTGTGTTTCTGAATCTGGGTTACCTAATTCAGGATGATTTTTTTTACCTATCTAGTTTTATGAAAAATCATGTTTTTTTAATAGCCAAGTGATAAATAGTCCATTGTATAAATTTATTTTTATCCATTCATCCACTGACTGACATCTAGGCTTTTACAGTTTCTGGTTATTATGAATAGAACAGTGCTAGAGACTGCTTCTGTAGCGGGTTCAGGTCAAAGGAGGATGTATGGAGTTGGCAGGTGGTGGGAGGTGATGGACACAATCTGAGCATGAACAGGTTGGCTGCCAGCAGCCTTTATCAAACAAAGAAGAAGATTGTACCTTTTATACTCTATAGGTTCACATGCCATTAAACTAAAGAAAATGGAGTATGTGAACTGGGATATGTCTAAAAAAATCAGTGATTGAGAAAGCTACATTTTACCTTGACAGTAGGTACCAGTTAATGAAAGGGCCACCTCTTCCTTTTACTAGAGATAAGAAGAATGACTGGTTTATTAATCAGAATTTTCCTCAAGCTCCCAAGGGGATGGAGACCATTAGGACTTCATCTGGGAATCAGACACTATATTATAGTTTCTTAGTCTTACTATATAGGCCTGCCTGTTCCCCTCATAATGGTCCCCAAAGGGAAGATCCTGAAGTCTTACTCTTAACCCATTATACTGTACCATTCTGATTTCTCTGTATTTATGAATTAAATTCTTGCCTTTAATGTCCTCAGGCTATAGATTTGAATTGCAGGCATTTCATCCTTGGGATCAGGTCTATCTCCTAAATCTCTAACATTTCTGTTCTTGGTGTAAATTGAAGAGTACAATGGAATTCCTGATTTGTTGGTGGTGGAGATTTTTTTTTTCATAAGAATTATTTTGTTTTGAGAGGCTACCATTGTACAAAGTGTCATCTGCAATATTGAAATGCTGGGACTTTGTCAAACATCACCATGCAGTCCACATTAGAGCAGCAATGAACAGGGTTGGGCAAGTGTCTCTGTGATAGGCTATAGAGTCATTTGGTTATATTCCCAAGAGTGGTATAGTTGGATTGTGAGGTACATCAATTCCCAGCTTTCTGAGGAACTGTCACACTGATATGCATAGTGCCTCAGAACATTTTCGCTCCCACGAGCAATGAATGAGTACTTCACTTACTTCACCTCTTTGAAAATGAGCTGTGATTTATTTTATTGATTTTTGGTCATTCAGAATGGCTATGATGAGATGACAAAGTAGCTTTGGTTTGTATTTCCCTGATGAACAAGGCTGTTGAATATTTCTATATGTTTCTCAGCAGTCTGTGCTTCTTTTGAGAATTTTCTGTTTAGTTTTTATGGTGCGGGGGTTGAGTTCTCTGTAGCTTTGGAGCTTGTCCTGGAACTAGCCAGGCTGGCCTTGAACTCACAGAAATACCCATGCCTTTGCCTCCAGGGTCCTGGGATTAAAGATGCCCAACCATTACCTGTCTTAGATTTTTTTTTAATTGGGTTATTTGGTTGTTTTTGACATCCATTTTTTAAAAGTTCTATATGTATTTTGGACATAAGTCCTCTATCAGATATGCAGTTGGTAACAATCTTTTTCCATTCTGTAACATGCTGTTTTGTCCAAATTGTGGTATCCTTAGCCACACATCCCAGTTTCATGAGTTCCTATAATGGTAAAAGTAAAATGCTGGGGATCCCGTAGCTGCAGCAGGCAGCAGGTTGCAGGCCATGAGAGCATGCTACAGGTCCCCAAGGAGCCACAAGCAGTGGGCAGCAGGTCCCAAGAGCACCAGTCCTAGGCAAGGATGGTGCAGTTCCCCGAGTAGCTACAGCTGGCCAGGAGTCCCAGGCATGGAGCCAGTGGCGGGTGAGAGACCTCAGTGGGGCAGCCAGTCCCACAAGGAGAGGCAGACAGATAGGCACACCATGAGGCCACACTGCAGGTCTCTGCCACAGGTCTCTAAAGGTGACTCGTTCTGGGCAGGAAACCATCTAGAGACAGAGACATGGATAGGCACACCATGCAGAGTGAGGTTGGATATTTATTTAGTGGGTTTTGGAAGGGAAAAGGAGAAGGGGAAGAACAGAGAGAAAAGCAGAGACAGAGAGACAGAGAGAAACAGAGAGGGGAGAAGGGGAAAAGGGAGAGACAGAAGCTGCCTCTTTGAGAGAGAGATGTGGAAAGGAAGGAGCTCAGGCTGGAAACTGAAGATCAGCTTGCCTTGGCGGATGGGGGAGGGAGTGGGTGAGGCTTGTCTCTTAAAAGGACAGAGCAGACCATTACACTTCTCATTTATTAAGTGCTGATATTCCATACACCCAGCAAAATAAACATAATTTCTGACAATAATTATTTTATATTTTACTGAATATTCAAATTTTATAATTGTAGTTATTTCATCATAACACCAAGAAATCTTCATTTTTCAGAAACTTCATGTAGAATTAAGTTTGATTATGAATTGAGTTATTTTGTATCTGTAATCTGCTGGCCTGTTGCAGTTTTGACAGCTGAGAGGTTTGACAGCTAAAAAGGACAGCCTCACCAAACAAATCTCATAATCTTAACATACAAATTCAAGTTATTAAAATTTCTACCTGCAAGTACAATTTATCAAATTTCTCTATCAAATTTGAGGACAAATACAATTTATCAAATTTCTCTATCATGCTGCCTTTCACAGTCTCAAAGATACTTTTCATCATGCAAAAACATCTGTCACAGTCATTCCAACATAAATATGCTGCTGTTTATACAATATATGTGTCTAAAAATTATGTCTTCACAAACTCAAAGAATTTTTGTGAGTTCCAGGGAGCTGAATTGAAGGATTCACCTTAAACAGATCAGATACATCCATATCAATTCCCTGGTCCTGAAAAAAATTTTTTTCTTCCTAAACTTAACTTTGTTCTCTGCTCTGCCAACACCTTGCCAGGCCCAAGAGGACACCAGAAAGTTCCTCACCACGAATCATAGATAGATGTAAAACAACCAGCTACCCCAGGATGTGACTAACACCCAGCTATCTCAAGCCTCCCCTGAAGATAGACTTAGATAACCACAAATAATCAGAAAGTAGTTTTGAGAATTCACCATCCCAATTCCTTCAACCTGCTATGCCTAATTCACATCTTTTTATTATAAAAAAAGATGAGAATGTAATCTGCTGACCTTGTCTGTTACCTGGGTACTCTGTCCCTTTAGGATAAAGCCCTGCCCACTCTGAACAGTTCCCTTCTGCCAAGGCAAGTGATCTCCCACTCCCTCTGTCTCTCTCTTTATCTCTTTATCTCTCTCTCTCTCTCTCTGTCTGCCCTTCTTCGGCCTTTTTTGTTTTGTTTTGTTTTTGTTTTTCGAGACAGTGTTTCTCTGTGGCTTTGGAGCCTGTCCTAGGACTAGCTCTTGTAGACCAGGCTGGTCTCGAACTCACAGAGATCTGCTTGCCTCTGCCTCCCGAGTGCTGGGATTAAAGGCGTGCGCCACCACCGCCCGGCCTGCCCTTCTTCTGGAGAGGCATCTTCTGCCTCTCTATTCTCCCACTTCTCCCCCGGTGTGATAGGTCCTTCTGTCTATGTGCTCCTTTCATTGGTTAATGAATAAAGAAACTGCCCTGGCCTGCTGATAGGGTTGCACTTAGGTAGGCAGGGAAGACAAAACTGAATTCTGGGTGGAAGAAAGCAGAGTCAGAGAGACACCATGGATCTGCCAGAGACAGATGCTGGGAAATTTACCTGGTAAGTCACTGTCATGTGGCGGTACACAGATTAATAGAAATGGGTTAAATTAAGAAAAAAGAATTAACCAATAAGAAACTAGAGCTAATGGGCCAAGCAGTGATTTAATTAATAGAGTTTCTATGTGGTTATTTTGGGGCTAAGCTAGCCGGGCAGCCAGGATGAACAACCAGCCCCTCCATGCAACACCCCCTCCCCTTACTCCCTTCTCCCTCCTCTTTCCCCTTCCTAACCCACTAAACTAACTCTATACCCAAACTCTTTCTGCATGACATATCAATTTGTCTGTCTCCCACAATGGCCTTAGGCCACTGCCAGGGCCTTGGTGACCACCTCTTTATGAATAAGTGACAGTACCAATATAGTTTAGTTTTAATTCTTTCCAAATCCTTATGTACTGAACCGAACCATCCAGATATGTTTTACTCAGTTTGGTATCCTTTCAGGTTTATGATTCAATCAACCTTAAGACCTCTAAAATCCTTTTAGTTTTTACATGAAACATTCCATACCAATCTTTAAATAATGCATACAATTTAAGTGTGCTCTCTCACCATAGTAATAGACTGTTGTCCATAAAGAATCATCATTGAAATAAATGACCTGCCTTTTCTAGGATAATTAGGTTGTTCAGATTAAAAAAATGATGCACTCCATCTATCTTCCTGTTACCATCATTCATTCTGAAGAGGTCATATGAAAATATTTAAAATAGTTATACAGGCTTTAGCAACAGCAGCGATATTTATGAGTGATCACAATTCTAACTGTGCTTGAAAGTTTAAGGAAAAAAAAGATACTTTTAAAGAAGTGATTTTTATTTTTAATCTAGCCAGTGTAGAAACCCATCTTCTTGTGCATGCTAGCCAAATCTTTTACTACTATCTACATCTCAATCTCCTAATAACTATTCCTTATTAATTATTGATGAACTATAATCTTGTAATTTAAAGAATAGAAAGAAGTGGATCTATATATGCAAGAAATTAAATTGTAAAAAGTTTCTTGTGAATACAAGCAAAAGAAAATACAGAAAGATTTAGAAAACTCACAATTAATAATTTAATTACATAGGAATTTATTCTGTAGCCATTAATAAAGAAGAAAATTTAACTGTGGATAAAAATACTGGCTCATTTTTCTTCCTTGATCTTGGCCTGGATACATTATCACTTCAAAGACCTTTGCAGGGATTTGGTAGGCATAAGTTACTCCAGAGGAAATATAATCTAGATTTTCAAACTATGAGCTAGGAAGTAAATATTTTACATTATTTAGATTTTCATTATTTAGAATTCTAGAACGCTTCCATTATGCTTGAAATAAATAACTTCATCCATCATAGCAAAGAAAAATGTTATATATTCTAATAAACCTCAAAATGCAGTTAAGTAAAAGAAAAATTAATTCAGAGACAATGAAACTTATCAATTTATTTCCTTTAAAAAGTTTTTTATAAAATGTGTTTAATCATATTCTTTTCTTCCCACATAATATTCACCTCTGTAGCTACCTTATTTCACCTTTTTTCTCTCTGTCTCCCTCTTCTTTTGCTCTATCTCTCAAAAATTGAAAACAAAACCAGACTCACTAATAATAAAAGCAACACAAGACAAAATGAAGCACAAACAAAACAAAAGACAAAATTCTCACACACAGCAAAGCAAAACATGGGTCAAT
The DNA here is from genome assembly GCA_963919715.1 of Microtus obscurus. NCBI lineage: Eukaryota > Metazoa > Chordata > Mammalia > Rodentia > Cricetidae > Microtus > Microtus obscurus. The sequence goes on along the minus strand of CAWTZC010000854.1, from coordinate 1,001,051 downwards.
TTTGTGCTGGCCATCTTCTTGGCCTGGGGCTTGCCCTGGACTGGTTGGTATGTTCATTGACATTACATGGAGAAAACTGATTTCTTCCTTTGCAAGCAGGCTTCACTTGTAAATAGCTTCTTGCTTAGAGGATGGACATTGTGTCTAGTTCCCCTTCTCCCTGAAGGGATTTTGACAGTTTGAATTGTGGAAACAGTGTCATCCAGACACAATGGAATTGGTATAAATACTACTTTAAAATATTTCGCCTTGTTTCTGAGCTTTTCCTTTACATATTATATCCATAATGCAGACAAGAGTGATTGGATTTTATTTTCTAAGTATTTACTGAAGTTTGTCTAAATGGTGTTTTATAACTCCAAAACAAATCAGGCAATAAACCTTCAATGTAGTTGAAGACTTACATTGCCTTTGAGTACAGACAATGCTTCCCATGCCATGCTCCACTGAACATTCTCTGCTTCACCAAAAACAGTGGCTTTATTGTGTTGCTGGAGATAGAACTATGCATTTCATTTACTCATTGTAGAATGATTCACTCTTATCAGGGCTCACTACTTAGAGGAGGTACTAGTGAATGACTGTATCAATCTTTTCTCTTCTTCCTTCCTCCCTCCCTCCCTTCCTTCCTTCCTTCCTTCCTTCCTGTTAAGTTTTTTTCTGGCCCAATAAGCCTCTCTGCCAATTCTATAATCCAAACTAGACCAAATCAAACCAAATTAGAAAAGAACCAGGTTTAATGGATGCCAGCACTCCTGGGTGACCCTTCAGATTCCTTCCCTGGGAAGGAAGACCAGAAAACCATGGAGAGGGGAATGGAAAACTGGAGATACTATGTGCTTGTTCCCGGGGGGGGGTGGAGGGGCACAGTTTAAATAGCCTGTGGGAGTGGTCTTGACCCTCTCTGGGGAGGGAGCACCTTTTAGCAGGTTTCCTCAGAGGTGGAGTCTGGACTATAGCAACTCCAAGAGGCAAAAGGCTTGAAATGGAGCTTTCCACCCAACATTCCAAAATGTGCCAGGTGGTGGGGTGAAGCTCCCAACCAAAGATTTCTGACTTGTTTTGATAAGGATGTTAGGGGCTGAGGTGATGTTCCCAATCAAACATTTCAGACTCCTTGGAAAAAGAAACATGAGCTCAAGTCTGACTACTTCCTGCTGTCATGGAACAACATAGGAGAGGGGAGCTTTGGGAGTTAGTGGGCTCACGCTTAGCAAGAGGTGTGTTTGGAGAAGCATCCAGTTTACTGACATCTTGGAGACCTCAGGCATCTGTTCCTTGAGGATCATGAGAAGGCAGGTGGCTAAGAGAAAAAAATATATTTTTATTATTGGTCTTATGAAGAGGGTTAGCCATCAAAAGATCATTAACTGTGAAAAAGAATGGGACAAGGAGTGCCCTGGCTGGACAGGGGAGGCTCGGGTGCATAAGTGAGACACAAGAGCAGACAGGCCCTTTTAAAACCCAATTAGTTGGTAGATATCCTTAAGCCAGGAGAGTTGGTACCAATGGTGAAGTCCCAGGAGCTCGTGCAGGTGTTGGCATTACCTGGAGGGTGTTTTGTAAGTTGGTCTTGGCCCAGATCGCAGGAGTGACCTGTAAAATATGCTTGAAAATGGATGGGGTTAAATATACTCTGGAGACTGTTAGTTTTTTTTTTTTTTATTTAATCAGACCTAATTTTTGATTCAGCAGCAGAACTTTTTCCAGGAACCTGAGGGATCTGTAAGACAACAGGAACAAAAAAATTTTTAGAAGACAGTTCAAGGGAATTGGGAACTCTCGATCTCTGACGATACACCTGAAAACTGTTAATCCTGGACTATGAAGCCAGTGAAAGAGGTACACCTGTCTATAATTTTAGCAGAAAACAAATGAAGTAATGAGTTACTAGTACCTTAAGTTATCAAATGCCATTAGACAGATCTGGGAGGGATAAATGAGCAGAAATGAGACAGATTTTTTTTTCTACTCAGGCAGTCCCAAGTTTCTCCATAGTCTTTGGCAACACCAGCATTAGAAGCACTTATTCTTAGAAGATTTAGTATACCTGTCTTGACGGATGAGATGAACCATCCCCTAGCGTGGCATCTAGGAAGCTGACAAGGTGGAAGGCCGCATTTGCTGTGTGTGTGGCTTTGCCATAACCAAAGGCAAGCCTCCGGGTGGAAGTTTTTTTGTAACCTCGTATCTTCTTTGAGGAGCTACAGGATGCTGCAGGAGCTGGCATATCTCTGTGTTAGACATTTGAGAATTGGGTACCTTTACCTGTTAGTTCTATTTAAATTAGACATATAAGTTAAATTTAGACATGTATGTTACCAAATTAGTTACAGCTTACCAATGTTAGTAAATGTAAGGAGAATAAAAGGAATAATTTAGTAAGTTAAGGAATTTTGGAGGCAGAATGTCTCCTTGGTAGGTGCAGCACACACATGGGTACTCTTACCCAAGATGGCACTGAGATCAAAATAGAGGCTGCCCACGTGTTTGTATTTTTCTAGAGCTGTTATAATCTGGAGTTACAGGTTTTATGGATTTTATAACACACACACACACACACACACACACTATACACAGAGGAAAAGGAAAATACTATGGAAACAAACACACATATACATGTAGACATAAAAGCATGGTTTGGCCATATTATTTTAACAGACAGACAAATAAAACTTCTGTTTTTTTCCCCCTGTACCTTGCCTGGGCAGCTCAATGGAGTTGTCCCTGTTGGTGGAGGTTTGGGTCAGTCAACCCCAAAGTTGTGATCATGGGAGAGCTGTTCCTATTATTCATCCGTCTTATGATGGTTTGGGTGGGAAAGATACTCTCCCACTTCCCACCCCATCCTACCCATTAAGACCTGAGGCAGGTGGGAGAGCTGAGCCTGAGGTCATAAAATAATTTTAGAAAAACTCATTTAATACATTTATATATGTATGAAGAAACTCATGTTTTTAATGATAGGAGCTCCCAAGACATCTCTGCCCAGCTTTGCTATCAAAATGGTGACCTTCAGGTTTCGGGAGAAATTCTATCTCAATGAAACAGGGGGAGACTGATAGAACAGGATCCTTGATTTCGATCTCTTGCCTTTTCCTAAAGTCAGACACATGGACATGAAACAGGCCCCCAACACACACACACACACACACACACACACACACACACACACACACACACAGAGAGAGAGAGAGAGAGAGAGAGAGAGAGAGTAAATAAGAAAGCAATAAATAAATATCATGAATAAAATATCATTTGTACACAATACCATATAGCATGATATTTTATAGGTCATTGCACAATTTTGTGTAATATGGACTATTGATTTAAAGACACTGGAAGAGTAAGGAGACAGAATTTACTTAGTATCATTTTATGAACTTTCCTAATTGAACATGTTATGTGTGCTCTCCAATCTTTTTTTCCCCTCATTCTTATGTAAGAGGGGAGCATGAATACAGTTCCCCACTACCATAAATTTTGTAGTTGAGTTTCCTAAGTTTGGAAAATTGCAAGGGTTAGCAAATCCTGAGTGTAATAAACTCACATCACCCTAGGAAACCCACCTACCTCCATGATATTTGTGTCTCACTGATAAGTACGTATGTGCTCACCGATACTAATTTTTATTTTATAGTAGAGCTTTGAACAATGCCAATAAAACTTGCCATCTATATACATGTGCTCAAAGCAGTAAGCTTTTATTTCTTATTGGGAAGTATTTTGTATATTTTACATGAGTTGTTAATTTCATTCTTTAATCTGTCATTTTGCTTGAATTTATGTAAAGAAATCAGGTAAGTTTAAGGATCTGACCTTGTTCTACATTTTATTGTTGTTGTTGGTCAATGACCCATATATAGTTTGAAGCTTTAAAAAATAATGGAGGTCTAAAAGTTCAGTTTGTGCTGTGCCTAATTTCTCAAGATCCGAGGAACAAATTATATGTGAAAGATGACACTGCGGTAATAATGGGTGTGAGAAAATGAGTTCTATGTTCTGTCATTAGATGTATCATTTCACAAATAATATAGACTAAATACTGATACCTGGAATGTGAGCGGAGAGAAGTTTGGGTGTTTACTGATATAATCACTATGTAGCTATGAGAACTTTTCTAAAGGCTGATGGTTTATGTAAAAAATCTAAGCCATCAAAAGAATTCCACTAAACCATTTTCATCACATTTTACAGCTTCCTGGAATTTTTTGACTGCTGAGTACATCAAAACCGACAGCTAGCAATTAATAACATTTCTGCTCACCATAGACTCAAAGAAAAATATTGAGTACAACCAGCATTTAAGACCTCAGGAATTGTCATTATTCTCTCTCTCTCTCTCTCTCTCTCTCTCTCTCTCTCTCTCTCTCTTTCTCTCTTTCTCTCTCTCTCTCTCAAATATAAGTTGAGATTAAAAAAGAAACATGAGTTAATATCTTGTAATGCATAAGGAATATATGAAAGACTCAGAGCCATAGCCCATTGCAATGAAGAGTTAAGTAAGCACTGTACCGCCAGCATCTTCAACAATACTGTGAATTCCTATTCATGGAGCACATATTCCTTATACTATTCTGTATTATAAAATAAAATTTATTAATTACTTAAGTAAGGAATATTTAAGGTTTTATAATCTCTAAAGTTAAAAAAGTAAAAATTAATTATATTTAGTATATAATAGCAAGTCAGTACAATTTCAAATGTTAGCTTATAATTTACTATTTTGTTTAATGATGTTATGATAGTTTCTATTATTTTAAGTTCTATTTGCTTAACTCTGTGAAGTTGTGATAATTTGTCTAAACTACTTGATGGTGTAATAAAGAGCTAAATGGTCAATAGCAAAGCAGGAGAAAGGTTAGGCAGGACTGACAGGCAGAAAGTATAAATAGAAAGAGAAATCTAGAAGAAGGAGGAGAAACAAGAAGAGGAGGATGCTAGGAGCCTCAGAATCACACAGTCAACCAATGAGTAAGAATGAAAGAATGATACGTAAGAGTAAAAAGGTAAAATCCTAGAGGTGAAAGATAGATGGGATAATTTAAGATAAGAAAAGCTGGCTAGAAACAAATCAACCTTCGGTCAGGCATTTATACATAAGAATAAGTCTTTGTATATTTATGGGGGAGCTGGGTGTCTGTCCCCACAAAAAGTTAAAAAAAGTAAAATGAATAAAACAATCAACAACATTTTAATGTTTCAACTTGGGGCTAGAGTAAAAAGAAAATCCAACAACAGGGAATATCAGAAATAAACTTCAGAACTTTCTGTATGTAGGTATTCATAACAAAACAAGGAAAATAATATGATCAATTCCCATTAAAATCGCAATGCAATTCTCCACAGATATTTAAAGGACAATTTTTCAACTTCATATGAACACACACACACACACACACACACACACACACCACCACCACCAACAACAACAACAACAATAACAACAAAAAAGAATAGCTAAAAATTTCCAAAATGATAAAAGAATTGCTGGAGTTATTACCATTACCAACATCACATTGTATTATAGATGGCATGATATTGGCATAAAAATAGCCAAGTTCTTCAAAGAAATTGTATTGAAGACCTAGATATAGGTTCCCATACCTTGGACACCTGATTTTTTTTACATAAGAAACCCAGAAGCACATACTAAAAAGGAGACACGGCATCTTCAACAAATGATGCTTGTCAAATGGGAAGACTTCATGTAGATCCAAATACATCCATACTGATTATCTTGTATAATACGCAACATAAAAAGAATCAAGATTCGAACATAAGACCAGTACACTAAATCTGATAGAAGAGAAAGTGTGGATTAGCCTTAAAGTCATTGGCATTGAAACAGATTGACATTGTGAACAAAACATTATTAGCACAGGAAATATGTATTATAATTAAATTTTCATAAAATTTGTTAAAAAGTATCAAGGCAGGTATTCAGAGATGTTAACTAAATTTTTGTTAAAGTTGAGATATCAATAGAGCACATCAATTTTAATGCATGCTTTCTTTAAAATATTGAACTTCTACTAAAATTTGTTATTATATGATAATGATTTATAAAGGCTATGGCATGATTGGAGAAAACATATTAAAAAGCAATATCATAAAATTACAGTGTGATTATCAACTCAAGATTTAAGTAATGTAAGTATTTAGTAATACTTAATTTATTTAAGTATTAATATTTAAGGTATTTAAGTAATAATATTCTTTTAGCTTGGGAAAGAAAACTTCTACTACCCAGAAAGGAAGAATTCTACCACGGTGGCAGGAACACCATGAAGCCTTTAAAATCTCCCCATGAGCCTGTGAAGAAGCAGATGTCTTTTCCTCTGTGAAAGGAAGAGAAAATAATAGCTGGGTTGCTTGAGAAAGCTTGTGTTCTATTTTATAAGTCTTGGAGTAAAGGAAGAATTGTTTGATTTTTACATGGGAAGTGTTTTAGTGAGACTGCCTTTGAATTAAAAAGGACTGAACAAAATTCACTTAACAGAATAAAAGCTTCTAAAAAAACCAACCTATCAGAGGTTTATGATTTGAAAAGAGAATATTAGATCACTATATCAAATATAACATATATATGCATCCAAATAAATTGAAGATACACTTTACATAGCACTTCAAAACCTAGGTAGGATAAAGTATACTGGTTTGTAATACTTTTCTCAAAATGATGATGATAAATGAGAGATTTTTCTTACGTTCTCTCTATAAGACCCAAACAGAACATCATGTTCTAATTGACACATAGAATTTTAAACAATAGATAAGTGATAATCTCCATTTATTGCAGTTTATTATATAAGAAGTATATATCATTGTCCAAAGTAATATTATATATAAATGTAACCATGTATGACAATTAAATGAGAATGTTCTTCCACAAAGAATGAATATTTCCCTGTAGTCAAAATATATAATATCATGGAATATGTACAGTTTATGAATATACCAACTAGGGAATAAAGCATGTAAGTTAAAACTAAAGTATTAATATTAAAATAATTATTTTACCAATTATTTTTAATTAAGAATTTTTAAATGCAATCTTGTCTCTTTTTGCATAGTTATCCCCATTCCCAATACCTTCTCTCCTTCTGCTCTACCCTCCCCACATCCACTCCTCAGAAAGAGTAAGGCTCCGTCAACAGAAGGATAGATAAAGAAAATGGGGTACATTTACATAATGGAATACTAATCTCCAGTTTAAAAAAAATGACATTTTGAAATTTGCATGCAAATAGATGGAACTAGAAAAAAACATCCTGAGTGAAGTAACCTAAACCCAGATAGACAAACATGGTATGTACTCACTCATAAGTGGATATTAGACTTAAAGCAAAGTATAACCAACCTATAATTCTATGATCCCAGAGAAGCTAGGTAACAAGGAGAACCCTAAGAGAGACTAGAATCATATTATTATGTTGATTTCTTTACCAGCAGAACACTTATAATCTCTGTGTAGGTGTTTATGTTTAACTATGACCTAATACAAATGTAATGAGATCTTTGCAAGCATGATTAATATTTATAAGTTGCCAAAGTCTTCTATTCTCAAAGTCTTGTCATATTATGTATATATGGATCAATAAAACTAATATTTATTAAAGAATCCCCTAGGAATATTGTTCCAGTTTAGATATAATACCCAGATTCGGGAATCTACCAAATTTACCAATTGAATAATTAATTTTAAGTAATAATAAATAACAATAGGTAATTAATAAACAATACTTAGAATATCAAGTAATTCTGTAAAAGCTGAAACAGAGATCAAAATCTAAGACTAAAACACTGCTACTCACAAATATACTTTTGAAAAGTTTATGTATTAACAACTCATATATTAGCATTCACATTCATTATATTTATAATGAGAAAAAATTACAAACCGAGTCTCCAGGGCTATAGATGTCTCAGTGAACAAAGTACCTTCTGTGCAAGCATGAGAGCCAGAATTCAAATCCCCATAACACAAGGACATGCGAGGCAAACATAGAGGTCCAACAGCAATCCCATCTCCTTGAAGGCAGAAACAGGGACCATCTGAAGTAAGTTGACTAGCTAATTAAGGATCAGAAGGACTCTCTGTCTGAATGTGTAAGGTGAAAATACATTCAAGAAGGCATCCAACATGAGTCTTTGGCCTCTATCTACAAATATACATAGAACCTCAAAAACAAGTATTCCCCCATTCATGCAAATATCAAAATTAAAACTTATTGAGCATTGAACAAACTCATCACAAAGATGTAAAAATAAATAACTGTAAAATGCTTACACAAACTCAAGATATATATATGTAAACTCAGAAGGCAACCAAGCAATGTCAAGGAAGAATTTCATTCATCTGTTCCATGTTCCATGAATTGCCGGTTCACAGTTAAAAGCCTAAAAAAAAATGTGTTTTTGTAGACAATTGAGAAGTGTTTCAGATTAAAAAAAAAAAACCTTCAGAATGTATAAAATATTAAGACCAATATTTCTGGATCTGATCTACCTAATTGGTGTGCATCAATAGAGTTACAATTAGAAACATAAAATAAGGATTAGATCAAATGTATATAATAATATATTAATTTAATTTTGCTACTATTTTTTTATTGGAAAAAAAAAAGAAATTTCTGCCTCCTCCCCGCCTCCCATTTCCCTCCCACTCCTCCCTCTCCTCCTCCCCTCCCCCCACTCCTCTTCCTCCCTCTCCAGCCTGCAGAGCAGTCAGGTTTCCCTGCCCTGTGGAAAGTCCAAAGTCCTCCCCCCTCAATCCTGGTCTAGGAAGGTGAACATCCAAACTGGGTAGGCTCCCACAAAGCCAGAACATGAAGTAGGATCAAAACCCGGTGCCATGGTCCTTGGCTTCTCAGCAGCCCTCATTGTCGGCCAAATTCAGAGTCCGGTTTTATCCCATGCTTTTTCAGTCACAGTCCAGCTGGCCTTGGTGAGCTCCCAAAGAATCAGCCCCACTGTCTCCATGGGTGGGCGCACCCCTTCTGGTCCTGACTTCTTTGTTCATATTCTCCCTCCTTCTGCTCCTCATTGGGACATTGAGAGCTCAGTCCAGTGCTCCAGTGTGGGTCTCTGACTCTATCTCCATCCATCGCCAGATGAAGTTTCTATGGTGATATGCAAGATATTCATCAGTATGGCTATAGGATAGGGCCATTTCAGGTTCCCTATCCTCAGCTGCCCCACAACTAACTGGGGACATCGCTCTGGGCACCTGGGAGCCCCTCTAGGTCCAAGTCTCTTGCCAACCCTAAGATGGCTCCCTTAATTAAGATATGTGCTTCTCTGCTCCCCTAACCAACCTTCCTTTATCCCAATCATCCCGTTTCCCCAAGATCCCCCCACCCTCCCCTTCTCACATTTCTCTCCCCTTCTCCCCTTACCCCCCCCTCCCACCACACCCCAAGATCCCAATTATTTGCCCGGCAATCTAGTCTACTTCCCATAACCAGGAGGATAGCTATATGTTTTTCTTTGGGTTCACCTTCTTATTTATTTTCTTTAGGATATCATATTATAGACTCACTGACCTTTATTTATCTCTAGAAACCAATTATGAGTGAGTACATCCCATGTTCATCCTTTTGGGTCTGGGTTACCTCACTCAGGATAGTGTTTAAGAGCATTAGTGGGAGAAATAAATTTCAGAAGAATAGTAAGTGAATTACGGTCATTAAACATTAAAAGTAATTTAATGTAACTGTAACTAGGTGCTATTGAAAACTCCCGTGATGCTTTTCTGGTGTTAAATGAGTACACAAGACATTCAGTGTGGTCAAGATGCTTCTCCAGAACTCAGTTGTTATCACCATTCTAACTTCTTAGCATTGACTATTCTTAGTCTTTAGATGAGCTCTTTCAAGGGAAGATGTCACAGGAGTCAGCCTGGTCCCCTACTCAGAGAACCTCCAGATATTTTCATATGTCCCACAATGGGACCAGCAAGCTCATGATTGAGCATAGATTCTGCCAGATGAAGGTAGAGGAGAAACAGAAACATCAGCCTTAATATTTTATACATTATGAAGATTCTTTTAAATTCTTTTAATTAAAAAATCTTATAGGTATTTGGGTAAAATCCATTACAACACCAAATACTTGTACTCGTTATTGTTCATTGCAAATTGAATGTCAGTCAGAGACTTTGCTCTCTATGGACTCTGAATGGCCATTTTGGAATATAAAAAATATAGCTCAATAAAGAAACTCTTGGTGTGTACATGGAAGTATAAATTCTTTATGGAAAAACATTCTCGACATCTATTCAGGATTTCCATTTAATATATTCAGGTAGAAATTTGCTTGATGTTCTTTCCATTATTTAGATCAGAGATGAATATTATAGTTAAGTATTCATGTCTTTTCCGTATTCTAGAATGTTTTCAGATACTATATTAAAAATGTTTCTGCTTCTCCATTCTCTCACTTTTGGGGAACTATTACCTTACATTCATATTTTTATTTGTTTTCATTTAATCCTATAATATATCTGCTTATTTTTAGGTACTTATGAGCACAATTCTGTCATCTGTAAAAAACCTTCACTCTTTCTCTTGTACAGTTATTTAATTGTCAGATTATTTGCTTTATTAAAACATTAACTCTTTTTTCAGTGTATATGGTTTCTTTTTTCCTAAGGCATGTAATTTTTGTTTAATTGACATTTTTTAAACCTTTAAAAGACCTACTTTGATGTCTATTTTCTTCGTTGTTCCACTCTGACTTCTCGAGCACAGACGTTTATTTGTGTGAATTTGAAGGGTCCGCCTAAATGACTCACAGGTTGGAGCCTTCATTCTCATCAAGAAGCAGTATTGAGAGTCTTTTGGGTCACAAGCCTGTTGGCCTATGTACATTCATGAATAATTAATCTGTTTGAGTTCCTATTTCAGTAGCTTATTTGGAAGTAGGGAATAGTTGAAGGATGAGTCTCTGTTGGTATTTTTAGAATAAATTTAATACTTGCTCTCTTCCTTCTCTCTGAATCTATCTCTCATCCTACACAAGGTGAGCACCTTCACTTGGCTACATCCTTCTAACATATTGAGCTGACTTATCACACACTCAGGCATGATAGAGTCACAAATCTTTAAGTTCAGCAGCCCTGCCAGGTATTTTGTCTTAGCAATAAAAACCCAAATTGTTTTCCTTCTACTGTTTTATATTCTTTTAGTCATGAGTGTATCCTCAGCATCTATTTACCTCCTGAGAGTATACTAGACCTTGAGTGTTCTTTTCATTTGGATGTATAGTTTCAGGTTTGGTTTTGTTGAAATAATGCCAGTTTGACAAAACCATTATGTGTAGCTGAGGCTTAGGTTTCTAATTACATAGATGTTTTATTAGTAAGCATTATAAAAATGTAAGACACCAGTAGTAAGAAATAAGGGGACTGATAGAAGAAAAACAGGATGGGAAGAGAAAGAACAGAAAGAGAGAAGAAAGATTAGAGAAATGAAAGGATTATTGGAGGACTTGGTTCATGTTATTATTAAAACTAGGCTCTACGACAGCTCTCCAAAACCTGGACATGCTCAGGTTTTCCAAGAGCCTCCATTAAAGTCTCTAAAGATTCAGAACCAGAAAGATCCAATATGTAGTTCAATATGAGGACAAAAGCATGATAAAGTAGGGGGTTTTGGCTGTGGGAGATTTCTGGACTCCAAAAACTTATCATTTGCTTTTGTATTCTAATGAGATCCCTAGCTGTTTGGGAAGTCATGTATTTCTCCTCTGTGGTGTGTATCTTACTTCCTGATTCTACTTATACATAGCAATAACTTGTAGAAACACTTTAAAAATACCATCACAGATACCCAGAAATAATGGTTTGCAAGTTCTCTGGAGATTCCTTAATCCAACTAGTAGCCAACTGAAATTAGCAATTATAGCAATAAACTGCCACTTCACAGTTTACAGTATTGACCAAGATCTCTTGTCGGTACTTGTTTCCTTCACTCTTAGGAAAATCTTTCCATTCCTCTTTCACTATTCATTGTACTCAAAGATATCAAATAAGTAGGAATTTCAAATGAATTCATTAGTTACCAACTGAACAACATTGAGCCTTCTTCCAATAAGAAATTAATACTCTGAAACCAACATATTAGAAATGATTACCTAGTACTATAAATGTGTTAAGCAATAATTAAACATATTAAAAGAGAAGTCTAATTCTTTCTATTTTTTTTACTTTAAATGTATATGGGTGATTTGTCTGCATGTACAGCATAAATACAGTGCCCATGGAGTCCAGAAGAGTGCATTGTATCTCTTGGAACAAGAGTTACAGAAGACTGTGAGCTGTTATTGGATAGTGGGATCAAATTCAGGTCCTCTGGAAGAAGGAAGCAGGCGTTCTTAACTACTGAGCCATCTCTCCAACCCTCTTCTTCAATATTATTACAATGTTTCTTGTTCAAAACAGAGAAAATAATGCAAAACACAATTGTATAGAAATTCCAAGTTAAGCTATTTGTCAGGTATAAAAGTTTTGTTCTTCCAAGCACTCATGCAAATATTTGCTTCTCCAGAAAGTCATCAGAGCATACAACTGTTCTGTAGTCACAAAATGATAAGCTTATGCTGCAGGAGAAATGAAATTCCTAAAGGAACTGGCACTGTCCTAGCTGCCTAATTATGAAAACAGTTTTAAATGTTAATCTATATGTGAGGCAGCATTCAATAGTAAACCTCCAGTTGCCATTGCCCTAGAGTGGACAGTTGCAAGATGTTATGTGGAAATTAAGTGCTTGGAAATCTCTTCCAAAATAAAACATCACACTTTTATACTTCGGATCATCATTGCACACAATATATAAAATAAGGGACACAGCTGTAGCATTCAGATGTTTAAATTTTTTATTGGAAATGCTTTAGGCATGCTTTCAACCATGTAACAACATCTCTGATGAAGTTCTCTGGAACAATCAGTCCATTCATTTATTCAGTGTTTTGGAGAAATGAAAGGATAACAATAAGGAAAGAGTGTTACCTACCAATTAGCTATCACTGCTTTTATTTTGTAGAGTGTACTATGGAGTGGGAAACTCTCAAATTCCTTTAAATGGTATATAAAAGACAAATAGAATTCAGATGTTCATGGGATTTGAGAAGACTTTAGCTTACATGACATTATTTCCATTTTGGGAGGCAGGAATTAAATTGATAATATGCACACATACATAGTGGTTCTTTTCCTATGGTGATTATGTGCTTGAAGAATGGACTCTTTCAGTCACTTTGGTATCAACCAAAATTTCCATCATACGTTCATTATATGAACTGGGATTTTTGATCTGCCTGAAAGCACCAGCCTCTCAGATTATGAACAGTGGCAGCTTCTACATTTAACTCGAGAGGTATCTCCTTGCTTGCTATTGAAACTACAGAGTATTGAATACTTACCTTTTGAGTGGTATAAACAAGAGTACAAAGTTCCATATTCAGTCTAACTTGGGCACTCAAAATTGCATTAATAAAACTGGATAGAATCAAAAGGGCTTAATTTTTGAAGGGAAATAATACATTTCAGAACTGGCCAAGACAGAATCCCAAGGGATCAATAAACTTCATGACAACTGGATGACTTTACATCAGAGATAGGCAACAGGAAATTCTTTGCCTTTTCTGTTGGCGCGTGAAGCATAGTGCTCAGAGATGTGCTGATGAAGAGTGTGGCATGCTTTCTTAAAAGTCTAAGAAATATCCAAACAGGCTAGGCTCCCACAAAGCCAGTTCATGCAGTAGGATCAGAACCCAGTGCCATTGTCCTTGGCTTCTCATCAGCCCTCATTGTCCGCCATGTTCAGAGAGTCCAGTTTTATCCCATGCTTATTCAGTCCCAGTCCAGCTGGCCCTGGTGAGCTCCCAATAGATCAGCCCCATGGTCACAGTGTGTGGGTGTACTCCTCGTGGTCCTGACTTCCTTGCTCATGTTCTCCATTCTTCTGCTCATCCCATGACCTTGGGATGGAGGGGGGAGGACCTTGGACTTCCCACAGGGCAAGGAATCCGGACTGCTCTTCAGACTGGAGAGGGAGGGGGAAAGGAGTGGGGGGAGGGGAAGAGGAGTGGGGGAGGGAGAGAGGAGGGGGAGGAGGGGGAGGGAAATGGGAGGCAGGGAGGAGGCGGAAATTTTTTCAAATATATATATATGTCTAAGAAATAATCAGGAAAGTGATTTGGGTGTGGTTGACATCTAGCTAGTCAAGGTGTGTCATTTGAGGGAGAATAATCATAAATGTTGAGTCCAGTGATATAAAGATCATGCAAAGGTGTGAGCTATCATGCCTCCCTATCCATGGAATCTTGTTGCATTGTTGATTATTCACTGTCATTATCATCAACATTGAAATCTAGTTAGAAAAAAGAAAACAAAGACTAGATTATTAGGGATTTTTGGTGATGTCATAGGACTGTGGCAGTAGTTTGCTGTTCAGAAGAAATAAATGTGCCACTCATGTGGAAACCATGTTTGCTTCACCCATAAAACTTCTCCCTGAACATAAGACATTCAAATGATGGAACCATGATTCTCCATTTTTCAGTGTTGAAGAGTGGAACCCTTGAAAAATGTGCAGATCATCAGAGTCCCTCATTAATAGGTTAATATCATTGTATAGACAATTTCAAGGACTCTAAATAATACTGATGACCACCTCTGGCACCATAGTTCTGAATTGCCTTGTTTCCAGAAATGTAAATAACTGCATTTGTTTCTTATAAATGATGCTGGTCCTGGTATTACTAATTTGAAAAATAAAACACAAATAGACTAACTTGGGCAGATACTTTAAGCATGGGTTGTATTTGCCATATCTGTCTATGTCTCTGGGGGTCTCTGAAACACCAAGGCTGAGAGAGTAACCCTCCATGTGAGGCTAGAAGGATATCCAGTTTAGCACAATTCAGTAGCTGGTGTTGCTTCAAACTTCTAAAACTTGATACCAGGCAGTTTATTGTCGGCATATTTAAGTTCAGCACAATTTAGAAAACAGTTCTGGTGTAACCCAATCCCCTATGAACAATGAAGAATAATCACAGTGAAACTCTTCTCAAAGTACATATTATTTCTTCCATAAAAAATGGTTCAAAAGATAGGCTAGATAGATTATTTTAAGGGCCTACGGGAGGATCTGGTTTGGTCTGGTCATACAGGTAGGGTAAAGGTTATCTGGACTATTAGTTACCCCTGTTCTTGGGTATGGGACCTTGGTAGAGCCCCTGGCCATACAGATAACAGAAATGTTATCTAGATTATTACTTAACTTCAGTCTTAGTTATGGGACCCCGGGGTAGTCATATAGGGGCTCCTGCTGATAGTACAGGGATTATCTAAACTAATTTGCCACCTCCAGTCCCAGCCTTCTGAGTGGAAAACAGGTTATATATCTTTTCTTTGAGAAGACAGCTGCATGGTTAATGTTCCTGTTTTACCTAGTGCTATCTGTGAGCACAAGGGCCTTTGTGCCCCTAATATTTCCAATATGTCAACCTCATTGAAATTGCTTATTACAAAGCTGTCGTGCTTTATTATAAAGTAATCATGCAACATCTCACACATCCTGAGAATTCTTCATGTGAAAATTACTGCATGAAATGAGGAGGGAAAACACAGGTCACAGAAAGGGAAGTTTGGGCAAGACTAGGAATATTTGTAGAGAAATTATATAATAGAAAAATAATTCATGCGCCCACCAAGAATTGCATGAAAATAAAACACAAAGAAAAAAAGAGACTGTGGAGCAACAGGTAAGGGAAAGCCAAAAAAAGTAAAAGAAAATAGGGAGATGAATTAATGGAAAGAATTCTGAAACCAACAAAATGGAACATTTTGCATTTCTCCTTAAAGGTACACATTGAACACTTAATTGTCCAAAATACTCCCTGACATCTGGAGCAAGGAGAGGAAGAGAAAAAAGGAAAAAAAAATATCCTAAGTGATAAAGTATAAAAGTAGTTAAGTTTATATATATATATATATATATATATATATATATATATATATATATATATATATTCCTTGGTGAGGGTAAGGACTACACTTATATTTTCTAAGGATGTCTATTTAGAATCTAGTTGGGGATTATGCTGGCTTAGTAAAGCTAGAGTTGTACATTCTTCCCCAAGATCCATAAATTCACTGGCCCAAGAAGTTGCCTAGTTTCTAGAATTAGTCTTATATTCACTCTTCCTGAATTGGTCTTAAGTCCAAATAGAGAGCTAGCAGGTTAGTGTCAAGATATGTATGACACTATTGCATCCTTAGTATTACTTTGACATGTTGGTCATTGTTGTGGTTTAGAAGCTTCATAGCTGGGTAGAACTATGTTTGTTAATCTCCTTTAGAGATTTGCAAGGCACCTTCAGATATTATGAAATCTAGTCCTCATGGTGGAGACTTTCCGATAAATTCCAGCTCAGACTTCTGTAGGCACTGTGTTTAAAGTATGTGGTGTCTTCACAATGGGGACTTACCTTTCACCACAAAGTCAAGGACTACCAAGCACCATAAGGATAGCCTGTAAAGTTTTGGTAGTGTCTTTCGTAACCCTTACCAACAGCTCAGATGAGGCATTGTAGTTTCTGTTAGGTGGTCTTTGACTCTTAGTGGGAGTATTGTCAGCTCAGAAAAAAAATTTTTTCAGATTTTTTAAAAATTTACTTATTTTTATGCACAAATTGTTCTGCCTGCACACCAGAAGATACCAGATCTCATTATAGATGGATGTAGGCACTATGTGGTAACTGGAAATTGAACTGAGGACCTCTGGTAGGGCACTCAGAGCTTTTAAATTCTGAGCCATCTCTGAACACCTTTAAAATTATTTTTTTTTAATTTTTATTAAGAACTTTTTAATATTGATATTTGGTAAAATCTCAGAGTGTTGGCATCATCATTATCAAGAGCGGAATATATGCACATGACAAAGTATTTAGACACTGTATAATATTGTAGGAAAATTACTATCATTTTTGACAAGTTCTCAGTTCATATCCTAGACAGGCCTTGAACTAACATTCCTTCTACTTTAGCTGCTAATTCTCTAGGACTCTAGAATTAAAGGTGTGAGCTGCCACACCCAGCTAAGCAGTCACTCAGGAAACCTTGTTGTAGAAATTTGCTTGTGGGGATTAGCCACAGCTAATTCCATCTTCCATCCAATTAGAGTACTGCTACTTACAGAAGGTTACATATTTGTATTAGTGAAAACAACCATGGAATGAAGTAGGCCCAGCCAGGTCTGTCTATTCTATACCAGAGCAGACAGACTGTGTTTCTACACATTCTGGGTCCTTGACTGCTGGATTAATCACCTGCACCCATTGAGGATTGAACACCAGAGCTGTTTTGATCCTACTTCATGTTCTGGCTTTGTGGGAGCCTAGCCAGTTTGGATGTTCACCTTCCTAGACCTGGATGGAGGGGAGAGGACCTTGGACTTTCCGCAGGGCGGGGAACCCTGACTGCTCTTCCGACTGGAGAGGGAGGGGGAAAGGAGTGGTGGGAGGGGGAGAGGGGTGGGAGGAGGGAAATGGGAGGCCGGGAGGAGGCTCAATTTTTTTTTTCAATAAAAAAAAAAAGAAATAACAATGATTTTCCTCCTGTAAACTATGCACTCACCCATGGAATTTTCTCAGGTCTCAGCACTGTTTAGTTGGGACACCACAACATTACCTCAGCTCTGGTGTTCAATCCTCAGAAAAATCTTATTGAAACTATATATGAATGTTTTGCTCATACTTACATATATTATGTGGGACTATTTTAGATATATGATGTCTTATGACTTTTCAAGATATCTTTACTGTTATTTTCCCTCTTTTCTCCTTTTTCCTATATTCATTTTCACTCTCTCTTATTAAAGACCCTCCTTTTCCATTTCGCGTATTCAACTTGCTGTTGCTGCCCCACTCTCTGCTGCCAACGGTCCATCATACTTTCCTTGTTTTTGTAGCTACTGAGATTATTATCAAAAAAACACAGCCAATCAAAATACAAAGTTGTGAAGTCCAACCCTAATGGAAACTTCTACAAAACAATTTCTACAACTCAGAGTCTTAGGGAATGTTGCAGAAATGGAAGAAGAAAGACTGGACTAGCTAGAAGATCAGGAAGTTTGCTATGATGTTGTATCTTCTAGAAATTCCAGAAACGATAGCAAAAAAAAAAAAAATCACACCAACATTACTCCCTAAAACTGATCACAATAGCTATGGATAAGCCAAAGTGAAAAGCCCATAGAACCTCAAACCCTATACAAATTACTAGGTGAAACTAAAGAAGGTAAAGACCAGGGGAAACGTTCTTCCTAGATGGTAGTAGAGTCACTGAAATGAAGGAAAGGGAAACATCTACTCACACACATAGAAACATACACATATGTGTGTGTGCATGTATACATACATATATATATATATGCAAAATGAATATCCTCCAGAAAAATATGAAAAATAGCAATGAAAATACAAAAGAGAAATTTTACACCGTCACCTTTTGTGTATTTCTTTTATGTGAATGAATATTTTGCAAGCATGTACATCTGTGCTCTTGAACAACTGTTGTTCACAGAGTCAAGGAAAGAACATTAGATGCCCAAGAACTGGAATTTGGATAGTGTGGACCACATTGTGGGTGCTGGGTTTCAAAACCCAATCCTCAAAAAGTAGCCAACCACTTATAGTATTTGGAACTTAAAGACATATCAGCTCTTATTGGTCTTTAAAATAATTTTTGAATTGTTCCTTTTGTGGGCTGGAGAATAACTACAGGAGTAGAGATTACTTATCATCCTGTATTTAGTCATGAGCCCCAATATTTTGGCTTTTAGTCCTTCTTAACTCCATTGCAGGGGAGCTGATTTCCTCCTTTAAATTTTCTGGGCACTAGAGTTGCATGTGGTGCACATTTTTATACACAGGTAGAGCAGGCAATCACATAAATAAAATAAATCTTTTAAAAAATCACCTTCCCCTATAATGTCTGGCAAAGCTAATATTTTGTTGCTTTTATTTCCTTTCACACTAGATATCTATGTGTGCATCTATCCATCATCTACCTGCCATGTATCTATGAGTTTGTGTGCACTTATGTGTATTAACTTATTGGTATCCATATATTTACTTAATAAATGTGTTTTGTATATATTTTTCCTAAAGAAGTTAAGCTAATTTTCATGGACCATGGAATATTATTACTACATGTAGTGTGATAACTTTACAGTAAACTAAGTGGAGTTTTCCTTCCTTCCTTCCTTTCTTCCTTCCTTCCTTCATATTCAGGATTGACTTGTACCCTTGGAAAATTAAATTCCAAAACTGCTCTTTCCCCAATATATCCAAAGCCATCTACTCATTATATGAATAACACACAGAGTTAGATATTGTTATCTAGAGAGTTTCACTCTCGCATTATTTCTCACAGGAAAAATACGTTTTAGGTCTGATACTCTTTCATATCAAATAAAAAAACAAACTGTGTTTATGAAATAAATACCATACTTATAAAGAATGGTGTGGAATCTCTCGTATATGGACAAGGTAGAACCTAATCTCCTTAAGCAGGCTGCTTTGCTTAAACAGCCTTCCTCCTTACTCTCATCAAGCCTTAAGGCCAACATAAGAGAGAATGCTTTTATTTTAGCTTGCAATCTCAATCATGGTCACTTTGATTCACATGTCTACTCCTGATGTGAGGTAAAACATATGGTAGTGAGAGTCTGAATGTCCATAGTCCATAGTTCAGGAGAGCTTCCTGGATATTTCTGAAAGAAGGTGAAAAGGCTTCCTGGAATGACTCATGCTAAGTAAAACAAATGGCCACCTGCCTCAAGCTTATCAGGAAGCAGCACAGCACTGGGAACAGGAAAAAGCTCCAGGCAAATCCTGTCGAGGACCGCCCCAAGGTGACCTACTTACTCCAGTTTTCCTAACACCAATGTCTCTAGACCCTACAAATCATGCCAATAGCTATAAACTAAGTGTTCAATGCAACTAACCCATGAGAAGTGCCTTATACTTAAACTATGGCATGAAGAAGCATGAAACATTGCATGAAAATAGATAAGGGAGGTTGTAGTTACTGGTCAGGCTTGCCTTCGTTTGATTCCACAATGCTGTCATCTCACAGACAAATAAAGGCATTACTGAACATTTCTGCTCTGAACTGCTGCTGAACTTCATCAGAAAAGGAATAACTAAGCCTTAGAAAACTCAAATAAAGTCTATTAGCCTAGCATTACAAATGGAGCACAGCAGAGATGAAGGACGATTGGGAGACAGTTCAGAAACTACACCAGTAGCATCTACAAGAGTTCATGAACATCTTTCTACAAGTCCAAGAACAGACTGTCTATAGCTACTGGTGTCATGTAAAACCTATGTGACCTTGATCTAGAAGCTATCTACACATTTGTGAATGAACTATGCTGGTTCCTTACCAATGAGGCAGCTTTAATAAGAGATGGGGCACAAAGGCTAACAGATAGAGGTACCAGACTTCAGCAAGCTTCCAACTCAAGCTTCACCCCTTTACTTTCTTGGTGGCTTCCTTTGACTGTCCTTTTCATCCTGATAGTCCTGGGTTTTCTCTTCCTACCCTGTTTTATTCACTACAGTAGAGGGAAAGTACAGACAAACAGTGCACATTACTCTTAAACATTTTTAAGGTTACTGCTACTAAAGTCAAAGAAAAACACATTTTCTGTTAAAAAAAAGTATAAATGATGCACAAAATTGTTATTTTAAAATTCTTTTGTAATAACTTTTTATTAACTCTCCAAATCTTATAATTTAAGGCATGGCAGAAAGACATTTCATTTTTTGTTATGTAAACATTTTATTAAAAAATCGGTAAGCATTGCATAAAGTTTTGTTTTAATTAACTTTTTGAGCCTAAAACCCACCCTAAGTCTAAGTTTTAAAGCTATTTCAAGAGCTACTGAGATAGGTCTAAAAGAAGAGTGAAAGAGCTTCCTGGAGTGATTCATGATAAGTAAAAGCAAGAAAGCCACAGTGAGCTTGGATTATTCACATCAGTACAGCCTGTTCATTAAAGTCCGATGATCCTGGGATGTTATGTCTAATGTGGTCTTCAACCCGGTCTTTTTTTTTAATTAATTAATTTATTTATTAAAAAATTCCACCTCCTCCCATTTCCCTCCCACTCCCCCACTCCCCCCCACTCCCTCTCCCCCTCCCTCTCCAGTCCTAAGAGCAGTCAGCATTTCCTGCCCTGTGGGAAGTCCAAGGTCCTCCCCCCTCCATCCAGGTCTAGGAAGGTGAGCATCCAGACTAGTCTCCCACAAGGCCAGTCCATGCAGTAGAATCAAAACTCAGTGCCATTGTCCTTGGCTTCTCAGTCAGCCCTCATTGTCAGCCACATTCAGAGAGTCCAGTTTGATCACATGCTCCATCAGTCCCACTCTAGCTGGCCTTGGTGAGCTCCCATTAGATCAGTCCCATTGTCTCAGTGGGTGGCCACACTTCCTTGCTCATGTTCTTTGTCCTTCTGCTCCTCATTTGGACCTTGGCTTCAACCCAGGTTTTACAGAGAAGTTCTATGGAAGACAGATCAGCTGACAAAGGCAAGCATGAATTTCTGAAAGATTTGTAAACTGGCTTCCTTTCTGCTCTGACATAATATGTGTCACTGGCAAGCAGAGTTGTGTCCCAGTTCCCTCTACTACCTTTTTCTTATGTCACACACATTAGTCAAAATGACAGTTCATTAGAGAAGTGTCCATCTGTAGTAGGGAAATAATGCATTTCCACAGACCCAGTTTAAAAAGGCAAAGGTGATCCTTACCCTAGGGAAGCAGGATCAGTAGCAGTGGCAGTTGGGGAGAACAATCTTGTTTAGAACAAAGCAGGGATCCCTGAAATACGAGGAAGGGTCTATGTTGATTACTAATGATTTTCCACCTGCCTTAGAGGTAAGCTGTCAGTGTGAGTCCTTATTGACTCACGGACAGGAGAAACTAAGGGAAACAAGTTACAGACAGATTGAGTGAGACACTGCTCATTTCTATCCATATACTCTAAAACTTAGAGACTAGTTGAGTTTTGTGATAACAACTTCTGAGTTTAACTGCAGCAAGTGTATGCTATATAATATATACTTAGCATGAGCTAGAAGTCATTCAACATAGACATTGTATTATTAAAAAAAGAAATTGATTAATTTTAATTTAAATTATAGAATAACTTTAATAATTAAAGATCACAAAAGTCTTACATGGTATGTATTCATTCATAAGTAGATATTAGACGTAAAGCAAAGCAAAGCCAGGCTATAATCTACAATTCCAGAGAAGCTAGGTTAAAAGGGGGACCCTAAGAGGGACATACATGAAGGGCCCCAAGGAAGAAAATAGTTAAGATATCCTGGGTAAATTGGGAGGCAGGGGTGAGAGAGGAAGGATGGGGGGGGGGAAACATGATGGTTCAAGAAGGCTGAGATAGGGAAGTGATGGAGAGGTAGAGCAATGAAAGAGGTATCTTGATAGAGGGAGCCATTATGGGGTTAGAGTGAAACCTGGTGTTAGAGAACATCTCAGGAATCTACAAGGATGACCCCAGCTAAGACTCCTAGTAGTAGTAGAGAGGGTGTCTGAAAGGGCCTTCCCCTGTAATCAGATTAGTGACGACCCTGTCATCATAGAACCTACATTCAGTAACTGATGGAAGTGGATGAAGTGACCCACAGCCAAACATGGGCTCATCTCCTGGAGTTCAGCTGAAGAGAGGGAGGAGGTATCATATGAACAAGATGGGGTCAAGATCATGATGAAGAAAATCACAGGGACAGCTGACCCTAGCAAGTGGGAGCTCATGGACTGTGAACTGACAGCTGGGGAACCTGCATGGAACCAAGATAGACCCTCTGAATGTGGGTGATAGCTATATGACTTGATCTCTGTAGAGGAGGGGGGCTAGCAGTGGAACCAGGACCTATTCTAAGTGCATTAACTAGGTTTTTGGAGCCCATTTGCTAGGGTAGGATGCCTTGCTCAGCCTTGATATGGGGGGGGGTGTAGGGTAGGTTTGATTGGTACTGGCTCAAGATGGTATGCCAGACATTGTTGACTCCCCAAGGGAGGCCTTATTCCCTCTGAGGAGTGGATGAGAGGAGGGAAGGGGAGGAGGTGAGGATGGCAGGAGAAGGGGTGGGAGAGAGAACTAGGGTTGGTATGTAAAATTAAAAGTATAATTTTTAAATTAAAATATGAAACAAAGCTCTTATAAAGTATTATAACCTAATTAAATCGTATTTAAGTAACTGAAGTTGTTTGGGTCTTGATGTATGTGATAATTTAAAAAATAAGAAAGTATAGAATTCTGAGAAAATAAAATAAAATACTAGAACTATTCCATAGCGATTATGAGTGAATATAAGTATGGAAATGAAAATATATTACTGTATGTCACAAAATGGACTGGTAAAATGGTAACACATCTGCCGATATCCTAGAATGACTGTCTGAGCATAGCTAGGGCAAATGGCCATGAGGAAACAGAAGCCTATCCCCCAGCATGTCTAGAAGCCCAGTGTTTTTCAGATAACTGTAGCTTCCCCATTCTTCTATGAATGGTCATCTACCACATGCAAAAGGACTTCTGCTATGCAAAGCTGTCCCGATTGCAGCAACCACAGACTGGAAAATCTTTCCTGTGAGACAGGGATCTGTTGCTAAACTTTCAGGTAACCTAAGTGTTAGGAATATTCCTTAGCGTGAGCTCTCTGCCGATGCAAAAATTCCCAATCAAGCCTAATCAAAACAAGCCGAATTAAGAAATATCCAGCTTTAATGGGAGATCTGCACTCTCGGGTGGCAAAAAACGTGACCGGGGAGGAAGAAAGGGAGACCACGTGTTCCTCTTAAGATCACTTAAGTACCCAGAAAAGAATGAAAGAACAGAAGGAAGGAAAAAGAACAGAAAAGGAAAGGAAAAGAAAGGAAAGGAAAGGAAAAGAAGAAAAGAAAGAAAAGAAAAGAAAAGAAAGAAAAAAGAAAAGAAAAGAAAAGAAAAGAAAAGAAAAGAAAAGAAAAGAACAATAGCTTTGCCAGGTTATGGTGGCAAGCACTTTTCACCCCAGCACTTAGGAGGCAGAGGTAGGAGTATTTCTGTGAGTTCAAGCCCAGCCTGATCTACAGAGCTAGTTCCAGGACAGCCAAGGCTACAAAAAGCAACCCTGTCTTGAAAAACAAAACAAACAAATAAAGAAACAAACAAGCAAAACAGAAACAAAAGGAACACAGTGTCTGATGCTGAAAAGCTCTTATAACTCCCCCCCACACACACACTTTTTCTATTATGGTTTTAAGGATTTAACCATCTTTTGTTTTGTTTTTCTTAATTTTGGTCAAATGTCTTTCTATCTTGCTTATATGTGATTTCATGGATGACCATTTGTTATATATGTAACAACAGTTAAAAGGAAAGAGGACAGAGACCGTGATTCTGAAAGAAAGTAAGGTGGAAACAGACAGTACATGGGTGGGGATGAAGAAAGAAAAGTGAAAGGGGACAATGACGTAATTGTATTTAAATTTCAAAAATAAAAGTTAAAAAAATCAGCACAAAGGTAATGAGGATGCCATCGACTTTTCTCAAGTAAGTTCCAAGAATATAGCAAGACCTTTAGTAAACAAAGGGTTTACAAAAGTTGGAAAGAGACTAAAATATTCACATAAATGTCTTAAAGGATGGGACAGTTAGAAAGATTTTAATCCCTCGTCCTAAGCTCAAGATTAACAGTATTTTGTAGAAAAGACTAATATTTAATGCTTTGCAAGAAACTTCTAAATCCAATTTTAAATTCATTATGAAGAAAATAAATTCAAATAACTAAAACTATTTGTATGTTTTCAGCTTCCAGAAGGGAAGCAAGTTAACTAGCTGCCGAGTCACCTCTCCAGCCTTGTTTTAATTTAATGCTACTTTAAGTTGTATTGTACTGCTATCAACTTTAAACCTAATCATAAAACTGTATAGATAGATTTAACTTATGTACTTCAAATATAAGGTGATACTCAAAATAAATTATCCCAGTTTTCTTTCACAAATTTAAAAGGCTATTGTTTTATAATAATAATGCAAATATATTGCAATATATTATTAGCAGTATAGTGCTATGATATATATGTATATTTATATATTCATTAAGACTGGCCTTATTATTTTAGTATAGGAAAACTGAAAGTTTCAGGTTAAGACATGATTTGATTATAATTAGCACAAAATTGTTAATATTTAACAACCAGTACTCAGAAACATACAACTGTCTTTACTAGATTAAAGTGTACAGAACATCAAAATATTTCACCATGCACACATAAAAGTTTGTTTAAAGATTATTTTTAGAATTGTTCTAAAATCTACATTTCTACATAGCTTGTTAACAATCTGTTACTCTTTACTTCAAGACACAGTTAATAGGGAGATTTTGAAATAAATATTTTATAGAATGGTTTTGGGGACTCAACTGCTAAAAATGAAATAACACTCTATTTTTGAGAATTTCATTAGTATGCATCAGTTTATATTTTGAACTATGAAAAGTCATGTTATTTAATATTCTCCAAAATATGCTTGTGTTCTACTTAGCGAATTCTTTGATAATTTCAGACCGTGAATTTGATCATATTAACCCACCCCAACTCCTCCTATTTACCCCCTCTCTACTTTCTTTTTTTTATTCTTTATTTTTGTTTTTCAATACAGGGTTTCTCTGTAGCCTTGGAGCCTGTCCTGAAAGTAGCTCTTGTAGACCAGGCTGGCCTCAAACTCAGAGATCCACCTGTCTCTTCCTTCTGAATGCTGGGATTAAAGGTGAGTGCCACCACCGCTGGGCTCAGGTCCCTACTTTTTTACCTAACCAACATGAGTTCCTTCTCCTCTTCTTTTTCCTCTGCCTCCTCTTCTTGGACACAGTTTCTTCTACCAATGTTTTGACTTACCCCCCCCACACCTAACCTTTGATGGTAGCTTAGAAGCCATCATCTTTATGAGCTGCTATGATCATACTAGTCCACTTCCACATAAAAAAAAAAATTATTCCTAGAAAATATTCCTTCACTATGGGGCTCCTGTTTTGTTAAACGTGCTTGATTGTGTACATTGCATTGAATTATGGCAACCTTCCTGCTTTTTTCTTTTGTTAAATTATATACCAACCACTGGGTTGGCAAAAGTTTTTATTATATTTCTTCAAATTCTATGGTCTAAGAACAGACATAAGTGTGCTCTTCCTTTGAAATTAGTAAAATTCTTTTAAAATAATATTTAAGATGTGTTTATTACAACACCTACCAACTTACTTAGCTCTCTTCCAGTTCCCAATAAAAAACACTTTTCAAAGTGTTCAATGAATAGTTCTGTTTAAAGGGTTCCACAGCTGGCTCTGGTTAAATTCAAAGAGTCACAAAACATACCCCCAAATCCTTGAATGTGGTAAAGGAACTTTGAAAGGATAGGAGGAAGATAATAGAGAATGTTGAGGGGAGAGTAGGCAGAATTTTATATGCCTGTGTAAAATTGTCCAAGAAAAATTTTCAGAAAGAGAATCTCAAGCCAGGTACAGTAGCTCACTATAAACCTAACGACTGGGAAACGGTAGAAATGTTAGTTCATGGCCATCTTAGTCATTTTCTGAATATGTTACAAAAGACCCTGCATCAAACATAAGCATTTTATTTTATTTTGAATTGTAAATATGCTATTTTATAATTGAAGCCTACTGAGGCAGCCATTTTCCTGGGGAGGTGGAGAGCAGAGGTATCTGTATTTGGAAGAAATAGCACGGTTGTTATAAACATTGGTTGCCTAAACAACTAAAAAGAAGGCAAAACTAAACAAGAATAAAAACAAACAAGAAAAAAGCCTTCCTTCATGCAGAACAGTATCTGAAATTTCATTTTTCATGTTCACTGTATGTTAGTATGATTAAAACTACAAAACAGGGACTAAAGAAATGGGTCTGCTGTTCAGAGACCTTGCAGAGAACCCCCATTTGTTTCCCAATTTCTACATCTTGTGGAGCTACAACATTCTCTGTGATCTCTGCATGCATCCATGCATGACTGGCATACATGCATGTAGACACACATACATAGATATAAGTAAAAACAGGAGCATTTATTTTATGATAATATACACAACATCATTGTATTGGGTGTCAAAAAGTAACATTGCTCAGTATTACTTGAGTGCGTAAAAAATATTTACAGACAAGCTTGTTAATTGATGTCAGCAAATAATATTACTAAAATATTAATCATATTATTTATATTTAATTTTATTTAATCATATAATTTGGTTATTTATATCATAGTGAAGAAATTATTTTCCCTAATAGTTAATAAGTATTCAAGACAGCTGTGCAGATTCCCAGTCTGGGAGTAAATCCAGTTTTCTTTGTATGTGTGTGTGCACATATGTGTATATATATCCATTTCTCTACATGTGTATAAAGTCAGAGGACAGCTAGCTATAGTAATTATAGAGGTGTTATTCTCTCTCTCTCTCTCTCTCTCTCTCTCTCTCTCTCTCTCTCTCTCTCTCCCTTTCTCTCTCTCCCCTCTCTCTCTTTTCCTACTCTCTCCCTCTCTCTGGAAACAGGGATTCCAGTTGCCCAGAAACTTGCCAAACAGGCTTGGCAGGATATCCAGTCTCTTCCTAGGAATCCCTCCCCACACCTTTTTTTTTCTTTATGAAAGCTGCGAAAATGGCTGAAGGATGTATTATTGGAAGAGGAAGGCAAAACTTCCTTAAGATGCACTAATTATATGCAATATGCTAATATGCTAATGGGTTTGACTACCCTAAGACTGCCAAATTTTCTTTGCCACCTTTTGAGATAGAGATAATGAAGCTCATTTCAGAGTAGAATAAACTGAAGCTCAAAAGGTTAATAGCTTTGCACAAAGTAACAAAACTAACAAAGAACAAAAATGCAACCTCTGTCTCTCTAATATATCAACCTTTCTGACTCCCAACTCACATATTGATGCATTTTTTTTGATTCTTTGATAGTGTTAAATAATAGCTAATCATTTTGCATGGCTTTTTATCTTAGGGTTTTCAGTTTTATTCTCCATAAATGTATCTTTCCATGGCCTTGATTTTCTGAAATAATTATCACTGCTGACTAGTTCGACAAATGTACATGCCTTCCATTGTCAAAATTACATGCTTTAATCTTTTAAACTATTTTAGCTCGGAAAATTTAAGTCATGTACAAAGTAAACAGGACTATAATCAAGCCTCAGAATCCACGGTTCCCCTCAAAAGAGAAGCAATATTCATGGTTAATATCCTTTAGAGCTTATATTTCCGTTCGCTGTTCTCTCAGTCAGTTTTACAGGAAAAAATGAATACATTGAAATACAGATGTATTCACAAATATAGATGTTTTAACAAAGCAATTTTGATGAACAAATATGAATGTGTAAAATTCTACACCTTTCCTATGAAGGCATGGACCAATTGGATCATTCTGGTCTCTCTCTGATCCTCTAGGGATCTCAGTTACTGTCAAATTCAGAAACAACTATGGTTCTGAGTTTTTTCACCACAAATCAAGTTCATCTACCATCGAATTCCACATACATGGAATTTTACAATATGTTCTTCAGTGTGTCTCACTTTCCTCATGTGCTGCCTTGTTTGGCATTATTCACATTTTAAAAGTTTCAGTTTTTTTAATTATAGACTACGAGAACCATAAGTGTTATTACAAAAGTACTACCCGATATATGCCTTGGAAGTGTTTCTTCACAATCAATAGTTTCTTAGTTCATTTTAAACTGAATTTAAAAGATCTGAATGTCTTAATTTGCTCAAATTATAATCTATATTACATTTCTAGGATTATGCTTTTGGTTTAGTTGCATAAAATGTTTGACAAACTCCCAAACATATAATTTTCTTCTTGAAATTTGGAATTTTATATTTATCTCAACTTTGTAGCAATTTGGAGCATTAAAAAAATATAATTTTACCTGGTCGAGATCCAATTTTTCAGAATCCTGTAGTAAAATACTATCTGTTTTGCTCTGTTGTTTGGAGATTTCTACTAGAAATAAGTTCTTTCAAGTACAAATTTGGGGGCCAGTTTCTAGCCTCTCTCTCTATTCAATTGAACTAATCTCTCTTTCTTGACACTCTTTCACACTGCCTGACACTTTAAGTTCATTATTAATGAAGAGGTCTTAACTTCATAAATTAAACCTTATAATTTTGTTTGATTTCAAGATTATTTTTCTTATTTCCCCATGAAATTTTGAATGGACTTAGCATTTAAAAATAGTGCATTTGCCTATTTATTCAAACTTTTGACTTACATTAGTAATATTTTAAAATGTTCAGTGTGTATGTTTTGAAAATATTTTGTGATATTTACTCTTATTATTTTTTCTATGTCATTGTCATTTGTACTTATTTTAAAATCATTTTATTTTTCTCATATTTACCTGGCATGTTCCAACCTTAATATACAAAGTTATTCTAGAAGTTAAATTTTGTAGGTTGCAGAAAAATCGTTCTGTATATGTTTTATAATCTGAATCCTTTTTAACTTTTAAACTTGTGACATTGCACTAGCTAAAATCTCAGGTACATTAGTCAGTAGAAGTGAAAAAAGGGTGGTCTCATAAATCATTCTGGAGCTTAATGAATAATATTTGAACTTTGGCGATTATGGATGATGCTAGCTCTGGGCATTAAAATATACTATCAGTTAAGGAATTTTCTGGCCACTCCCAATTTACCAAGAATTATCATTTTTCATTAATCCGAAAAGATGTTGCATTTTATCATAGCCCCCTTTTCTTTTTTTTAATTGTAAAACTATTCCTCCAATGAAAAGCTAATGCAGATTGCTGCTAGTGTTATGTTTTAATTAATAGAGCAAGTTATATTTACTTAAATTTAATAATTTAAGTAACCTTATTGTATAGGGGTGAATCCCATCTAACACAATGCATTTTCCTTTGTATGTTTTGTTGGATTTAGTTTTAAAAAATTCTGTTACAGATTGTCCTACCTTTGTATGTAAGTGTTATTTATTCATAACTTCCTATACTTACAATATTGCTTTCTTATTAAATTATAGATTAACAGTTCTGAGGAATTTCATGGGCATATACTTTTTCCATACAACTTCAGTGTCTACCACCTTATGAATAAAATAAATAGATGGGATATATTCTGAGATGAATATATATTTAAGAATGCTATTTACACATCAGAAAAATAAAATCTGATGCATGTGCGGGCCTGTAGATTATCATTAAAAAAAAGTAGAGTGCAAATACAACTACCACATGATCTCAGGCATATATGGGAACAGGACATTGGTTACTAGAGGTTGAGAAGGGTATCCAATATGGATAATTGAAAAAGTTGGCTCATGGATACTTAGTAACAGGTTGGATCAACAAAATTTCTCTATGCTAATGTGCATAATGGTGAATATGTCTTTGTGTGCATATGTGTGAAATATCTTGTGCACTCATTTTAAATATGTTTTTATTGAAAATATATTTTTTCATGCAACATATTCATGTAGACAGAGACTGTGTAACATGAAGGGCCAGGCCTGCTTGTTTGTGTTTTCTGTCCCGCCCAGTCCCCCAACCGTTTAGTCCCAAAGAAAAATCACACATAAATCTCTATAAGTTATAAAGCTAATTGGCCCTTTAGCCCTAGCCTCTCACTGGCTAACTCTCACATCTTGATTAACCCGTTTTTTTGATCTATGTTAGCCATGTGGCTCAGTACCTTTTTATAGTGGGGCAGCTCACATCCTGCTGCTTCGGTGGTCTGGGCAGGTGCACTCATTTTTAAATATGTTTTCATTGAAAATGCAACATATTCATGTAGACAGAGACTGTTTGTCCATTCCCATTCACCCAGATCTGAAATAATCACACAAAAATGTATTAATTAAAACAGTGCTTGGGAAGTCACTTAAGTGTATCACTAGATAGCTCTTATATCTTAAATTAACCCATTTCCATTACTTTATATTTTACCAAGAGGTTCATTGTTTACCAGCAAGGTTCCAGCTAATGGCTGGCATCTTTCTCCTTTGTTGGCTACATGTTGTCTCCCTGACTCACCTACTCTCTCTCTCTCTCTATATATATATATATCTTTTCTAGCCTGGCTATGTTCTGACTATCCATTGATTGAAAGCAGCTTCTTTATTCACCAATGAAATTCACAGCATACAGAGGGCAATCCCACATCATATTCAGATTATGGTTGTCCCTCCTACAATTTCAAGAACCTTCCAAATTTCCACTCACCAATCCTATAAATAAATAAACAATTAAATAAACTATATTTTTCAAAAAAATAGAAAAAAAGAACGTTTAAACATTTTTTCCACAATGGGATGGTTCATGTTTGAGGTGGTAGATATGTATAACCCCAATTAATTGAGTGTGTAAGTGTTGTGTGTGTGTATGTATATGTGTATGTAAACATCATGTCACTCCTTTAATATATACAATTTTATATTTGTGTGCATATTTCAGCTACTTAAGAACTATGTCTACAGTGAAGATTCTCCACTGGGAGACTCAGTGAATATGTGGGTTTGTTAATGTTTGTCTGGAGTTGAGAATTTGAATCAGTGTTCATTCAGAATTCTACAAAGGCTTTTTGCATGAGTGTGGTAATTGATCTATTTCTAGATTCTTTGAAGTAATGAAGTAATAAGAATCAAATAGTAATAATAAAGAGCTTCAGATATATTTATGTGTGCAGTTATTAAAACACTTCATACTAGTGTTTATCCATATTCTTATGCTATCCAAAGGAAACTTTATGTTTGTACAATTTAGAGAAGTCATGTCCAGAAACCATGAAGCCATTTGAGGAAATTCATTGTTATAATTTGATTTCTCTAGAACCATTCAGTTCCCAAAATCTATATTAGCTGAAGAAAGCTAGAGGAACAGAAGAAAGACATATATTTTAAAAGATGAATTTATTAGATTACTTTTCACAGTGAAAGGCTAAATGGTCCACACTGGTCATCTAGAGATGAGATCCACAGAGACCACAGGTGCTTGTGAGTTTTCAGTTGTTTCTGGGGACTAGGTGCCATCAAATAATGGACTAATGATGCTACCCAATTTGAGGCAACAACTCATAAACTCCCAGGAGAGACATCAGTGGAAGTCTAAAGTCAAAGGCCGAGGAAGCTCTTGTGCAATTATGATGGCTAAAACAATAAATGTTCTGCTGCTGAAGGACTGTGCTACAACATGCTCACTTCTCTGGTGAGGTTCCAGAGGCTTCAAAAGGCTCTACAATATTCCAGCCTACCAACACCAGGGGACCCAGTGTTTATGTGCATGAAAATATTGGGTATATTTGATATTCAAGTGACAGCAGAAACCTAGGAAATTATAATTTGAGTGTAATTGTGAGGAAGATTCCTGAGAATACTGCATTGAGTGTCCATCTCATTCTAGAGCAAAATGAGTACTGTTGAAAATTAAATGACAGACATTAAAAGGGTACCAGGGAAAAGGCATCTTCACACACTGTAGATTTTAATGCAAAATAGTGTGACCACTATGGAAATCATAATGGAGTTTGTGATAACACTAAAATTCTGTATGCTGTTCTAAATCACTCTTTGGAATATATTCAAAGAAAAACAAGCATCCTACATAGGTACTTGCATATCTGCATTTATTGTAGTAGGATTCATAATGGCAAATTTATAAAGTCAGCCTATATGGATAAAGGAAATGCAGTATATATATATATATATGTATTTACATATATACTCATTATGTATTTACACATACTCATATGAATGTACATCACAAATATCGAAAGGCCATGTCCTGGTTTAATTTTTTCTTCTGTGATTGAATAACAATGACAATAAGAAAGAGAGTAGCAACAGGTTATATTTTAGCTTACAATTTCAGGTTACTATCTGTCATTGCAGGAGAGCTACTCAAGGAGAATCTATGGATAAAAAGTCACAATCCCATTCAACAATCAAGAGTAGATAGAAATTACTGCTTGCATACTCACTTGCTTGCTTGTAGTCATTTCAGTTTATTCTTATATAGTTCATGTCCCAATGTCTAGGGGATGTTGCATCCTCAGTAGTCTGAGTCTTTCACAATTACTTATTAAAGAAAATCCCCTATCACATCCATAAGCCACCCAAATGTAGAAAAATTCTTCATTGAGTCTGTCCTCCCAGGTGATTCTAAGTCATGTAGAGTTGACAAGTAATGCCAACCAGCACAGAGAACTACTGGCGAAAAACAGGGGAAAAAACATATAAAAGAAAAATACAGAAAAATCTAGTAGAATATTGGGGAAATGTTCAAATAAATGATATTTTTGAGTTTAAACATTGTTGTGAAACATTTAGAAATATCTAGTGAATATAAGCCATTAAAATGTTAAGTAGAAAACCAAAATTAACTCAGTAAACTTGGCTATGATTCTGGTAACCTGTGAAGATTTTAAGGAAGGGTATTTGATCTTCTATTTCTACATATTCACTTCCCAGCACAGTATCTTTCCAGAGAAATTTTCTAAGTAATTAAGTTGAATTTTAGTAGTGACAGTCATGCTATTGATGTTATAATGTTTTCTTATCTTTTAAAGGAAATTTGGGACTCTAAAGATGGATGGATATTTAGGCACTTTCAAAATTGTCTTTGTCAATATTGCTCATTGATGATCACCAATCTTAAATAACTATATTGTTATCTCCATATTTTTATTTCATTTAGACATTACTTCATTTAGTGAAATTGATATAATGACGCCTACCCACACAGTTTTATTTCTAGAAGTGTAATTGAATAACACCCTACTCAACACAATCTGTCAACATATTTATATTTTTGAAGAGAAAAAGGAGTATTTATAACTCTTCACTCATAAATTCCTTGTGCATTATTTTATTTATTCACTTAATACAAAAATTTTAAAAATGTATCATTTTTAATTTTTGTTGTGTTCAAAAAATTAATGTGAAAAACATTGGCATATATTATACACACTAATAGGCTTCAACATGTCATGTCATTTATATATATATATATGTATATACACACACACACATATACATATATATATATATATACCATTCTATGCTTTGATCATATTCCCAATACTCAATTATTCCTTTGCTTTCCTTTCACTGTACATGATCCCTTTGTCTCAAATATCACTAAACTCACCACGTTCTACTTTCCAGTCTCCTTGATAGTACTCAATGAGTTTTCCTAGAATTTTTTATAGAGTGTGATAAAAGTTTTTTTTTATTTTTACAAGAGAATGTACACCTTAAGAATGTTTACAATACGGAGAAAAATTCTGGTTCTGCTCCCATTGTCTTAGGGAATGGTAAGGCCTCATGGGTCCCTGCAACTACTGTGATAAAGGCTTATAGGCCAAGTCTTTGAAGATTGTATTAAGGTAATGAAAACTACTGTGGTTTCAAATAAGTGTTGTTTTTTTTCTGTTTTGTTTTGGTTTTGCACACAAGGTTAGTGGTCTAGGCTACCATTCAACTTGCTCTTACAAATTTGCTTTCTGGAACTGTGAGGGTATTTACATATATCGTCCATAATTCATTGCTTCTCTTTAACTTGACTACTTATGAGTCCCTGGTGTTACTTTAGAACATTGCCAATGAAACTTTTCTAACCACAGATGAAAGCAATGTAATCTATGACCATGGTGACTTAGAAGAATATTTGACACATATATTATGTCTGTTTAGCAAAACAACAGCA
This sequence comes from Microtus obscurus, assembly GCA_963919715.1. Classification (NCBI taxonomy): domain Eukaryota; kingdom Metazoa; phylum Chordata; class Mammalia; order Rodentia; family Cricetidae; genus Microtus; species Microtus obscurus. The sequence goes on along the minus strand of CAWTZC010000854.1, from coordinate 966,237 downwards.
GTTGCTTTCCCACAAGGGTCTGTAATCTCCCAAGTCATAGCTTCTTTTCATGTTTATCATAGCAGCCCTGAATGTTCCCCTGCAGAGCAAGAATCAAATATAATCAGAGAGTGGTTGGTTACACCCATAACAGACTTGCCTCTTTCACACCAATGGATTCATCTTTTCTGGCAGGTTGGTGTTGTTGCCCACAGAGTTCACAGCTCATTAAGATTGTGGAGGATATTTTTCCCCCTGTGAGCCTGCACAGCACCTTAGAACACATGAATGCTTGACAGAAGGAAGGAAGCTTCCATACTGGCTCTATTCTGACTTCTCTGTGTCTTGGTACCAAGGCAGGTGATGTCTTTAGTAACATTGTCAGTTAGCTAAGGATGACCACCAACAGAAGTGCCAACTGCCTGTCTTATGTTGGGGACCTGAGGGACCTTTCTCATAATAGCTTATAGGAAGATAGTCCACCTTGTGAGGGTTTGTTTAGGCACTGGGAGAAAGTTTTCCACGCATTACAGCACAAAATATATAATGCATACATGACCATATTAAATTGGAAAAAACATGATTATATATTTACATATATTCTCTAATTTTATTCTCTTATATGTTCATGCATTTAACCAAGAAGGCATTCTAAATATTCTGCTACTAAAACTGAGTCATTCAGTTCACAATATATGTTCTTTAACAGAATCATTACTAAATGGTTGATGCTTTTGCTCCCGATGAAATTCCTTCATGTTATTAAAATTTCTTACAGCTAATATAAATTGTAAGGTTAAAAAATACAGTTATTGCTGGTTCATTTTCTTCTAAAAGTTGCTAAATGGAGAAAAAATATTAGCAAGCACCAACCATAAAACAATGCTGACATAAGGAAGGAAATGTTCTTGTGGTAGGTAACTGTATTCACAAATGTATGGATTTGCATATCAGTAAAGATTGACTGAAAAAAAATGAAATGAGAGGTTGTACTCAATACTCTTAGAGTATTCTCTAGTGTGCTTATACATATACTTCAGAGAGGTTTTTTTTTATCAAATCAGTGTCAAATATTAAAGGAGAATCAAAGAATTCAAAGAGAAGAAATAAAAGCAGTTCATCACGGGCTTAAGGGTTTTGTTTCTTGGTGTACCATCTGCACTGTCACAGCTCCGGAGGAGGTTACACTGTCTGCTGAGAGCACTGCTGTTTTGTTGCCTGAAACACTGTTAGCAGGTGGTAAGGACGAGGAGAAGGCAGAAAATGAACATGTGCCACTTAAGAAAGGAAGACTTGTTCCAGCTAGTCCTAAGAAATAGTAAATGGCAATTCCACAATATGTTGTGTCAGAAATTGATAGCCAACTCGTCAGCGTCCTGAGAAAGCTAAAGTACATTTATTAAAAAGCTATAAATATTGGTGTTTATATTCTCTACAGCACTGAGCTGGGAAGGCCTAATAATGACGAATGTTATTATGAAGCACCCTTCACTCTCACAAGCTGTGCAATCTGGCAAGATACATTAGTGACAAATTTATTTTTGTTATATTGAGACACTCTTAAATGACATCTTGTATTCCTGACTGAGATAGCTCACCTTTTTCATTTTTTCTTTTATTACACATAAAATTGATATTCTACTGTTCCATCACAATATTCCAACAATTACTCTAATGCTAGAGGACTTTTTTTTTCTCCCTAGGAATTCCTCCAACAGGACAGAATGGCTTCTACTCTAGGTAGACAGCAATGTAGAGTACAAGTTAATTAGCCTACTGCTTCATGGAGGATGATCCTAAAATGTCTTAAAGGGAAAGTCCTAGGAGGATATGAAATACTAAATTTGTTTGCACTATTTTGTAATGCTGATCATTAGTCTATAGTTCCACTCCTTTCATCTTTTAGAATAATTTTACAATAATATCTCCTACTTAGAATTGAAGTTTTAATTGTAATGCGAGGTTTTATATGATGTAAAATGACAAATGATGCATAGCTACAAGATTTCTATTAGCAAAATTATGCATACTATATGTGAATAAATATATAAAGGAAATTGTGGTATAAATGTAATAATTCTACTAGAAAGATCTTTAATAAGTGATAAGTATTCAAGGATTATTCACTAAAAAATTTGTTGTATTGCAAAATTTGAGAATACAACAGCAAAAATTAATAAGTTATTAAGAGTAAGATTAGTCAAGTTCTAAATAGTTTTCAAGAACAAGTGTTTGATTAGTACACTGGGTTTCCAGGACTTGGGATCTGAAATTAGGCCTTTGCTATGAGCAGTTATGTTCAGGATTTTCTAATAATTGTGTGGTCTTTTTTATCTATCCTAGACATGAAAGATTTATTTGAACTACATTGTGTCCTTAAAAGGATTAATGTCTAACGATAAACTTGAACCTACCACTTTTGTACAATATTCATAAATCTGCCTGACACAGCATCATAATACAATCAGAATTTTGTCTCTGTCTCTGATTCTGAACATCACCACTGTCTAAGCAACTGAAAACCTTATCCTCAACAACCCACTCCCCTTTCCGGCTTGCACTTCTCTTTTGGATGTAAGTATCATTCATCATGTCAGCTAAGACTGAAACTGACAAATTAGGTTTGAAGTCTAGAACCTCCCAATCTTTTATTAGTATGATTTCTGGAACACAGCCACACCCTTTCACTCACACGTGCTTTAGGGTTGTTTCCGTGCTATGATGGCAGACTTGATTATTTGCAGTGCAGAGCATAAGGGTAACAAATCCAGAGATGTTTGCTTTCTCTCCCTTTGTAGAAAAGTTCCTGAGTCTTGATTTACCACTTCTGTTTGAACAGTTGTCAACTGTAGACATAACCTTTTAGGAAAGAGGGTTATCATATTTAACACCAAGATAAACATTGTTCTATTTAACACCAACATAAACATTGTCATATTTAACATCAAGATAAACATTGTCATATTTAACACCAACATATTCACTATTGGTCCTGTCTTGCCAGCCTGTAATCCTAGCGTAACTTTGGAAGCAACTTACCTGGTCCATAAAACAAATTTTTATTTTCTGTGTGGTGCTGTTTCCTAACAACTTTGGTCACAATGAAGATAATGAGAATGAGACACAAATGGTCTCTTTTGTCTCCCTCATTCTCCATTAAATACATGCAAACCTAATTAATTGTTCATGTTAGATTGAATATAGGCTTGTGTGTTTCACACACCAGCCTCTGTACTGAGGTTTCTGTTATTTCTCCAAACTGGAGAATCTGTGATTTGTAGCGGAGACAACATAGCGTGAGAGCACAGTTGTTAGTTACACTTCTGTGGCTCAATTTTCAGCCCAGGTCCATGGGCTCTGACTATAAACATATTATCACAATGCATTCTGAAATTTTAAGTTATTGAAATAATTTGAAAATAGTAAAATCACCAAATTTATTAAAAATAATCAAATTAGAATTTATATGTATGTTCAGTAATACCGATAACAAAATTCTTTATTATTGTATTTTACACATTTTAAAATATATTTCCTTATATTTTGAGTTCATACTCAGACTTCATAAGGTTATATGATATAAAATATTTCAAAGGCTGCAATTCATCAGCATGTGCTTGCCATTATTAGTAACATTATTAAGAATCCCCTCAGGGCCTGGTATATGATACACTTCTGTAAAGACGACTCGGATAACTGGACTATTCTTCCCATGCTTGAAAGCACACCCTCTTTACTCTTGGCAGTGCTGAGATAATGCATATAATACTATTTTTGAAAGGGGTATCACATTATGTCTTGGTTTTTACCAAATAAATCATGCCAAATATGTTGGTCTAACAGCAAAAGGGAGCTACTTAGATAAGGGTCTCTGAGGCTTTATGTATAGGTGTAAAGAATTTGTAAATATAAACAGAGAAACAGTTTAACAAGAAATATCAATTCACTTTGCAAATAGCAATAATCACTTTTTCAGGATAATATTAACTTTTTAAGTGTAAAATTCAAACAAATTAATAACAAATATATTTTGAAAAATGGAAAAAAATGAAGAACAAAAGTAATCAAAGGGAAAAAAACTAAAAATGTTCAAGTACTCCAAACACGTATCATATTACTGTTATAAAGAAGAATAAAGGAACAGTGATAGGCTAGAGACCACTACTTATATCACATTTCTTGTAGACACCTCCACTCTGCATAACGTGTATGGAAAACGTATGGAGTTCATGCAATATTATTGATATAAGAACATATTTATTTATTTATTTATTTTGATACATGAAGCACATAGCTTACTAATATAATAATTTTCCTAAGAATTAGTGTTTATTTTTCTTAGACCCTGTACTATAATCTTATTTTCCTCTATCTTGATGTTGATAGGTAGAGAAAACATTAAGATATCAACTACTTTTGGAGTTGCACAAATCATACCATATTCTGTAGGCATTAATCTTGGTTAGATCTTATAGAACTGGGTTAATGCACTCTAGAACAGGTTGTTATGTAGGCATAACAATGGTTTATTTTTTCTGGATTTCTAGCTCTTCTAAATATTTATTTACCTTGCTTCTAGTACCTGCGATGTTATTTTGTGATGTCATGCAGCATACCGCGATGCTACAAGAACACAAAGTGGTTATCCCAGTGCAGTTTAGATATTTTAGCCATCATAATTATTAGTTAGATAGGCATCATTTTTTAAGTGCTCAATCTCAAGTATCTTGGTACAAGAGGACACCAAGTATACAAAACTATTATACTGAAGTTGGACATACAACCTAATAGGTGCAGGCACAAAAATCAGAGACCCACTTGTTCTCAGAGTCAGGAGTCTTATAAAAGTTTTAAGCTATAGCTATATTATATATGCAGAGGACATGATGCAGATCCATGAGCTCAGAGGAACTTGTACTCATGGTGTGTTCTATCCCTTAGGGTCTTACAACCTTTTCACATCTCTTTCTTTGGGATTCCCTGAGATATGAGGAGCAGGATTTAATAAAGACCCCCCCCCCCATTTAGACTTTTTCTGCATGGCTTTTGGTCTCTGAATCTCCTCTCTGGTCGTGACTGGATAAGGCACTGATCTGAGAGTATAGCCAATATTATATGTCATTTTATTGATCCTTTTTTATAAAAAAATTTATTCATATGTAATATATACAGTGTTCTGCCTGAACATCAGAAGAGGCCCCAGATCTTCTTATAGATGGTTATGAGCTACCATGTAGTTGCTGGGAATTGAACCCTTGGTTGTGAGCTACCTAAGTTGGTCACTAAGGATTGAACTCAGAACCTCTAGAACAGATAGTACTCTTAACCTTTCATCCCTGTCTCCAATCTGATACTTACTTTTCTTTTCTTTACAAGCAGTCATGTTTGATTTTAGCTTATGTATATGAGCTATCTCATCTGTGGTTCTTGATGAACAAAACAGAAAACAAAGTTGGTTTTGAGCTTCTTTACCTAGAGTGTGCTTCATGTCAAATTAGACATAGGTTGGCTGCTCCCACAAGTACTGTTCCACTATTGCCCTAGCATATTTTACAAGTAGAATAGATTGTAGGTCAAAGGTTAGTGTCTGGCCTGGCATTCATTTTTCTCTTCAGCAGTATACTAAGTATCTTTCCACACCAAAGAGACTAGAACTTAGAGGTGAAGGCTCCATGTAAGTATCAGTTCAACTTCTCCAGGATCAACCTGTTGTGTAGGTGTTATTCTCAACACTTTTATCCCACCCTCACTTTGTGAAAAGCAATCCTTTGTCTTAGCAACAGTCTGGATTATTCGTGGTTCCTGTGGGACTCCCTTGGCCAACAAATCAATTGAATGCGACCTAGTCCCACAACTGGAAGCCTAGTCTGGGGACAAGAGATGAGCAGTTAAGACTGTTTCCCCCATTACTAGGAGACCTATTTAAGATAACTTTCATATATTCCAAGAAGTTTCCACTGCATTAGGTTCCCCATGACTCCCCAAATACCCCAAATTCTAGCTGTCTTTCCTTGCACTCTCCTCCTCTAACCCATTTTCCCACCTGATTTTTCATGTCTCTCCCCAGTACACTCATTACATCTGCCCTATTTCCTCTTCCCAGGGTTGTCCATTTATCTCAGCTAGGCCACCCATTTTTGTTTATAGTTTGGTTGTCATTTACTTAAAGACTAATATTTACTTATAAGCAAATACATACCATATCTATCTTTTTGGATCTTGGTTACCTCACTCAGAATGGTTTTTTCCTAGTTCCATCTATTTGCCTGAAATTTACGTGACATCATGATTTAATAAAACTATTGAGTATTATTTCATTAGGTAACTGTACCACCTTCTTTATCCATTATTCTGTTGAAGGACTTCTAGGTTGTTTCCATTTTCTGAATATTATGAATAAAACCACAATGAACATGATTGAGCAAGTGTCTTTTGGGTATATGCCCAACAGTAGTATAGCAGGCTCTTGAGGTAGATCTGGTCCCAAATTTCTGACTGACCATCATATTAATTTCCATAGTGTGTGTGCATATTTGTACTTTCACCTACAATAAAAGAGTGTTTCTGTTGCTTCATATCATCTCCAGCATAAACTGTCACTTGTGCAATTAATTTTAGCCATTTTGATAGATGAAAGATGGAATCTCAAAGTAGTTTTGATTTGCAGTTCTCTGATGGCTAAGGATTTTAGCACTTTTAAAACTATTTTAGTCATTTCCTGTATTGAAAATTATCTGTTTATTTGTACCCCATTTCAATTAGATTGTTTGGGTTTTGGATATCTAGTTCTTGAGTTTTTTTTTTCTTTATATAATTTGGATATGAGTCCTCTATTGGATGTGGAGCTGATGAAAATATCTTTTCCTACTTGTAGGTTACCTCTCTGTTTGGTTAATGATTTCCTTTTCCCAATAAAACAGTTTCTCAATTTCATGGGGTCCAATTTATTAATTGTTGATCTCAGTGCTTACACAATTGGTATTCTGTTCAGAAAGTTATCTTCTGCGCTGATGCATTCAAGGCCAGTATATACTTACTCTTCTATCAGGTTCAGTGTTTCTGACTTTATAAAGTCTTTGATCCAGGAAACAAAGAGAACAATACAAAGAATTAATAAAACTAAGAACTGTTTCTCTGAGAAAATCAACAAGATAAATACTTATTCACACTAACAAAATGACAGCAAAACCACCCAAATTAACAAAATAAGAAACAAAATGGGAGATTTTTTGATAACAGCTTCTAGTTCTTCACGACTAACCGGTCTATTTAGATCGTTCACCTGGTCTTGATTTAGCTTTTGTATATGGTACTTATCTAAAAAGATGTCCATTTCTTTGGCATTTTCCAGTTTTGTGGCATACAGGCTTTTGTAGTAAGATCTAATGATTCTCTGAATTTCCTCTGTGTCTGTGGTTATGTCCCCCTTTTCATTTCTGATCTTATTTATTTGCGTGTTCTCTCTTTGTTGTTTAATTAGTTTGGATAGGGGTTTGTCGATCTTGTTGATTTTCTCCAAGAACCAACTTTTTGTTTCATTGATTTTTTGAACTGTTTTCTGTGTTTCTATTTTGTTGATTTCAGCCCTCAGTTTGATTATTTCCAGTCTTCTACTCCTCCTGGGCATGTCTGCTTCTTTTTTTTCTAGAGCTTTCAGGTGTGCTGTTAAGTCCCTGATGTATGCTTTCTCTGTTTTTTTTTTAAGTGTGCATTTAGTGCTATGAACTTTCCTCTTAGCACTGCTTTCATCGTGTCCCATAGGTTTGAGTATGTTGTCTCTTTATTTTCATTAAAATCAAGGAAGACTTTAATTTCTTTCTTAATTTCTTCCTTGACCCATGTGTGGTTCAGTAGTTGACTGTTCAGTTTCCATGAGTTTGTCGGCTTTCTAGGGGTAGCATTGTTGTTGCCTTCTAACTTTAATCCGTGGTGATCTGATAAGACACAGGTGGACACTGATATATTTTTGTATCTGTGGAGGTTTCCTTATTGAAAACACTATCCTGAGTGAAGTAAGCCAGACCCAAAAAGAGGAACATGGGATGTACTCACTCATATTTGGTTTCTAGTCATAAATAGAGGACATTGAGCCTATAATTCGGGTTCTTAGAGAAGCTAAATAAGAAGGAGAACCCAAAGAAAAACATATAGGCATCCTCCTGAAGATTAACCTTCATCAGGCGATGAATGGAGACAGAAACAGAGACACACATTGGAGTACGGGACTGAAATCTCAAGGTCCGAATCAGGATCAGAAGGAGAGAGAACACGAGCAAGGAACTCAGGACCGCGAGGGGTGCACCCACACACTGAGACAATGGGGATGTTCTATCGGGAACCCACCAAGGCCAGCTTGCCTGGGTCTGAAAAAGCCTGGGTTAAAACCGGTCTCACTGAACATAGCGGACAATGAGGACTACTGAGACCTCAAGAACAATGGCAATGGGTTTTTGATCCTACTGCACCTATTGGCTTTGTGGGAGCCTAGGCAGTTTGGATGCTCACCTTACTAGACCTGGATAGAGATGGGTGGTCCTTGGACTTCCCACAGGGCAGGGAACCCTGATTGCTCTTTGGGCTGTTGAGGGAGGGGGATTTGATCGGGGGAGGGGAGGGAAGGGGAGGTGGCGGTGGGGAGGAGACAGAAATCTTTAATAAATAAATAAATAAATATAATAATAATAATAATAAATAAGAAAGAAACAAAATGGGGAGCATATCCTCAGAAATCAAGGAACACCAGAAAGTCATAAATACATATTTTAAAAACCTGTACTCCACCAAACTGGAAAACCTGGAAGAAATGGAAAATTTTCTTGATAGGTAACACTTATTAAAGTTAATTCAAGATCAGGAAAACAATTCAGAAGATAACCCTGGTAAAATAGAAACATTCATTAGCAATCTCTCAACCAAAAGATGCCCAGGACCAGGGAGTTTTAGTGAAGATTTTGTAACCAGAATTTCAAAGGAGAGTTAACACCAATATTCCTTAAATTATTCCACAAAATAGAAAGGGAAGGAAAATTGCTCAATTCATTTTTCTGAGGCCGTAGTTAACCGGATTCCCAAAGCTCATAAAAACTCAATAAAGAAGCAGAATTACAGGCCAATTTTTGATATGAACACAGATGTAAACATAAGTTCTATTCAAGGGGTATGTCACTGACAGTATGACCATACACCAGTGAGTATATGGATAACAGAAATTGGATAACTTTTGGTTGGAGAGGAGGTCACAGATCAGGGTGAGGGGTGTGGCTAGGGAAGAACTGGGAAGCAAATGTGATAGGGGTATATGATAAATAATCTCCAAAGAATCAATAAAAAGATTATGTAGGGTAAACAAAAAAGAAAAAGAAAGCCAAAATCATAAAGCCAAGCAGATAAAGTTGTTGACAAGATGGCAACAACAACAACAACTAAATATCCCAATACTTGCAAACTCAATTAAGCACATATCGAAAAGATTATTTACCACAATCAAGTAGGGTTCATCTCAGACATGCAGAAATTGCTCAATATTAAAAAATCAGTCAAGGTAATCTGTCATATAAACACACTTAAAGAAAATACCCACATGCTTATCTCATTAGATATAAAAAAAGGGCTTTTGACAAATTGCAATATGACTTCATGATAAAAATTCTGGAGATATCAGGGATGAAAAAAGCATATGTACCCATAACAATGGCAATTTGTGTCAAACCTAAAGCTAATATCAAATTAAATCAAGAAAAAAATAAAGTAATTACACTAAAATCAATAAGCGGACAAGGCTGTCCACACTCACTATATCTATTCAATATATTACTTGAAGATGTAGCTAGAGTAATATGCAACATGACAACTGAATGATATCAAGGACACATAAATTAGAAAGAAAGAGGTCAAAGTATCATTATTTGCAGATGACATGATAGTATACATATGTAAAGGTTGGTGAATGTTTCTGTCCTACCTGGTCATGCAGCCATTCAGTCCTAAAAAATTACACAAAAGTCTACATTACTTACAAACTGGTTTGCTTAGTAGCTCAGGTGTTTTATTAACTTTTTCATACGACATCTTAACCCATAATTCTTCCCTGTGTTAGCCATGTGAATTGGTACCTATTATCAGCAAGGCGTTCTCATCTTGCTTTCTCTGCTTCTGGGTGATGGCTGCAGACTGACTCTTTCCTCTTCTCAGAATTCTTTTGTTCTCATTGCCCCACTTCTTCTTCCTGCCTGGCTACTGGCCAATCAGAATTTTATTAAAAATAATACAAGTAAAAGGATAAAAGATCATTTTCCCCACAACATGTAACCCAAAAAATTCTACCAGGATACTCCTGCAGCTAATAAACACTTCAGTAACGTGGATGGATTCAAGATTAAATTTAAAAAGTCAACGTTCCTCCTATATATAAATGACAAACTGAATGAGAAAGAAATCAGGGAAACAATTTATTTGACAATAACTTCAAATAATTTAAAATATCTTGAGGTAACTCTTACCAAGCAAGTAAAAGACTTGTATGGCAAAAATTTCAAGTCTTTAAAAAAAGATATTTAATAAAGTATCAAAAGATGGAAAGATTCCCCATGTTCATGGATCATTAGGATTAGTAAAATAAAAATGGGCATCTCACCAAAAGCTGTCTACAAATTTAATATAGTCACCATTGAAATCCTAACACAATTCTTTATAGACCTTGAAAGGATAATATATTCAACTTCATATATGAAAGTAAAAAACCCAGTATAGCTAAAACAATACTAAATAACAAAAGAGCAGCTGGATGTATTATAACCCATGATTTCAAGTTGTATTACAGAACTATAGTAGTATAAATCACATGGTATTGGTAGAAAAAGAGACACATTGATCAGTAGAATCAAACTGAAGAACCAGACATAAATCCACACACCAATGGACTCTTTATGTTTGATAAAGAAGTGATAAATACCACTGGATAAAAAACTGCCTCTATAATAAATGGTGCTGATCAAACTCGGTCTCTGTACAGAGAGGAATGCAAATAGAGAAGGTTCTTTGATGATAGGACTGCATTTCTTGTGCATGTAAGGACAAATGCTTATAGTATGGTTGGAGAATATGCTAACTTTTTAATGTTGTAGTTGTAAGATTCACCCTTTTATGATTTGCTACTCACTGGTATCATTTATATTTGTTACTTATTTCTATAATGTTAATCCTCTAGACAGTTAATGGCTTAGAGGCCACTCTTTACTACTTTCTTTCTGTACAATGTGTAGATTTCACAATTTTATACTTGGTTCCAATTATGTGATTCACATTGCTTTCAGTGCCTTATAAACAATTTTGTTCATATACCATTTTCTGAAAATGGTGTCATATCATATTGAGATAATAAGTAAAGGATCACATAACATTCAATGAATTCTCTCTAGTGAACTCAAGTCTACATTTGTTAGTAATGCCAATAAGATAACAAAATCTCTATAAAATTGACAATGTGCATTAGAAGTCTTGTTATCATAAACTGAAATTATCCAAATATCATTGTATAGATGGAGCAGGCTATATCTATGTATTTAGGGATATATAACAACAAATAATGGAAAGAAACTGAATTTAAAAGAGAACAAAGGTTATATGAGATGGTGTGGAAGGAGGAAAGGGAAGGGGAAATAAAGAAATCATATTATTTAAAAGTCAAATAATAATTTTTAAAACGTGAGTGTCTGAATAATTGTGGCATTCACAAAAAAGACTATGCTTAATTTTAAAGGTATTATTTTTATTTTAAGAGAATAATACTTGAAGAAAGCCTGTGACTAACAGAGACCTTGGATCTATTATTGGAAATGACCCAGGATATTACCTACATACCATTGCCTCTGACCTTTAATATATCCTACAGTTTTAGGGGAAAAAAGCAAAATAAAAATAATATCTTTGTGAAAAATGAATGAATCTGAAGTAGTGCAGCAGTAAGTTTCACACAAGAGCTATAGGCCTCAGGAAATGTATGATACGCAGCATAGGATCACTGAACACTGATGATAAGGACAGCCACAAGCTTTCATCACCTTATCCCATTCACTTAATAACATTTGTATAACGTTAGACAACAAGAATTCTGGGGATGACAGAAAGCAAATCTGGGTATTTCTTGTGCTATATTAATTAATTCTCTTCTGAAGACATGCAATAGCATAAGACCATAGCAATATATTCTAAAATTTGTATTGGTAGATCAAGATCATGTTTTATACTAAAGTATAATGTAAATGAGTTAATATGAATACTAGTGGTAAATTCAATGGAAAATAAAATATTTAACACCATTTTAATAAGGATATATGCAGCAACATGACATGCTCATTAAAAAACTGTCTTTATATTGAGTATATTTTCAGTACATGTAATATATTCAGTGTATATTACAGTAATTTAGTATACTTATATTAAGACTTATATTAAGTATAATTAGGTGTGTCTATATATGTGTAGGGAAATAAATATATATTCAGGCTTTTTAATTTTTTTGCATATAATTGATTATATTTCTACACTAAAAGTCAATATCCAAATATTAAAAGCAATTTTCACAGTACTATTAGTGTTGAACACATTTTCTAGTAGCTTTACTATGTACAATTTTACATCTTCATGATAAACAATAATTTATAAAATTGGGTATAGTTCTCTCTGAACTGTTTCCTGCTTTTTGTTGGGTGAAGTAATTTTAGGGTTTGTGGTAACCTTTCAGGAAGTCTTGGTCCATCAAACTGCACTAATCTAGAAGGGTTTCATAGAGTCTTATCCTTTGTGGAAAAAAAAGCAGAACCTTTTTTTCAAAACAACATATCCTTATACCCAAATTTTGAAGTCAAGATACCTTTATGTTTGTTTAGCTTAGCAACCCATATAATGAAATGTCTCTCTGTTCTTAGCTCATTCATAATAAAAAAAAAATCAAAGATAACACAATATACATAATCCAGACTCTCTCTGTATATTCCATTTTTAAGTGACCTAATTTTTTTCTTTTAATCTATGAATGTCTGTACTCCTTTTTAAAGACTTTGTTTTATTTTTTTAAAAACCTTTAGTACCTTTTATAACTGTCTATATTTTTTTCTTCTCTCTCCCAAGCCTACATTGATTTTTTTTTTTACTGGTCTCTTTTTTATTTATTTATTTATTTATTTATTTATTTATTTATTTAAGATTTCTGTCTCTTCCCCACCGCCGCCTCCCCTTCCCTCCCCCTCCCCCCAGTCAAATCCCCCTTCCTCGTCCACCCAAAGAGCAATCATGGTTCCCTGTTATGTGGGAAGTCCAAGGACCACCCACCTCTATCCAGGTCTAGTAAGGTGAGCATCCAAACTGCCTAGGCTCCCACAAAGCCAATAGGTGCAATAGGATCAAAAACCCATTGCCATTGTTCTTGAGGTCTCAGTAGTCCTCATTGTCCGCTATGTTCAGCGAGTCCGGTTTTAACCCAGGCTTTTTCAGACCCAGGCCAACTGGCCTTGGTGAGTTCCCAACAGAACATCCCCACTGTCTCAGTGTGTGGGTGCACCCCTCGCGGTCCTGAGCTCCCTGCTCATGCTCTCTCTCCTTCTGCTCCTGACTTGGACCTTGAGATTTCAGTCCGGTGCTCCAGTGTGGGTCTCTGTGAGTGAGGTAAGCCAGACCCAAAAAGAGGAACATGGGATGTACTCACTCATATTTGGTGTCTAGCCATAAATAAAGGTCATTGAGCCTATAATTCGGGTTCTTAGAGAAGCCAAATAAGAAGGAGAACCCAAAGAAAAACATATAGGCATCCTCCTGAATACATTGATGTTTTTAAACACAGTGACCAGTTCAGAAGTTTATTTCTGTCTGAATCTATCTTTATTGCATATCTGTAGTTAAGTTTTGCTCAGGAGTAATTTTTATTTTTTTCAAATGCTAACTGGGCATGGCTGGGACAAACTCTTCCACTCTGCCTGTTGGCTCAGCCCAGTCCAACATGGCAGAGGCATCTTTGCTGCCTTTGAGAGCCATGCATGTTACCCTAGCTCCAGAGTTGCAGTGGGTCTATGTCACCATTAAGCAACTAGTAGCATGCTGCTCACAAACCCCATTTATGTGCTTGGTCTCCTGAAAGATCCAGAGTTCATGCTAACAGCATGAACCAGGAAGGTACCATTTTTTATGCTTAGTCAGTAAGGCTTCTTTTAAAGTAGCTGAGGCACTACTGCTCACTGCCTGCAAACACAGCCCATCCAAAAAAAAAAAAAATGCCTGCTACCGAGAAGCCATGCTTAACCCTGTTCTTTTGTGTTTAGAATTCTTTTCCAAGATGTTGTAGGAGGCCACTTATTTGTTTCCCAGCCACCCAGAAACCCAAAATAATCACACCAGAACTATATTATTTAAATTACTGCTTGACCTATTAGCTCTAGCTTCTATTTGCTAACTCTTACATCTTAATTTAACCCATCTCCACTAATCTGTGCATCACTATTAGGTCATGGCCTACCAGTAATGTTTCAGCACATCTGTCTTTGCCGGTGGCTACATGGCTTCTCTTTGACTCTGCCTTCTTTCTCCCAGCATGTTGTTTAGTTTTCGTGGCCAAGCTAAGTTCTGCTTAAGCTTAAGTATCTTAAATTAACCCATTTCTTTTCATCTGTGTATCACCATGTAGTTGTGGCACCTGTCTCCTATGCTAGCTACATGGCTTCTCCTTGACTCTGCCTAACCTTTCTCTATGTACCTGTTCAAATTTCCTCCTTGGGTTTACTCTGTTAAGCCATTGGCCGAAAGCAGCTTTTGAAAATTAACCCTTGGTATTCACAGAATACAGAGATGAATCCCACATCATGCTTGGGAAAACTTAAGGTTTATGTTTTAGTAATTTTTAGGTATTCAGCATGTATTTGTATTACATAGTCACAAATAGTAATAATGTATTGTTTAATAATGTATATGTTGTAAATCTACATCATAGACAACTAAGTAAAATAATGCTGAAAGTAAATTATTTATATATGTATATGCACATATATTTAATATATACATACACACATATAAGCTGAGTAGATTAAATTTTACAGTAACTACTGGTTTGCCTCCTGGAAGCTGTTTACTTTTGTTAGTATTGAAAATAAAAGTAAATATGTTTTTCACTCTAAAACTATCATATGGCTTTTACAAATGTGTACTTGAATTTCAAAGTACCCTGATGTTTTCCATTGAAATCTGCTTAGTTTTGAGTAAGTTGCTTCTTCTTACTCCCTTTATTTTTGCTTTTATTTTTATTTTTTTTATTTAATGTCTTTTTGAGACAGTTTTTTTTTTTTCTGAGCTTTGGAGCCTGTCCTGGAACTAGCTCTTGTAGACCATACTGGCTGTGTACTCACAGAGATCTTCCTGCCTCTATCTTCTGAATACTGGGTTAAAAGCAGGCACCACCACCATCCAGTTCTTCTCTCCCCCTTCCTTCAAATTCTTCTATGAAACTTTCTCAGTTCTTCCTTAAATACTTGGTCATTTTATTTTTACAAATGACTACTGCATGTATGTATGTATGTCTACATACACATATATACATATGTACATTCATTGCATGTATATACATATATGCATGTATGTACACACACATTCTGTTTAGTCTGTATAATGTACTTATATGTTTTCAGGATGACAATTTGGCACTGGAAAACCAATTCAGTGTGCTCTTTGCTGGAGAAAACCACGTTTCAGATCTCAGCTTTCCTCAGTTGCCTATGTTTTTTTGTGTAGGTTCGAGGCATCATGTGCTTTTTTTCTTTTTTACTTTAACATGTCCAGTGGTGTTGTCTTTGTTAAACTCATGTTTGGGGTGTTCTGTTGCCTTTAGTTTTTCTTTTCTGTGGTAGAAGTTGAATCATTTCCTCCATATGAAAATCTATGGATAGTCATTCATTCTGTTTTAAGATAAAATTGTCCTCTAGGGTGATGCTGGCTCACACCTTTAATCCCTGCACTGGGGAGTCAGAGGTAGGCAGATCACTGAGTTCAAGGCCAGTCAGGTTTACAAAGCAAGTTCAAAGACATCAAGCATTGTTACCCAAGAGAGTCTGTCTCAAAAAACCAAAAGTCTATTCCTTGGAATATTTATTATATCATAATACAAACTCACCTTCAGTATGTGAGAGTAATGTTACACCTTCCACATTGCCCACCTCCCAGTTTATTTCTACTGATTTTAAAGTAGTGATACCTACCTATTAAAAACTGGCTAATGCTAGAAGGTAGCATCTGTCACAAGGATCCTCATATAAACTCACATGGCTGCAGCATCTGTTCTGTCACACAATGTTCTATTTCTGTGTCTCACACATTTCGCTGGGATGGAACAAATAGACTATTTTTAAGAAAGGTTTGCCAGTGTTTCTAAATGAAAATTCAAAGCCTCATTGGTAGAACTATATGAGTGAGAACAAAAGTAAGCCATAACTTCTGGCTCTAAATGATATAAAAACTTGTTTTATTTACAAATAAATATTAAGACTGTAATATCAAATAATGGAAAGATTGTTAATTTTTAAAAAGTGTTGCAAGCTTAAAATGATCTTTAATATGTGCTGTAGTTTTTGTTTGGATTTGAAATCTACTATTGAGCATCATAAAACTATGATGCATATTCTTGAAAGCTGATAGGTTTGTTACCATTTATTTGCCAAATACTTCTCCTGGGTTGAAGTGAATTAGAACTGAAATATGAATTCAGCTATCCATACATTTATTCAATCTGTATTGATCGATCACAATGCTTGCCAGTGGACAGCCTTCAGAGATAGTTTTCTAGAATAGTAAAGCAGAGGGGAGGGGAAGCACTTAAGAAACATGAAACACATGTCCTCTGAGCAAATAGACACAAAGAGATAGAGAGTAAAAGAAGAGAGAGTCACTTCAGAAATGGAAAATCTGAATGGGTGTTTATAATCACAGTTTTAAAAAAAAATCATCTGGGCAGTACTAACACACACCTTTAATCCCAGCACTTCGGAGGCAGAGGCAAGCAGATCTCTGAAGCCAGCCTGGTCTACAGGGGGAGTTCTAGGACAGCTAGCGGTACACAGAGAACATTTGCCTCAAAAATCAGAAAATAAATAAATAAAAATAATAAAAAATCAGTGAAGTATATATGTTGTCACTTTTCCCTTTATAAAAGATGTCTACAAAGTACCTTAAGTTTTTAACATATTAATGAATTTATGAAAAATTAGAGAAGTCATCCAAAAGATTGAGTCTGAAAAGGTTTTGATTCAATAACATGTTTTAGCCATTACTGTAATGGAAACAAAATGGAAGAATAGATAAGAAAATTTCAAACGTTTGTATCTCTACAAGGATTTACCATGGCTCTTGAATTTGGAACCATTAGATTTTTATATAAACCCAACACATGGATTATATGATCTAAAAAAGAAAAATGTTTTTCCCTTTGTTTTAAGTGAAAGGGAATGGAGTTATTAGCACTATGTAAATGATTCTTCTTATTGCTCTTCAACAATCTGAGAACATTCTGTATGAGAAAAAATTGTCAAAACATAAGTGAAGGACAACAAATGTGTGAAAGGTAACAGCCTTTTCTGGCACATGGCATGCCACTCAACACAAAGGATGTTATGACAACATTTCTTCTAATCATTTATTTATTCAGTTAGCTGCTTAAAAAGCATTCTCCTCAGATTAAGGAAGAATGACACAAAAGAAAGAAAAGTTTTAGGGATCACCTGTCCTCCAATAAGCAAGAAACACTGCCATTATATGTTTGTGCTAAGCAAAGACTAGAAAATTCTGCATGTAAGCAGAACCATGACACAAATTGAAATGATACTAAATAAATAATATAGAAATAATTTTTGATCAAAGTAATATATTTGTAGAAAAATGCATATGTTTTTCTGTTTTGTTTTGTTTGTTTTTGAGACAGAGTTTTCCTGTAGCTTTGGAGACTTTCTTGGAACTAGCTCTTGTAGACAAGACTGGTCATGAACTCACAGAGAGAGATCTGCCTGCCTGGTGCTGGGTTTAAAGACGTGTGCAATCACGGCTGGCAAATGCTACTATATTTTAAATTATAAAGCTAGAAGATAACTCTGCCTTTGAAAATATTAACAATCATTTTGTGACAATTAGTAATATAAAAAAACATTGTGGCTATTCTGAAAGTCTAACAATTAAATATAATAAGTAGTACTGATCCTGCAAAGTGTCCAAGAATACATGTTTGCTGATGTTTGACTCTGTTGGGCCAGATTGAAAAGTCCTGGACTGTAGTTCTGTTGCAGGAGTTTTCACAACAGAAATTTTGATGTACATTGTCTCCATATCTAAAATATTAACTTATGTGAAAGGTAGAAAAGAGGAATATGGAAAAGGGAAGAAGGTGTAGCAATCAGAAGGAGAGAGAGAAAATGAAGTAAGGAACTACATGGTGACTTCAGTTTTGGTCACCATTAATGTAAGAATTCAGAAGCATAGACCTATTGGTTAGTTAACCTTTTGTTGAAACAATATTTCCTGAACAACAATTATTAAGCCAGCCCTACTCTGTATAGCATAAGCAAAGAATAGAATATACCCTCCCTTCCTATTCTAGGTGTGCTTACACTCTTGAAAAGGGAATAGTGAATGATGAAATAAAAGGATATATCAAATATCTGTTGTAATCATTGAATAAAAACTAGATACAGAAGATGTATTCAGACATAGAAATTAGGAAAATATTTTCTAATAAATCATATCTAATGGGATATGAATTACATGAGAGTGCAAACTACTAAAGCTTTATAAAGGTACTTTTATAAGAGTGCTTTCTCAAAATGAGTAAATAAAGTGTGGCACTCTATATGAGACAGACTAACATGTCAGAAAGATGGCAATTGGGATGATGTGAATGAGGAGTATCAAACCAAGATACAGGCTTTAGAGGGTTGCAGTAGAGCATCACATGAGGTGGGTGAGGACATTTAGAAATGCCTTAGAAATAATTTCTTCAGAACATAGGAAGGAATTTGGAGATCCATCAACATGAGGAGTGAGAAAAACAGATTTTTTTTTTTTTGGTTTTTCGAGACAGGGTTTCTCTGTTTCTTTGGAGCCTGTCCTGTCCTGGAACTAGCTCTGTAGACCAGGCTGGTCTCAAACTCACAGAGATCCACCTGCCTCTGCCTCCCAAGTGCTGGGATTAAAGGCGTGCGCCACCATCGCCCGGCTTATTAAAATACAAGGTAGCTAAGCCATGGTTGACTATATTAGAGATATTGTGTCAATGGAATAATTGAGAAATAAGCACCCACTGGATGCTGCCAAGTTAAAGTATGGGTGAAATGTACCCAAAAGTTAGTGTTGCATAGACTAGTATAATAGATTTAGTATGTTGCCCACTAAATCTCACCTATTTAATATAACTACTTCATTAAGTGCTTCAAAATATAGTAACAGAAGGTATTAGTCTGTGAAGGCATAAGAACACTCAAGACCTTTGCAGATTAGAATTTACCCACCTCTGGGTTCTTGAGCTCATTGTAGATGACAAACTAAGAAAGTTCATAGTCTACTTCAGGAAGGGGATATACTACCTCATACTTCAGATATTGCCCATTAGTGATGAATGTACTTTACTCATGTTGCCTGGAAACAGAGTCCATCTGTATAAGAACAGAGGGACCAAACAGGGGAAATTTCAAAAATATGCACATGCATGCAATGTAAGTAAGAGGTAACAAAAAGATGTAATGAAAAAGGTATAGCCATGACAAAGAACAAGTAAAATATATGAAATAAACAATGAAGTAGAATAGAATTTCCAATATCATAACACTATTCCAAAGCATGTATATATGTATATATTTATACTAATAAATATGAAAAATATAATCATAAAGAGATATTCCATCAATACAATTGGGGCAAAGTATAAAACAATTTTTTACCTGTACTATAATAATTTTTTAATTCAACCTATTTTATAGAATTGTTATCATTCATAAAGTACATCATTGTTGATCATGGCCTTTGAATGACAAAATTACTTCTAAAAACTTTTTCATGTTCTCTAAGTGAATAATCTTTGTTCATTATGTGCCTATTCTAAAATACAATATGTGTATGCATCTGTGTGACTTTTATTCATTAAGAAAATTATTTATCACCAATTAGAAGGAAAGAAAGCCTGAAGTGAAAGTGTTTCCCTCTGAAGTTAAAGCAGAGATGTTAAAAAAATGATAACATGATATCTGGGACAGCATAGAATCAATGTGAATAGGATCCACAATAATAAGATGCTCTTCTTTAGAGATAACTCAATAGTTATCTGGGAAATAAATGAAACCACCCATTTACCTGCACATTTGACACGGATGTTTCTATAAAGACCCTTCCAAAACTGAGATTTTCCTCCATCCAAAACATTGTTTATTGAGGCCGTGCAGTTATATTAGTGGTTGCCTTTTATAAAAAGTGATCACTTTGAAAGAGAATTGTCATCAATGCACAACCAAATTGGACAGTAAAAACTCTTCTAATTCAGCTATTCAGACTCTATGGTAGGAATGCACTGCCTTTTACATTCAGAAACATTAGTATTTAAACAAATTTCTCTAGAATAATATGAATTAGCATCAGTTTAGTTGCTCATGTAACCCCTTCCTCTTCCCTTCCTTATTTTTCCTTCCCTTCTTACAGGACACAAGGACACCACCAACTGGAAGCTAACTGATGAGTAGAGCTATCATTACTCACTTCTTACATAAGCTATTCTTCATGATGTTCATAAAGTTTATCTATTGAAAGCACGTGTTTGTTCTGACACCCCACAAGCAATTATAATAAACAGCCTCAAGATTATTTCCAAATTTAATAAATTAGGGTAGTATACAACTACTAACACTGACCATTTTAAATGCTGATGTTTAAATGGCGATACAACACACTAAAATTAGTCTCAGAGTAGAGAATTATTTTTCACTCTTTATTATAAAATAAGAAGAAAGATAATTTTAAAAGAAGGATTAGGAAGACCACTGCCTAACTCAGGGGCCATTTCATTGTCAGGAAAGAAGAAATGGAGAGGCAAATGTGTTCAAAACTATCTGTGTTTGTATTTTATAACTTCAAGTTACAGGGCTCATTGTGGAGACAATGGATTTAGCAGGCTAAATGTAAGATGGAGAGAATGCTTTCATGATAGTAAGTATCTACGTGATCCCTGAATTTGTTTCTTCAGTGAATGGTATATGGCATGGATGACTTGAATTCGGTGTAGGAGTAAACACTCCATATCCTGGAAAGAACATTGAGTGCCATACTTAACCTTTTCCTTGTTCCAGGATTGTGTAACTTTGAAGTATGTATGTACTTACATAAGCAGAAATAGACTTTGCATTTTATCAATACTCACAGAATGGAAAGCAGCTAATAAAGAGTTCTGTCAAAAATGTGTCTTAATGTTAACACGGAAATTGGGTCTGGTGACTTACTGCAATCATACCCTGAAGGATGATGTGAGTGTAAGTTCAGCCTTAGCTACAATCTAGTTTTTTAACTCAGACATATGTTTTTTTTCTCTCTCTCTCCTCTCTCTCTTCTCGCTCTCTGTATGTGTTTGTGTGTGTATGTGTCTGCATGCGTGTGTGTGTATAATTAACTTATAAATCTGAACATGAACAAGCCTCAAAAATGATATCCCATTATTTATTAACCAAGTTCAATTTCTTGATAGAGTACATCACAAGATAAAAGCAGTTACAGTCTAATTGAAGTGAAAAAGGTCAGCAAAAGTTTTAAATGATTAAAACACCATAACACCATTTGAAGTACGAATGTACATATTAATGAATCAATTAAAAATTTAGACTGTGTTTTCATTATCTTTAATTACTTGGTGGTTATGGTGATTTACAACATAGATAATATTATTAGCAAAGAAGTTGGACTTTATAATTTATAAATAACAACTTGAGAAATTTGTCGAAAAATTTTGCCAGTGGTCTCAAAAAAGCAGTGTTAACATCATTGTATAGTATAAACCACTCTAGCTCACTGCTTGTCAAAAAAAACTGAATGACATTCCTTATTGTCCATGCTAAGAATGGACAGTTTGATGCAAGGGGAAATAGGCTATTGTAACTTTCTTGATAACACTTACACAAATAGTCACTGAAGTAATTTTGTTATATTTCAGAGTATAAGTATTTGGAAACACAAAATTAGATTTAATTTTTCTTCAACATAAATCGATTCTAAGAAACATGTTTAACTATGTCAATGCTAACATATCTTCTAAAATATTCATCTTGGCTTGAAAAAAAAGAACTTTTCATGAAAGCAGCATTCTTAGAGAAACAGAAGACTGCTCACAGATAAGTAGGTCTTCCATATCACAAGCTGGTCATAGGTATTATCATCTATTCTTTCATAAGATTTTCACTGTTTCCCAACTTCTAGTACTGAGTAAGCATCTATCCTATTTAATGGTAATAATATTAGTAGGGTATATGTTTCAGGTTAATGAACATTGAACAGTTAATATTTTCTTTCACTACTTACCGAATGATGTATTCTTAAATCCCAAGTAGATTTATGACTTGAAATACTGATATTCTAATATATTGAGTAGGTATCAACAATGAATTTTAGTTGAATTCCTTACATCAAATATGAAGACTACCATCTACTCTTAGATTTGTTTAACACAACCAATTGTCCTGGACCAATCTCCCTATCCATGCTTACACCTTGATTCCAGGTATTTTCCCTGTTCTTTTATATCACAAATACTCTTTCTTCTCTTATTATAGTTTCTACCTAGACTGAAGATCATAGGTTCCCGAGTAGATACTTTATGCATACTCATTTTTGTTCAGAACTTCATTCCCTCATACCAATCAGTGAGCTGTTTCCTTTAAGTCTTTTATCTTTAGTATCTACTTCTGTATTTTCATTTTCCCTGTACTATACTATCCCCTTCCCCATCTCATACCAGTAGCCCACTTATACTTTCCTAGTTCCCACATATACTCCACGTTAAACCAACAAAACAAAAGATTTTAAGCTAGATTTGGATGTGAGAAAGAACATGTGGTTTTGTCTGTGTTTTTGTCCAGTTCCTCATTAGATTGAAAATTTTATGATTTCTTTTCTCTTTATAACTGAATAATATTCCAGTGTATGTAGATAACACATTTTCACTACCCACTCATTAGCTGTTGAACATTTAGGTTGATTTTAGTTCCTAGCTCTTGCAAATAAAGTATCAGTGAACATGGACAGGCAAACTCATTGTCAGTCAAAGTTTCTTTAGGTGTGTATCAGATGTAAGAGAGATAGGTTATACAGTAAACTCAGTTCCAATTTGTTAATAAACTGAAGACTGGTTATCAGAGTGGTTGAATTCATTTAAACTCCCACAACAATGTCCAAGGGTATTTCTTTCCATACATCTGCACCAAAATTTGTTGCCATTTGTATATCTGATGATGGAAAAGCAGTTATGAATTTTTAATAGTACTGTGTATGTGAATGTAAACAAAGGCAAAACTAACTTAAATAAAAGTGTTTCATATTAATCAGTAAGTATGCTACTCTCATAAAATGAGTTATGCAATGAAAATCTCAGTGATAGGCATTGGTTACATCTCTACCATTTACTGAGGCACCAGTAGCATCTAAACAATACAGGACTATTGTTCCTGGTTGTCCATCATTACTAAATGTTAAGATACTATTGCTAACGATACCATTCTCTTTGGATTCTGGAAACAGAGAATCAAACATTAAATAACCAGGAAACTCTCTCCATGATGATTTTCTTGTGTAGTTATAGAAGCTGCTATGTAGGATGCTGGAAGAGAAATAGCTTTCCCAAATATACTCAAGAGAAGTCATGACATTACAATAGTAGACAATGACTAATTAAGTTTTGCATTGATTTTTGTATTATAATGTTATATAAACAATACCACTGAGAAATAAGAATATTGAATGGAATGAATAGAAATTATATATACCATTATTAGATTTAAAATTTGAAGTATGCTATATATAGAATACCAGATCTAACAAAGATAGTTTTTCTTTGATTTTTTAAATTGTATATTTTTCATGCAGTATATGTTGATCTCAGTTTTTCCTCCCTCTCCTCCTGGTTCCTCTCAACTCCCCACCCTTCAAACTCCATGCCTTCTTTTTCTCTCTCTAGGAAACAAACAGGCCAATAAAATAAAACAAACAAACCAGAAAAAATAAAAACAATCAGATGAAACTGGAAGGGAGAAAAAGGAAAGGAAAGCATGAGAAACATATATTTACAGGGATATACTCATACTCAAAGTACATGAAGTACCAAATTGCATTTCTCTGATGGCCAAGGATGCTGAGCATTTCCTTGAGTATCTTTCAGCCCTTTTAGATTCATCTATTGAGCGTTCTCTGTTTAGGTCTGTACCCCATTCTTTATTGGATTATTTGCTCTTTTGTGATCAATTTCTTCAGTGCTTTGTATATTTTGTAGACCATGCTTCTGTTTGTATTGGGTTGGTGAAGATCTTTTTCCATTCTGTAGGCTGCTGTTTTGTCTTGTTGACCATGTCCTTTGCCTTGCAGAAGCTTCTCAGTTTCAGGACGTCACATTTACTAATTGTTTTTCTCAGTGTCTGTGATACTAAGGTTATATTTAGGAAGTGGTCTCCTCTGTCAATGCATGCTAGTGTATTTTCCACTTTCTCTTTTATGAGGTTAAGTTTAGTTGATTTTATGACGAGGTCTTTGATCCATTTGAACTTGAGTTTTGTGTATGGCAATAGAGATGGATCAATGTTCATTCTTCTACATGGTGATATCCAGTTATGCCATCACCATTTATTGAACATGCTTTCGTTTTTCATTTTATATTATTTTCTTTTTTGTCAAAAACCAGGTATTCGGCCAGGCGGTGGTGGCGCATGCCTTTAATCCCAGCACTCGGGAGGCAGAGGCAGGTGGATCTCTGTGAGTTCAAGACCAGCCTGGTCTACTGAGCTAGTTCCAGGACAGGCTCCAAAGCCACAGAGAAACCCTGTCTCAAAAAAAACAAAACAAAACAAAACAAACAAACAAACAAACAAAAAAACCCCAGGTATTCGTAGGTGTGTGGTGATGTGGGACTCTCCTCTGTGTGGTATGATTACCACTAATGAATAAAAACAAAACTGCTTTGAGACTATAGAAGAACAGGGCAGGGAAGATAAGAGGTAGGCAGTGAGGACTGGACTGAATGCTGGGAGGAAGAAGAGCAGAGTCAGATAGAGATACAATGGAGCCTCCAGAGACAGATGCTGGGAATTTTACCCAGTAAGCCACTGCCATGTGGCAATACACCGATTAATGGAAATGGGTTAAATTAGTATAAGAGTTAGCCAATAAGAAGCTAGAGCTAATGGCCAAGCAGTGATTTAATTAATTTGGTTTTTTATGTGGTTATTTTGGTTCTGGGTGGCTGGGACAAACAAGCAGTTCCTTCCTCTTACAATTGGTGGCCACGTGACCAGTTAAATCCACTTAAAATCTGAGAGAATTTGAAAAGGAATCCCAGACACAAAAATACGGAGTTTAACACAGCTTCTTGTTGTTGGTTGGTGGCATGCCACAGCTCCTTTAAGAGATATTCTCCTGATTCAACCATAGCACAAAAAAAGCTGCACAGTTTTAAAACACTGGCTTCCTGGGCTGTGCTGCCAGTGTTTACTCTGGCTATGGAACATTTCAATGACATTGGAGGTTCTGTTGTTTGTGTGCCCACTAGGGATTGGGAGGAAAGCATGAGACCATGCCCATGGCTCAGCACTCCCTGCCTGGGCAGGCAGCAGGATAAGGACTGTTAGGTGTGCACAGGCAGGAGAACATCGCGGGTTTTTGCCACCATACACAGAGATATTTCAAGGCTGTGCAGTGTGCTGCACCTATTACTCAGATAAAATGGGTTTATTGCTGCCTGCTTATGTTCAGAGTTAAAGTGCTAAGCATGGCTCTTACTTGGTGGCTCCAGAGCTAGCAGGAATGGTATATTCACCATTTTGAAAGTAGAGAGAGGTGGAGCCAGCATCCAGAGCAGCTGCATTCAAGCTGCTTACCATTTTAAAAGCTCTTCAAGACAGTAAAGAATTACAGATATGCAATAAAGACAAATCCAGATGAGTCTTTTAGGTAACCCAGATCTAGAAAGATGAACATGGTATGTACTCACTCATAAGTGGATACTAGCTGTAAAGCAAAGAATAATGAGCGATAGTCCATGACCCTATAGAAGCTAAGTAACAAGGTGAACCCTAAGAGTACAGCTTTCTTAGAAGTCATTTTATTACTATTACTGTAGCAAAACAATAGTATTTGTTTTCTCCTAGGTTCTTGGCCTGTCAATTCTCAGTTTCCTGGCCACAGAGAAGTTATGAGGTGGATTTCATCTCGTGGAGTGGGCCTTAAGGCCAATTGCATGTTGTAGTTTGTTAGTCCCACAACTTTTGTGAAACTCTACCAGCAGTGTATCGTATAGACAGATCAACAGTGTAGATTAAAGGGTTTGTAGATAGATTGGTATTTTCCTTTCTCGTTGGATATTGCAGAGTACTTTTCAATACCATTGCCAGTAGGAGTGGGTGCACTTACGCATAAGTTTCTTTGTTTATGTTCAATGATATGTAGATGTTGCCTTCACCAATAGACCTTGCCATCTCATTTTGGAGAGTACACAGCAGACTTGGCAATAGCATGAGTTTTTTGGAGGTTTCCATGGGACCCATGGGCCAACAAATCAATTAGATAACAGCCATTTCTGGCACTAGATATTTCTCTTGATTACAAGAGAGGTCTTGGCCTTTGGATCTCTGTTTTTGTTTTGTGTTTTGTTTGTTGGGTTTTTTGTTTTTTGTTTTGGTAATTCCATTTTAATTTCTTTCACATATGTGAATATTAAAAAAAAAACTTTAAGTGTAGTAGGTTTCCATATAACCCCTTAAATGATCCTTAGATTTCTCCATCCCTCTCTGTACTTCCTTGCTTACCCTCTCAGTCTTCCTCTTCTCAAATCCAGTCATTACAGTTACTCTTCTCTCTGCATACTATATATTCGAGTTTCCATATGTTAGGGATTCCTTCTTTTCTCCAATAGTTTCTTACTCTTAGATAACCTCTGTGGCTTAGTAGCATGCCTATTGAAGGTTTAAAATTTAAGACCCATCCATATGGAAATACATGCTGTATTTGTCCTTTTATGTTTGGATAACCTCATTTGGAGTGATTTTCTTATCTAGCTCCATCTGTTTACTGAGAAGTTTATAATTTCATTTTTAATGGCTGAGTAATATTCTGTTATATAAATGTTTCACAATTCGATTATTCACTTACCTGCCAATGTAATTCTAGGCTGTTTCCAAATCCTGGCTCCTATGAATAGCACAGCAATGACCATGCGTGAGCAAGTGTCTCTTTAGTAGAATGTATAGTACATTTGGTATATAATTAAGCCTTTAGTTATACTACCCATGAGTGGTAGTGTTAGATCTTGAAGTATATCTCTTCCAAGCTTACTGAGGAAACACCACACTAATTTCCAGAGTGACGCCACCACAATGGAAACTTTGCATCATCAACGGATGGGTGTTACCAATAACCCAAATCTTTACCACCATGAGTTGACAATTGTTTTATAGACCTTGGCAATTCTCATAGGTATAAGAAGAAATCTCAATGAAATTTTTAATTGTATTTTTCTGAAAACTAAGGATGTTGAACATTTTTTTTTATCAACCTTTTGTGTTTTAACTTTTGAGAATTCTCTGTTTGGCTTTGTATCTTATTTTTAATTGGGTTGTTTCACTGATGTCCAATTTTTGAGTTCTTTATAAAGTTTAGATATTAGTCCTCTACTGTATATATGATTGACAAAGTTTTTTCCCATTATGTAGCCTGCTGTTTTGTCAAAATAATAGTGTCCTTTGCTTTATAAAAGATTTTCAGTTTCATGAGGTCATATTTATTCATTGTTATTCTTTGTGCCTGTGCTATCAGTGTTTTTTCCAGAAAGTCTTTTCCTTCACCAAATAGTTCAAGATTCTTCCCCACTTTCACTTTTATCAGAGTTTTGGTATCTGGCCTTGTGTTGAATGCCTTGATTCATGTGAAGTTGAATTTTGTAGAAGGAGATAATTATAGATATATTTCCACTCTTCTGCATGTATCTATCAAGTTTACCAGCAAAATTTTTTGAAGATGCTACCAATTTTTCAGTCTGTTTTTGTTGTTGTTGCTTTGTTTTAGCTACTTTGTATAAAGTCAGGTGTTCATAGTGTGTCTAATTATGTCTCGATCTTCAATTAAGTTTTCTTGATCAATGTCTCAGTTAGGTGTCAACACCATACTTCAAGGAGGGACATAAACAACACCATAAGACATTTGAAAAAACACTACATGGGAACCTATTACTGTAGAAGCTTCCCAAAACATATACATATATAGAAATTATCTAAATGGAGTCATAAATAACAAGTGATATAGGTCTCAATTAACACTTTATGTTGTTGAGTAAAACCTCCAGTGCCAAGAATAAATTACATATTGGTCGAAAGGGCAATAGGGAAATCACAAACTTCATAGGCTTCACAATTAAACTGATACCGTAACTGATGAAAGAGTCAAAACTCTGAGATTCAAAAGGTCTTGTGCCTAAAAAAAAAACCTAATACAAATATTTCTGCTAAGGAAAAAAAATGACTCCCAATGGCAATAATCATAGAAGAATGCCTTTTTCAGTCCTCATGATAGACAGTTCTTCATCTAGTCTAGGGGAACTGACCTAGAGTACCAGAACTGGACAATATACAGAGAGTAAGATAATTTGGAGCATCTTGTGATAAAGGGTTATCTTTATCAAATCCCCTGATACCCAAGCTCATGGATCTCTGCAGAAGAGGAGGCAGAAAGTTTGTAGAAGCCAGACATTATGGATGTCACCAAAGAAACAAAGTCTTTTAGATACTACAAGACTGATAAACACATAAATTCATGGAGACTGTGGCAGCACCCATAGGATATACACAGATTAAAGCAAGGTAAGGTCCCAAAACTAAAAGAGTACAGTGGACAGAAGGCCCCAACTCTAACCAAGAAGTTTTCTTCAGCTGATACCTGTTAGCAAGAGAAAAGGCTGCTTTTTCCAATGGAGTGCCTCTGGGTATATCAAGCCCAGTTTTTGGTATGCCTGATACATAGGAATATTTGGCCAACACATTGTACTCAATAGTATTTTTCTGGTCTTTCTGTTTGGTTTTGGCTTTCTAATCCCCATTAGACTTTTGCTTATTTATTATTATTATTTTTAATTTTATATCCAGTTTTTTCTTGAATTTTTTTTTATTTTTATTTCTTAGTATTATATTTCATTAGAAAGAGATAAAGAGAAAGGCAGAAAGAACATAAAGTTAGGTGACTGATGTGAGATTTCCCTCTGAGTGCTGTGAATATCTTTTATTACCATTGGTTAATGAATAAAGTTGTTTTGACCAGTAGCCTAGCAGAGCAAAGCCAGGTGGAAAATCTGAACAGAGAAATAGAGGGAGAGTAGATAGTTATAGTTTTCCTTATCAGGATAAAAGATAGGTTAGATATAAAACTTTAGACTCACAATGATAAAGTGTTTCCCTGAATTTGTCAAATGTAAATGGGCTAAATATTTTAACTATAATTATTGCTTGATAACTGTTTTGTATATTTTATTTACTATATTAAAGTTAAAACCTTTTTAAATTAGATATGAAAAAGACCATAATGCGGGATGCCCTTCTGTATATGTGTTGCTTTTATTGGTTGATGAATAAAGTTATTTTGGTCAATGGCTTAGCAGAGTAAAGCCAGGCAGGAAATCCAAACAGATATATGCATATATAGAGAATAAGCAGAATCAAGCAGATGCTAGCCAGCCAGAGAGGAAGTAAGACATGTAGAAAATAAGGTAATGCCATGGTCACATGGCAATATATAGACTAATAGATTTGGGTTAATTTAAGATGTAAGAGCTAACTAAGAATATGCCTGAGCCATTGGTCAAGCAGTGTCATTATAAATACCATTTCTGTTTAATTATTTGGGTCTGGCTGGCCAGGAAATGAAAGTGTAGTCTCTACACAGTACTTTATCAATATCATATGGGGTAAAGATCATGTCTGTATTTTATTTTTGTCATTATTAATATTTTAATGCTACACTTATATTCCAGAAATCATACTAAAATATCTTATCTAGACTATACACTCTGTGCTTTTTAGTATGTATAACAGTGTTATTGAATAATCATTTTAACTATCTTAAACCAAAATAGAAAGATATAAAAGTGAAAATTCACATATATACAATGAAATAAAACAATTAATATAGCTGATTTTTGTCTAGTGTTTTCCTTTTTTTAAGAAAAACAAGAAATTCTTTTCATACAAATATATACATTCTAACCTCCCCATGAGCCTTTGAAGACTAAGTCATAACCATATTACCACAATAAGTGATCATGTGTATCAGGAGATCTTTTTCCATTTTCCTCAGACCGGCCACCTGACATTTCAAAAGATAAGAAGTACTGCTCAGCTTGAATGAACTCAAAAATATCTCCACAAATGTATTTGAACTCAGCCTCTGAAATGTCAATTCAGTACCAAGTGATATAAGTTACTCATTCAAATAAAAGAATATATGTATTATGAGTCTGAAGAAAATTATTTAAAGATATAAAATATAGGCTTCCTGCTGGGCCTATACTACCAGCAAACTGCCTCTCTCTGCCTATCCCACCCAGCGTGCATCCAGAACCCTCCCCTCCTTCTGCCTCCCTTCCTGCTTGCAGCAAGAAAGGTAGGTACTTTGTTTACGAGCTACCCAACCAGCACAGAGATCTGATCCCGGCACCAGGAGAGACATCACTCGAGCACCAGGAGAGCCATCACTGGGGAGTGCCATAACTGGGAAGGTACATCAGTAGGCAAGGAGACCTGATCCTGTAAAAGAAGATCCATAGGGAAGCATTCGGAGGAAGAGATGGGCAGGCGCCAATGCAAGAATTCACCCAACAATCTGAAGAACAACATGAAACCAGCAGAACCCAGCGACCTCACAACAGGAGGTCAGGAACACCTTAATCAAGAAGAAGTAGAAAAAATTGACTTTATGAAAGCAATTGATGTCCTTAAACAGCATGTAAAAAATACCCTTATAGAAAAGGATGAGAAGTATAACAGAAAGTTTGAAGAATTGAATAAATCAGTAAATGATACTTTAGGAAACCAAGGAAAAACAATCAAACAGATAATGGAAACAGTTCAAGACTTGAAAACTGAAATGGAGGCAAAGAAGAAAACACAAACAGAGGGCCGGCTGGACATGGAAAAATCTAGGTAAACGAACAGAGACTACAGAAACAAGCATAACCAGCAGAATACAAGAGATAGAAGAAAGAATCTCAGATTCTGAAGATAACATAGAGAAAAAAAATGCACTGATCAAAGAAAACAGCAAGTCCAACAAACTCTCATCACAAAACATTCAGGAAATATGGGACACAATAAAAAGACCAAACCTAAGAATAATTGGAGTAGAAGAAGGAGAAGCACAGTTCAACGGTCCAGAAAATATATTTAATAAAATTATAGAAGAAAACTTTCCCAACCTAAAGAAAGATGCACCTATGAAGGTTCAAGAAGCATACAGAAACCGAATAAGCTGGATCAAAAAAAAAAAAAAAAACAAAAACAAAAACAAAACAACCAAAAAACCATCCCCTCGCCATATAATAATCAAAACACAAAGCATACAGAATAAAGAAAGAATATTAAGAGCTGCAAAGGAAAAAGGCCAAGTTACTTATAAAGGTAAACCTATTAGACTTACACCTGACTTCTCTATGGAAACCATGAAAGCCAGAAGGTCCTGGATAGATGTACTGCAGAAGCTAAGAGAACATGGATGCAAGCCCAGACTACTATACCCAGCCAAGCTTTCGTTCACTATAAATGGAGAAAACAAAATTATCCAGGATAAAAACAAATTTAAACAATACGTAGCCACAAATCCAGCCTTACAGAAAGTAATAGGAGGAAAATCAATAACCAAGGAGTCCAACAATGACCACAATAACTCAGACATCTAGAGACCCTTCACCAGTGCAACTCAAAGAAGGGAAACACACAAACTCTACTACTAAAAAAGTGACCGGAGTTAACAACCACTGGTCATTAATATCACTTAATGTCAATGGGATCAACTCACCTATAAAAAGGCATAGGCTAAGAGATTGGATACGAAAACAGGATCCAACATTCTGCTGTTTACAAGAAACACAACTCAAACACAAAGACAGGCACCTACTCAGAGTAAAGGGCTGGGAAAAGGCTTATCAAGCAAATGGACCTAAGAAACAAGCAGGTGTGGCCATACTAATTTCTAACAAAGTTGACTTCAAACTTAAATAAATCAGAAGAGATGGAGAGGGACATTTTATACTCATAACAGGAACAATTCATCAGGATGAAGTCTCAATCTTGAACATCTATGCCCCTAATATAAAAGCACCCACGTACGTAAAAGAAACATTACTAAAACTCAAGGCTGCCATCAAACCGCACACACTAATAGTAGGAGGCTTCAACACTCCTCTCTCACCAATGGACAGGTCAATCCGACAGAAACCTAACAGAGAAATTAGAGAATTAATGGAGGTAATGAATCAATTGGATTTAACAGACATCTATAGAATATTTCACCCAAATAGGAAAGAATATACCTTCTTCTCTGCAGCCCATGGAACCATCTCAAAAATTGACCACATACTCGGTAACAAAGCAAACTTCCACAGTTACAAAAAAATATTAGTAACCACCTGTATCTTATCAGTTCACCATGGATTAAAGTTAGAATTCAACAACAATGCTACCCCCAGAAAGCCTACAAACTCATGGAAACTGAACAGTCAACTACTGAACCATACCTGGATTAAGGAAGAAATAAAGAAAAAAATTAAAGTCTTCCTAGAATTCAATGAAAAGAAAGAAACAACCTACTCAAACTTATGGGACACAATGAAAGCAGTCCTAAGAGGAAAGTTCATAGCCCTAAGTGCCCACTTAAAGAAAACAGAGAAAGCACATATTGGAGACTTAACAGCCCACCTGAAAGCTCTAGAAAAAATAGAAGCAGACTCACCTAGGAGGAGTAGAAGACTGGAAATAATTAAAGTGAGGGCTGAAATCAACAAAATAGAATTCTTTGGATTGTTTTCTGTTAGGGCTATGATAAACCCCTATCCAAACTAATCAAACGGCAGAGAGAGAATATGCAAATTAATAAGATCAGAAATGAAAAGGGGGACATAACCACAGACACAGAGGAAATTCAGAGAATCATTAGATCTTACTACAAAAGCCTGTATGCCACAAAACTGGAAAATGTAAAAGAAATGGACACTTTTTTCTATTTTAGATAAATACCATACACCAAAGTTAAACCAGGACCAGTTGAACAATCTAAATAGACCTGTCAGTCGCGAAGAATTAGAAGCTGTTATCAAAAACCTCCCTACCAAAAAAAGCCCAGGACCAGATGGTTTCAATGCCGAATTCTACCAGAACTTCCAAGAAGACCTAATACCTATACTCCTTAATGTATTTCACAATATAGAAACAGAAGAGTCATTACCAAATTCCTTTTATGAAGCTACAGTTACTCTGATACAAAAACCACACAAAGACTCAACCAGGAAAGAGAATTACAGGCCAATCTCACTCATGAACATCGACGCAAAAATCCTCATCAAAATACTGGCATACCGTATCCAAGAACACATTAGAAAAATTATCCATTATGATCAAGTAGACTTCATCCCAGGGATGCAGGGCTGGTTCAACATACGAAAATCTATCAATGTAATCCATCATATAAATAAATTGAAAGAAAAAAAACCATATGATCATATCATTAGATGCTGAAAAAGCATTTGACAAAATTCAACATCCCTTTACGATAAAAGTCTTGGAGATATTAGGGATACAAGGGTCATACCTAAATATAATAAAAGCTATATACAGCAAACTGACAACATCAAATTCAACGGAGAGAAACTCAAAGCCATCCCACTAAACTCAGGAACACGACAAGGCTGTCCACTCTCGCCATACCTCTTCAATATAGTGCTTGAAATTCTAGCAATAGCAATAAGACAACATAAGGGGATCAAGGAGATTCAAATTGGAAAGGGAGAAGTTAAACTTTCGTTATTTGCAGATGACATGATAGTGTACATAAGCGACCCCAAAAACTCCACCAAAGAACTTTTACAATTGATAAACACCTTTAGTAATGTGGCAGGATACAAGATCAACTCGAAAAAATCAGTTGCCCTCTTATACACAAAGGATATGGAAGCAGAAAGGGAAATCAGAGAAGCATCACCTTTCACGATAGCCACAAACAGCATAAAATATCTTGCGGGTGACTCTAACCAAGGAAGTGAAAGTTCTATTTGACAAGATCTTTAAGGCATTGAAGAAAGAAATTGAAGAAGATACCAGAAAATGGAACGACCTCCCTTGCTCTTGGATTGGGAGGATCAACATAGTAAAAATGGTAATTCTACGAAAGGCAATTTATAGATTCAATGTAATCGCCATCAAGGTCCCATCAAAATTCTTCACAGATCTTGAGAGGACAATAATCAACATTATATGGAAAAACAAAAAACCCAGGATAGCCAAAACAATCCTATACAATAAAGGATCTTCTGGAGGCATTACCATCCCTGACTTCAAACTCTATTACAGAGCTACAATAATGAAAACAGTGTGGTACTGGCATAAAAACAGAGAAGTCGACCAATGGAATCGTATAGAAGACCCCAATTTTAACCCACAAACCTATGATCACCTCATTTTTGATAAAGGAGCTAAAAGTATACAATGGAAGAAAGAAAGCATCTTCAACAAATGGTGCTGGCACAACTGGATGTCAACCTGTAGAAGAATGAAAATAGATCCATATCTATCACCACGCACAAAACTCAAGTCCAAATGAATCAAAGACCTCCATATCAGTCCGAACACACTGAACCTGTTAGAAGAGAAAGTGGGAAGTACCCTACAACAGATGGGCACAGGAGATCGCTTCCTATGTATAACCCCAGCAGCACAGACATTAAGGGCAACATTGAATACATGGGACCTACTAAAACTGAGAAACTTCTGTAAAGGAAAGGACACTGTCACTAAGACAAAAAGGCAACCTACAGACTGGGAGAAGATCTTCACCAACCCTGCAACAGACAAAGGTCTGATCTCCAAAATATATAGAGAACTCAAGAAACTAGACTTTAAAATGCTAATTAACCCAATTAAAAAATGGGGCACTGATCTGAACAGAGAATTCTCAACAGAAGAATTTCAAATGGCCAAAAGGCACTTAAGGTTATGCTCAGCCTCCTTAGCGATCAGGGAAATGCAAATCAAAACAACATTGAGATATCATCTTACACCTGTCAGAATGGCTAAAATCAATAACACCAATGATAGCCTTTGCTGGAGAGGCTGTGGAGAAAGGGGTACCCTCATCCATTGCTGGTGGGAATGCAATCTTGTGCAACCACTTTGGAAATCAGTGTTTCGGTTTCTCAGGAAATTCGGGATCAACCTACCCCTGGACCCAGCAATACCACTCTTGGGAATATACCCAAGAGATGCCCTATCATATGACAAAAGCATTTGTTCCACTATGCTCATTGCAGTATTATTTGTAATAGCCAGAACCTGTAAACAACCTAGATGCCCTTCAATGGAAGAATGGATGAAGAAAGTGTGGAATATATACACATTAGAGTACTACGGTGAGGTAAAAAACAATGACTTCTCGAACTTTGCATGCAAATGGATGGAAATAGAAAACACTATCCTGAGTGAGGTAACCCAGACCCCAAAAGATGAACATGGGATGTACTCACTCATAATTGGTTTCTAGCCATAAATAAAGGTCACAGAGTCTATAATTGGTGATCCTAAATAAGCTAAATAAGAAGGTGAACCCAAGGAAAAACATATAGTTATCCTCTTGGCTATGGGAAGTAGACAAAATTGCCGGGGAGAAAATTGTGATCTTGGGGGTGGGGTGGGATGGGTTAAGGGGAGATTGGGAGAGAAAAGTGAGAAGGGGAGGATGGGGGGAATTTGGGGAAACAGGATGATTGGGATAAAGGAAGGTTGGATAGGGGAACAGGGAGCACAATTCTTAGTTAAAGGAGGCACCTTAGGGTTGGCAAGAGACTTGAAAATAGAGTGGCTCCCAGGAGCCCAAGGCGATGTCCCCAGTTAGTTCCATGGGCAGCTGAGCATAGGGAACATGAAATGACCCTATCCTACAGCAATACTGACGAATATCTTGCATATCACCATAGAACCTTCACCTGGTGATGGACGGAGATAGAGACAGAGACCCACACTGGAGCACCGGACTGAGCTCCCAAGGTCCCAATGAGGAGCGGAAGGAGGGAGAACATGAGCAAGGAAGTCAGGACCACGAGGGGTGCACCCATCCACTGAGATATTGGGCCTGATCTATTGGGAGCTCACCAAGGCCAGCTGGACTGTGACTGAAAAAGCATGGGATAAAACTGGACTCTGAACATGGCGAACAATGAGGGCTGATGAGAAGCTAAGGACAATGGCATGGGGTTTTGATCCTACTTCATGCTCTGGCTTTGTGGGAGCCTAGCCAGTTTGGACGTTCACCTTCCTAGACATGGACGGAGGGGGTGGGGATCCTTGGACTTTCCACAAGGCAGGGAACCCTGACTGCTCTTTGGACTGGAGAGGGATTAGGAGACAAGTGGGGGGAGGGGGAGAAGGGGGGGGGTAGGGGGAAGGAAATGGGAGGCTGGGAGGAGGCGGAAACTTCTTTTTTTCCTTTTCTCAATAAAAAAAAAGAAAAAAGGGGAAAAAAAGAAAAAATAGCTCTGCTACTTCTTCATGTAAATATTTTGAAGCTCTTAACTGCAGCACACTGTGCCCCCGTCTGCACTCTATGCGCTATAATCCAGTTCACGAGCTTCAGGCAAGGGGCTGGAGGTTGAGAATGCAAACACAGAGACAGACACACGGACCTCCATTCACTGGTACAAAAGCCCTTCTTCAGTAGCGCCATGGAGGCTTAAATACTCAGCAGTCAATGGCCAACAGGTGAAAATCCCATCCTCTGATCCTCTAGGCAATGCACATTTTTTAGTAACTTCAATTAGAAGGCTCTAGACAGGGAAGAGCAGCTGAAGGCCACGACTACAACTGGCCCCAATACTTAATTTGCAGAAAATATGCTTAAAGTATACATTTGATAAAGAACTGTTTCTAAAATATACAGAAAGCTAATAGCCAGCATTCCAAATTAATATCACCTATGGAAATATTGGCAGGTATTTCCCTAGAGAAATGATGCGGGATTACTAAACATGTGACAGCTCATTCATTGTCATTAAACATGATCACCTGTATAATTCACAAATAAACTAAGTGATTATCATAAAATCCTTAAGAGAGTTAATATTTTAAAATTTTGTAAGTAGTAGTAGTAGTATTTGGTAGCAATCACTAATAGGAACAAATTTCCTGTTGAATTTGAATTAGATGATAACCTGGATATTAATCATAAGGAACTAATAACAAGAACTCTAAATAAAAGTTATTGGCATATGCAAAACCCAGGGATTTTGCATACATACCTACATGCATACCCACACACATAAGTGTGTGGGTATGCATGTAGGTATGCATGTAAATTTTTTGAAACAGTTTCTCTGAATAGCTTTGGTGCCTGTCCTGAAACTATTTCTTTTTTAATAGACTTGCCTTAAACTTAAAGAGATCCACCTGCCTCTGCCTCCCAAGTTCTGGGATCAAAGGCCTGCACCACCACCACCTGGCTATTTCTCTTAAGATAGTAAACAGGGCCGGGTGTGGTACCACATGTGTTAGAGCCCAGGCTGGGGGGCCAAGGCAGACTGATCTTTATGAGTTCTAGACCAACCTGGTTCTAGGACAGAGTTAGTTCCAGGACAACCAGAAACCCTTGTCTTGAAAAAACAAATAGAGAATAAACAGTGTCATAATAAAACAAAAAGTGATGTTTTGAATGAATAATTAAAGAGCCGAGGAGTCCATGTAAGTTCAAAAATTAGTAAACAAAATTAGTGTCACTGCTAAACTAAACTTACTCTCTGGGTCACAGTGAGTAAATATACTAATGTATCCATGATAAATGATTAGAATCAAGAAATAAAAACCATCTACAAAACATGAAAAAAAAAGAGATTGTGACCATTAAACACTTATAACCAAACCTTGTAAAATGAAAATAAACATTTATAAGCAATAAAAAAGATATAAAATATAGTTGAAGAATATATTTTGAAGAAAAATGTGAGCAAATATTTGAATAGATATTTGTTTCTAAAATAATTTATATTAGTGTACTTCAAGTTCACAATTAAAAAGATGCCCTTATGGAATTTTTCTATCCATGTATTTATATAATTTCTAACTTTTACTATCACATATCTTATTAGCTTATCACTGAAGATTTGAAAAGTTACATCTATTATTTCCGATGTGTTTCCTGTGTTCTAACATATATGCCCTCTAGATTTTTTTCTCTACTACAAATTTAAGCCAGGTCTCATACAGGCTAGGTTAGCGACCCACACCATGGAGAAATATATTGAAATTTCCCATTAATCTTTATAATTATACACAGGTAATAATACTTTACTGGATTGGACTGGTATAGACATGGTTGTGGCTAAAGTCAATGTCATTTAAAAAGCATGATAAGAACTAACTTGTAAAACAAAACAGTTTAACTCGAGCAATATATTTTCACATATGAACCTGCACATGGAAATTCAAAGCAAATTTATTTGTGTTATTCCAAAGCTTGAGACCACCCAAATGTCCTTTGGTGAGTTAATGATTAAAGAATTAGTGATGTGTCTTGACTCTGAGACACTGTTCAACAATAAAAGAGCATGGACAATTAATATACAAGCAGCTTGGATGAACTGCGAGGAAATCATGTTGACTGAAAAAAGTTAATATCAGAAGGAGGCAGCGTCATTTCATTTATGTAGCACTCATGAAAAAGTAAAACAATATTGTTAGGAATTGGTAGGTGATTTCCATTGACTAGAGGGTCAAAGATAGACTCCTGTGAATTCAGACCAATACTTAGATTTGCTGTAGTGTTGGTACAGGTTGGTGATATGATTTGCCTGTTGATTGTTCAATATACAAGTACAGTAAAATTGATGACTATTTCCACATGCTCACCAATAATTTCATGTATTACTGGTGAAATCTGACTGCCCTTATCAATTGTGTTGGCATCAATTTCTTAAGTTGCTCTGTACTATAATATATATGTTATATATATAATATAATTATATGTGTGTATAATTATACATATATGTGTGTGTGCATTAAGTTACATATTAAGTGTGCATATGTGGTGAGATTTGACAAATGATACATGGGATTTCCTTTTCACACTTCTTAGCAACATCCTTTGAATCTATAATTAATTCAAAAGAAATGTTCATTTGAATTAAAATTATTTTTGACAAATAAAATCTTAAGAGAAATTCCAATGCTGCAAATGTTTGTGTTGTAGACTCTCATCTCCATTCTGAGTGTTTTTAGTTTCTATTTCATTTGCCCTCATAGGAAGCCTCACAAAGATGCTCTGTATGTTTCAAGGCCTGCTTCCTACAGAAGCCATGAAGTCAGATGGGAAATGCTTTTCTTTCTTTAAAGATGTGAAAAATTGGCTTTTACAAAACATCTTTTATTATTGTTTGCTATCTTGAAATGATTTTTTGGCATAAAGGTCGGTTTGATTATATTCAGTCATATGTTATAGTGCAGCGCATAGCACTTAAAAAACACAAACGTGGATTAAATGCTCTCAGTAATTGAGTTAGTTGGAGGGCTTTTCGGAGAATTCACTGAGACATGAAGTGCATGACAGAGATAATCCCCCTAAGTAATTTTGGAATACTCAGTAATATTGTGGAGATCATAGAGATGTTAGCATCAGACATATGATTGTTCCATGTACATAGAATGGGTGAGAGAAGCTAACGGAAATGGTTGTGGAGAAGAATTCTCCCTGGCACCATCTTTTTTTCTCTTATCTGCCACTTCCTTCCTTTGCCACCTCTGACTGCTCAGTGTGGAAATGCACACTGCTTTGCTGGACATTTTATTATTTTACTGTTAGTTTATCACTGCATGTGTGATAAACGTGAATTGTAGAAAATACACAACATGAAAATATAAAATAAGGAAATTAAAATTACTTCACTGTTCACATATTGGCGTGAGCACAGCATAGACCTATTTATTTATAGTATAGATTACACTTCGTTATTCCTTTGAAATTTGATATTAGTAGCCATCTTTTTATGTAGACAAATGTACTTCAGAACACTTAAGTAGTTCTGTGATAATTGTCCTGCGTCATCATTCACTACGTCGCATCGTACACCAGAACGTTATCTATTTATACCCATCAATATCACCCAGCTTTAATATTTAGTCCGGTTTAACTAATTTGCTGAAAAATTTAAAAGTTTCTGGGCTTAAATAATTAGCCACATTAGAAAGACATGATGTAATTAATAAAACATGTTACCAATGAGGCTTCTAATTAGCATGCTACCAAAGTACATGAGATGTCATTGCTGAATTTTACCTAGAATCCTGTTTCACAGGCTGTCAACAATGGCTGTAAAACCTGCTCACAATGGTCTCTGTTTTCTCTTATGCCATGAAGAAAATTTAGTATTTTTTGCTCCTAGCAAACTACTACTCATGTTATAAAATATGATATTGTGTGAGTTAATTAGTTATGTTTTAAGTCAGCATAGTACTGAACTTAATACACTGTCCTGAGATTATGGGACTTATCATAGTTTATTTTTATGTAATATTACATGCATGTATAGTCCAGAATATTACTCTGAATTGAATGGCAGTTGACCTCTCATAACAGCATCATTTTGAGGATGCTTTCCGACTTCTTTAGCCTCAAGAGTCCTTATTATTTCACTGTTCCCTTCTTTCCATGAGGCCAGTTGTCCAAGACGCTGGAGGCAAGAACAGCCACCAAAGAACATCCTACTAAGTCAATTTGGTTCCTCATAAACTATAGCGGCCTTGTTCTTGCACTGTGTTGCAATTTCCTCAAACTTTGAATGTTGGTGTGAAGATCATTAAGGAATAAACCAGCATGAGCCACTGTGGCTCTTGGGCTTTCTGCGGTTTATTTGAGCATCGTTTCCTTTTTACTACAGACTTCCTTTAACAACACTGTGGACACTACTTTGCTCTTAAAATTCAAAGAAAAGGGACAGTTTTTCAGTGATTATAATATACATGCCTATTAAAATAAATTACTATTGAAACATCTTCATTTTTGTTAAAGAAAAATTATATTTCTGAACCTTTACTCATTTCTTTTTACCTATTTTTTAAATTTTTTTGTATTATGTATGGATGCATATATGTATGTATATATGTATGTATGTGGGGTGCCAGTGTGTACATGTGTCATATGGGTGCCCCACAACCAAGAGGGGGCATCAGTTACTCACTATGGATTCTGGGAACTAAACTCATGTTCTCTGGAAGAATAGAAAGTGCTTTTGAACAACTAATTCATCTCTTGAGCCCTGTTTAGCAATTTCTTAATATGCAATTATTCACTGGCTTTTAGCTTAAACCCCCAAATGATAAGCAACAACCTGTAAATAAAATATAATTTCCCATTAAATCTTAGAAATGTGGATCATTAGTGGAGAGAATGGAATCTAGATGTTTAGGGAAAACAACTTAATGATAAATTAATGTTGAATAAGTCATTCAATATTACATTCATTAAATAAAAATCCAGGATATAAAAGTATACTATTAGTGAGTCTCTGAACTTTAAAGACTCCATCATTTAAATATACTGTCAATATTTGTCTTTCAGATCAAAATAATTAATATCACCACACAACAAATCATGAATCCTAGAAAACAACTCCACTGTTGCAATTTATGGTTTCTTTAGACCATTTTATGATGATTTGCTTCCCTCTTACTTTTAACTAAATTCCTTCTGAAAAGAATGACAGAAAAATGGCAAAAGTCATATAAGTCAAAGAATGTGGAGATTGTTGTTTTTTATAGTGGTTTATACATGAGTTTTATGTCATTTATCTCTGCAAATGTTATCTTTCCACATTCCTTAATCCTGATGGTCAATTATCTTCACTGTATCTACACACACACACACACACACACACACACACACACACACACACACTGCTATACTATACATATTTGTGATTGTTGATTTTTATCTCCAAGAAGTGCTTATTGATATATCTGGTGTCTTTATTTCCCTATTAATTCATCTTCTGTTCACTATGCTATTTGATTTTGTTTTTCTTTTTGTTTTAAATTAATCTTAAAAGTATAATGATTTCTCAGACTGTTCTCATTATTGTGGAATTTTGAGATATGTTTAAGCAAATTTGTTCTTTACACCTGTTACATTATAAAGCCAGTACTTGTGTTAAAATTCAAATGTTCTACCAGATATGTCACCTAACCTGGTTCCCTCATTTTCTCATTAACATTGGGCTAATAATTACACCCACTGATACTATGGGTGAAGTGATTTTTGTGAAATCATCAAATAGTACTTTCCAGAGAGTAAGATTTTAGTAAATGATATAATGCTGTTGTTAAGATTGCTTTTATTCTATCTTAAAGGTAGAAAACATATATGCAAGCTTTTAAACTCATTTAATATATCACAATACTGAAAATACAAGGGCACTCAACTCTCAAGATATCCTGTTTACATAATTTTCTCAGATGAAACAAAAATTAATAAATAAATAACTAAAACAAACAGTAATCCAATTGTTAGTAAATCCATACAAGCTTTACTTTTCTAAGGA
Organism: Microtus obscurus; assembly: GCA_963919715.1. NCBI lineage: Eukaryota > Metazoa > Chordata > Mammalia > Rodentia > Cricetidae > Microtus > Microtus obscurus. The sequence continues at coordinate 923,186 of CAWTZC010000854.1, read as the reverse complement.
GAAATCAGAAATCTTTTCATCTTGAAACATGATTTCTATGACTAATAAGATGATACAACATCTAAAACAATGTAACATCCTAACATTTAGTCATGCAAAGTTGTAGGCAGGAAAGAAAAAAAAGTCTAGTTTGTATTCAATGCCTTGGCTTTGTGTAAGTGTTCTAAGGTGAATTTCATGGCAAGAAAATAACATATGTCCAAAAGTACAAGGTTTTTAAAATTGAGACCAAAGTCAAACCAAAACAAGGCTTTCTCTGATTAACAATACTTTTGTAGAGGTAAAATTTTATCTTTGTCTTTGGTGATTCCTTTTACAGCTGTTATTTCTTTCAAACGTATGTGATAAAGACTACTAAAAGAATACTGGGACAATGCAGTATTTTATATTATGTATTCTTTGGTCATATGACCAATGCCCAAGAAAATCTTGGATATACTTGGTTTAGATTTTGTGTCATTGTTATATATCTATATGTAGATATATAGATATCTATGTGTGTGTCATTAGACAATTTTCTTTAGATTTACACCTAAAAAATATTGACATTGTGTTAATTGATAGAAATTATAAGCTGTGGATCCTTCCAAGAAACAAACCTACTCATTATCTTGTCAGGAAAACCTAAGACCTGAATACCTGGCTTTCTTTCAATACTACGAAGCAATGCATAGTCTAGTGAGGGCATTTAATGTCTGATGAGGAGATTTCTATAGAAAGGTGTAACAGACACTAAGTCAGAGAAGCATGAGACATTTCAGAAAAACAAAACATTTAAATTTTCATTTAATCATATACAGAAAGTTTTTCTAATTATTTGGTGATATAAGAATATAAACTTTAGGCTGAATAAATTTGATGTCTATATAGTTGATATTAAATAGTTACACATTATTTACTCTTCTAGACTGATAGCACACACACGCACGCACACACACAAATGTAAAGAATAAGGAAGAGGTGGGAGTTTAGAGATCCTCTTCGTAAATCCCTGATCTCATCAATGAGAACACTGAGGCCTAAAGCAGTAACCACATGCTTAGTGGCCACTAAAATGCCAGTGTCCTGTATTAGCTTTAGCATGGACTGAAAAGCTTTAGATTCTTTTGCTGCCATTCCTTAAAGAAATTCTAAAGTAGCTCAGCTATGAACAGAGGTAGGGGGAAAGCTCACATTTTGAATGATCTTCAAATAGACATCAGTTTTAACTTTTCATCTCACAGTGAGGATTTTTGCCAACCTGGAAGAAGGATTCAATGTCATTCCTCTATATTTACTTCATGCATTTGGAGCGCATTACAATACAATGAATCTGCTTTCAGCTCCCTAGTGCCAAAAGATTCAGGAAAAGGAAAATCAAAGAGGAACTTCCACCTCTTTAAAATAGTGTACCACTGCTGCTCTGGCGGTTCCCCTTTGTTGCAAGCATCTCAACAAAACCCAACGGTCATTAGCTAGCAATTGTGACAAACCTATCGTGAAGCCATCAAGAGTCTAGGTGTGTCAGACTAGTGTACAGTCAGATGCAGTAGGTGTGAACACGAACCCAGCCTTGAATTGAAGGAGATGTCTTCTTTTAAAATCACACATTTTTTGGGAAAAACTTTGTCTTCTGATATCGAATGCTAGCGTCCTATAATTGCCTTTCTGGTGTCTCTCTTTGAAACAATGAATGAATAAATTGAAGGAGGATATTAAAGCAGGAGAACACAACAGACGGAAGGCATGGGGGAAAAAAAAGATGTTCTTATGTGCCCTTTCCCCTAGTTATTTGTTACCCTTTCAATGTAATGGACCAGGGGCAATTAAAATAATTTTAAAAATTAAAACTCTGACATTATTATACCCGTGTTAATTTCACTAAAATGAACTGCATTTTTCTCATTACGTAATTTCACTTCTAAAGTATTCTATCACAAAACATCCTATCAGTGAAAAAAAGCGAAATAAATTCTCATGTATTACCTAGCATAGTACAAATGCCAACAGTCAAATTCTTTGATTCCCTGAGACTGCAAACCTACACACTGTAGTTGAGTTTAGATAGTCTACAGTTCACTTCTCAAGAACACGTTGAGTAATTGTCTCATTCCAGAAGAACGGAAAGGGTCAAAGGCGGTGAGGGATATGGGTGTTTAAGAAACTAGCCACGGATCAGCAGAGGCTGCAAATGCGCTGTTATGTGACGACAAGGTTGCTGGTGCCACAGTCTGCAAAGGGCAGCTGGCGCTGTGCCAGACTCGAGGACCCGCTGCTTCTCCAACCGAGGAGGACCTGGCTTCCCTTCCTCCTCTAGGGATCTCTGGTCCTCGCAGGCACCTTAGGGAGAATTCTTTGCCCTAATTACCCCGGGAGGAAGACGCGCCTTTCTCGGAGACCTCTAGGCAACACTCACCACCGCAGCCTGCAGATTACTTCCCTCTGTGGGTGTGCGACTTCGTTTAAGCGAGTCACACTTACAGTAGCTTGTCACTGGCGAGGCCTCGAGCAGCAGAGGGCGGGGGAGCGCGGGGCGGGCGGGGGGGGGGGGAGGGAGGACGCGGGGGAGGAGGTGGGAGGCGCAGAGTCGGGAGGCTCGGGGAGACGCAGGAGCTCCAGACACAGCAGGAGCGCGCCGCGCGGGTGCAGTCACCAGGCAGCTCGCCGTGGCCGCCGCCGCGCACTCCGCCTCCGCGCTGAGCAGCGGGAACCTCAGCGCGGCTCGAGCCGCCGGGCTCAGCTCCGCTCCCGGGTCCGCGCTCCAGCCTGCTCCGCTCGCCGCACCGCCCCCGGCAGCGCTCAACCCTCAACGTTTGGACTTCCCTCTGCCGGCCTCTCCAGTCGCTAGATCGCTGCCTTTGCTCCACTCTCCTCGCTGTTTGCCACACCACGCTAGCTCTACTATTCTCCCGTTTATCCATAGGCACCCCTGCTTGCCTGCTTGCATTTCCCCCGCTCCTTTATATGAAAGCATCATTTCGATTTAAAATGAGTCGTCTTTTTTAATCTCGCCCGTTTCAGTACTGAAGACTGAAAGGGAATCTTGACCACCACTCCAACCCTGGTGGCACTTAAAAAAAAAATCACAATTTTAAAAGAAAGAACAAGAAAAAAAGAAAAGTCTTACGAGGCAAAGGAACGGAACTCGGGACCCTCTGCAGACCCATGATTTTGACCACCCAGGACTATACTAGTCATCAGAACTCTTAATTTATCTCATTCAACTGAAACGGAGGGCGACTGGAGCTAGAAGCAAACTTCGGTGGTCTCCCTGGATCCTTGATTCCCGCATTTGGAGGGGTCGAGCGCCAGAAGACACAGGACCCCACCAGGAGGAGGAGTCCCGCGTCTCTCTCTTTTCTCCCACCAAGCCTAAACCTTAGACTGAGACACGCGGGATATAGAGGAGGAAAGAGGGTAGTAGAAGATGCGGGGCTCCGGGCCCCGCGGTGCGGGACGCCCACGGACCCAGGGCAGAGGTGGCGGCGACGACATCCCCCGCATCCCTGTCTCTCTGGCAGGCTGCTATTCTGCACCTCTTAAGGGTCCCCTCTGGACGTGCCTCCTCTTGTGTGCGGCGCTCCGGACCCTTCTGGCCAGCCCCAGCAATGAAGGTAGGGTAATGGAGGTGGGGACCGCGGCGCCCTGGGATGGATGGGTGAGGTGGAGCTTGTGTCAGCCGGTCGTAGCGCTCCAGGCGCTGCTACCTAGACCAAACCTCGCTCTTCCTCGCCAGTAATGTTTGTCCGCTTTTGCTGGCGTTTCCGGATCTCTCGGGTATCTTTGGTTGCATTGTTTGACATATCTGCAGAGTGCTTACCAGGATAGGAACCTGCCCGCGGACTAAGCCTGGTTGGGGGCTGGGAAGTAGAAAGCCTGACGGAAAGAGGTCTGAGACCTGAGCTGGGAGGTTGGGCGCGGTTGAGTCCTGGCAACCTAGAGAAGTGACACATCCGGCTTATTGAGAAAAGCGACAACAAGGCTAGGATCGGTGGGATTTTAAGCCATTATTTAATGTTGGTGTTTGCAGACGATGTTAGGGTGATTGGTGCTTTTATTTTGGAGAAAGTGCCTGCCCCGGGAGCTATCTATCATTTAGGGCACCATTAACTACTATTCCAGCCTGAGTAACAAGAGCTTTAATTTTTAAAAGAGGGGAAAATGAAGGGCAGAAACTGATGGGTGCCCTTCTATTTGGGGGACCCCTAGCACCCCACAGCAAAGGGAGAGGAAGGCGGGAAGGTAGGGTGGTGTTAGAGGAGATAGGCATTGTGGATGCTTGGAAGTTGTTCACAGACAGAACCCACTAAGGCTTCCTGAGAGAAGATCTGTCCTAGCCAGAAGGCACCAGGTCCTGAATGAAGTACCCAACCCTCCTATCCGCAGTTCTTTGCTCCGGACTGTTTGCCTTCCTCTGCACGAGTAAATCTGGAGTCAGGAACACCACCTGTGCTGTTCTTTGGCTAGAGCTGGTCTCAGCCTGCCAGATAACAGTCTTGCTCCATTTTATGGCTTTGCCTGGGGTCCTCTCAGTCACTCTAGGATCTGCTGCTCCTCTTTCACACTTCACGTCTCTCTCTGGTCTCAGCTGAAGGGTCCAAGCCTTCACAAGGGGGAGGGTGGAGCAACGGGTAAGACAGTCAGCATCTCAGACCAGATCCTTGTTACACGGAGAGGAGAGGTCCTCTCCACAGTGGAAACGTCAAACCCCTGTCCTCTTGTCTAGAAGCCTGGGGTTTAGCTTTGGGCTGTGGATGAGACGCCTGAGGTTTAAAACCTTAAATAAACCCTTGCACTTGGGGATGGGAGATGCTGGACCCGAAAAGATGAAGTGGCAGCAGCAGAGTGGTGTATGCCCTCGTGACTAGCATGGATTCAGTCTGCTGTAGAAGACGCTGAGCTGGTAACCCCCAGAGCTGCCAGTTCCTAAGGAGCCCTGTGAAAGCAGGGCAGATGGAGACTCACACCCCACCCCACTGACTCTCTCACTATGTTTATTATTCAACATCTGTTTAGAGGAATATGTGTATCTGTCGATATCTGTCAGTAATAAGCCACGCTTTAAGCCAAACAACTTGCTTTTTTTGTTCTTTGTAAAGTTTTTTTAAAGTGATGTATTTTTGGTTTGTTTGTTTTTAGACTTGGATCTTTTATTAATGTCTTACGCTAAGACCATTAGATTAGAAGTCTAAAGGCTGTAAAAGGGCTAATGCAAGAGAGGGGGGCTTTAGGGGAGGGAGGAGCAGGGAGGAGGAGAAAAGAAAAGGGAGGAGGAGGGAGGAGCTTTTAACTGTTTTATTCTAACCAAAGGACCATCCTGACTGAACTGCAAAATGATTCAAGGGTAGTATCAGTCATTTTTCCTCTACATAATAATTCCAACCACTGATCTACGACTCCCTTTGCCATGAGTGTGATAGGGAAAGGAAGTGGACTCAAGGAAGTCTTTATAAGGGAACTGAAGAAATAAATTCTCAAGGAGTGTGACACACAGTGTGAACAAGGGCCAAGACTAAGGAGATGGATGCAAGCAGAAGGAAGTGCGGAAATAGCGCAAGTCTCCGAAGGTGCCATAAGCAAAACTTGCCTCTTGTGGGCTGGAACCCGGCTAGCATGAGCTTACACACCCACAGGTTGCACCGTCCTTCCCTGCTAGGCCAGTAGAGCACACAGCTGACGTGGTTTCATGCCTATGAGGTTTGGAGGGTCTAACAACAGCAAGCTCTCTTTTACCCTTGGTGCTCTGAAGACACCTAAAAGCAAGTGTGCCTGCTGTTTGGGGAATATATTGTGATGCATAACTAAAAATTTCATTTTAGTGCTATTTGAGGTTGTGTGTCCAACTCATTCCTTTGCTACCCGACAGGATACTATCTTTAATACCACCCGAGACCCGCCTGTTTTGTGAAATCTGGAGTCTTTTCAGCTTTACATTTCCTTTACCACTGCTCCTATACGTGGAGCGGTGACATAATGAAAAGATTCTAGCACCACTCTCCATTATTCATCTAATGGATAAGATAAAATACAACTTCAACTTGTTCTTTTATGTTTTTCTAGAAGAGCTTTGGAAGGTCAAGTGCAGAAATATTTGTTTGGTATGACATAAATTTATTAATAAATTGATTAATAAAATTGACTGTCTACAGCTTACAGAGATGTTTAGTGATTCTTCGGTCAAATGTGTGTGTGTGCATGTTATACGTATAGAATATATATTACATGATTGTGTGATAAAATATGAGACAAGAAGAAATACATGTGAATTATCATTTATGCTTGCTAGTCCAATTATTTTTTATCTTCATCTTTCATAGGTAACTGCATTCTAAACAAATTATACAATCAATATTTAGTCACCAAATCATACTTGAAAGAAACAATCTGCATTAAGAAGGACAAATCTACTAAAAATGAAAATAATTTCAAACATTTTAGCAGAAGACTTTATTTTCAGACTGATCGAGGAAGACAGTATTAGAAAGTGCATCAACAAGTGAATACTCTTAAGAAATTTAATAAGAAAAGGGTCTGTACCAACAATTCTTATTTTTTTGGAGGTGGCCCTAAACTTATTCAATAACTGCCACTTTTTGCTGTCTGGATATATATTTGTAAACAAGCATTATTTGACAAGTGCTTTTCACAGCAGGGATTCTTGGCCAATTACTGCTGAACAGCTCTGCGTTGAAAATGATTCACCCTCAGTGAATCAAGCTTAATTCATTGAAGCCACAGTCAGTTAATGCCTCAGTAAAGTGCTGACAGTTGTCAGCAGTTTGGATTTGAAAAGTCCAGTTTCTTGTCTCTCAATGTTTTGTGTGTTTGAGAAAGTGGGCTAGAAGGTTCTTTGGAAAGAAACACAGAAGAAGGGAAATTGGCTAAAATAACTTGAAAGACAACCATAAAACAGTAAATATTTTCACTGGAAAGAGACTGAAAGTGAAGTTTGTTTTAGGATTTTTTTTAACTTATAATAGAACCAGGCCCATAAAACATATGTAAGGACACAATAGACTTGTAAAACTAAATGGCTTCATTTTGTAGCCCTGTCTTCCTGCTTTAATTCATTTCCTTTTAGATTAACCGGCAGGACCCCACAGAAAAGGACAGTAAAATTGTTCCCTCACCAGGACACTACTGAACAAGAAAAGAGAGCCATTACATCCCTTTGAATCATAGGTTGTTGGAACCAGAAGGGACCATGGAGAGTTTTAGCTTTTTGCTTAATAAACCATGAAGGTTTGGGGTGGGAATCTTGACATTTTAAGCTCTTCCTTGGTATCAGGGTGACAGGTAAGATGATTTCATTTCATTACGTAAAACCAGGAGGGGGGTAGTATAACAATTCCCAGACTTTCGGTATAGTAACGCTCTTAAAATTTCAAGCTACATACAATATTTTTAGCGTAGATAGAAGAAGATTTGCAGTTCTGTTATTTGTTTTTCTGATTGGTTGGTTAGTTTCTTTCTGATTGGGTACACATTAGATCATTGTAAAGGCTATGCACAAACTCTTATCAATGAACACAAGTGCACAGATTTTGATATTTAGAAATGCACTATTTACCATATTTAAGTACTCACAATAAGTTATGAATTGTGAGCATTTAGAGTACATGGCAACTGCACAGAAAATATCAACCCTAAACGACTTAGGTATTTGTAGACAGACATTCCCAAAGCATTTGATTCAGTATTGTCACTGACAGAAAAATAGCAGGGCTTTGTTATTTCCAGCTAGTATATTGGCTGTTTATCGTTGTGTTATCGTTTGTTTGGTGTGCTTTTTAAGACATTTGCTGCAACGGGTAACTAATTTCTTTTTCAACTGAGAAAACCATACTACATTTTCCTGTAAGTACAGAACATGAGGGTCCATGATTGTACTAACTGACCCTAGCAACTTTTTTATTTCAGGGGTCAAAATTAAGTCTAAAAAAGCGCTACAAACTTCTTTTAAAAGCCATCCTTTTAATTTAAATTAGCAGATACTTGTAAACAAGTTGAATTTTAGTTGATGTATTTACTTATCTGAATATTATGATGATATTGGAAATCTTATAATACCCTTACAAAATTTTTATAAAGTATCAGAAATAATTGAAGTATGAATATAAAATTACTTATTAATTGCTAAAATGCATTATTTCTATTTTTACCATAAGGAGCATGAATATAAAGAAGCATGAAAGTGGAACGTAGAAATGGAGAACTTAGAAACTGAGAGTGTTTTTTTGCTGCTCTATATGTACAGTGATATAGGTCAATAGGAACAGAGAGACACATGCTATCATGTTTGACTAGATAAATGCATAAGAAGTTGCTTGTGAAAATTAATATTCTTGCATACAAGTAATTTGAAAATTGTTTGCTAGTAAAATATTGTGTGTTCTATTTGAGCCTCAAGAGTAAATGAACACACATGCACAGTCACAGTGTATTTAAAGGTAGGTTTCAAAAGAGCTCTAGAGATTTACTGAAGACAGATTGAAGTGGTTCATGATTTTTGGATACAGTTTAATAATGTCTACAGTTAAAATAAGCAAAAAATGTCCTTATTCAGTGAGACATAATACACATGGGAAACATAAATAAAAGGAGATTTCCTGATGCAGTCAGTAACAAATTTTAAAGCATTACATAGCGTTACTACTGAAAGAAACTACTTGAAAGAACTGTATTACTTTAGTGCTTTTAGAAACCTAACATTCAATAACTATGATAATCTTGCCTGAAGGTTTCACTGAAAATGTTTAATTCAATATATAAATGATCATTTTTTAGATATCTTGTTTCACTATCAAAGATTTCAAAGGACATAAGAAAATGTCTCTTTGTTTTCTGTTAGTATTTTTAATATTAATATATAAGACTATTAAAACAAGAATATTACTATATGTTATAGTTTTGGACAAGACAGAATGAATAGCAGTATAAGACTTCTAAGAGTATATCCACTTACTTCATGTTTGATAACTCATTCATGAGTTTAATAGATATTAATAGAGAGATAGCTGATGCCATAAATGGTGTTGTGCAATAAGTAAACTAAATTAGATCATAAATGGCATCAAGAAATTTTATATAGACAAGGGATTATCTTAAACTCATTGTTCTTACCACATTAAGCAGCGACATGGACATAATTAGGATAATATAAAATTGAATGTTTTACATATAGTACTTTTATCAATTTTGTGGTATACAGCTTTAAATTTCTATTTAACTTATTTAACTTTGATCTAAATTGTTACCTAATATTAACTGCCTCTGCAAGTGCAAAAGTAAATAAAACATAAAAAATACTTAATATATGTAACAAAATGAACTATATATAGTCAAATGCCTAGTAATTACTATACTATTTTTTATTTTTCTCAAAGCTCAAATTTTTTATCTGACTTCCTTAATGAGGTTCCCAGGTTTTACAGTAATAAAGCTTTAATGTAGTTGGACCCATACTATAAGTTTGCAAAAGATATTTATGATCTTGGATGGTGACATTTGTTAACTGATATCATCTTAGTTTTGACTTTTGAAGTGGTTCTGTTCTTTAGTGGTTTTCGGAAACCATAAAGAACCAGGCCTGACACATTCCCTGAAAATCTTCTGAAAACCCGTGTGTGTGGATTTTGCCTTTAGAGTACCAATTAGCTGTGTTCCATTTAAATAAAACCTAGCAGGTTCTGAGCATAATTAAACTTTACTGTAGCTCTTCTTTTCCTATAGGGTGTGCAGCCTTTAGTCTCTTATCACCTTAGGAGCGACTTTATTAATATCATTTGAATTATTTCTTATACAATGGGAGAACATACAACCCTTTGTTGAATGGGGTCGTATCTAGGTCATGCCTTCTTCCTTCTGTAGTTCTCAGTGACTATTCATGGTTTTTATCTTTATGCATTCATTTAAGATTGAATAATAACTTTGCTAGGATGTAAGTGAATGTGCCAGGAATCATGGAAAGGTTGTAGCAAGGCTGAAAGGAAGAGTGGGAACAATTAAATATGATACAATAAAAACTCAAAAATAAAAGCATTAGGCTCTTTATAAACCTTTTAAAAGAATATGCCATTCATACTTACACACAGAGTTTAGTTTTATATTTGATTCTCCATGGTTCTGAAGACACAACAATGTGCTAGGAAAAAAAGAGACTCTGCAGTTCCCAATACTTCATATATTTAAAGTTTTACAGTTCTTCTATTTCTTTATGAGATCAGTTGTTTGGTTTTCGTGCCAAACACTTGTGGCATAAGACGCAGCAGATTAAGTAAATGGCATTAAGTGTTTGTGATCATTCTAATTATATTTCCCTGGCTCATTTATTGCCCAGGTCATCTTCTTCATCAGTTAAGTTTGTCTTCAGTTTAAATAAAATGGGCCATAGCTCTCTGTAAAAGATTTTGAAAAACAAGAATCTTCGGGCGGTGGTGGCGCACGCCTTTAATCCCAGCACTTGGGAGGCAGAGGCAGGCGGATCTCTGTGAGTTCGAGACCAGCCTGGTCTACAAGAACTAGTTCCAGAACAGGCTCCAAAACCCACAGAGAAACCCCGTCTCGAAAAAACAAAAAACAAACAAAAAAAAAACAAACAAATAAAAAAAAAAAACAAGAATCTTCAAAGAGCCAAAACCTGAAGGTTGAAATATTTTGCATATGCTTTGTGAGAAAATGTTCCTACTTAGAAACATGTTTCAGGCTAAGTATTGGATGATTTGGAGAAAATACAGTCTGTTCTTCCACTCAAAGGTGGGTGCTGCCTTTTGTCCTCATAGTATTTTCATGCTTATTAGCATCTCTCAATTGTCTTTGCCTTGTCCTTCCTCTCATCCAGGAAGACAGCACAGAAAAGGAGCGTCAGAACCCAGGCCTGCTATGCTCAGTTTCCCCCAAAGGTCTCACAATTTTAAAATGCATATTAAGAAGACAAGACATTTCTCTTAATTAAAATGTAGAAGAATCCTCTACCTAAGTAATTGATTGCAACTAACTCAGTCATATGCCATTTACTTAATTCATAGACCAGAAAAAGAAATGTTTAAGACATCTCTGTCAGTTTTGGCTTTCTTAAAAGGTAACTCCCTTTGCCTTAGCAGGACAATGTCAGGATGTGCTAATGTCTTTTCTGTGGAAAGACTAACTCAGCAGGTAAATTCAGTTGGCACCAGTTCAGCCCCTACAGTGCCCAACAGAAGCTTGCCATGTGAGCCAATTTGAGATTTCCTCCAGAGCCTTTCCCTTCTGTAAAGGCTACAGAGGTGGGAAAGGCTTCCCAGTGATGCATATGACAACACTGCAAACTACTTTCGTAGAAGGGCTTCAGGTAAGACAATATAGAAATAATTCAGCTCTGAGGAGTCACAGCCATCCTTCTGTAGGAGGGAACACTGAAGAACTGTTCTATTTGAAGGACTTCAACAATATCTAGTTTTCAACCACATCCTTTATTTACCTTGTGAGAAATCATGGGAGAAACAACAGAAACAAATCTAAATAACTCTTTTAAGATTGCAGATTGCGGCCCACATCTTTAATTCCAGCACATTGGAGGCAGAGACAGGTAAGGTACATCTCTGTGATTTTTGAGGTCACTCTGGTCCTTAGAGTGGGTTCCAGGACAGCCAGAGATGTTACATAGAGAAACCCTGTCTCGAAAAACAAACAAACAAAGGATTGCAGATGTGAGTCAATGGGTTTGATTGAAGTTCTTGAAACCAAGTAAGCAGAGATTTAAGTGTTAGGAACTGACAGGAATATGAGGGAAAACATTTCCATCTTGGATTTTGAAATCAATTGTGTTGGTGCTAATTTCTTTCACTTATTATGTTCTTTGATAATTCATTTTATTTTGTGGTAGTTTAGTTCAGAATATTTTCTCCATAATAGAAATATATCCACATTTCACAGAATTGTAGTAGGGAAAAATAAAATGAAACAATTTCTTAATTGGAGGAGCTTTGCAGAAGAGAAAGCCATGAAAGAGCACAGAAAGTCTTAGGGAGGAGCCGAATAAATGCTCTCCGCGGGTCACCTAGCTGTTCGCTGGGTTGAGTCAGGATAAAAGTAAATATTGACTAATGGGACTTTCATAAAAAATAAATAGTATAAAGATTATTCTTTTTTTCTGATTTGGCAGAAATGTGGATCTTGGCAATCATTGATAATGCCTCGTCTGTATAGATATAGTCATTGCCACTGAGCTCTGTGCCTAGTTGCTATCAGTTTCCCAACTATGGCACCTTTTCTAGCATAGATAGGAATGAGGAGTTTTAAAGACCAAGACACTGAAGTTCTGCCATGTGCTATGAGACATAATAAATTAGCCCCTTCAGGATCTACACAATAAAAATAGAAATGGTAGGGGCTTTTCACAGAATCGGTATGACAAGAAATAAGAAAGTACCTCTGCCACTGAGTAAAGTTGCTACAGTTATATAGCTAAACAACAAATGTCAGTTCTTCTTTTTCACACACCGTGAGATATGGGGTATTTGAGAAGTAATTTCTCAGTCACAGGCCATCATAACTCTTGAAATGAAAGATGAAAAAGATCTTGTACTAGGAAAGAAATCTAATAAAGGAATTCAGAAAATATCCTATATACATCTACAAAATAAAAATGAACCATATGTGTGGGTTTCTTTGTCTAATGACAAATTTGGGAGTTTGCCTAGAAGATAAAGAAAATATATAAGTACAGGTATCATAGACTGCATTATTGCGTTTTATTTTACATTTCCACATTTTATTATCCAAAACATATATCAAGAGATATCTGAGTCTATTTTCAGTGTTTTGTCATCAACATCAAATGCTATTGTTTTGGACAACCCTTGTATATGTTCTAGTTTGCTATGCATTGTAAGCATGCATTGTAAAATATAAAAATATAAATAGCAACTTTATATTTTGAGAGATGATCATTAAATTTACTGCCCTCCCAGTCTTGAAAATTGATAGCATGTTTAATGTTCTTGATAAAGATCTGACACCCCTGATTTCAGATTTAAGTACAGTTTTCAATTTCCCTTTTCCCAGAACACTTCTCTCTACAATGCCATGCATATTAACCACATTTCTTGGAAAGATGAGTAGGTTTTTATATTTCCAGAAAGATTTTAATGTAATTACTAGAAGGCTGTTCTTTTGCACACAGGAGACCCTAACAAAACATGAGACTCTTTGGAACATATCATTTAGATTTACTTGTAGAACAGAAATTGCATACTCATCAATATCCATGCTTTAGTCAGGATTAAAGCTATCATTCACTGTTGCTTTATGACCATGGGTCATTGTTGTGATTTACATGTATTTATTTTCTTCTAAATGAATCAAGGAAATCTCCATTATCACCATTTTATTTTAGAGTAAATGAGGTAATATGTATAGTTAAATAGCTTGCCTCAGTTTATTCATGTGAAAGTGGTACAGCCTTCATGCAGAGAGTGGGGTATCAAGCTGGGTGGGAGTTCACTCACCTCTTGTACTCAGGTAATCTGACACTGTTCTCAACTTTTGGTGCAAGGGACTATTTTGCCATCCAATAACCAAAGTCATTCTTACGTTTAGTCTTCCTTGTACATTATTGTTTCAAAGACAATGGCAAGTAGAGTCAATGTGCTTAGGATGAAGGGAGATGGAATTCCTTCCCATACTCACTATTACTGATAATTGCATTTTTCAGGAATACTTAATCAATGGTTACCATATTTTAGATTAACACAATGCTTTCTTCATAGTCAGTGTCCATTAGCATGCAGTGAACTCTCTTCTTGTATCTTCTTTTTTTAACTGAACATTTTTGTTCTTTGCCTTCTTAATTTCTCTCTGGAATTTTAGATGGCAGATTTCATCCGCCATCCTAAGCCCAGGCTAGGTTCTAAACAGTACTATCTGCCGAAGAACAGTTTCTGTTGCTTTACTAGGAATACAAGGGACGTTTGAAAGTTTTGTTCAACATATAACAAATTCTACTTTTCATGCAGTATACCTCATAATAAGAAATATCACCCAAAGATTCAATGGAAAATTTAGGCAACTCTTCTCTCTACTAAAAACCAATTATCATTATGAGTAGGATGCTTTGTAATAATTTTGAAAGTTGTTTATATTATAAAAGTATTGTTCCTATGATTCTCACTAAAATACCTTTATAGGTAGGATACATTAGGGGAATTCATTACTATTACAAAAGGATCTGATATAAAAAAGAATTAATATAAAATACTAGAAATTTTCAAAAAACTAACACTTTTTTGTTCCTCAAAGTAGTACCTTTACAGATGTGCCATGAAGGTGTAAGGATGCAGACTCTAGACATCATTCAGCTTTTTAGAGCCGTGCACTTTGGGCAATCCACACAACTTCTCTGCATCTCCTTTCTAGCCTGTAAAGTGGTATTATTATTATTTTCAGTGCCCTAGGTTTTAAACACAGTCAACCCCTCCCCCCACGCATTGCTAGATTTTTATCCTAGGTCTGTACAGACAGCTTTCCCCAAGCTTGAGTTCCCATTTTCATTCACGTTATGGTTGTATAGATTTAGTTCATATCTTTAAAGTGTTTTGTAAATTTTCTGACTTAGAGTATGACAGTATTAAATATTACATCTTCAAAAACTGTGGGATGGCAACTTGGCACGGAGCAGGGCATTAGTTAGTAAGTACTGTTTTATTTGTTAAAAATAGAAATACTAGAAGAAAAGGACTTGACTGTAGCTCAGTAGCTCAAAGAGCCCTTATCTACTTCCTGGGTAAAGCTTTTCAATGCCCTTCAGCACACTTAGGTTAAAAATCAAACCTTAATTGTGCGTGCTTCAGAATCATACCTCTTGCCAGTTCACCATCACCGAGCTACGGAAGAAGAGTGAGGCGCCTTATCTCCATTCAGTGCCCTGGGTTTTTGAACACAGTCAACCCTTCCTCCCACGAATTGCTAGATTTTTATCCTAGGACTGTACAGACATTCCCCAAGCTTGAGTTCCCATTTTCTTTCCTCACGTGACCTGTCTGTCACATGTAATTCTATTTTCACTTGTTTATGCCTTTCTGATCTTTCTTCAGAACAGAAATCCTATGAAAGCAAAAGTTAATCAGGGAAATGATTCTCTAAAGTTGGATTTCAGTAAAAACAGAGATCACATAATTTTCCAACAACAAAAAAAGAGACAATTTAATTCCAACAAAACTAACAGTAGAATGTCTTGGTTCTTGCATTTATTTGAGCACCACTTGGGAAAGCATATCTGTATGGAAGCCCATTGGGAGTCAGATCCAAAACCTAATTTTCCATCTGGAACATCAGGGAAGTACTCTATAAATCCATGCTTGATTAATGAACACTATGAACCAAATCTTTATGTTGCTTAAAGCTGCTATTTTTAATAGCCACTCTTTCACTGTGGTAGTCTATACTTGATGGAGCCAATGTAAGTTTTTCTTGAATCCATAATTAAAAGAAGTTAGAATTTGGTTTATAAGGCCTGTAGTAAATTGAAATGTTACCAACTGAAAGACTGTATGGTTCACCCACCACAGTAAACTAATATCAACATATATGCTATCAGAATAATTTACTTGAAATTAACAAAATGTACAACAAAGATTATATATATATATTAGAAATACTTTATGTTTATTGTGATTAGCACTTTGTGGTTGAATTGAATTCTGTTTTATTTTTGTCACTTTCTTATGGTTACATTTTTGACCCACAATAAAAACATTCTTTTCTATTTAAAGTATGACTTAACCTTACATCTAGAGAAGCAATTAATGCAAAACAGCTGTTTGTAATTTGGGGGGATGGAAAGAATTACTCTTTCATTTACTCCGTTTCCTAAATTACATTCACTGCTACATACTTCACGAAGCGCTGTAGATTCATAGTGTCATGGGAATTCTTAATGTTTAAGAGTAAATGTCAGTAAAAAGTGCATCAACTATTGTATGCATAGATTAGTACTGAAGCATAAGTTTGCTTGGGAAATAATTATCTTTTCAAGTACAGTTTTGGTCATTTATGGCTAGTTTGTTTAATTAACAATCCCCCCAGAGACAATAGCCTTTTATTTTGCTGTAAATTAGTAACAGCTGCATAGAATATCAGATATGGTTCTTTTCACTAAGTTATTTTGACCTGAGTCACTTCCTAGGTAGGGTGAAAATATGAAAATATTGCTATGAAGACTCATTGAATGACTATGAAGACTATAATTCTCAAACTACCCCAATGATTCTGATAATTTTAATATGGAGGGAAGTTGATCTTGGTATAATTCAATATTTTGTAGTTGGTCACAGAGCACTTAAATTGACAAAGTGTCTGCATGTAATTGCTGAAGCTCTTAACTATCCAATTTAGCCAGAGATTGCATTCCTCTAAATGTTACTATTAATATGATTTGTATTTTACTTATGGTAATAATTCTCAAGGAAGAAATCATACTTTAAAAAGAGCATGTGTCTCAGAAAACATCAATACCCTCAAGAATATTATGAACACATATGTGAAAGAACGTGGAAAATTCGTATTGAAAATTTATGACTGCCATTGATACTGAGGGACTTTCACAAAAAATTTAAGGTTTGATATTTGATTACAGCTCTCATTTCCTCACTGAAAATCTGTCAGTCCACTAGAAAACTGAAATATGATTCGAAAGATGATGATGGAAACAGTATTTTAGTTTGGAATAGAGAAGGACAACACAAGTAACTATCTTTAGTTTCAAAATATGTGGAAGTGATTTTGTTCTGATAGCAACTTCTGTATTGTGTAAAGAAAAGGATTTAATATTATCAATGTTTTTCAAAGGTATAATTCTTTGTCATGTACACCTTAATTATCTTCCTCTTCTTTCTCTTTTACTTATTTCTTCCTCACCTCTCCCTGCATCTTTTCTTCTTCCTTCCCCTTTCCTCTTACTACTCCTTCTTCTCCTACCTCCCCTTCTTTGATTAGGTCCAGAAATTTTCACTGAAAATGATTCACTGCAAACCCAATACATATAGCTATTACATCTAGTTATAGATTTCATGCATGTCATTTTTGCACCTCCTTTTCTTTTCCCAATTGGTTATCTAAAATTTCTTCTTTGAGGTTTGTGGGTTCTTTTTTGAAGTAACAGTGCTAATATGGAAAGGGAGGGCTGTACAGAAGACAGTGTGATAACGTACTATCTTAGATATGTCAAGAAAACTAAACTGCAATCTGTGGTATAGACTACTTTGAAACAACATTTTCTACCCAGAGGTCTTATCAGAGCCAATCTGAGAACATTGTTAAATATACCATATCTGATGTCAAACATCACTGAGTCAAATTTATTAAAATATCCCACTGAAAAAATTTAAAGCCCAATAATTGATAATGTCAGGATATCAGTAATTATTTTATGCTTTAGAATAACTTTACATAAAAGAGATGTACTCAAAATGGGATATGTGGATTAGAATTTTGCTAATCTGCAATGACATGCATAGCAAGATCGATTGCTGTTTTAGAGACCCGGTGCAGTTTTATATTACCAGCATAATTCAACTCTATGATAGAAGTGTTCGTCTCCCTGCACTGAGGCATAGCCTAGCTCTTAAGCTGTCTAAGATTAGTTTAAAACAGATATATCAGGACAGATGTGTAGGGGTGTGCTTTCTAGAATGTGGTCTTCTCTCCTCTAGGTCTCATCCTCATCCTAGCGCTTTAGAAGGACCCAAGGAATTCAGATTTTTAAAATCTTGCTGTTCATTCTAATGTGAAAAGTCTGTATTAGATTTGAATCATTAGAGCAAATACCTAGGGATGATCTACTTTTATAAGAACTTTTTATAAGAAGATTTTGGTTTGATTCATCACTTTGGAGGTTTTGATCATGATTGATTGGCTCTATCAGTTTGGTGCCATGGTGAAGTGGCACATCATGATTGATGAATAAGAGTGGAACAAGACAAACTATATCATAGCAAAAAGGGACTGGAATCCTACTATATTAGTTACTTCTATTGTTGCTATGACCAAAATCTAGGAAAGAATTACGTAAGCAAGGAAATGATTATTTTGACTCACACTTTATGGGGACACTCTATCATGACAGAAGCATGGTGGCAGACCTGAGCAATCGTTTCTCGGATAAGTGTCCACAGGCAAAAAACAGAGAGGTGAATGCAGGTATGCAGATCATTTTTTCCTTTATATGCAACCTATAGCCCCAGTCCCTTGCATGATGTCACTGACATTCCACCTGAAGTTACACATTTCTTCAAATACAGGCACAAAAATTATTAGAAGTAAATTTCCATGATGATTCTAAATTCAAATAATCTATTGTAAATCTCTCTTTATGAACAAACTCTGAATGTCTTCCATTCATTTCTGTCACTTATTTCCACCACTTCCCAATATCGGTAGGTTAGGACTAAGCCTTAATATATATTTAATATAAATGAATATATTATTGCAAGACAGTTTATATCTAAATTATAGTGAGAGATTGGGGTATGAGGAGAAACACGATTACTGCTCAGGATAAATGATTTTTATTACTTATTAAGTTTGAGACAGTGTGAAAACACTTAAGAGTTAACAATGGTATAGATTATTGTGAAACATCACTATATACATAAAAGAAATAGTACAAGAAAAATAAATATTCTAATACAGCAAAGGCTATATTCAATAATTATACATTTTAATTTCCAATTTTATACTCAAAGTATATGATTAATATTTCCTAGTATCTTTTAAAATAATATTTAATGTATCTTGAATTGGCTTCAGTCATAAGTTGCAAATGTTACCAAGGAAAATTATGCCTTCAAAATGCCTGACTTTGGGAATATTTATGGATCCAGAATGTTCTTCTTACATGTATGACACCAGTAAACACATGATATATATTCACACTCACACATACATACATACACATAAATAACAAAAAATAGAAATAAATACCAAGACAAATATATACTAAACTCACAGACTATATCTATGCATTTGTGACAGTTTCTTTATCAGCACATATTCAGATCCAATCATTACTTATTCTAACCTGAAGCCCGGAAAATAAATAATTATATATTATATTATTTAATAAAGAATGAGGGCCAATTAGGTCCTGACATACGGAATGAGTAAAAGCATAGAACTCTCTTATATACACCATCCATTTTATTCTATATTTATCTCTTTGATACTTAAGAGTAAAAAGTTTGAACTGATATGGATCCAATAATTCTTCAACTCAGGTGCATATAGAATAACATCTATCTAAATCAAATATTAAGGAAAGAACTTTCATTGATATTTTGTTGCTTACTTTTCTTCTTTTTTGCAACTTAAAACTTGCTGTCAACAATGCAGTAGGAAATCTGATTCTCCAGCGAGCAGGACTCATATCTGCTCTACTACGATTAATCCATTTGAATTTTTCACCTTGTTAAAAATTTGGATGTTGTATTTATGTATTTTGTGTGGGCACATGTATGTGTACATACATGGAGTTCAGAGACCAACCTATGTACCATCCTTGGAGAGGCTATATATCTTCTTTGAAACAAGGACTTTCCTTGTTCCAAAGCACACTGATTAGCCTGAACGTGTTAGTCAAGTCCCGTGGGTTGATTTTTCTCACCTCCTTCCTAGCATTGATACTACAGGTACACACCATTATGACTGACACTTTTCTTTACATCATTGGGATTGAACTCAGGTCCTCATGCTTTCAAGGGAAGTGCTTTCTTGATTCCTCTCACCAGTTCCAACGTTTCGCCTTGCATACAATATGTTAAGGATATTATGATAGATGCTGGCATCCGCACCATACTATTCATAACCCATTAACTTAATAAAAGTCATTATACAGAAGGCAATTATTTAGAGGTATCCAACCATGGTATACAACAAGTCAGACACTGGATCGGGTTCAATATAGAAATAAGAAAAAAAAGGTTTGATGAGATAACGTGGATTTAGATTCCAGATATATGCTTATATTAGTTCTGGGACCTTGGGCCATTGGCCTGTTTAACTTTCCTCAGCTTCAATTTCCTTATCTGTAAAAGGAGGAACATAACATACCAAAAGATCAGTGTTAAGATTAAGTGATAAAATGTATGAGTACAGACACATATAATTTTATTAGTTTCAATCGCTGATGTTACAGACATAAGAATTCAGTCTTTGAAACCAAAAATCATTTTCATTGAGGTTATACAGCAACAAAACTAGTATTAAAGGAATAATGAACATTACCTGTGCCATGAAGCGCTCTTAGATTTAATTGTGTAGAAGCACATTTATTTCAAGTGTTAGACTTTCAACATTCTGTTTTTGAAGGGAATGCCTTCATAAGATCGCTTTATACACAGTCATGTAGAATAAAGAATTTGCTTAGAAGAATATTCTTTTTAGAAACTCTTCTTAAACTCTGATGTCATGTGAGGCTGACATTTCTTAGAGAAGATGAAAACAATATCAGAGTTTTCACAAACATAGTTACCATACCCGACAAGGTAGTCACTGAAAACATATGGCACTGCTCTTTTCAAGCTATGTGTCCTGTGATGGTAGCAGATTGCTCATTACTCATAATCTAGCTGTCAGTAGATTTATGTGTTAGCTCTGCTTAAACATCTTGTACAGACTCGCCAGTAGATATGAGTGGTGAATTTCTTTTTTTCCATCTCATTGGGTTATACCTTTTGACTTCAGTACTAATTCATAATTCTGAGAATGCATTTCTAATTAAAACTCATCCTACCACTGCTATCCATTCTATGTTGTAAATACTGGTAATTAAATTTGAAAATCAGCAAGCAAATTGTTGTTATTAACAATAAAAATATCATTTAAAAAGTATAAAATTGAATAGCATGGGGCTGAAGAGATAACTCAGTTGTTAAAGCATGTTATTCTTCAGTTTGGTTCCTACCAGCAACACTGAGTGGTTCACAAGCACCTGTAAATCCAGTTCCAGGGAATATGATTCTCTTTTCTGCTGTCTGTGTGTATTATTCACGAATCCCTACAGAAACAGAACTGATATACCATATATTGGGTTTATTAGGATGAGCCTAAAGACTGTAGTCCAACTATTTCAACAATGCCAGTCTCCCAATAGAACGTTCAAGAATCCAGTCATTTTGGGTTCATGAGCCTGGATGTCTCAGCTGGCTTTCAGTATGACAAAGAAGTATGATAGAATACAGTGAAGGAATAGTTTTATCAGCAAGAGTGAGGGCAAACAGGCAAAGAGCAGGTGCTTTTTGCTACCAGAAGTTGTGGTCGATCAATGTTTTAGGTAGTTCTTCCCACCTCAATGAAGAAAAATCCCTTACAGACATACCCAGCTACTTGTGTTTCAGTTGTAGTTGTAGTCAAGTTGACAGGCAGGCATAGACATCACATTGTGGTACCTGCACATCTGTGGTGTACATATGGATACATAAAAAGCAGATACACATCTATAAAATTAGAAGCAATAATAGTATTCTGAAACAAAAAGACTGGTTAATCTTGCAGTCAATAATAGTTATGTTTGATTATACTGATTACATTGATTATAAATAATTACAATCAAAAGAATACTGAAAGTTATTTTTAACTAATTATTGAATTAAGATTTGAAAGGGTTTTTTTGCAGTAATGAGTAGTTTTGAGCTTGCTATACAATGATTGAAATATTATTTAAAATAATTTCAAAGATGAATATGGGGGAGTCAAGTATATCAGGAGTAAAAGCAGTAAGAATTCTGTGAACAGATTTTATAACTATTGAAAAGCAAGGCAAGAATAGCACACTTTAGAAACAAAAGAGGAATTTGCCTTCAAGCTCCCATACTAGCAGTTGGGATACAAACCTTTGCCAGTTACAACAATCATGTTATCTACTAGGATAAGTAATAAAATTGATTTTCCTGCATAAAAAAAAGTCCTAAGAGAGGGGCCTCCAAGTTATATGGATTACAATAGCTATGCTATAATTTGTAGCATATTTCCTATCTCTTTATTCTGCCAAACCTCATCTACAAGCTTTGCTTTTCCACTATTCTTATTTTCTTTACGTAGCTGGTATCTGATCCAAAAAGCACACAGCTACTGCCAGGTCAGCCAGGAGTGGTTTGTGTTCTCCTTGTTTTGTTGCTCAATAATGGTTTCAGAAATTCCCTTTCCTTGCAGAATCCCTTCACGGCTCATTGAACAGAACTGTTTTAATAGTAGGACCACAGAAAGAGAAGTGAAATTAGTTACTATTCCTAAAGGATTTTTGCCAGGCTAGCTGTCTTATAGAATGAAACAGAACCTGCCATCTAGAGATCTATCAAGAACAGGTGGGGAATGTGTGGTATTTGTTTAGCCACTCAGTTTGGTCCTAAAGATGAAGAAAAAGAAAGACTACACTGGTATCTGGATACCTTAGTTCCATTCACTGTGTAGGGAAGAGAGGCAATTGGTTTGTGTATGGATTTTGTTCATTAGAAAAGTTTTGGTAGAAAATTGAGGGTTATGTAGACTATAATGGGTTAGGTAAATACTGAAATGTAGTGCTGGAATTGAGAGGAGTATTGACAATTTTTCATTAATATTATTCATAAAGAAAACAAAGATATAACACTCATTGTAAGGAAATTAAGAGTTTAATTTGAATACTTAAATACTCTCAAACCTAGGGGGCATAATATATTAACTTGAAATAAATGATCATAGTTATAAAAACACGTTTTTGGTAAAGATACCAATAACAGACACTGAAAAAAAAACCAACTTATTTAATAAATGATGCAGGTCAGTGGATATATACCTGCAGCAGAAATTTGGGATATATATATATATTGGTTTTTCAAGACAGGGTTTCTTTGTAGCTTTGGAGCCTGTCCTGGAACTAGCTCTTGTAGACCAGGCTGGTCTAAAACTCACAGAGATCTGCCTGCCTCTGCCTCCAGATTGTTAGAATTAAAGGCCTCTGTCACCACCACCTGGCAGGGATATATTTTTAATCCTACAGAAAAAAAATAAATGTCTAAGTAGAACAACTACCTTAGTATAAAATGTAAAATAATCAAACTGCTGGACAAAAATTTAAGGGGCAAGTCTCATGACATAGGTACAGACAATTTTTTTTAAAAAGAAACATAATTTCATAGGAAATAGACCCATGAATTGACAAATGGGATTACATAAAAACAAGGTTTCCTGAAAATCAAGAGAATCCATTGACAGAATGAATAGACAATGTTTAGAATGACAGAAAAATCAGTCAGCTATATTCCATACCCGACTCACAAATAAAATGTGTAAATAACTGCAAACATTTAAACACCGAAAAGTTCCTTTGCAATCAATAAATGAATTGGTGAACTGAATAGTTAGTCTTTGGAAGAATAAATAAAATTGTTCAGTTAATAGTGAGTAAGTAAGTAAATAAATAAATAAATAAATCCTGGTTTAATGGCAACAGTGTTTAGAGGAGTACACGGAAGAAAACTAGTCACTGTTGATGGAAGTGCATACAAGTGCATTCACAGTTGAAAATGGTGTGGAGGTTTCTCTCAAGCAAAGACAAAATAATACCTAAAATGTAGGAATTCTATATGATACACCACCGTCACTCCTGGGCACATACCCAAAAGTTCTTATACTCTACCACAGTAATATTTGCACATCCATGTTTATTGTTGTTCTACTCACATTTGCCAGGGAAAGGTATCAGCCTAGCTGTCCTCCAAAATATAATAGGATAATGAAATCATGATACACACACATCAGCGTGCCTCATTTAGCCACAAAAAGTTTAACCGTGACATTTGTAAGAAAACGAATGCTATTTTAAAGTCTGTTAAGTCAGGGGTCACAAAAAAAAATACTACATGTTCTATTGTATTTGTAAACCCTAGCTTCTGATTTTTATGTATGCGTGTATATGGCGGAGGGAGTTTGGAATAGGCCATTAAATTAGAAGGGGCACAGAACACATGTAATAGGAATTTGGAAAGGAGATATCTGGGTATGGAAAAGGTAGACATGAGGTAAGAGACAGAAGGACTGGAAAAAGGACCGTGTGTTTCTGGGATGAGTGTCAGGTGAAACTAAATATATATGAACATGACATGAAGAAATCTATTATTTTGAGTGCTGACTAAAAGTTAAATTAAAAGAAAAGTAGATAAGTATATTTAGAGATATTTTTACTAATATAACAAGAGTACTGACTTCTCACATGTGTGCTTGTTAGGTAATGAGATCACTGCTGGGTTAGAATGGACTTGATCTATTTAGTGGTAGTTGTCACACTAAGTGAAGTGTATCTAGGTATACGTGGGATTTCAGGAACAAGCATTAGGGCTCATAGTCTGTCACTAAGACTTCATGTCCAGTGTCATGCTTTCTTGCTCCTTGTTTCCATGCTGGGGTTCGGAACAGGATTACAAGACAGCATTGTTCCTGGTGAACATCGTGGAGGGATTCTAAAACGAGTGTATGAAAGAGATTATATAATTATGTTGCACAGCATTTTATATATATATGAGTAAATATCTTGTTTGCTTATATTTTTATGTTCATGAGGTTCTGAGAATAATAAATGAGGAGAAATAAACCCTCTTCCACTCATTTTCCATGAGATTCTGTGTGGCTATGAATTTCTGTCTTCAAGTCAAAGATATCATAAAACTATGTAACATCCCTCAACCAGTAACAAAACTTTTACCCAATTTACAAATTTAATTTTCCAATGAGAAACATGTGTCTGTTTCCTCTCTACTAGTGTTTGTTAGCTATTCTGTGTCCCCTGAAGCAACTGAAAAACTATAAAGTCAAGCCTTAAAGTCAAACATCACATCTGTACTGAATGGAGCCATGAAGAAAGACTGGACAGTTAGTTGTGTATGTTTGGCTGTTTCCACAGATTAGTTAAATGTGTGCTGTAATTGAATGCAGTGGTAAAAGGAACTTAGTAAGCAAGCATTCATCAAATATATATTGTACCCTATGGAATTTTAAGTCTGTGCCCTTAGAGAAAAAGAATGCTGTCCTATCTGCTACTAATTTACATTTTTCCTAAACCGTCACAGCAGTAGAGGTCTAAATGGCATTATAAGTGTTTGCTAATGTGAAAACCATGAAAGGAAAGGAACAGTAACAGTATAAGTATGTCTTCTTGCACTGGATTGCCCTTGTTATTCTCAAGGATCGTACATTTTCCCCAGGACTTGTTGACCATAGATGGATGGTGACAATATCAGACATCATTCATTGGTTGTTTAACTATTCAGTGACTGAATTGTTTTATTTTTTCTGAGTATTCCAGAACATTTTGTGGTCTTAATAATTCATGCTAACTTTATGTGAAAGAAAATGAAGTACCATCAAATGGTACTTAACAAACTATGGATGTTAGAAAAATCTAACAAAAACTCATAACTGTTTTTTTTTTTTGTTTGTTTTTGTTTTTTGTTTTTTGAGACAGGGTTTCTCTGTGGTTTTGGAGCCTATCTTGGAACTAGCTCTGTAGACCAGGCTGGTCTCGAACTCACAGAGATCCGCCTGCCTCTGCCTCCCAAGTGCTGGGATTAAAGGCATGCGTCACCACCGCCCGGCCCCCATAACTGTTTTTTAATATTGATATTTATCTCTAGTTGTTAGAATGTATGAAGTACATTAAGAGGAATCAATTTTTTAAAACATAGTTCTTTTGATAATTGTTTTGCTACTGTCTGTTAGTCCCTTCAAAACTAAGTTTGCAATTCTTTGTCTTTTTTGAAAATAAATTATTTAAAAGATTTTCATGTTACATGAAACACTGAGATTAATAATTTAAATTGATTATTGAATAATAAAACTAAAGTATACTTGCAATAATTGAGAAATAGTTTCTATCTGAATCTATTTTTGGCTAATACTTATATATTTACTGATTAAAAAGTTACTAGGCTTGCTGGAGAGATAGATGGCTCAGCAGTTAAGAACACATACTAGTCTTGCAGAGTTCTCTTCACCCAGATCAAGTCTGAAATGACTTATATCTCCAGCTTTGTGTGATTTGGTGCCCTCTATAGACCTCCATGGACACTACACCCATATTCATGAGCTACACACACACACACACACACACACACACACACACACAAGCACGCACACACAAAAAACAAAAAAAAAACTCTTTTAAGGAGCACTTTATAATCATTATATTAGTGAGGTGTTTTTCCCTTTTGTACATTGACTAAGAATATGCAGTAGATTACATACTTGTTCATCGCTGTGGGCTTATTTCTCCTGAAGAAATAATTTCCTTATTGCTAACTAACCCATCAATCCATCTTCCTCATAATTATACGACTAACACTTGAGTGAGAAAATGACCTTGAAGGCTTTTTTCAGTTTCATTGTGTGGTTTCATTTTAAAATATAAATAACAAAATAAAAACATTTTCCACAAAATATCTGATATCTAATTAATGCTTTCCAGAGTAAGTGTGGTATCAAACATTTCCTCTAATTATATTCATTAGTGACTTCTCTCGGACAAGTTTTAATTAAGTTGTACAATGAAGATCAATACTCGTTGTGTATTCATTGTAATTTACAACACGCATATATACTGTTCAGAACAATTTAATTACTGTAATTGTAGCAAAGAAGACACTTAGAAATTACACTCTATTACTGCCAATCCCCTCTTTAATAAATTTGTTAAAGTCACTGGGAAATAAACTTCTGAAAATTCACATTTGTGTGCACCCTGTCTACATTTCAGTTGTTTTAAATACTGCTTTAAAATTTTTTGAGTGTATATACACAATACATGTTGTGTGTATAGAAATTGAGGCATTAATGACATTATTAAAAGTGTCTTTCACATATTCCATCATAAATATTAATAAACTATTAAAATGTAGATAAGAGTATCCATCATATTAACACTGATATTTTTGAAGTATAATTTAAGGGAAAGGCATGGGTAAACTGCCCTACTATATGTAAATTAAACTTCTACTGTTTTATTAATTCATATTCTTTTATAAGTGTTTATTTTGTTTTAAATGAATACTTTCAAGTATGTTAAATTCTATTATGGGATATTCTTTCTATAACACTATAAAAATAAAAGTAAAGTAGAAATTTTGGTAGTATCAATAGATAAATGTCAGAGCATCTTAACCTTGGAACTACTGAAACTTAGAAATCATAATTACTGTTTGGGTATCTTGGCTTTTTAGAGGGCAATGGTTAGCCACAGGCTTGACTTATCTCAACTCCCAGTAACTGCTTTTGAATGCTGCTTCAGATACACCTTCTGGATCAGCTCACTGATAAGATGATTCATTCATAAGGTACACAGCTATTGACAATTTGAGCTAAGCCAGGTGTGTACACTTCAATTGGTGTTTTGGTCTTTTTCAAGGTTTAATTTCTTGTTTATCTGCATGTATATTTGTGAGTCTCTCTCTCTCTCTCTCTCTCTGTCTGTGTGTGTGTGTGTGTGTGTGTGTGTATGTATGTGTGTGTATCTGTGTTTGTAAATATGTACATGTAAGGGTGGGTCCTTGCAAAGTCCAGAAATGGGTATCATCTGCTGAGTTGAGGTTCCAGGCTTATATGATCTTCTTGATACTGGTGACGGAAACAAAATTCATGTATCCCGCAAGAACAGTACAAACTCTTAATTATAGGCTCCCTTTCCATCCCCAGTGAGAAGTGCTGCTCTGCTAAAAGGCTGATTATCAATTCCTGGCATTCCTATGCACACACACCACTTTGGATTACAGATTGAAGCTCAACTGACTACAGCACATAACACACTCTGTTTATATGCACTAGTTTATCTCAACTACACAGGCATACTGCTGCTCAATATCGGAGATGAACCAAAGGAATCATTAAAATGAATAAACATAACAATTAAGTGTTCACTCCCCTGGCATTTAGTCATGTCTAGACAGAGCCCTAGTGTCCCAGATACACTGAAAGGAGGACAAGGACATTTATGTTTAATGTAACCTTATTCCCATGGAGACAAGAAAGGCTAACAACACAGTAAGATGAAGAGCATGGCTCTTACTGAAGAGATAGATGCAGAGTCATGTCTGGCAGGATTTATGTGATCAAGATAATTGTGATTTGTTTAATTTCTCTTCTTTAAAGTATTGATTTTCAGCAAAAGCAACAATCCATGAAGGAATTAACAATTCTATAAACAATATGAAGCCATATGATTAAATTAGGTTAAAATGATGATTTTACTAGTGTGAAGTAAATTTTTATGTTAAATGCTCACAAGTTTTAGAAAATAACGAAATACCCAAATTTCCAATTTTAGTTGTGATTCTTGCTATCTCATAGTGATTTTCTTACTTTCTAGATAAGGTCTGAAAGTTCATTTCCTTGCCTATCAGCTCTTGATGTCGGATTCTCCTCTGAATGCTGTGAATCAGTTTTCCTACCATTGGTTGATAAAGAATCTGCTTTGGCTAGGCAGGCAAGAAAACTAAACTAAATGCAGAGAGAAAAAAGGCAGAGTTGGCCAGGCACCATGTAGCTGCTAAAGGAGAGAGACATAAGATCTTAGCAATAAGCCTCAGCCTCGTGACAATACAAAGATTAATAGAAATGGGTTAATAAGATATAGAAAGTAGTTAGAAATATGCCTGAGCCATTGGCCAAACAGCCCTGCAAATAATACATTTTCTGTGTATTTATTTGGGACTGAATGACTATGGGACCGGACAGGACAAAAACTTATATCAACTATCTCTTTTTATTTTATACTTCAAGCTTACACTTGCAGATATAATAATACATTTATTATATCTCCTGTATGTGTTATAGGTAGTTTCAAGAAATTACATATGACTTTTCCTTTGCTCCATCTATCAAGCTCCATTAAAATGATTCAGTTACATTATGGCTTAGACAAATTTATGAGAAACAGATTTTACAAACAAACAAAATACCCATACCTGAATTATGTAATTAGCTTTACTTTTTAAATTGATTTAATTTCCCAATAACCGAATACAAGCACAATGTGTAAGAATATGTTGTTCAATGTGACTATGTGTACTTATCTGTTGATTCCCTTGTAATGATGAAATTCATATCTGTCCTGGGATTTATAAATATATTAGGACTTCAAGACATAACGTATCTTAAAAATTCAACTTGAGCCACTTTTTAAGTCCAAGTTGTTTCTAAGTAGAAGACATCTGGAATACACAGTACTCTGAACTATAGCAACAAGCATTGAATTGCTATATTCTTCATTTTGAGTAAAAATATATAGATTTGTTTTTTAATTAAACTTTTAAACTTGTATTGAAGGTTTTGATTATCAGTGTGAAAATGTTAAATATGTTTATAAAATGTTTATTGTTACTTAATCGAATATTTGCCAGTTCATAGCAGCTTTTGAGGGAAAATAAAAAAGCTTAGCTATAACTTTTAAGACTATAAATTAATGTCAACTCTAAGTTTTTACTTTTTTTTCAGTACTATTTATTTCTTCCTATTTGTACTTTTTCTCTTATTTGATAACAACAGTACTTAGGGTTATAAATAGTTTAAGTGCTTAGGTTACAATTCTCCATTCATTTATTACAAAACAACTGTTCTCATTATAGTAATATTTTGTCTCCCTTGTATTCATCATAAGAACACATAATCTGGTCTTAGTAATATGCACGGTATACATCTCAATGGGGTGAAATACGGATATACTCAGTTTGTTGCTTTTTTCTATTTACAGTGAATTTATTGGACTCACGCACTGTCATGGGGGACCTTGGATGGATTGCTTTTCCAAAAAATGGGGTAAGATCTTATGAAAGTTTCCATTAAAGCATAAGCTAAGTACATAGCCTTCAGGCTACCAAAGTAAGATTGAAATTTACTTGGACATATTTGTTAAGAAAAGATGGCTATTTCTATCAGGTCGAATATGGAAGAATTTCAAAATAGTACTTACCGAAAAAAAAATTAACCAACAGGGAAGGGTTTTCCATAAGTACCAGATACATTGTTTTCATCTCAGTATTTCTCCATGAAGAGAAATTTTCCTTCAGTACCTAGGAATGGCAGTGCTTTGCCACTACCTCAGGAAAGTTGCTGAGGAAACCTAATTACGTCTGTTTGCAATGTTAATGCACATAAAAACCAACTCATCTTTTATTTCATTTCCAGAAAAAGTCGAAATCATGACAAGAAATTCTGTTACATTCATATCAGTCTAAAAGCAGGTCAAGTTGTCAGTCCCGTCATCATCCAAAAGTTTCTTTCTGAATCTTGAATTTTTTTCACTGTAAACTTTTCAGAAAAGATTATGTCACAAAAATATTTCTACGATTAATATTTTATTAAATTATTTATTGAAATACATTAAAGCAAAATCATTAAGTTGAATAATAAATGCCATTTTAAGACTATGACAACATTAATAGTTTGACAAAATTTTTAAGCCAACATTATACACAATTATCTTGACAAAAATTCCCCAATTCAGTTATTTGCTTCAAAATTATACTTAAAGTGTTTTAATTGATCTTAGTTTAATAGTCATGTAAACAATTAATTTAACATCTCTCATATATACATACATATATATATATATATATATATATATATATATATATATAGAGAGAGAGAGAGAGAGAGAGAGAGAGAGATCTATTTCTCATGGGATTGAAACAACTTTAAGCAAGAGAATATTGAAACAATACTTGTTATAGAAACCTAATTATCCAAAATATTTCAATGATTATTTTCTGATTAATGAAAACAATGGTTGAATTAATTATTCTTTGTGCTGATGAGTTTTGGTCATCCTGACACATGCTGGAGTTTTTTGGGAAGAGTAAGCTGAAATTGGGGAATAGCCTCTCTCTACATTTGTAGAGCATTTTCTTAATTGTAATTTCTTTGGGAAGGCATCAACCACTGTGGGCTGTGCCACCTGCTTGCAGGTGGCTTTACATGGGCTAAGTAACCAAGGCAAGCAATCCTTGTAGTCATCAATGACCCCTACCTCTGGTCTTATTTGAGTTCCTTCCCTTTGTACCCTCAGATATTAGCAAAATAAACTATTTCCTTCCCATGTTGCTTTAGATCATATTGTTTATCCCAGCAACAGGAAGCAAACTAAGAAAACCCTTCCCTAAGAAAGTTATTTTAAAAAAATAATATAGGTTATATTAACTTTTTAAATTTCTAATTATGTGCTAAAAATCCTTACATCATCTAGCTTTATACAGTTAAGCAACATCAGATTTCTTTGATGTTTCAAATTATAGTTGCACTTATAGATACAATTGTGGGATATTATTTTAAGATATGGTACATTTGTTTATACTGTGGAAACTTTTTTAACGACGCAAAGAGGTATTGCGTTCTTTCATGTTCCTTTAGTTTAACTCTGTGAAGCTGTGTTACTTTACCTACCTAAAACATCTGATTGGTCTCATAAAGAACTGAAAGGCAGTTAGCTGGGTAAAGAAAGTATAGGTGGGGATAGCAAGCAGTGTATAAATAGGAGGAAAAGAAGGGGGATCAAGAAGGAACAAGAGAAGATGCCAGGGACCAGCTATCAGCCACACATCCAGCTACGAAGAGTAAAAGTAAGATATACAGAAGTAAGAAAAGAAGAAATCCCAGATACAAAACGTAGATGGAATAATTTAAGCTAAGAAAAGCTGACTAGAGGATGCCTATATGTTTTTCTTTGGGTTCTCCTTCTTATTTATCTTCTCTAGAATCGCTAATTATAGGCTCAATGTCCTTTATTTATGGCTAGAAACCAAATATGAGTGAGTACATCCCATGTCACTCTTTTTGGGTCTGGCTTACTTCACTCAGGATAGTGTTTTCTATTTCCATCCATTTGCATGCAAAATTCAAGAAGTCCTTGTTTTTTACTGCTGAGTAGTACTCTAATATGTATATATTCCATACTTTCTTCATCCATTCTTCCATTGAAGCTCACCTTACTAGACCTAGATGGAGGTGGGTGGTCCTTGGACTTCCCACAGGGCAGGGAACCCCATTGCTCTTTGGGCTGACGAGGGAGGGGGACTTGATTGGGGGAGGGGGATGGAAATGGGAGACGGCGGCGGGGAAGAGACAGAAATCTTAAATAAATAATATAAATAAACAAACAAACAAATACCTTTACTCAGGAAATAATGGCTTGATGTCTCAAGGAGTGAAGCAAGTAACTGTTCTGGTTGTCTTTGTGTCATGTTAAAGCAGTCTCTTGCCTTCTTTCTCCCCCCTTTTGTATCAGGGTATGAAAGTGTATGGAAAATAAATGCAGGTGAATTCAGCATTCAGTATTTGCTGAGATGCCCTCCTGATACTTAAAAAAAAAAAAAAAAAGAAAGAAAGAAAAAGAAAAGCTGACTAGAAGCAAGCCAAGCTAAGGCTGGCCATTCGTAAGAAAGAACAATGTCCTCCATGGGAGTTATTTGTGAGATGGATGGTGGACTTGCAAAAGAATAAGTTAAAAAAAAAAAAGAGTAAACAACAAATAGCAACATACATTGCTAAAAGTAATATCGTTCAGATGATAGAATCTGTACATTAAAAAATGATTGAGACAGATGAAATGACTCTTAATGTAACTGAATCAATTGTGTCATTTTTAACCTTTTTATATTGCATCTTGTTCCTTTTGCTCTATTAAAATTCTATAACTGCTATTATACATGTATATGTGTCTCGCTGTGTATGTGTGTCTATTATATTGTAGAATATATACCCAAAATGTTTCATTTAACGAATATATTAAGTGTCCTTTTTGAATGTATGATGAAAATGCATTTTAAAATTACATATTTACAGCTCTCAGAAAATGTGTTATTCCTTTTGAATTTAGTTTTATCTTTTGACACCGTTTCAACTGGAAATTTATTAAAACAGTGTTGAAAGTATATGTCTGAGTGAATATATATATATATGATGTTGTAGTTACTCTTAAGACTGAAAGCTTTGGGAGGCACAGTTTAATTCTTCTACCATTTCTTTATAGAAATCAAAGATCTCTGTACAAGGACCAAGCTCTTAGTAACATTTCAACAATATTCTGTTACTTTGTTTTTTTAAAAAAAATTACAATCTTTGTAATAATACTACTTTCTACTTTCTTTTGATTGTAAAATAATGCTCGTTACTTTTAGGATGACTGTAAGTTTTTATGCATCATATTTTCTTTGACAGAGCTAACTTGTAACTATGATTACTGACGAAAGAGATGTTAATTTAAAGAAATTTAGTGATTTTTTTTAAATTTTGTTTTACAAGTGGAAAAATTTGTGTGAAATCTTTATATTTTTCTTGATAGGTGGCATTTATATGCAAGATAATGGAAGTGATAATATTATTTTAGGTAAAATCAGTGTTCAAAGTCTAAATGAGTTTAGGAAGAAATGTACAAGTTTTTAATGTAATCTGAATAGATTGTGAAATTTATAATTATATAAGCAATTACTGTGTGAAATGTAAGTTATTGGAATAATGTCAACAAAAGTCATAGAATATTGACCTCTAATAATTTTCTCTTCTATGAAAGTCAGAACAATATTGAAAAAGATTGTCAGAATCTGTGTTTTTAAAGTCTAGAAATAAACCATGATCTGACAGTAACCTAGAGAACATTTATAAAAGCAAAACAAACAAAAAAAATACCCTCAGTTTTGTAAGAAGAGAAAGGTTTGTATCCTGTGTTTTTTACAACTGTCAATCTCTCAGGAATTCCTGAAATACCTGAATCCACCAGCTGAGCTGGCACTGAAAAGCAGAGAAAGATAAAAAATCACTCATGCTCCCAAGTGCAAAGAACTGCCATTATTTGATGTCTGTTAAGTTCCTAGAATATTGATTTAGATTAGAATTTGAACAGTCTTGGTCAGATTATTTTTCATCCTGGAATTTGTTAGAAAGACAAATATCTACTAATTTGTGGTAAAATTTGATATAAATACTAAAATCACCATTTAGTAAAACTTGTTGGGAACCAGAAGGAATGCTGAAGAGGAGGACTGTGAACGTGCCAAGGATGTAAGCCTGCTCCATTAAGAACAGAGATTGATTTAAGTTTTACTTTTGAGTGGCCTTGAGATCTTTTACAAAAGAAAAACAAACACAATTGCTTAGATAAGTGTTCAGTGAACCTGTCAACAGGCACAGGCAGTCACCTGGTGAATATAAGAGCACTTTAAGAACACTTACTATTTGGAGAGAATTTTTTCAGGTATTGTATAATATTTAGAGAAACAACCACATTGATGGCCACATATAGGGAAATATACTGTTTTGAGAATTAGTTTAGAATGGTGACTTTACAAATAATTTGCAAATGCTGGAATGCAGGAGCAATCTAAGTTGACAAATGCCACCAATATGTTTAAAGTGCCTAGTTTTCCAAACAAAACCAAGCAGAGAATAAGGAACAACATGTGTTATAAACAGGGATGACACAAGTAAACAAGAGAAATTACATTGAGGATTCCTGGCATCTGACTTAGTAGGTGTAGACTTTATTAACTTTAATAAGCAATTTAAAACATGTAGAAAGACTGAAAGAAAATGTAAGACAGTAAGACTAAATAAAATATAACTTTATGCCATTGAATTCAAAATGTCAATAGGGACTGATTATCTTATAAGGAAACTGATTATATAGAGGGAAAAATGTAAAACCTGAACAAAAGAATCCACTACAGATATCCAACAAGAGGCTTGGTGGTCAGGTAGAAGAAAGGGAGAATAAGGGCGGAAGTAGAACAAAGGGACTCTCCCTGTCTGAAAATGAAAGGGAGACAATGAAAAGGCATAAGTAGCTCAAAGAGAAAGGGCCAATTCGTGAAGATGAAGTAATTGGAATAATCTCATATTTGAAATAAAACAAAACACATATTTATCAGCAAACATAAGTAAAACTAACTAAAAAAGGTCCACAATTGTTAAAACAAGAGAGAACTTTGTGGCAGCATCATTTGAGAAATATCTCACCATGTATAAGAAATACTCAGTACTATTATATGTAGATAATTCATTAAAAATCATGATACCAGAGTTAACCCCTAGTGTATTTAAATGCTAAAAAAAAAAAAAGAAAAGAAAACAAGTCTCTCTAGGAAGAATTGCATGCCCAGAAAAAGTAAATTTAATTTAAGGAGAAATTGGCACTTTCTCTCATTAAATAAAATATCAGATATATTTTTACTAGAAATATCTAAGAAATAGGTTATAAAAACAGAGTTCTATTTTTTAAGATAGAACTTTACTAGTAGTATCTCTCAAACTTTGCTTTTTATCCTCCCTATTTCATGCTGATAAAAACATAGAAAGTGATAAATTATATTTTTCATAAGTTTGCACATTTATTTTAAGGAACAATAATTGATTTGAGAATGGTTTATTTATAGAATAATTTTGTGACTTGATATAATACAGCCATACATCACTTGATGACAGAGATTCAGCCTAAGGCATGCTGTATTCAATTTTGTCATTGTGACAGCATTTTAGTGAGTACTTACTAAAACTGAGCTGGATTGGGCCCTACTGGACAATTCAGTGTTAAGGACCACAGTCATATTTGGCCTTCATTGACCAAATACTTGTTCTGTGGTTCATGTGGTTCATGACTGTATTCCAGCATAAACACATACTGGAGGCTGCAGGAACACATAGGGGTGCACATATTTTACAGGTTAAGCATGTATGAGAAATGAACTTGGGAAATTTCTCAGTCATCAAAGTGCATTTTTTTCAATTATGAGAACCCAGGTTTAGAACCTCAATACCCATTTCTATAAAATTAGACACATCATCAAAGAAGCTTCCTCCTGCAGTAAAGGGGAACAAATACAGAAAGTAGACAACGTTCAGAAAGCGAGAGACATTGGAATCCTCTGTCCTCAATGGGTTGTCTTCATTAAATCCTTCACCTCATGGCTCAGGAACTTTGTGGAAGAGTAGGCAGAGAGGGGGTGTAAGAGCCAGTGAGGCTGGAAGATACCAAGGAAACCGAGCCTTTGAATAAAACAGAACTGATACACATAAGAACTCACAGATGCAGCAGCATCCTCTGAGTCTACACAGGTATAAGACAGATGGGGTAGCAATGCTGAGGCAGGAAGTAAACATAAGTACCCATTCTTTTTTTTTTTAAATTTATTTATTTATTAAAGATTTCTGTCTGTTCCCCGCCACCGCCTCCCATTAACCTCCCCCTCCCCCAATCAAGTCCCCCTCCCTCGTCAGCCCAAAGAGCAATCAGGTTTCCCTACCCTGTGGGA
Source organism: Microtus obscurus (assembly GCA_963919715.1). NCBI lineage: Eukaryota > Metazoa > Chordata > Mammalia > Rodentia > Cricetidae > Microtus > Microtus obscurus. Next base: position 886,917 of record CAWTZC010000854.1, on the reverse strand, counting down.
AGTCCAAGGACCACCCACCTCCATCCAGGTCTAGTAAGGTGAGCATCCAAACTGCCTAGGCTCCCACAAAGCCAATACGTGCAGTAGGATCAAAAACCCATTGCCATTGTTCTTGAGTTCTCAGTAGTCCTTATTGTATGCTATGTTCAGCGAGTCCGGTTTTATCCCAGGCTTTTTCAGATCCAGGCCAGCTGGCCTTGGTGAGTTCCCGATAGAACATCCCCATTGTCTCAGTGTGTGGGTGCCCACCTCGCGGTCCTGAGTTCCTTGCTCGTGCTCTCTCTCCTTCTGCTCCTGATTTGGACCTTGAGATTTCTGTCTGGTGCAAGTGCCCATTCTTAACCCAGGATCTATCTCCAAGTGATACTTACTCACAAAGAAAAAAAAAATAGTTTCTCCAACAGAGCCTTACTGAGTATAAAACCACACTTAAGGGATGGCCCATCCTCAGAAGTAGGTTATCAACACACACACACACACACACACACACACACACACACACACACACAAAATGGTATTTTTGGAGGTTGTCCCATAATGCCGTTTGGGGTGTCTTTCTTTTGACTTATAGTTTAGTTTCCAATTTGTGGGGTTTTCTTTTCTTAGTAATTTCTCTCTCTCTCTCTCTCTCTCTCTCTCTCTCTCTCTCTCTCTCTCTCTCTCTCTCTCTCTGAATGTGTTTTATTTACCTTTGCTTTTGTTCTTTCCATTTGTTTTGTCCTATTCTAGGATTTTTAGGGGAAGGTTGTTTGTTTCTTAGTTGACTGAGAAAAATGTAAATTTAATTGGGTGGGAAAATGATAAAGATTTAGGAAAAGTTTGGATAGTGAAAACATCCAAGAAATCTATTTCAATAAAAAAGTTTAGGTACTTCTATAGAATATTATAATAGTGGCATTATCAACAAAATTTTATCTGTGAATGTGTCAAAATTCTATATAAATAAATCTGTCTGAAGAAGTACTTAATGTTTCCCAATTAAATTGTATTCATAAAGAAAAATAAGATAAAAAGCTAGGTATAACAAAACATGATGCAGGATCTCTGGGACTTGTCCAATCTAGCATAATTTTTCAGCTACAGCTTCAGTTAACAACTCTTCTTAAAAAATAAGGTAAATAGCAATTATGAAAGACTTTATGGGCTTTTCTTTTGAGACTGCCAGCTCCCAAACAATGACACACGGATTTGTATTAATTATGAAAATTTGGCCTATAGCTTAGGCGTATTTCCAACTATCTCTTATAACTTAAATTAACCCGCTTTTATTAAGGTACATTCTGCCATGTGGCTTTTTACCTCTCCTCCATTCTTCTTGTCTGACTCTCTTCATGTCTCCCTTGCTCACTTTAGTTCATCCCAATTTCCTCTCTCTGCCCAGAAGCCCCACCTAACCCCTCCTGTTTAGCTATTGGATGTTCAGCTTTTTATCCCACCAATCGCAATGACACATCTTCAAATATCCTCAATATCTTGGTTGATACATGCTGAGATATTTTTTTTCTACTCCATTAGCTTAATTAGGATGGGTCATTGTATTTCAGCAGATATATTTAGCTATTTTATCTATAGTAATCCATGCCTCTTTGTTTGTTTTACTATGTTAGTAACATAGCTTCCCTTCCTTTTTCTTCTAGATATTTCTTTATCTTAACCCTTCTTTCAATTATCACACAAATTATTACATAGCACCATAGTCTCTACCCCTCCCACAAACCTTTCCTATTATCTTTCCCCATATGATTCTAGACATATGTTAAAATTCCAAACCTCAGAAACCTCTATGCCACTTTTCTGTGCTTATTAATGTAACAGCATTTACTGGGCATTGAGAATGTGTCACACTTATAGGCACTTCAGGGTAGGGAAGAACAGGGAACTCATGGTTTTGTAAGTGAGCAATCAAAGGAAAAAGGTGGTGATAGAATAATATCTAGGCTTGTCTTTTCTTACACAGGTGTTCAGAAGTATCACAGAAATACCAGGATCCCAAGTCACTCAAAACAATTTTATTTTGTTTATTTTGCACCTACAATATCACTTCTCTTTTTATTTCAGTCTAACCAAGATAAAGCTATGGCTTCAGCACATGAATGCATCACTGACATTAAAACCTAGCTAGGGAAATGTGCAAAGGTGCACTCTATATTTTGTTTTGTTGACAAAGAAAGCAAGGCTAAGCAAGGCTAAGCAAAGGCAAACATCTTACTTAAATTTAAACAGGTGGCGCTACTGAGTCCACACAAGCCTCCTGCAACAGAGTCCTTGAAGCTGTAGACGGGTTACTCCAAATGCCGAGTTTCTTTTCTGTCCCTCTCTTCCTGTGCTTGTATTGTAAAGTTCACATTCAAACTTTACTAACTTGCCTTTTCACTTAATGAAGCTGTACTTTGTTTTCCTTTAATTACATTTGAGTCACTTCAGTCACCTTCTGGAACATTTGCTATTGATTAATCTATATAGACCGAGCATGGATGGAAACATAGTTGTTTTCAGGAAATTATTAGCAACAGTTTCCAAGGCTTATTCTTATGGGAATAAAATTAATAGCCAGGATGTTTGCTAAAAACAGATTATATTCTTACGTCTTAGAAATTCCTCCATCACTCTTTTTTTTTCCCACATCCTGTTGTTGGAGATGTTCATAGCATACACCTGCCTCACACCTGCCTCCTGTGCTTGGTGGAATTAACCATTCCCTATAGAGTTTTCAAGACTTCCTGGAGAACACAGCATGGAAGCCTCAGGACTCCCATGAACATGATCTCAGAGTTGCACTGCAACTTTAGCTTTGTGTTTGTTGTGATTGTTATTTTGTTTTCTGGGTTATTTTTTTCTTGTCCCCCCCCCCCCCCCGAATTTTCTTTTCACCTTCAGAAAAGAAAAGCATCACTATTATTTTTAATTTATTTCATTTCATTGCATTTAGGAGTGATGATATTTCATAATAACATTCATATTTAAGAAGGATGTAGATATTGAGTAAATCATATTTGTTTCAAAATGGATGGAGAGTTGCATGTTCTGCCTTGAGAAAAAGGAGAAAAAGAATTAGCTGACATAGCAATTATTTAAACACAATGGTTATGGCTTTCCTTCTTGCTTCACTCTTTCCTACATTCTTATTTCTCTTAGACACAAAATCACTATTCACATTATAACTAAAACATTCAGAATATGTGAAATGAATTGTGATCAAAATTCTATTGTCCTACATGGGTTTTTTTTTTCTGACTCAGGAAAATCTTGTAGTGAATTTTTATATTTAGTTTTCAATAAATAAAAAAAGTCCAGCGTGCCCAACATCCAACAAATTAATGACAAGAATTGGGAGAATCATCTGGACAAACCTAAGATCTCACATTTTGGTTTTGATCTTAGTAAATTTCTCTAGGGCCTCATTTTAGCTTTGCATTCTGCAGAACTGTGCTAAAGCTAGCAGCATGTACTTAGGACCACGGCAATCATGGAAGATGATAAAAATCAAACGAATGATGAAGTGTGCAAAACAAGAGCACATTGGTGTACGTATGTATGTACCATTTTAATATTCTAATAAACAAAGCAACTGCTAGTGTAATGAAGAACTCTTCTGATCAAAAGTTGCTTAGTATTTATTGTAGTTTAGGAAAGCATAAACCACACTCTACCCATTAGGTAATTAAGATAAATTATTTAAGGAATTCATTCAAGACAATCATTAGGCATATTCTGACTTAAAAGGCGTAACATTTTGCATTTAGATTTCCCACATGGAAACTTAGCAATTATGAAGAAAGTTCTTTAAAATGTCCAACTTGTTTCTGCCTATGAGGCAAATGCCGTATTGGATGTTGGATATATGCAAATATGCAGAATGAATTAACAGACATCAAAGTGCAGTCCTGCAAAGCAGCATTGTGATATATGTGTATTATCCGTTCATTATAGACCACTGGTCATATGTTTAAAGTCAATATGGGATCATGCATATCTTTTTCATATGCAGTAAAACCCTCAGCATATTTACATTACTATAATGAAATGCATAAATAAACTGAGAAGTGAATTTTATCTATATTATCTTCTGTTAATGCCTTCTCTTTAGTCCAGCTAACAATGAGTGGAACTGTCTTTCACCCTTTTATAGATCATATTGTGCACATTTTTTCACCAGCCTCATAAAAAGCTTTCCCTATTTTATTTCCTACACAGTGCAAAGTATATGGATTCCATACTTATAATTTATAAGGCCTCCTATCTAACACATTATTTTGCCAAATTGCTTCTTATTTGAATTATTTTCCAAGTTGTCACACTCCAGGAGTAAGTATGTGAAAAAAAAAGTACAAATAATTTCTAAGAAACTGAACATGTTGTTTCTACCTCACTTGTAATGTGAGGGACCAGAACGTTTACTTTACTAAACTGTTTTTACTCAATATATTTGTTTGTCTCATGCTGAGTATTAATATTTCCTTTTCTTTATTTTGTAATTTCAAGGAATTTATGTCTGTCAAGTTGTTTCTGCACAAAAGGTATAGTCCATGTAAAATAGCCTAGGATTAAATTACATTTTATAGAAAATATAAAGTGATTTGTCCTCATTGGTATTTGCATCATTTTTCATAAGTGAACGTTATGACATTTTTAAACTTTCATCATCCCTATCACTAATAAAGATGTTAAATAATTTCAAGCTTTCCAGAAGTCCCTGAGGCACAAACAGCAGGTATTTTTACATGTGGATTCGTTGTTGTTTATCATGATCCTTACAAAAAAAAAAAAACTTGCTGTTTTCAATTCATGTGACAGAGCTTCTGTGAAAGTCAATTTGAATTAATTTTGCAAGCAAATGCTTTATGGTTCTGAGTACATAATCTCCCTCTCCCACAGAGAAAAAATATACTGTAATCATCCAGCATTCCTGTTGATGATTTCCATTAAAGGCAGCAGGGGAAGGGAGAACGCTCAGACCTCTCTCCCATGAAGATTTGAGGCTTTCGCCATTCACTGCTTTTCTTTGCTCTTTTTCCCTTTATGCTCTTTCAGCTTACACTAATGCAGAAAATGATGGCCCAAACTGCTCTGCCTGGAACTGTCCTTTGGATCCTGGCCACTGTTGTCTTTATGATGTTATATCCCAATATGCTTTTCCACAGAAAGTCTTTTCCATAGCATCCTAGAAAATTTGTGTAAATTTTTCCTATACTGTTTTGTGCAAATTTCTAGGAATGATTCTTTCCACACTTTGTGTACATATTAATGCTAATGATTTTCAAAAGCCATCACAAGAAATACAGCATGTATCTCTCATTACCATCCAGAAGGGTAACCACTTCTGCACCTGAAGCAAGAGAGCTCTTATCAATTGAACAAACTCAAAATTAGGAATTAAAGCTGATACTCATTGTTTGTGTGAATGATTTGAGAGCTGCCTTCCTCTAAAGATTGATTTTTTCCCCTTTTTATTGAGAACATTGCCTTATGGCTCAAATATAAATTTACATTAAATCCATTTAGTACTGGTTGATACTTCAAAATTTAAGTGTTTAGAAAGTATTGAATGTTAGAACAACAACAGCAAAAACTCCTCTTCATTTTAGCTAAAAATGATATAATATGAAAAATATGTCAAAAGTTGAACTTAGGCAATTGTTTTTATATGGTGTCAAGCAAGGCTAGGCCAAGAATATTTTATTTAATTGAACAAAATTATTAAATTATAGAGACAATCACTAAGTTTACAAATAGATGTAAGACTCAATTCTTCACATGTATTAATATAGACAAGTTTCAATTGAACTTTATTATAGTTTTGAAGTAGAGAAACATATGTTCAGTTATGATTTTATTTTTATTTTATGCTTGATTCAGATAATTAACTTGTGAAAATATTTAGCTCCTAAGCAGCAGTACAATTAATATGTAAATAATTAACTATACTAATCCAGAATAAAGTTATAGTTTGTAAGCCATTAAATTACCAAACCCTCTCCCATGTCCCCCTCATGCTACATGCACTAATTGTTGAGTTAGCATTTCATAAGAACTATATGAAACAATAAATTTATACTGAATACAATTCCTGGCCCTGTGCAATGCATCATATGTGAGGTCATCCTTCTCTTTCTTCTTGGTTTCTAATTTTAAGAATTAGTTTCAGAATCCATTCTATCAATGAGGTAGGCAGTATATGGTACAAACACATGAGATTACTATTTTTCGGTGGTTAACATGCTAACATTTGTAATGTTTGAGCAGATATTAAAGTTTAAAGGTGAAGATATGCATTCACTAATTTCATGAATTATCTTCAGAATTTATTAATAAAGGTTTAAGACATTTTACAGATAGCATCGTTGTGAGTGGGTAAAGTTTCACAAAATGCTTAACTGTTTTGAACAGTGAATGATTCAGTTTCTCATGTTCACATGTTGAAAAACAAAAGTTGAATAATTGTAGAACCAAGAGTAGAACAAAAAGAGGACCAGAAGATCAAAGATGTATGGGTGTGTCACTGTCTCATCTTCTCTGTCTCTCTCTTTCTCTGTGTATTTGCCTTTCTTTTATAAATTGTTTTTATTAAGCTATATATTTTTCCCCACTCTCCCTTTTTCCTCTCCTCTCTCCTTCTACCTTCTCCCATGATTCCTATGCTCCCAATTTACTCAGGAGATCATGTTTTTTTCTGGTTCCCATGTAGATTAGATCCAGGTTGTGAATTATAGGATAATAGAATTTTTGTTGTTGTTTTATGTCTAATCTCTAAAAGTCACTTATGATTGAGAACATATTATATTTATTTTTCAGAATCTGGGTTACCTCTCTCAATATGATGTTTTCTAGATCCATCCATTTGCCCACAAATTTCAAGATGTCATTTTTTTTTCTATGTAGTACTTCATCATGTAAATGTACTGCATCTTCTTTATCCACTCTTTGGTCAAGGGGCATTTAGGTTGTTTCCAGGTTCTGGCTATGAGAAATAATGTTGCTGTAAACATAGTTGAGCACATTTCATTGTGGTGTGATTGAGCATCCTTTGGGTATATACCCCAAAGTGGTATTGCTGAGTTTTGAAGTAGGTTGTTTCCTAATTTTCTGAGAAATCTCCATACTGATATCCAAAGGGGCTGTAACAGTTTGCCTTCCTACCAGCAATGCAGGAGTGTTCTCTTTATCCCAAGTCCTCTCCAGCATAAGCTGTCATCAGTGTTTTCTTGGCCATTTTGACAGTTGTAAGACAGAATCTCAGAATTGTTTTGATTTGCATTTCTCTGATGGCTAAGGATGATGAGCATTTCCTTAAGTGTCTTTTAGCCATTTTAGATTCATCTGTTGAGAGTTTTTTATTTAGGTCTGTACACCGTTTTTATTGGATCTTTTGTTCTTTTGATAACCAATTTCTTGAGTTCTTGTATATATTTTGGAGTTCAATCTTCTGTTCATTGTGGGGTTGGTGAAGAACCTTTCCCATTCTGTAGGCAGCTGTTTTGTCTTCTTTATGGTATCCTTTGCTTTACAGAAGCTTCTCAGTTTTAGGAGGTCCCATTTATGAAAATAGACCTCTATCTATTGCCATGCACATAACTCAAGTCCAAATGAATCAAAGACCTCAACATAAAATCATACCATACTGAATCATAGAATCAACCATACTGAATATCATAGAATAGAAAGTTGGAAGTATACTTGAACAAATTAGCACAAATTGGAAGAGACTACTTCCTAAATAAAACCCCTGTAGCACAGATACTGAGAGAAACAATAAGTGTTGTTGGAGATCCTTTGTCTATGTGTTGTTTTTAGTGGTTAATAAATAAACGTTTTGGTCAGTGGCTTAGCAGATAGAACTAGGAGAATGAATGCTGTGAGAAAGTGGGTGGAGTCATGAGATATCATGGAGCTGCTAGAGGGGAAAGATGTGAGCTGTCAGCTGGAACCTTGCCGATAGGCCATGAGCCTCATGGTAAAATATAAAATTATAGAAAAGGGTTAATTTAAGATATAAGAGTTAGAAAAAATGCTTAAGCTATTGGTCAGGCAGTGATTTAAATAATATAGTTTCTGAGTGATTATTTTGTGGTCTGGGTAGTTGGGAACAAAAAAGCAGCCTCTTACAATATCTCTGACTATGTCTTATCTCTGTCTCAGTTTCTGTCTCTCTCACTCTCTATCCCTGTATAGGCATGTGTCTATCTGTCTTATCTCTGTTGCTCTGACTCTGTCTGTCTCTGTCTCTGTCTCTCTCTCTCTCTCACCTGTTTTATCTGTCACTCTTTCTCTCTCTGTGTATGTTTGTCTGCTTCTCTCTGTGTGTACAAGTATGTGTATCTGTCTTATTTCTGTCTCTCTCTATATGTGTGAGCATATATCTGTATCTTTTTGTACATGTGTGTCTGTATGTATGTGTAATTGTACTTCATAATTTCTTTGTTTATTGATTTACCCATTTTATACTCTTTGGAAAAAATACCCTAACATTGAGAAGGGTTGCAATATGTAGTATAGATTCAGTGTTAACCTTTAAAATTAAAACATTTTTAGTGTTGTTCATATTTTAATATTAGTCAGAATATAAGAAAAATATATTACCAAAAATATTAAAATAATGTATTTGTAAGAATAGTTTCTAAGAGATGTGCTTAAGTTGCAGTGGTACAGATAGGTAAATCTGTTATCCTTTATCACTAGTTTTTATGTCAAATTCCAGTTTGTTATACTATAGAAAGATTTCGCCTAGCTTAAGAAAAAGAAAATACTTGCTATGAACTTAGAGAAAGTATGATATATTCCTGCTTAAAATAGTGTTACCAAAGCATTTCCTGAACTCCCATGAATCTTGCAGTGCTCACTTCTCTGTGCCTTCCCCTTCTTCACAGTGACCTCCTCATTCTTTTGTATGAAGACATAAATAATTGTGTCAGTTTGCATATGTGTTTCTTACAGTTCCAAACTTGGCTTTCTATATTAAAGAAATTAGGTCACACTAACACTTCCACACCATAAGACTATAATGATTCCACCTTAAAGTGTTACTCATAACAGATGAGAACTATTCTAACAGCTGGGACAGAGGCAAACACTCTGATCTTTGGGTATCACTGATGCTGTTGGCTGGTGTCACTGCATTATAAGTAGAGTGGATTTAAAAATAATAATATTAGTATCAGGGTTTTGTGGAAATTACTGCCTTTATAAATTAGGTTAAGGACACTTTGTTTTGAGTATCAAGCTGTTTTCCATGCAAACTTGATTGATCTTATTAAAAAGTACTTACAGTGTAAAATATTTTTTCAAAATGTATAGTGAGTAGAATGAGTTGATTTAGAACATAATTTTAACTATATCTCTAAAGTCTGGTCTATGTTTCATATAAATTATTCACAACATTCAATTCTTTTATTTGACTGATCTATTAATTTATTTGAAGGATGAGTAGCAAGACTTGTTTGTTCATGTATTTTGGACTTCACACCAGTCACTGATCATAAGTCTTGAATTTATCATCATTCTTCATCTGCACATCCATTATAATTTTAAAACAATATTATACTCCCATCTATATCCCATTATTATGAGTTGATGCAAAACTAATAACATCCTATTAGCTCACTGTTTCCTTAGAGCCTGGAAAAGTCACCCTTGTGGTTACTGACCTGGCTGTGCAAGTCCCTGTGCTGCAGCTAAAGTTGTCTATTGCTTGGAAGCAAGTCATGTAATAAAAAATATACAGGAAAAAAAGGAAGGCATCATTTTCTTTCTACTGATGTACTGTCCTTTGTAGGATGCTAACACTTCCAAATGGCATTATGAATCCTAACACCCTACTTTGTGAATCTTATTTTAGTGACTTTTTAATTTTAAAACAGTCTTTTTTTCATTTACACACCAATCCCGGTTCCAGTTCCTCCTCTCCTCATACTCCCCAGACCTTCCCTCCATCCCCAATACACTCCTCAGAGAGGGTAAGGCTTCCATGGGGAGTCAGCAAAGACTGCTACAACCTTTGAGGCATGACTAAGGCCCTCAGCCCTATATCTAGACTGAGCAAGGAATCCCTCCAAGGAGAATGGGCTTCAAAAAGCCAGTTCAAGCACTAGGGTTTAGTCCTGGTTCCACTGCCCGTGGTCCTCCGACTTCCCCAGTCATTCAACTGCCACACACATTCAGAGCGCATAGTTTGGTCCTATGCAGATTCCCCAACTGTCAGTTTGGAGGCAGTGAGCTCTCACTAGCTCAGGTCAGGTGTTTTTGTGGGTATCCATATTATGGCCATGACCCCTTTGTTCATATTGTTGCTTCTCCCCCTGTTCAACTGGATTCTGAGAACTCAGCCCAGTGCTTAGTTAACACCCTACTTTATGAATCTAACATCACTAAACAATTCTCCAATTCCTTTTAATATTGTTTAGTATTTATCAAGAGTATAGATGATAAAAATATGGGTATAACATCATAAATGTCTAACAATCTTTTATTTATGTTACTGTATATCCTATATATCTGTTTAGTAAGTTTTATTTCACACAAGGTTTTAGGGTATATTTTGGCACAGGTGGAGTTTAGTTGATTATAACAGGCAACTATGTGATAAGCCATTGACTCACAGGCTTCATTATGATTAGCAAGTGTTCAAGTGGCTCAACATTATTCAGTTTGCATCAACAATTCCTCCCTTTTGTATAATTAAAGGTATAAGAATGAACATAATTCTGAAAAGTAATTATTTCATTAAGTGGTTGTCTTTGACTAACTGCTTCCTTTAAGACTATATTAAAAAAAATGGAAACTTTAAAACAATAAGCAGTCAAGAGACTGGATATTGTATTTATCTCCCATATCATTTTACAATAGTAAACTATACATATTATGATTACTGTTGTGAAATATCACATATAAATTGGATATTAGTATTAAGTATATTAACGTGCTTCAAAATTAAAGTATTACCATGTCAACAGCTATCCTGGAAGGCTAAAGATCAGACTCACAGTCTCGGTTTTTGCTACTGCTTTAGAGGCATTCAATTACTAGTCATTTTCATGGTAGAGTTATTGATTAGTTCAATTTAATTAAATTGTTACATCTACATATCCTGGTTTTTCCTCTAAAATTAGGTATCAGAGTGAAAATATAATATCACTCAGCAAGTGAAGTAGTGAAACAAACTGCTTCCCACTTGAGGACTCACTGTAACTTTAGATTGAAGGTTGACAATGTGGCTGTAAAAAATAATAAACTAGACACGAGTTTATAGTTGAGATTCTTCATGGCTATTTCAGTTACTGCTCTACTGTTGTGAAGAGTCACCATGGTGTACTTAATCCAGGACTTGCTTGCAGGTTTAGAGGGTTAGTCCAGGTTCATCATGGCAGGGGCAAGGCAGCAGGCAGTTAGGAATGGCTCTAGAGAAGTAGTTGATACTTCTGGTTATGGCAGCAGGGAGAGAGAGAAAGCAAGACTGCTTGAAGAGGACTTTTAAAACTGATATACCAGTGACAAACTTCCTCCAACAAGATTAACCTCCAAATTCTACCTAAAGAGCCCACCAACTGGAAACATTCAAACCACCACAATGGCATTGTACAAATATGATCAGGTCTTTACTATGTTTGAAGACCACTCAATATTTATTGAGATATGGAATGATAGCAGAAACAAGGGAAAACAGCCACAACCTGGGTCTGTATGGAGTTGAATCTATTACAACAGAAATGATAACAATTTTAACATCTTATTTTATGTTTTGACTCAGAGTCTAGAAAACCCAGACTTGCTTTGAACTTCAGTTAACATCCCTGCCTCTGTCTCTTGAGTGCTGCAGAGTATAGTGCGTTCCACCACGACCAGCTTGAAATTCCCTTTAATACAAGATTTATACTTTTATTGCATGAGGTTTGATTAGGAAAGAAGCATGATAATTTATTATAGCATTTATGAATTCTAACTGTAGAACAAATCCATGGCTGCTATTGCAGATATCACACAGCCTTAAGTGGGGTGGACGATATAAATTTTGTACGGTTTACTAATTTTGTTGCAGAATCAGTAGAATTCTGTGTTCTTCAAAGCAAAGGTGAGAGATAAGGTGAGAAGTCACAGACACAGCAGCATCAATGTCGAAAATCTTTTAGTAGTTCTGGCTGGGTTTCTTCAAGTACTAGTGCTTTTCCATGAGTGGCAAGCATTTAGAATGAAAGCAATTAAAGTCAGTAAAAACTTCTGAATAGATGCCCAACATTTCCCCATTTGTTGATTGCTAGAGATTGTCTAAACTTATTGTCATGAATTAAGTATGGTCAAACAGACAGGTTTTAAATGAAATTAAAAGCAATACCTAAATTTATCTATTATACAGGGCTTCTCAAGTTTTAGTGGGCATAGGATTTTGTCAGATTATTTGTTGACACTTTTGCTCCTCATGGTATTTAGGAACATCACATGAAAATTACTCAAATAAATAAAATTTCATTTAAATTTTAAAGAAGCTCTGGAGCTGGACAGAGGACTTGGTAGTGAAAACATTATGTACAGTTCCCCAAAGCCAATTTTTAGTTAACAACCCTCTGTAACTGCACTTCCTTCCTTCTTAACTCCGTGGACCGCTTCTCATATATGAACATGCATACAAAAAAGCACACCAGTACATGCACATAAAATTAAAATAAATAAATACTCAAAACAAAACTAGTTCTCAGTAAACCCAGACTTTCCTGAATTAGGGGCTTTCACAAGTAGAGAAATATTTTAAATTCACTTTAATAATATATAGACTTGGACCATAGAATCATTTTCCTACAAATACTTGAAAATATGAGAGCTAAAACCCAGCAACTTTCTCCTGGGAATTACAATCTGAATATAGATTCTCACATACTTCAGGGGTCCCATCTGGTTTTTCCATTTTTTCAGTACAGATGTGCAGTGACAGGTTGGAGCTCCAGTTGGAGAGGCTGTCTGCCTTTATGAACAAATATATTTAAACAATAATTTAAACCTTTTATTAAGCTCTTAGTAGTAGTCTCTGTTATTACCTCCATGTTTTTATAGTAGGACATAGATGGCAGGTATGTTAAATCCCATGCAATTTAATTCCTTAAGTCCATTGATGAGTAAATACATGTTCTCTGTGCTACTTTGATCTGAAATTTGTGTTTTCATCTAAATTTGGAGCTATGCTTTGCTTTTAATTTTATTTTGATACTATAATTCCAACATTACTCTGTTCTCTTTTTGCCCTCCAAACCCTTTCATATACTCCCTTCCATACTCTCAAATCCATCATCTCTTTTTACTAATTGCTATCACATGCATAAATGCATCTGTATACATTTATATTGCTGCTCACCATGCCCCCCGTCTGCTCTCTATGTGCTAGAACCCAGTTTGCGAGCTTTGGGCAAGAAGGAAGTTGAGAATACACACTTACAGACAGACCAACACACAGACCTCCAATTGCTGGTACAAAAGCCCCCTTCTTTAATAGCAACATGGATGCTTAAATACCCTGCAGTCAATGGCCAACAGGTGAAAATCCCATTCTCTGATCTTCTAGGCAAAGCACAGCTTTTAGTAACTTCAGTTAGAAGTCTCTAGACAGGGAAGAGCAGCTGAAGGCCAAGACTCAATGGGTCCAACATATATAGTTACAAATATTATTCACCAGTCAGTATTATGTGACTTCTATGAGCATTTTCAGAGATTACTGCTTAGCACTGGGCACCAATCGGTGTGTGTTTTTCCCACACAAGTTGCTTTTAGTACTTTATGTAGTGTTAAATACTATGGGATTTTTCCTGTCCATTTTTGCAAGTCATCTGGTGTCGTCCTTAGGCAACTCACATTTGGGAAGTCATAATGGGGACACATTATGTATATAAGTTTCTAATAATATTAGGAGATAAAATTTCACAGAAACTCTCTGGCCTTCTGGATCTTAACATTCTTTGTTCCCACTCTTCTTCAATGTTCTCTGAGTCTTGTGTTTAGGAGTGTTCTGTAGATGTATCCAACTGAGCCCCAGCTCCACAAATCTGCATTTTGTTTTGATTGAGGATTTCTGTAGTGGACTTTGTTATAAGTAGAAGTTTTCTTTATGAGGAGTTAAGTCATGCTCTGTAAATGGCACTTCTTTATATAGTTTTAAGGTCAATCTATTTATATAAGGAATAATTTAATATACTAGATGCTAGAATTTTGCTAGGCACTCAGAATATAAATGATTCAACCAGTATTGTGTAACCTTGTAAATATATTCTGGGTGTATCAATATATTTTATACAAATAAAATTAATAGTATACTACAAATGAGCTTTGAGTCACAAATTATTGATACATAAAGGAATTAAAGGAATAAAGCTATTCATGATAAATTGTGATTCCTTACACTATTTCTAAAATATAAAAAAAGTATAATTGGGTTGCTTAATTATCTGAGTAGCTTCTTATTTTCTGTTGCTAGTGGAAAATCTGAGCAATGATTTATATTTGACTTTTTATTTACCATCGCATGACCACTATATGCTAGATTGCTGAAATACATTTTTAAACAAATACCCAATGCCTGTTAACAACCTCAGATTATTGTATCTGAAAATCAATTAAATAAGTTCATAGAATCCCAAATTGGTTTATATCTTGCAGTTATAAGTTAAAACAGGTATTGCATTGTGGGTAATTTCAAGCACAGTGACAAAGAAAAATTTTAATGATAACACAGTTTAGAAATGGCCTTTCCTAAGAATTAGATGGCCTCTGCTCTTGACAGAGGTTTCTGTCCCACCCTGTAAGGAAGCCATTCATCCTAAAGAAATACACAGAGGCCTACATTAATTATAAACTGATTGGCCTTTTAGATCAGGCTTCTTAGTAATCAATTCTTAGATCTTAAATTAGCACACTATTTTTGTCTATGTTAGCCATGTGGCTTGGTACGTTTATCAGTGATGCAAACTCATCTTGCTTTCTCTGCAGCTGAGTGACGACTGCAGACTGAGATTTCCTCTTCCCAGAATTCTCCTGTTTTCATCACCTCACCACTACTTCCTGCTTGGTCGCCACACCTATACTTCCTGCCTGGCTACTGACCAATCAGTGACAGGGTACAGACCATTGTCCCACAGCACTCCTCACCCCCCCCCCCTTTTTTTTTTTTTTTTTGGATTTTCAAGACAGGGTTTCTCCATAGCTTTTGGTTCCTGTCCTGGAACTAGCTCTTGTAGACCAGGCTGGCCTCGAGCTCACAGAGATCTGCCTGCCTCTGTCTCCTAAGTGTTGAGATTAAAGGTATGTGCCACCACACCCAACTAATCTTTCTTTTTATTTTATTTTAAGGACTTTATCCTTTTTCTTTTCTCTCCCAAGCCTACATATATTTTTAAACACTTTGTAAACCATTTAGGGTATTCTTCATCTTTGAATCTATCTTTATTGTATATCTCTCTTTTTCTGACCACATGGATCTTTAATTTGTTAAGCAATATGGCTTTGGTGGCTGGATCCACCCCATATGTTTTTTGAGCTTTCTGAGAGTCTAGTCTCATGGTAGGGGTATTGGCAGGAGCCATGTTTATTACCACAACTCTATGGAGTTTCAAAATCCTTGCTACCACCAAGAAGCATGCTGTCAGGTATTCATCAACACAATTTAAGTGTTTGTTGGTGGTGCCTCTTAAAAGAGCTGCAAGGTTTTTGCAGCTAAAGCTGAATCAGGAAGCCTTGCTTAGAATATACATGCTTGCCTCTAACAAACAGAGCCCACCTGAGAAAATTCTTCTACCGAGAATCCGTGCTTAACTATGTTCTTTTGTGTTTATAATTATTCCAAACATGTCTGGTTTTCAGTGGATTTAGTTATCCACTTTTGTGCAATTCTGTCCTGTAGCTGTTCAGTCCCAAAGAAACACACAAAGGTCTACATTAATTATAAACTGGTTGGGTTATTAGCTCAGATTTCTTATTAATTAATTCTTATATCTTAGGCCATTATTCTTGTCTACGTTAGCCACGTGGCTTGGTACCTTTATCAGTGAGGCATTCTCATCTTGCTTCCTCTGTGGCTAGGTGACAACTGAATACTGAGATTTCTTCTTCCCAGAATTCTTCTGTTCTCTTCGCCCTGCCTCTACTTTCTACATGGTCACCCCACATATACTTCCTGCCAATAAGTATTTTATTAAAATACAAGTGACAGGGTACAGGATGAATAATAATAATAAAAATTAGTTAATATAACATTCAGACTGGAAAGGAAATGTTTCCTCATTTATAGAACTATGTGGTACTGGTGTCTAAAATTTTTGAAAAAAAATTAATAAACACTGTACATCTTCAATTATAGCTCTGGATGTGACTATAATTGTAAATGCTTCCATTCATGTGACACAGTTTTATGGCCTTTTGTGAGACTTGTGGTCCTTTCTTATCAAAAGAGCTTGTCAAGGAGATAAGATCTTTAAGTTTACATAGGTTCTCTATTAGCCATATGGAAATGCTAGCTTTTCCCAAGCTTCCTTCTACTTAAAACCATGTCATTTAATTCAGTTAAGATTGTCATGCAACTACAATCCACTCTTAAGTTAAATATTAATACACCAGTTGACAGTTTTTAGACATGCAGAGTGAAATGGCAATCATTCTGCTCTTATTGGTAGTTAAAGCTACACAGTCTTGTAGTTTAAACACTCTAGGAGCCATTGTGTATTCCCCAAATCTCCACAAGCAAGACATAAACAGGCAATAAGAACCTCCTAGAATTCTAGAAGACATATATTGTTCATAACCAGTGAGTCAAATTTCAAAGTCAAAATTTTGGATGAATTAAAGTGCCAGACATTTCACTCTTTGATAGTTACTGTTTTATTAAAAAGATAGCCCTATGAGTAAAATATAAGCATAAACTTGCCCAAATAAAGAATAGATTATTAAATTAAACAAACTTTGTTTTATGATGTACTTATAAATTCTTACTTTTTTCTTTTTTTTTTTTTTTTTTTTTTTTTTTTTTTTTTTTCGAGACAGGGTTTCTCTGTGGTTTTGGAGCCTGTCCTGGCACTAGCTCTTGTAGACCAGGCTGGTCTCGAACTCACAGAGATCCGCCTGCCTCTGCCTCCCAAGTGCTGGGATTAAAGGCGTGTGCCACCACCGCCCGGCTAAATTCTTACTTTCTTAATAGTTGGTGAATACTTTGACATTGTTTATTGACTGAAATTTGGGTGATGTAAAATTTGTGCCTTCATTTACAGATAAAACTGCTTAACTTCATGTTTAGATTCCATGTTGCCTGTCGAATACGAGCATTGTGATAAACACACATAGGTCTCTATGTAAGCAAACTAATATATTAAAACTAATAATAGTGAAAATTTTTAAAAAGTATAGTGCTATAATGTTTTTATTATTAACAATTTAATGTTTTACTCTGAAACTAGCTGACAGATTTAATAAAAAATTGTTATAAGTATACAGTTTACCTTTGAAGAGTACACCAAATCAAATACTGCTTGTAGTTGATTCTAAATAGAAAAAAAGTTACTTTTCTATAAAATAAATAAGCTGGATAGACCACAATTACAGGACTAATATAATGATGCCTAGAAAAGTAGGGCTTGATATAATAACTTAAACCTCCAGAGCTTCATCTGAGTTTTCAATAAACTTTTTAGTATTTATTAAAACTTAGTCAAATGAACTACTGTTGACTCTCCTTTGAATTCAGTGTATCTCTGGTGATATTCTTGTCTAGTACACCTCCCCTTTGATTTTTCCCATCTCAGATACACTCAGAATCATATTCACATACAGGTTATCACACAAAAGCATGAGTTTAGATATTGAGACTATCATAAGTTGCCAGAAATTTAGGTGTATTTGCTAGAAACCCCATGCAAAAACTTTCTGGAAATAACCACACATTTGAATTCATGTCTTATATCCAGGACACACGAAATATATTTCTAGCTCTGAAAGTTATTTATTTACCTGGACTGTAATTTAGTTTAGATGTTTTCCTATTTTGTTACTGTTTATTAGTTTTATAAATAATCCTTAGTGTATAAACTTGTTAATAATGATATACATTGCAAGTTGACAGATGACAGCTAAACTTTTCATCATTTAAGTCTAAGGAGAAAACAACCTATAAAACTAGAAAACAGCTTCCTCTTACTGACTATCACTGACTCTTAAGTGAATCAATATGCATGATTATTATGATTCCCACTTTCATCATGTGTGGCACTGTTGTTGTCTCTGCCATATCTGACCACCATGATGATTACTCCTTTTGGGTTCTGATGATTTTTCAGAGTGTTCACACCAGGAAAACATAAAAAAAATTCGCAACTCATCTAAACATGTGATTCCTTCTATCACTGCCATTTTCTTTTGTGTTAAACTTACAATGCATTCATTGCAGTGTTTTTAGTCATTCCAAATTCCTTGGAAGTAAATTTGGGTCATTTTTCATGAACATAGTTTAACACCTAATCTATTTATTTTATTAAGAATTCTGATAGGTCACAGAATAAATGATTGTTAAGCTCAGAAAATAGTGTGGGAATATAGTATTACTGATGTAGGAGGATATATGTGAACTCCCCTCATAATCAGGACCCACTTTTTTACTCTGCTGGCAAAAAAATTGCACATATGTATGCCTTTCCAAATAAAAACTACACAATATGTTTGCCCATATCCCAGAACTTTTCACTGTGTCCCTAGGAAAAACAATTCTTATCACCAAACTCTATGCTTTGATTTCACTTGGGGATTTTTAATAAGCTTCAATTCTTGTATTTACCACTTTATACAGTCTCCAGCTGGCCATTTTCAATGGGGAAAAAAATCTTCTTTCTTAGCAGAAGTTTACAATGTTAAGAGGCATTTAGAATGGACGAACTGAAGAAAATGAGAATGACTAGAATTTTTAGAGAGGAAAAAAGAAAAAAAGAAGATAAGTAGGAGGAGGAGAAAGAATACAAAGAAGGAGGAGGAGGAGAAGGAATTGGAAGATGAGTAGGAGGAGGAAGAAGAAACAGTTACAGCTTTGTATTTAGGATACTAAGCTACTATTTTCTGGGTAGAGTTTTATTTAAGCTTGACCCATTAATTTGGATAAGAATTCTTTGCACACAGATCCTCATGAATATCTGGCCTATTTATATTAATGAGACTCACTCAGAATATATATTGCTGAATGTTTAATTCTGTCAGCATTTTAGGTTAAAAATGGTTGAAACTGACTTAAAGAAAAAAATTAGTCATCGCTCATTTTTCATTGTGATATCACTTTCAGAATTGTTAAATAAAAGTTTAATCTCAAATATTTGATAAAGGTATGTAGTTTTTTTACTTATATACTGTCAGATACTGGCTTTGAATAAAGTATAAATTACATTCCATTATCAAATAAATATCTCATGTTCTCTTTTAGTCCCACCTAACAAAATATAATACTTAGATATATGTCCTTATGAATCCTTGTATGTTTGTGTGTGTACCTGGGTGTAATACTTGTGAAAGACTGAACTTCAGCTTCTCAGATACAGAAAAGGAAGTTCTGCCATTACATAAAGCATAAAATATCTGTGCCAGGCACTTTCAAATGCCTAGGAAGTGCTGAATTACTATGACTGAACCCAGGCACATGTGTGGCGGGAGGTCAACGTGATTATGTCTTTGTGGTCCCTTTGGAGCAAAGTTCTGTAACTAGAGCAAAACCTTCACTTTATTTATTCTGTGTGATTATGAATGGAATATTTCAAGTGGAGTTAACAGAATTATAAATAGAATCATTTACCCAATGAATTTGAGTGCCTAGTTTCTCACCATAGAGGAGAAAAGTTAACACATCTGTAGCCTATTTACTTTTCTATAAAAATCATTGCAAAAATTAATTCTGTCTGCAGTAAGACTCTATGGAGCCATAAGCTATCTCTTCAAGAAAGATAGCATTCGTTGCTTATTAAAACTGAGTACCATCTCTAAAAGTTCATATGATGGCCAATGAATAAAAAGCACACTAAAATGTCTAATTTAAATGAAATATTAGTTATAAATACTGCTGTCTATGAAACAATTCTCCATTCTTTAAAATGTTCCCTAATAAGTATTTCACATTTTACATTTTCTAGTAATTAAGTATGTTAATAATTTTATGCTTAGTATATTGACTTAGCATTCATGCCTGGTGAATGGACATAAACCAACTGAGGCTCTCGTAGGAATTAACTGGCAGAGAGTTTATCCAAGATTTTGAACTTTACATTTAGCCTGAAAATATTTTGTGACAAGATAGAGATTTTACATATCACTTAACATGACTTAAATATGACTCAAGCAGGTTTCAATATCATGACATATAAACTCCAATTTTACTTATATAAAATATTTGTTTTAAAATATTACACATTGATGATTTAAGAAAATAATTAGTCCTTGGACATCTCCATGGTCCTGCCAACTGTAACTTTCCAGGGGTAAGTACAGACCAGGGACACAGAGAGAAATGAAATTCATAGTACTTCAAGTAGAACTCTTCAATGAGATTCAATTCTCTCCACTACAAAACCATTCCTGCAGCTGTCAACTCCTAACAACATGTGACAGGATTGAGTTTAACCTTCTCTTTCTTTCTCTGTTAGTTTTCTGGTCGGGGTTATTATCGAGAAGAAAGAAATAGGGGATAGAGCAAAAGGCTGGCAACATTTCAGAGTTGATATGCCAAGTGCTCTTTGACTAAATAACTTCTGGTAAAAGGTGAGAGAAGTGACTGTCACTAAAAAGGTCTTTCCTTTCCTTGCTTTAGATCACAATACATCTAGCTAAGTGGGACAAGTAAAGCAAATGATTCTAGGTGAATCCATTTATCTGTCTGCTCTTTTACATAATCACGTATACATATTTCTATCACTTTGTATTGAAGTCAGATAAGTTTAAAGACATAGAGAGATGATTTAAAAATGGGTTTGTTTGTGATTGAATGAAAAACAAACCAATAAGGGACACAAGTGTGAAAATTGATGCTGGAAAAAATTAGATATGAAGAAAAATATGTGCACAGAGTGAACAGAATTTAATAAATTTTTGTAGGTTCTCTCACTAAGTGGCTACAACCTAAGCAATTAGCCAAAATCATAACATTTCCTCCTAAGTTTAATGATTTCTAGGATGAGTCTATGTGTTATGAATATAAGAGCTATCAAATATGAATGATTGTAATAATTAACATAGGAATCTAAATAAGGAGATTTATGTTGTAACTTTATAAATCATATGAATTCAGTGTATATATTTGCAAAACCTAATGCTATAAAGAGTTGAATTATAATCTTTAAAGTTAGATAAATATTACTTCCAATAGTATCAATATTCACTATTAATAGTACATGGAATCAACTTGGAATTTTATTTTTGGTATCTCATCTATCTATCCAGTTTTCTTTCTCTTGTATTGTCATGTGTGTTTGTGTGTGTGTGTGTGTGTGTGTGAGTCAACAGGACATAACAAAATCTATGTAAATATGCAAATGCTATGATATTACACAGAAATAAAAAATAGTATGTGATCATACAATATGCCCTAGTATGACTGCCACCATGCCTTTTTTGCTGCTTCATGCTCCATCTCTAATTCTGAAAATCATATAGATGTTATGCACCTTTAAATTTTGTCCTACAAAAGAAATCATAAATAATATCACATAATATTTGAAGTTCCAGGGTCATCTTTTGCTCAGAATAATTCTCTAGATCTACAGGCCTATCTGGTGTCACTCGGCTCAGATGGGTGGAAAACATCCATAGGCCTGCTTGGGTCCTTAAAGTCCAGACTCACTAAAGGCATTTACAGGCCACTCTAGGTCCTCACAGACAAGACACACTGAAGCCATCTGCATTTCCAATTGGGTCCTCACAGTCTGGACTCACTGAAGACATTCACAGGCTAGCCTGAATCCTCAGAGTACAGACTCACTGAAGGCATCTGCAGGCCACCCTCGTGGCACTCTACTCAGGCTGGTGAATGATACCAAGTCCTCTGGAACTGGGCAGGGAGGTGCCATTATGATGAGCAAATACATTATGGAGAAATAGGAGAGAAAGAGAAGAAGAATGATTTATGTACTGTGGAAAGAGGCAGAATTGAAGAAGATAAGGCAGTGACAAACAGGATGATGTTGGCGACTTGCTTGTCTCCCAGGGCCAGGGTGATATTCAGACCAAGGCTGCTGCCGATGGCCATGTTTGGGTCCATGGTCCTTCCAGAACAGGGGTCTGTGTTGAAATCCATGACCCATGTTGCCACCAAAGGCCACAACTGATGGGGGAGAGTCTTCTGTTTTGTGTTAATTTTATTGGTTAAATAAAGAGACTGCCTTGGCCCTTTGGTAGGACAGAAAATTAGGGAGGCAGAGTAAACAGAACAGAATGCTGGGAGAAAGAAGCCGAGTCAGTCAGTCGCCATAATTCTCCCACTCCAGACAGACACAGGTTAAGATCTTTCCTGGTAAGCCAGCTTGTGGTGCTACACAGAATATTAGAAATGGGTTGGATTAATATGTAAGAGCTAGCCAATAAGAGGTTATAACTAACGTGCCAGGCAGTGTTTAAAAGAATACAATTTCTGTGTAATTATTTGGGGTAAAGCTAGCCGGGTGGCAGGAAGCGACCCGCCGCTCCATACAACACACAAGGATGCCTGGGTTTCTGGGTCACCACCTATAATATATTGATGTCTAAGAGCCATGATGCCTCCAGGGCCATGCTGATCTGAGTGGCCTGTGCTGTGCTGCTACCCAGGTTCATAATGATATTTGGACCTGAACTGCACCCAAGGGCCATGTCTGTTCAGTTCATGGCCCTACCCTCACCAGAGTCTATGTTGATGTCCATGACTTCAGTAACCACTGAAGGCATTGAGGATGCCTGGGGTCTTGTCAGTCACCTGAGTCCATGTTGGTGTTAGAGAGGCATGCTACTGCTGGAACCATACAAATCTGAGTGACCTGTACTGCCACCTCGAGCCATGGTGTCACCCAGGTCAGGGCTGCAGCTAGAGCTATGTCTGGATCAATAATCCCACTGCAGCTGGGGTCTATATTGATGTCCATGGCCCGTGTTACCACATGAGTTACCATGGTTCATAGGAACCATGTGCTTTGAAATCAGAGAGCTGCGCTGTGCTGACGCAGCCCTTCACTGGCCCTACGATAGCTCGATCTGCCACAAGCTAGACACTGCAACAGAAGAGCTGATTCTATCCCTCACAGAAGAATTTCCATAGAGGATCCCACCCCTCACCAGAGGTATGGGAGAACTGACCCTGATGGCATGGGCAGAAGAAAGCTGGCTTAGCAACTTGCCTGAGCAGAGTGGTCCCAGTGGCCTGGACTGACCAGCTCAGCTGTCAAAAAGACCCACATTCTGGACCGAGGATTGCCACTGCATCCCAGCATCTACCTATATATGATCTGCTGCAGTGCAAGAAGGAGATGATCCTGTGGAATGATAGCTGCAGGATTCTCATGACTTGAGGCAGCAGCAGGATATCCAAGAGATTGGATGAGTGTTCAGTTATAATGTGCAAGAGGCCAGAGGCCTTGAACCAGACCAAGGACTCATTGCTTTGAACATTTTATGTGAGGCTGATTGGACAAAATGGTATAATGTGTGCCACACTATAGCATCCAATGCCACTAGGACAAATGAGGAGGTGTTGGAGAGAGGAAAGACAGGAAAATCAGGGTGTGGTTTTTGTTGTTTTGTTTTGCTTTGCTTTTAGTTAATTTTGAGGCAGGTTCTTTGGGACGATATAGTTCGGGGGTGAGAAGAGGATATCAAAGGACTGGGAGGTGAGTGAGTTTGGGGTGCATGATGTGGAATTCCCAAAGAATCAATAAATAGTGATACTATTTAAAAAGGATAACTCTGGAGAATAATTTACTTGAGAATTATTTAACTCATATTATTTTATACATATGGAGTACATTTGTCTTAATGTTTGCTGGCTAGAAGTCTTTCAAGCTGTTACTGACTTTCACCGTTGTGAGGAAAGTTGTCATAAATGTTCACATGTACTTTTGTGTGCTTGTGTACACATGAAGAAGAAGGAGAGAGGATAACATTGTTGTGTCAGCTCTCCCTTTTATCATTATGGGGGTTCCAGATATCAGACTCAGGTTAGGAGACTTTTAGGGCAAGTGCCTTTATTCTGTGCCATCACAGCAAAAGGCATACCATTTCTGAGTTGTGCAGCAATTTCATCTCAACTACAAGAGAACTCCCTATTTTCCTGAGTAGAAGAACTCATTTCCATTTCTGCTACCAATGCATGACTAGTGCAGATCTGGGATTTTAAAACTTATTTTTTTTTTCTGGGATGAAGGTAAAGTTAACTAATAGATCATTTGTCTGAAACATTTGATGTCCTAGGTTAAATCACAGCACTATAAATATGTGTAAATTTGGTAGCTCACAACAATATGAGTTTATCTTATGTCTGGTGACATTAGAATTGTTTTTGTCCTTATTTGCTATCTGTTTATTCTTTGTAACAATACCACTGTTCTTGTCTTTATTTGGTAATTGACTTACTCATTTTCTTTGATGAATTTTGAGTCACTTTTATAAAAGCTTTGCAGGATATGGTGTTATTTGTTGATTAATTTCACTATTTAGCCCTTTAGATATGTATTTCACTCTCTTAGAACTCCCATGCCTTCTGCTGAGGAATCAGTTTATTATGTTTCCATGTTTTTGATGAGCTATATTCCTTTGGTTACTTTCAACATACATTTTCAATTGTTCCAGTTATGAAACTATAAGCACTGTACTCAAGAACGGCGCAGCAGGTAAAGGTCTTTCTGCACAACCACAAGTACTTGCATTCAATTTCCAGAACCTAGTAAAAGCTGGGAGGGCAAAATGTCCAATCTGTAATTCCAGCCATGGAAGGTATAGACAGAGAATCCCCAAAGCAAGTTGAGTAGCGAAATGAACTCTATAGG
This sequence comes from Microtus obscurus, assembly GCA_963919715.1. Lineage (NCBI taxonomy): Eukaryota > Metazoa > Chordata > Mammalia > Rodentia > Cricetidae > Microtus > Microtus obscurus. The sequence continues at coordinate 861,928 of CAWTZC010000854.1, read as the reverse complement.
TGAGTTCTGGGTTTAATTAAGTGATCATGCCTCAAATAATAAGATGGCACAGCAATCAAGGATGACTCCTGCCAGCCTATGCCCTAAATGCACACACACACGCGTGCGCACACTCATGTGGACACACATGCACACACACAACATCGAGACAGATACAGAGAGACTGAGAGAGGTATACCTGCAGACATGTGTGCCCCACATGTGCCAGTAAGCATATACACACATTGTGTATACAGACCCAGGAAAAGGAAAGATGTAAGTAGCAACACCAAGATGTGAAATTACTATTGAACAGCACTCACTACTAGACTTGTTCCACTTTGTTTGCAGTCATTTGTTAACAAGTCACGTTTTCCTCAATTAGAAGGCTATATAAACGTTTGTGTGGGTACATGCATGTGAGTGCACACACGTGTGCATGTGTGTGTATGTTGTTTTGGCTAGGAACAAACATAATAAATATATGCAGAACATGAGAGTTGCAATGGACCTACAGCTGTGTTTTCATCTCCTTTTACCTCAAGTATAAATGCATTGGAATTCTGAAAATAATGCCGTACCTATGGATGTGCATGCAGTTGCTGACTGCCCAGCCCCTGACAGTAGAAAGCATTCATTTCCACGGATTTCATTAATCCTTCTGTGGCGCGGGAATGAGGGACTGAGTCTCTGTTATGGCTCTCTAATCACTTAAACATGAATAAGCTCATATCCTTAATGTGGTTGTTTCCCAACAAAAAAAAATGAGATGGAGATTTGTGTTGAATAGCCACTGATTACAAGAACATTATTAATGTGAGATATGGAATTGATTTATGGCTGCTGTTGTCACGACCTGGGCTACAAAGTGTAATGTTATCTAGTGAAAATCGAGGGCAGAGAGAAGAGCAATGGGCAGGCACAACATCATATTTTCAGATATATTTCATAAACTGAATGCAATATCCAGAGTTACAAATAGTTTACTGAAATCTTTCATTTTCTTGTTGCTGGCAAGATAGCAAGAAGATAATTGTATTTATTTCATCTGAAACAGTATGCACACCAAAGTTAATGTATTTTATTTTATTAAATTGAATCATAAGTATATTTTTTTCTATTTACTGGTGCTTTCATATTGCTTTGAAAAATAGTTTCTCTAAAGACTTTACAGTTGTCTATGACATGATAGCATTTAGATTAATGAATACAATTGTGTCCCTTTTGAATTGCACATGTTACTGAGAATAGACACATGTGAATATTAGTAATAGTACCTCTGTTCTTGCATGTTCTGTCACAGAGCAACACTTCCCAGTAGTTATAGTAGTAGTGGGTATATGTGCCAATGTGTAAATCTACATGGAACTGCTTCAAAGACAAAGCCAGTGCTACTATATAAATTAGCTGGTTCACAACTGGAAATAGAATCATAGTAATCAAAGGACATCTTGAGAAATAAAGACTGTTTTTTTTCACTTTTTGAAAAATTAATTTATTCATCTATACATCCTGGCTGCAATATTCCTTCCATCCCAGTCCTCCCTCTCTTTTTAGACTATGAAATCTCAGCACTAAATTTGTATTCCATCTTTTTTTTTTTCTGCCATTCAAAGTACTAGCTTTCCTTCGGCATTTCCATGCCTTATACCTTATGCTTGTTTATCTTCCTGCTTCCTTACCCCTTGCTCCCCTCTCCACTTGCTTCTGGCATGTCCCACGTCATTTATGGATTATGAATATACTATTTATGATGTGGGACATGCCAGCAACAAGTGGAGAGGGGGGCAAGGGGTAAGTAGTCTATCCTTCTGCTCTCATCTCATGTTTATTAGGTTACCATCCGTCCCTTTTCCTAGTACCTAGCTTCTAGTTTTCCTAGCTTCTCCCCCTCATCTCTCTCTCTCTCACACGTCTATATATAGATCCAGAAGGTTAGAGAAAATATGCCTTATTTGTCTTTCTGAGTCTGATTTATTTCATTTAGCATAATTGTCTTTAGTTCCATCCATTTTTCTACAAATGTCACCGTGCTATCTTTATTCTTGAATAAAATTAAATTCCATATCTGCACAGCATTTCCTTCATTAATTCATTTGGTGAGGAATATCTAGTCTGCTCCATAACTTTCCTGGGTTAAATAGTGCCACAATAAACATGGGTAAGAAATGTCCTTCATAGTATGATGCATTAGATTGTTTTGATTTGATTTCCAGTTGTGGATGAGCTAATTTATATAGTAGCAATGGCTTCGTCTTTGAAGCACTTCCATGCAGATTTACACAGTGGCTGCAGAAGTTTGCTATTACACCAGTAATATAATTGCGTTTCTATTTTAAATGCATATATAAATGAGGTCACAGACATTTTAAGAAAGACATAAGCACAGTGTTATATAAACTTTTGAGATAGAACAACAAGAGATAATTTGTTCTGCCTGATAGCAAGTGTTTGACTATCTCTTGGCATATTCTAATAGAAAATTTGCGCTGTGAAACCTCAGTGTGAAAATGTCCGCGATGTTTCCGCAATATTACAGTGAACTGAATCACTGCTTTGTAACCCTTTTTGACTTAAGCTGCTACTTATGAAGTCATAACTCATGGCACAAAGTCACTAAAAAATTTCATAATATGCACCATAGGAAATCGCTGGCTTTTTAAGAGGATGTGGATGAGATTATTTAAGATTATTCAGTTTATTAATTTGTTAATTTCAGATATTCATATTCACTTAGACCATGCTGTAGTCTAAAATTATTATTAACAAGTTCACATGATATAAATTATCTTATTAATAAGAGTTTTTTTCAAGGACAAATGTGAGATTTTCAATAATAAAATATTCCTAAAATATTTTGTTATTTTATAGAACATAAAATGATATATCTCTTTTTAAAGTTGAATAATTTTATATTTGACATTTAGCTCTTAATTTTATATTTGATGGTATATTCATCATATAACTTAAATAATTTCTTGATCAAATCTTAACTTTCTGGCAGCATTATTTTTTTGTGTCATTTAGAATGCATTTCAAGGCCTCAGGGACTCACACACAACGCATGCTACTACTGAATGCTACCTTTCGACATGAGTTATAAAAATGTTTCTACTTACATCTATTTCTATCATAAGTCTTTCCTGAGGAGCTTTTGTATTTATAAGTCATATCTTTTCAGCATAAATAATGAATAATAAACAATTTAAGAATATTTGCTAACTGAATCATTAATGGAGAGAGAGGGTAAGGAAGAAGTGCTTCTTTGTCGATCACACATATTGTTTTATATAGATAGCCAATTAGATATGAATTTCCATATGTAAATTCTCATATAAGCTTCAAAGACTGAATTTATTTCTTAATGATTTTCTTCAAGTCATGAATTAAATTCAAGATCATAAATATCTGTATTAGTCCATAAGCAATGGAATAATTAACTTCAGTTTAATTTTATACCCAGAAAATTAATTGAGTCATTTCTAGCAATAGTATTACATTATACTCATTAATTGTAAAGATGTTTCAAGAAACTCATAGTTTACTTGATGAAAGGCTTTTTACCACTCACATATACTGAAGAAAAGATTTTTGTTTTACCAAAGATCTGTAACTATTGGAGAGATTGATTTTAGGAAATAAGAATTGTGTTAAGTGTTTTATTGTTAAATCTTTCTCCTTTGGAGTTTTTACATAACCAAAGATGTTTCTTTTGACTGTCAAGTTGACAAAAGTCGGAAAATTAAATAAGAAACTGTTTTTTTTATGAAATAAAAACTATTTTCTATGAAATAAAAAATAATCTGATTCTATAAACATTGAAAAGTTTTCTCTTTTGTTGGCGAAAATTACCTCAGGTGACTCTATATTTTATTCACTAAAATTTTAATCTTCAGAGTTATAGTGATGGCTCAACAGTTAGAAATTTTTTTTGCCGAAAACCTGGGTTTGATTGTCAGCACCGACATAGTGATTCACAGTCTTTTTGGGCTTCAGTTTCAGAGGCGCTGATAGTCTCTTCTGACCTCTAGTGAGGCCAGAGGTGCACATGTGGCGCATACATATAAAATAAATGCATCTAGACATATTTCTTTGACCCCTCATGGGAGGCCTCACCCTCTTTAAGGAGAGGATGGGAAGGTGGAGAGAGCGGGAGGAACGGGGGAGAGGGAACTGGAATTGGTATGAAAAATTTAAAGAAAAATTTTTTTTTTAAAGAAAAATTTTTGCTCAGAGAGAATTATAAACAAAATGTGCTCATTTGGAGGAAATATATTCTTAGTAAAGTGAAAAAAGTGAATACATCTAGAAAAATTAAATAAAATCGATCTCATAAAACCAAAGGCACTGGTTGAAATCAGAGCTGTGAACTTAGATAATTTGGCAGTTATTAATGTAATTTACTTATGGCCTGTGCCTGCTTTCCAAAAAGCAGTATGTTTGTAGTCTCTGAGGTTGTTCTCTACATAAAATTGATTATACAAGATGGATCAAAAATGGGTTTGCATCTATTTTCTTCCTCTATTATGTAAGCATTGAGGTCTCTATAAATTCCAGAATTATTTTTCATTTGCTGTATTTTTCAAAAAATGATGACCCAAGACAAATATTCCTCATTTTTGACTCTTCGTAGCATGAACATTTTGGTAAACCCCTGCAAATGCTTACTGACTTGAGATTGAGAGTCTACTTATTTTATAGCATTTTACATTTTTTTTTTATTGAGAAAAGGGAAAAAAAAATTCCCGCCTCCTCCTAGCCTCCCATTTCCCTCCCCCTCCTCTCACCCTTCTCCCCTCCCCCCCCCCCACTCCTCTCCCCTTCACTCTCCCGTCCAAAGAGCAGTCAGGGTTCCCTGCCCTATGGAAAGTCCAAGGTCCTCCCCCCTCCGTCCATGTCTAGGAAGGTGAACATCCAATCTGGCTAGGCTCCCACAAAGCCAGAACATGAAGTAGGATCAAAATCCTGTGCCATTGTCCTTGGCTTCTCATCAGCCCTCATTGTTCGCCAAGTTCAGAGAGTCCGGTTTTATCCCATACTTTTTCAGTCACAGTCCTTCTGGCCTTGGTGAGCTCCAAATAAATCAGCCCCACTGTCTCTGTGGGTGGGTGCACCTCTCATGGTCCCGACTTCTTTGCTCATGTTCTCCCTCCTTCCGCTCCTCATTGGGACCTTGGGAGCTCAGTCCGGTGCTCCAGTGTGGGTCTCTGTCTCTATCTCCATCCATCACCATATGAAGGATCTATGGTGATATGCAAGATAATAGTCAGTATTGGTATAGGATAGGGTCATTTCAGGTTCCCTATCCTCAGCTGCCCAAGGAACTATCTGGGGACATCGCCTTGGGCTCCTGGGAGCCACTCTAGTTTCAAGTCTCTTGTGAGTGAGGTAACCCAGACCCAAAAAGATGAACATGGGATGTACTCATTCATAATTGGTTTCTAGCCATAAATAATGGTCACAGAGTCTATAATTGGTGAACCCAAAGAAGCTAAATAAGAAGTTGAACCCAAGGAAAAAGAGATAATTATCCTCTTGGCTATGGGAAGTAGACAAAATTGCCGGGGAGAAAATTGGGATCTTGTGGGTGGGGTGGGATGGGGATAAGGGGGGATGGGGAGAGAAAAATGAGAAGGGGAGGACTGGGGGATCTTGGGGAAATAGGATGACTGGGGTGAAGGAAAGTTGGATAGGGGAGCACGGAAGCACAATTCTTAGTTAAGGGAGCCACCTAAGGGTTAGCATTTTACTTTTATAGCATTTTCCCCTGTGAGAAACGGCTTGCTATCAGTTGTAAGAGATTTAGAAAGGAACAAATATATGAAAAAAGCATATTAGTCTGATATCTCACTGTGCTGGGTCATTCTATATCAACATGACACAAGCTAGAATCATCAGAGAGGAGGGAAACTCAGTTGAGAAAATGCCTTCATGTATCAGGTTGTAGGCAATTCTCTGAGACTTTCTTAACTAGTGACTTATAGAGGAGAGCATACCCCATTGTCGGTGGTGTCACTCCTCCCCCAGTGGTTTATGGTATTAGTTTCTTTGAGAAAGAACAAACAAGCCCTTTGTGGCCTCTGCATCAGATCCTGCCTCCAGTTTCCTGCTCTGTTTGAGTTTCTGCCCTGACTTCCTTCAATGATAGTCTGATATGTAGAAATGTACGCCAAATAACTCTTTGCAGCCCGAATTCTTGTGCTTGGGATGTTACATCACAGAAATAGTAATCCTAACAAAGTCATACACTTTTCCACCACGAATCATAATTGTACCTTTAGTTGTTCATCCTCCTAAAATTACATAGTAAATGCTGTAGTGAATGGAGGAATCCTCAGATGAAGGACAGATACGCCTGGAAGGTAGACCTAGATCAGGACAGACAAGTTGGTCAGATGGGACGTGTGTTTATGTGTGCTTTAAAAGGTCCATTCTTGTTTCTGCTCCTCGGATATTTTATTTCTGAAATGGCTAGAACATCCTATCATTAAAACCTTCCTGTTTTTCCTGCTTTTCTTTTTCTTTTTTTTTTTTTTATAAACTGGGCATTAGTATTTTTAACTGATCACCATAGATTACTTCAGTTCTCAGATCAGAGCCTAAGTGCCAGTTATTGGATCCCAATTTATACATTGAGACAGCAGAATTTTTGGCATTAAAATTAAACTGTAAGGCACAATTTCCCACTGAACAACGACAATCAAGCATCTTTATCCAGAGGTTGACTGTGGAGTTTCTTACCACTGTTTCTTGACCTCAAGGAATTGATTAATTCTTTGATGTAGAAGAAAGATAAATAGAAATAAAATAATGGAAATGGAACTGGATGATCTGTAACCTCTGATAGCGTAAAGGTCAGAATCGATTCCAGTCCCACAATGCTTCTTAGTATGGATTTGGGAGCACAATCTAAAGGAAGATTAGAGCATAAACTCTGTGCCCTGAGTATTTTCCTGTGTTAAAGGGAAAAGACGCAGCGCAGCCCATGCGCTGCTGGATTGGACATGAGAGCAGGCGATAGCTGGTGCTTCAGGCAAGACGCTTAAGGCAGCCAGAGTAGACCAAAGAAAATCGTTCTTATAGTTAGGGAGAAAGGGAAAAGAATCTGTGCCACACATATAAAATAGTGAATCGGTTTCCTGGTGAGTGTGGGTGACATGAGAGGCCTGAGCAGGTGTGAGTGAAGAATACAACTTCGTAGGAGGTTTCCAAGCCTGGGGAAAGTTAAAAAGCCATAAGCACATGGGAAAGCTGTCATGCCAACCTACAATGTTTAACAGGAACTTAAATTTTAAGGCAAACACATAGAAAACAACTACAGATAAGAACATGGACTTAGAGTGTAGGCCTTGGGGAGTTGCCCTGACCTGAAAAGACAGACTTTTGTCCACCTTACTAACATCCAGGGAACACAGAATCATAGTTTTTCCAGAAACAGTAAAAGTAACTTGAAATTTACCTACCCCTTTTCTGAGTCCTTTTTTTTTTTTTTTTTTTTTTTTTTCGAGACAGGGTTTCTCTGTAGCTTTGGTTCCTGTCCTGGAACTAGCTCTTATAGACCAGGCTGGCCTCGAACTCACAGAGATCTGCCTGCCTCTGCCTTCCGAGTGCTGGGATTAAAGACGTGTGCCACCACCGCCCGGCTCTGAATGGTATTTTCATCATTATTTTATTTTATTCTATTTGTTTTATTTCTTCATTATACCTGTTTTTATTTTTTTATTCTTTTTCTGAGATCAGAAAGATCATTTCTTATGCTAAGAGGAACAAAACTGCCAGATTTGAGATTATTTCAGATAATCTAAAATAAACAAAATATTTTTCTGGTTCTTTAACATATTTGTTTAACTGAGGACAGGCATGGGAAATCTCAATAGTCCCTGCTATGAATCTTTTTTGTCAAAATGTTTAAAGTTGTATCTTTGTTCATTGAAACATACATTGTGAACCTACAGTTTTATACTAGAAAAGTATAAATAGATAAAACCATATCAGAACAGATTTTATTTATTATTTTATTATATCTTATTCATTATATTTTATTCTCCATTAATTGAAACCCAATTTAGAGCAGTAAGACATTCATACTTACGCTTTTAAATTGGCACCTGAAGCAGGAGTACGCAGCTGCCCTATCAACTGCTGTGTGGCTTGCACTTAGTATTTGTTCTTTACTCCAAAAGGGCCGTGACTGCCTTGGCTTCTGATATCAGAGGCTCCTTGTATTTTATATTACTCTCCTTGGTAGCCTCATCCTTCTGGACCTTGTATCAGTATATGATTATGCTTTGTTTGAAGGAGTCTCATGAAAGAAGGTGAACATTTTTCATTTCCTTTTCTTTATCATGTCTTATTCCCCTTTACTAATACAAAACACACCATTTAACTGATATTATGGTAAATTTATTGTTCACCTTTTTGTTTATAGCTCTTTTACTTTAAATATTGATGATGATATGAAGAGATGATTTATAGTATAGAATCTAAACTAAAATTGTTTGTAGACTAATACATAAGCAGCTTGTTATTAGAATGACCAAATAGCTGCTGTAGAATCAGTGGCTATGCAAAGTTGATATTAATTTTAAACAGAAAAAAGATGATACATAATTAAAGAACCTGGCCCGCTAATGACACACTGGGAAAGTTGTTATCATGATGTCCGTGGGTTTCTCTTGTGAATCTGCCACTCAGCAGTTTTATGTCTTTTGCAGTTTTTACATGTGTCTGTCTGAGGGCAGCTAGAATTTTTAGGTAGGCATCTGAAGTATAAAATATATTTCCATTTATTTGACTCTACATTTTTTACATTCCGGCCCACTGAAGAGAATGAGAAAACAATGCTATCTTTAATTTCATATCCATAGAAATAAATATGTAATATCTAATGTCTGAAGCTATATATTCTCTACTTATTGAAAGTCAGCAATATTCATTGCTGGGTGTACTTCTAGAATATTAAAAAACTTAAGTTTGCAGAGTTATGGTCAAATAGGTTCTGTACAAGCTTACAAAATTCTTAAACTCAACTGATGTGTTGAAGCAATGAATGTCTGTGATGTGCTGTTCTGGAATCTGACATCTTGATATTCTAAAGGTGGGAGTATTTTGGTGGGGATAAGTTATTTTTAAGTCCTCTTTGTCTAAGATATGTTTTTGGAGTCCATATATAAGATTAAATATTTAATATTAATTTTGAGTTAATAGATTTACTTTCAAATTTTATTATACATTGATATGTGATTTGCAAGATGACAATATTAAATAAATTGCTGTTCTTAAATGTAATGTTTCTTTCATGTGCTTGCTGTTCTCTGTTCTCATTCTTTTTTATATCATGCTTTGTATTCCAGCTAAACTTATTTCCTTTCATCTACTAAAACAAATACCTGCTATAGTTAAATCATAGAACAAAATGTTAAATCTCAGTTTAAAGTTGTAATGAATTTGGTCTTTGATCCATTGGGTCTCACTGCTCTGAGAATGACCAACAGTGCTGGCAAGGGTATGTGGCAGACAAAAGCTGCTTACTTGACCAGAATACACCAGAGGAAAAGAAAATACTAGTCCCTCTCATTCTCTTTGAAGAAAACTGTGAAAAGAATTAATGATATCTCTCCAGGCCTCAACTATTTTGTTTTCTTTCTACTTATTTTTTTTTCATACAATATATTTTGAGCATTTTATCTTCCACTCCCCCAACTCCAACCAGTTCCTTCTTATTTCCCCACTTTCCTTTTAATTGATATTTCTCCCTCTCAAAAAAAAATCTGCAATCAGCAATCAAAAACAAATAAAAACAAAATAAGATAAAAATACACAAACAAAATGAAGCAAAAAAGCCAACCTCTACTAAATATAGGGTCTTTTTGTTTTGGTCAATAACTATCTGGGCATAGGGCCTATCCTCAGAATGTGATACTCCATTGGAAAAAAACAGCTCTTTCCTGGGTCCCAGCAGGTAGTGGCAGTGAATACCTTTTTGGCTATGGGTGCGTCTTTGTGCCCACTTCTTCTCAGCACTGGGATTTTGTCTGTTTTGAACCTGTGCAGGTTTTGTGTGCAGTCACAGTCTCTGTAAATTCACAAGTGGATCAGTCCTATTGTGTATGGAAGACACTGTTTCTTAGGAGTCATGCACCACGTCTGGGTCTTATAATCTTTTTTTCTCCTACTCTACATACCCTTGAGGAAAACGGTTTGACAAAAATAAACAAAATCAAACTAACAGACAAAAAGCCTATATAGCACAGAATGCTCTAAAATCTCTCAATCTCTACACATTGTGCAGCTGTAGGTCTCTGTGTTAATTGCCATCTACTGCAAGAAGCTTCTCTTTATGAGGGTTGAGTGGTGTACTCATCTATGGGCATATCAATATGTCAGTAGCAGTCAAGTGTTTTGCGATGTTCCTTTATCAAAATAATATTGTTGTCCCTAGTTATACCTCTAACTGTTCACTGTACCAATATTTTCTAAATAGCTCTGTTGCTTGGAATCACATTTTTAGCACATAGAACTTTTAGAGACTTACCTTTGTTTCCATCTAATCCACTATCATTCTTTCTGTTCAACAAATATACATCTTTTTCTAAAATGTTTATTCTAAAATTTTATTTTTTTCATTCATAATTTTTCCATCTTTGGATTGATCCAACGATGTACACACAAATGGGGGTATAGATTGTAGCTTAGTGGGAGAATGTATGCTTAGCAATGTCAGACCTCAGATTGAATCCTTAATATACAATTCAGAAAAACAAAATGCTTTTGTGAATCTGTTCTCCCCAAACTTTTTATATGACTTATTTTAATGTTATGTATGAAAGCGTATATATTTCTTTCGGCAAATTACATTTTATTCTTTTGTGTGTGAGTTTGTGTGTGTTATTTTCCTTTTTCTTTTTGAGTTTTCAGTTTTTCTCACACTTCTCTATTTTCTCTTGTACAGTGGGAAGAGATCGGCGAAGTTGATGAAAACTATGCCCCTATCCACACATACCAAGTATGCAGAGTTATGGAACAGAATCAGAACAATTGGCTGTTGACAAGTTGGATATCCAATGAAGGTGCTTCCAGAATCTTTATTGAACTCAAATTTACTCTAAGGGATTGTAACAGCCTTCCTGGAGGACTGGGCACTTGTAAGGAGACATTTAACATGTATTATTTTGAATCTGATGATGAGAATGGAAGGAAGGTTAAAGAGAACCAGTACATCAAGATTGATACCATTGCTGCTGATGAGAGCTTTACAGAACTAGATCTTGGAGACCGTGTCATGAAACTCAATACGGAGGTCAGAGATGTAGGACCTCTGAGTAAAAAGGGATTTTATCTCGCTTTCCAAGATGTCGGTGCTTGCATTGCTCTGGTTTCTGTGCGTGTGTACTATAAGAAATGTCCTTCTGTGGTAAGACACTTGGCTGTCTTCCCTGACACCATCACTGGAGCTGATTCTTCCCAGTTGTTAGAGGTGTCAGGTTCCTGTGTCAACCATTCTGTGACGGATGATCCTCCCAAAATGCACTGCAGTGCTGAAGGAGAGTGGCTGGTTCCCATTGGGAAATGCATGTGCAAGGCCGGATATGAAGAGAAAAATGGCACCTGCCAAGGTAAGCCTTTCCTGTGATTTGTGTTGGCATTGTGTTTCTCTTGGATCATGTGTGTCTATTTCCTGCACTGATTAGAAGTTAACTTTTATTTTGTTAATTTTTGAAAATTATTTCTCTTCAAGTTTTATTTCTTTCTTCTCTGAATTTCAAAGACTTTCAAGCAATGATGAAGGATTTAATGCACTACTTTATTGTGTATACGTACTTAATGCTCAGAGTGTGAATTTTGGCACGATGTCTCGTACTCACCTCATGCTCAGAAGTTTTACTGTGGTTGGCACAACCAATGGCCTGCTAGCATCCATTGTAGGATGGTTGTCTGTCTACCACTGTGGCTTGCTGTCGTGAAGTTGTTTCTATCTTTGTTTTGCTACACAGAATTAAAATACAAAAATCTTAAAGGAGACTTGTCCTGGCAAGCTTTAAACTTCCATTTAAAAATTCTTTGAAAATGGGTTCAGCCACATGAACTTCTCAGAAAAACATTTGTCATCTCTAAGGACATAGCTTACTACGTTGTTTACATATGGTTGCAATTATATGCTTGCTTTTCAAAATTTATAGATCAATTCTAAGTGCATAATAAGCAGTGCCCCATGAAAATAACTGTTTGGAGACAGAGTCAATACGGAAAGGTCATTTCAAAGCAATTTGCACTTGGAGATTTTTTTTCTGTTTTAATTTTTCTTTTAAATTGAAACTTGATCATGCATGCGTCCTCATTCATTTGAAATGCTCTCGCTTTGCCCATAGTATGGTAAGTTGTCCTTTTAGACTTGGGTATTTATCAATGGCTTTTTGAAGCAAAGTAGCGCTTTATAACAAAGTGGAGAACAGTTGTTCAAGGAAACACATTTTTCCCCTTCGGAAATGTGTGCTCTTATGGGCTTCATATTGTTTTCAACATGATTTCCTAATTTTAAGTAGATAACAAGAGGTTTGTGTGTATTGTCTGAGGCGAAAACATCATACTGAGCAGACCCTCAATCTCCTCTGGGAACTAGATATGTATTCTTATTTCCTAAGTTCCTTGTAAATGTGCTGAACTACCCATCTTGTTCAAGTTTGATTTCAGTTGATCAAAGATCTAGGGAGACAAAATTGCATCATTTACGTGATCATCCTAATGAGGCTGGCTTATTGATGCTCTCAAAAACTCTTTCCTGTAATAAAATTTATCTTTTTCAATTTTTTAAAACTTATTTCTAGGAGCCTCATAATATTGTTTATAGATAATTCTAGTTATTTCCAATTTAATCTCTTCTTAATAGGCACACTCACACACATAGACAAATACTGACACACACTTAAAATGCTGTCAAATAGATATTATGTGTCTAAGTGTGTTAGGAAAATGAATCATAGTTCATTTGACTGGAATCATGTGAAAGGTCTAATACCTTGTCTTTTGTTCTTGAACAGTTGCAAAAGTTTATGGTTAAGTCATATATGTATGTTAGAAACACCTAGTAAATTAATGTTGGCTATAGTTCATTTTCTTTCTTCCTTTCTTTCTTCCTTTCTTTCTTTCTTCCTTTCTTTCTTTCTTTCTTTCTTTCTTTCTTTCTTTCTTTCTTTCTTTCTTTCTTTCTTTCTTTCTTTCTTAAAGATTTCTGTCTCTTCCCTACCGCCGCCTCCCCTTCCCTCCCCCTCCCCCCAGTCAAATCCCCCTTCCTCGTCCACCAAAAGAGCAATCATGGTTCCCTGCCCTGTGGGAAGTCCAAGGACCACCCACCTCTATCCAGGTCTAGTAAGGTGAGCATCCAAACTGCCTAGGCTCCCACAAAGCCAATAGGTGCAGTAGGATCAAAAACCCATTGCCATTGTTCTTGAGGTCTCAGTAGTCCTCATTGTCCGCTATGTTCAGCGAGGCCGGTTTTAAACCAGGCTTTTTCAGACCCAGGCCAACTGGCCTTGGTGAGTTCCCGACAGAACATCCCCACTGTCTCAGTGTGTGGGTGCACCCCTTGCGGTCCTGAGCTCCCTGCTCGTGCTCTCTCTCCTTCCGCTCTTGACTTGGAACTTGAGATTTCAGTCCGGTGCTCCAATGTGGGTCTTTGTCTCTGTCTCCTTTCATCGCCTGATGAAGGTTGATATTCAGGAGGATGTCTATATGTTTTTCTTTGGGTTCTCCTTCTTATTTGACTTCTCTAAGAACCCGAATTATAGGCTCAATGACCTTTATTTATGGCTAGAAACCAAATATGAGTGAGTACATCCCATGTTCCTCTTTTTGGGTCTGGCTTACCTCACTCAGGATAGTGTTTTCAATTTCCATCCATTTGCCTGCAAACTTCAAGAAGTCCTTGTTTTTTACTGCTGAGTAGTACTCTAATATGTACATATTCCATACAGAGATCTCTCAACAGAAGAAGTTCAAATGGCCAAAAGACACCTAAAGTTATGCTCAACTTCCTTAGCGATCAGGGAGATGCAAATCAAGACAACTTTAAGATACCATCTTACACCTGTCAGCATGGCTAAAATCAAAAACACCAATGATAGCCTTTGCTGGAGAGGTTGTGGAGAAAGGGGTACACTCATCCATTGCTGGTGGGAATGCAAACTTGTGCAACCACTCTAGAAAGCAGTGTGGAGGTTTTTCAGGAAGTTCGGAATCAACCTACCCATGGACCCAGCAATACCACTCTTGGGAATATACCCAAGAGAGGCCGTATCATACAACAAAAGTATATGCTCTACTATGTTCATAGCAGCATTGTTTGTAATAGCCAGAACCTGGCTATAGTTCATTTTTAAATATTATAAACGGGCAGTTTACTAATAATGTCTTAATATTGTTTGTTATCCCTTTAAAAAAAACAATCTACTTGATTGATTACTTATGTTATTTTAGGGAGTAAATGAAGGCTAAATTAGACCACTACAAAATTTGTTTTCTTTCAGATTAAAAGAGGATATAGGAAGACTCTGAACCCTTAGGATAAAATTTGAATTGATGAGATGAAAGCATTCTATTGACACTTATCATTGAAAGTATCATGTCTCAAGGGAGCAGTGTGTCTGATCAAATATGTGTTATTGTGAGAACTTAACACTAATCTTCTTTTCTTTCTCACCTCATACTCTTCATAATTGAGTAGAGACCACAATGGGTGACAGGAGGGATGAACTGGAAAGGTCATGCTGTAAATGAAAAAAAAATCTTTAAAATATTCCATATTATTATGGCTGAGTGATTGAATACAGATGTTCTTGCACAGGACCTGAGTTCAATCCCCAACTCCCCTATGGCCGCATACAATTGTTTACAACTCCAGCTGTAAGAAATCTAATGTTGTCTCTTTGCTAACTGTCCTGCTCTACATGCTAAGCACACAGCTATGTTCAATTTATCAAAAACATTTTTTCATAGCATTACTTGTTCTTTTATAATTCTTCTCTTTCCCTCTTGAATAGTCATCTGTCTCCACCCTTCCTAGAAAATTCATATTCATCCTTCTGATCTTTTCTTGAGAGATGTTATGACTGATCAATACTGGGTCAAGGCTCAATCTTATTTATTGTCTTTTCACAGAAATTCGTAGTGATGTAATTCCTCTTTCTATTACCATTACACTATTCACTTCTTATGGCAGGAGTGGTATATAGTCAAATTGAGAAGGAAATTGGAAACCAAGAGGAAAGGGAGTAGAGTCAACAAAGAGAGAAGAGAATGTACGAAGGTGTGAAAAATGTATTGCTGATTTATTTTACATTTCTGTTCACATACAGAAAATGTTCTTGTTCTTTTCAAAATTAAATTTAATAAATCTTCCAAAAATAATCTTCTAAAATAAGTCTTGCCCAAAAGACTCTGAGACAAAATTCTCAATAGTAAGAAATAAGTCACTTCCCATGCTTTGAAATGATTGGCATTTTGTGGGCTCACCACTGTGGGTACCATCTCAGGCAATTGTGTGAAGCCACAAAACTGGCCTATTGAAATATATTTATAATGTAGACTTACTACATAATGACATTTAATTACTTAGTCTCTCTGCTCACCAAATTAGGTTAAGGTTTAATTAAGGTTGTAATTATCTCAAAAAGCTGGAGTTTGAATATATGTATTGTAATACATTATCATAAATGAATATTTGTGAAATTCTCCAGGTGATGACCTGGGAAACCTGGTCAATCATGCTTGTGTGATCTTTTACCCCTGTTGTAGGCATGATTGGATTGACCTAAAGATTTTTAGAAATCGAATTTCAGGGTTGAGAATGCTAAACAAGTAAGTAACGATATGGTCTCACCCCTAAGGACAACAGAGCATAGGTTCAGTGTACAAGTTCCGTTAAGTAATACATGGTTCTTTATTTTCACACCATTGAAAGTTCCCATTGAACTTCCGGGAAAGTATCGGACAGCTTTATCTGTAATAATCTGTTTTGGGTCAAATAATACAATATTCTAGTTTTTATTTTACTAATATTAAATGTTCTATGTATTCATTTTGCGATGCGGAAATACATGCCTCAGATTTCTATAATTAACTACTGTATGTATGCAAAATTGTTTCTTTGAAATGTTCTTTGTTTTCAGAAAAAAATTCTAACCCAATTCCATTTAGCCATGTGTGTTTCCTTACCTGTTATTTATTATTATTTCCTGTGTATTTCATATTATTTTTCTCCAGGAGTCGTATGATTTTTTTTAGCACAAAATGGTTAGCAAAAGCCCATTTTGAAAGTTTCTGCTTTTTATTGAAATGGATGTGTTTGACAGAAGTAATTGAGTTCACATGAATCAAATGTTGCCCGCTGAGTTCTCTTGTGATTGTGTTGCTGACTTTCTCAAATGCAAAGCAAGACCACTAATCTTCATCAGTTGAGAGTGGAATGAAGTAGTAATTTGAAATTAGCCCTAGATAATTATGGTTTCACTTATATTAAATGGGGAAAAGGGATTTAGATTGTGGGTCACTGCCAAAACCAGCCAGAGTGAAGAAGGTATATAGTGCATGCGAAAATACAGGGTAAAGCAGGTTGCACATCAAGGGCTAGGGAGGAAAACCACTTATTAACTGTCCAACTGGGAGAAGATTGCACAGCAAGGAAAAGTGTAGTGAAAATACCCAACCCAGGAAAGACCTTTGATTCAGAAACAGTACAGATACAGCAGGGAGCGGTATAGTGATCATTCATATTTCTGGCTCATATTTATGAGTGAATAAAGTCTGACTGGAAGTATAGTGTACTAGGTGTTCCTGTAATTATGCATTGGGGAGCCTAGTTATTTTTAATTAGGCACATTACCAAAAAAACATCAAAGAGGTTGAACTCTTGGTTCTATTTGGTATGCTATTGTATTCAACAATAAGAAGCTGATTTTAATTTTAAAATTTCAGCAAGGGTTAGTTATTATGCAAGTATAAAATAAAGTTGTTTTTTGCATGTGTGCACATGTGTTCATGCATGAGTATGAGTAAATGTGTGTCTGTTTTTATGTGTATATATATGCACACGTATTTGCATGTATGCACCTCTGTGTCAGCTATGTATGTGTGTTTAAGTTTATATGTATGTATAAGCACCATGATGTGCACATTAGCTAAGCCCTCACATGTATTTTCAAGTATTACATAGAAGGATAATAAAAATAGATGGCTTTTTGTTTCTTTCAGTTTACGCTGCTCTCTACTGAGGTTTTGCAGTAGTTTTACAGAATGTTTTATTTTTTCCTGTTTTCTTTTATTCCAAATCATGTTTTCAATGCTGTCATTAATATTTTGAGCCAAATACTTATGAGATGGTGCGGGAAGGAATGTGGGTCAGCGACCGGGAGAGGATTTTATCAGGTTCTTTGATCTCACCCCGTAGCAGCCTTAGGAATTCTACACTTCATTATGAAAGTGAAAAATAGCCTCCAGAGATGGCCAAGTACTCTCTGTGATATTCTCACTCTCCGTGGAGAAGCACCAAGTCCTCTATTTCCCCCGGTGAGCATATATTCCAACAACACTAAACACATCTTTAGATGCATTTATGAACTATGTATCATTGGAAAAGTGAAAAATAATAATTCTTCAGAGATAGAGACATGTTAGATTCCATGGAACAAGCAAGGCACATGTATTAAAGCTGGCTAAATTACCTTCAGAATGGTGAGAAATGCTGTTTTTGAAAGACAATGCAGTCTAGGGTTCTAAGCACATTGATTCTGACCCAAAATGGGTTCAAATTGCCTCTTTGCTTAATCTGGCTATCTCTCCAATGCAAGCATCTGAATCCTTCTCATTTCCTTCTTTTTTTCCCTGCTTCATAGCAGCTGACAGATAAAAGGGTATTAACATAATATTCAACACATTGTATTTTTCCTAGACACTTGCTATTTATTATACTCCATTTAAAAAAGGTATATTTACTGGAGTGTATGCATTTATTGTAAGTCTAACTATAGGTTAACAATTCATAATTTTTTTAATATGGACTATATTTTTGAGTGGCTTCATGTATAAAAGAATAATCTTACATTTTGCTGTATTAGATTAAGCCAAGTTATTCAAATATCAATTAACTTCTAAATAAAAAAATACATTTTCTAGTGTTCCAGTACAGTAGGAAAACTTACCACATTAAATAATATTTCTCCTTCTTTAACTAACATTCTGTCAAGCAGTATGTACAGTTTGTACAAGGCTGCACCCTAAAAAGACAGACAGACATGCATACAGCTTCATCTTTGAATACCAGACATGGGAGGCTTTTTTTTTTTTTTTGGCTGGATATATGACTATCTGAAGATGGGCTGTGCTAACTTCGGACAAAATAATGGTTTTTTTTAAGAAAAAAAATGATGTTTAACACAGATATTGAGGAAATAAAAGAGTAACTCAGCAGATAATCTTGTAATGTTAGGAAATAATTTAATGCATTAATTTGTGTTACTTTATACATCTATACTCTTGTCCCAATGTTTTGAGTATTAAACTTTGAGAAACAAAAGACTAACTAATTCCTAAGTTTCCTGGCTAAATGGGCTATTTTAATATCTGTTATTCTATTTAAAAGATAGAAAAATCAATAAACATTTAGGGTCAGATATATACATATTGAATATAAATGCAATTGTAGATGACAGATGTTTGACTTCCAGCACTTACCTGTTCCAGTGTTCATAACCACCTGCAATTCTAGGCGATCCGATGCCCTTTTCTCACCTCTAAGTTCTACAGAGCACACATTTTATACTTAAACTCATTCAAGCACAGATGGATAAACACAAACACAACCAGGACATAAATTAGTAAAATGTCCTGCCCAGTATTCGCTCTCTCCATCTTCCCTCCACCTTAGAGGAGGGAGAAAGTACAGAGAGAGACAACTGAAATTAGGGGTCATTTTAGGATTGAGTAGAAGCCTAATGCTGTGGAAACTCTCAGAAATCTACAAGGGTGACAGTAGCTAAGACTACTAATAATGGTGAATATGGAGTGTGAACTGACCATCACCTGTAACCAGGCAAGACTTCCAGTATAGGGATTGGGAGACCAACCCAGCAACAAAACCTTTGACCTACAATTCGTCCTACATAAAAGATGTGCTAGGGTAAATGTGGCACACAAATTGTGGGAAGGGAGCACCAATGACTAGCCCAGCTTGAGACCCATGCCACAGAAAGAGGCCACACCTGACACTGCTTGGATGGCCAGTGAGCAGAGACTGGATAGCCCAGAGACCAAGGATAGAATCAAACCAGACCAGAAAGAATATTTTTAAAAGAATCGATGAGATGGTCTGTAATGATATTTTGCTATACTCTTAGAAAGAAGCCTAGCATAGTTGTCATCAGAGAGGCTTCTTCTAGCAACTGAAAGAAACAGAGGCAAAGATAACAGCCAAATATTAAGTAGAGCTCAAAAAAATCCTACAGTAGAGGGGGAGGAAGGATTGTAAGAACCAGTGGGATCAAGGACACCAAAATAATAATAAAAAAAAATCCCACAGAATGAACCTTGCAGTGATAATAGGGGCTCACAGAGATTGAACGTCAGTTCAGGGAGCCTGCATGGGTCTGACCTAGGCCCTCTGAATATAGTTGTACAGCTTGGTCTTCTTGTAGGAAGTGGGAGCGTGTTCTATCTCTGACTCTTTCCACTGCTTTTGGGACCCTTTTCCTCCAATGGGGTTGTGTAATCCAGCCTTCAAACAAGGGGTGGTGCCTAGTTTTAGTGCAACTTGTATGGCATGTTTGTTTGATATCTCGTGGATGCTTGGCCCTTTCCTGAAGTGAGACAGAGGAGTGGGTGGGGGAGAGATGTCTGGGAGGTGAGGAGGGAGGAGATAACACTTTTGAGACTTAAAATAAGACAGAAGATAGATAGGTAGATAGGTAGATAGATAGATAGATAGATAGATAGATAGATAGTTAGATAGATAGATAGATAGATAGATAGTTAGATAGATAGATAGATAGATAGATAGATAGATAGATAGATAGATGATAGATAGATAGATAGATGATGATAGATAGTTAGATAGATAGATAGATAGATAGATAGATAGATAGATAGATAGATAGATAGATAGATGATAGATAGATAGATAGATAGATAGATGATAGATAGATAGATGATAGATAGATAGATAGATATGATATGATAGATAAGTAAAATGCATAAAATCTCCCATGTACTTGATTTATATGATGTCTTACTTTAAAATTTTATTTACATGTGGATATTTCCAGAATGGCAGGCCATTTATTTCATAATAGAAAACACTAGGTCACCAACAGTGGAATAGTCACAGTAGGAAGTGTGTCATTAACGATCACAATGAAAGGAGAATTTCCAATTACCCATTGTCAGTTAACCAGTATTCATTTCCCTTCCCTCCTATTTTTCTTCCTGTTGTTATCTTTTTTCTTTTTTCTCTTTTCTTTCTTTCTACTCCTAGGTCTGCCACATTTTATCTTGCAGCTTTCTATTATTTCGTGTGTATATGTTGTGTTTGTGCCTAAGGGTCTTCAGTATAAGAACGAAAAATGTTATGTTGATATACTTAAATCCTTTCAGCGCATGAAGATGGCCCCTTCGTTTAGCCTTATTAAGGTGTAGTTTGGATGCAAGGAGAGAAAAGAAAGAAGAGCCCCAGTTTGGGGAAGCAACAATTAGAGCAAATGATCATTTGACTGATGGATCACTCCATTTCTTTGATGCAATTATTAGTAGGAATCTGACTTGGAGAATGAATGCTCCCAAGATCCCGCTGTGTGATTGTAAAGGAGAATAATAATGCGCTACTCCATATGCATAAGGGCTTTTCATCTACTAAATGCAAAGCTCTTTGAAAGTATTCTATTAAGACATTTCTAGGGTAAAGAATCAAAATGTTGTTTTCCATTCCATGGACTGGAAAACAAGTGTGGAGAATTTATCCCTTTTCCAGGGTTAATATCGCATTGCTTTTCTAGTCCAGCCTCTTACATGTTTAATAATCTGAGAGTGAAATAATTACTGGATCTTGTGGTGGTTTTCCCTCCACATTCATCTAGTTCCCTAATTTCCCATGCTAAAAGCCTCTTTATTTAGGAGCAGACAGGCCTGCATCACTTATTTATTTTAAAAAATCTCTTTAGAAGGTTTTGTGTGTAGTCTGTTTCTGCTCTCATGGTTCAAGCATGATTTAATATGTCAACATGGGTTTGCTTAACTGCATTTGATTGTCTTCCATACTTAGTTCGAGGCAGTCTCCTTTCAAGCATGTTGCATCTCGGGTTAATAAAATGTCATAACAATGAAAACTCCTTGTTTGGTGACAGGAATAGATTTCTTTGATACTGTTAGCGGTGGAAAAGGGGGTGCCAGGAGAAGAACTGAAACAGTAACCATAGACTATACTGCAGTTACATCAGTATTCTTCAGGACCACACATTACAAACTATGATAGAACAATATATTTAAGCCTGAGAGAACGTCCTTATTCCTTCTCTGCAGGGGGGGTTTAAATCAAAATCAAAATAAAATACAATAAACAAACAGAAAACATCTGTTAATAGTATTGCCAAAATAACTTCCAAAGATAATACCCCTTTGCTCCAGTTTGATTTCTTTTGTACCTTTTTGCCAGAGCCTAAAGTTTTTATTTCTTTTGTTAAATAGCTTTAATAACTTATCAACCATAATACTTTTTCCTATTGCCTTTCATAGTAGATTTTAAAACCTCAGCTAAATAAGTAGATTTTGAAGACTGTGCTCTCCAAAAGCTTATTTAGCATGAATTGAATCTGCAATACATGTATCAACATCGATGACCAGTTGAGGCAAATGGAAGTAAAACCAGTTTTATTTAAACTAAAATGAGGATGGCTACCAGGTCTAAACGCACAACGGATTAAAGTAATTCCCCGGATAAATTCAACTGAATTCTCATAGAGGTTGGAGTTTATAAAAAGAAGGGAAGGGGGCTCAAGATTACAAAAATGAAGTCAGAAGAAACAGGTTGTTCCAGTTTTATTGCTTTCTTGACTACAATAGCAGAGGTATGTGAATCACTTACCTTCTACATTCCACGAAAGAACTGCCTCAATTAAGAGCTTGATTCTCCTGCCCTCTGAAGGATAGAGAATGGAACTTTGGCATGAAGTGTCCTTCATTCTGTTCACCAGATAGCTATGCATGCCAATGCCTGGAAACACTAGCATGTTCTCTGAGTATCCTTTGTATTAATGGAATAATCAAACAGTTTATCTAAATTTGACAGAAATAAAGTAAAGCAACCAGGCATGCTGCAAGTGATTAAATGTGCTACAGGATTGGTGAGCTCATTCATGAAAGGAAGAAAGAAATTAAGCATTCAGGAAACACAACACTGGGTGAGAAATCCGAGCTTTGGGAACAGCTTGATGAAGGTGAAAGTTTTTACAAGGTCATTGTGATGTCATTTAGGGGAGCTGGCCTGGGCTCCCACACTTGGGCTCAGGATGGCAGGAGTTATTTTTACCTAGAGTGAGGAGGAAGTTCCCTGAGACAAGGCCAAGGACTTTGTTCTAGAAAACACAAATTGCACTGATGGGAATGGTTTGCCTTAGACATTTAAAAGGCAATAGTACAGGAGAAATTATTCAGATCTCGGGGAGTAAGACCTAAGGTCCTGCACATCAGACTTGTCAGGGTATTTCAACTGAGCTGGTAAGGCAAGCAGAGGAGATGGTGCGCATGTACAGAACTGCTTTGTGCCTGTGCTGTTAAATGTTTTATTCATATTCTCCTTTAAGCATGACAACACCCCATGAGCCAGTTTCTGGGACAACTGGAGCTGAGAAAGTTAATTTTAGCAGGATCACACAAACCAGAACTAGAAAGTGGTAGCTGACGTTCGACCCCAGGTGTGTTTATGTCAGCCAGTAATTTTCTTCCCAGTTGTGGGTTCTACATTAAGATTCATTTGAAACTCTCTGATTATGTCATCCTGACTCAAGTCATTTGTGAACTTAATCTGTTGTCCTGACTGAACTGTAATGAAGTAAATATGAGAGAGAGAGAGTGTTTGCCAAAAGGAAGAAGGAAAGACGTTTTGTTTTTATATATAGTAGTTTCAGTCTCTACTTTCAGGTGTCACACTAAAAAAGTAAACATGAACCACACAGTGATGGGAAGAATAACTACTAATGTAGTGAAAGTTGGGTTTGCCAGATCGGTCAGTTGGAAAAGGAACCTGCATCCGAGGCTAGCAACCCGAGTTCTCTCCTGAACACACACGATGAAAGGACAAATTGTCCTCTGAGTTCCACATGTTTACCATGGCATGCCCACTCCATGCAGGTGCATGCACTCACAAAACAAACCAATATAACTGCAATGTGTAATGTGGTAGAGAATCATAGTGCTAAGGAAAGTGGAGCAGTGGGAATGTTGGATGAGGAACACCAGGGCTTTTCCTGGGCATCGGAAGCTTCACAGTTAGGATTCACAAACAGGAAGAACTTTATAATTTGGCATGCTTTCTACAAGAACATCCCAATAAAGACCGAAGAAGGTTTCTTCCCCCTAAACCCAGAATGAATACACTCGAGAGAAAACTTGTCTAAGAATGTTGTGACTTTCCAATTTATTTCCAACTTCTGTCCTTGCTCATTCTTGCACAACCAAGTTAGTATTTTCTCTGTTTCCAAGTAAGCTATTTAAATATTTTTTCTGAGAAATAAAAGGGACATTTTCTTTAAAAAGTGTGCTCATCTTTCCTGGTTCTATTTTGTTTTGTGGTTTTGATATATAAGTAATGATAACAAATTGGGTGTGGAGAAGGCTGGTAGAATTCAAATGGAAATCAAATTTTGTCCCCTGTAGCCCAGTATCCAAGCATTTGCTACATGCAATTCTGACACCACACAGCAGCAAAAACAAAATTTATGACAAGGTACCTTGAAGAATTTTTCAAGCTGTACTTGCTGATTGTTGGTTACAAGCAACATTTTAAAAAGCAACATTAAAAAAATCCACTGGTATACAAATTTCCATAAACAAATCACTTTAATAAAAATAATTCTTATTTCTCTTGGTTGATGAAAATGAAGTAATTACAATGGAAGGCAAAGCAAATATACTTATGTTCTAATGAGGAAAATGAGCTTACAAAAGAAAGTTGTTCATGAATGAGTCCGTTCTGCCCAGAAGTGCAGCTTTATCTTAACAACAACTGTGATACATAGCTGAAAGTAAATAGATATTAGAGTCTGGTGTAAGTGGAATAAGATTTCCGAGTACTCTCTGGCAGTAATTGGTTACAAACACAATTTCATTAGGCTTCAATACATATAACCCTTCAGGTAAAACGAATATGCTTTATCTACAATAGATAAAGCAGATTTATTTTCCCTTTGATGCAGGAAAACTACAATAAAAGACAAAAGTGACAAAGGTCATACCATTCTTCTGAAGAAAAGTAACTGCAATTTGCTTCAATTCAAATTCAAGAGCGAATCCTTGATAATTCTAGAATAAAATGGAAGGTAACTGATAAAATTCAACTGTGTTCTTAGTCAGCAATACTAAAGTGTTGTGCTTGAACTCATAATTCTACAATTACCATAGAGTTTGATTATGTGAATAATTTTAGAAGGCAAAATATTTACTGAAAGCACAACTATATCACATTCTTCAAACACACTATGATTGGAGCACACTAAAAAAAAATGAAGACGTGAAATTAAAAAATGTGGGGAAAGAAAGAGTTGAGTGTGGCCAGGATGGAGTGTAATAGGGGTCAATATTATCAAATCACATTATATGCATGTTTAAAAAGAATATATTAGAAACATTAAAATTACATATATGTGTTGTGAAAGACCTCTTAAAATAAAGTTTTGTTATAAACTAAGGTTACAAACATTATATGTATGAATATTAATATTAAAAGTGGTAGACTCCCCTTTTCTACCAGGCATTCAGTATGTAAGTATATGTAATATACTCGAGCAGATATTTGGAAAGAGGGTGAAATAAATAAGTCATATCTCCAAAATCTAAGTGTCTTTATTATCAAACTCTGGCCAAGGACCTTTTGAAAGAAGAAGTTGATGTAACTATTTCCTAACACTGGAGGTTTCATTTGGTGGCAAGATATGGCTAGTTGGGACTTTGTCTTCTCATTGTTTAGTGATTCCATTTATATTTCTTTAATTTATTTATGTTTAAATATATATTTAATACACACATGCTACACAAACAAAAAACCCCACAAGTTGAGAAACAAGAATATCTAAGTGAGAGATTAGTAAGGTAATAAATGCCTAGACAAAGCCTTGTGAGTCATTAACATCCCTGAAATGACTATTGTGTTCAATTTAGCTGGCTGTCCTCTGCATGGGATCTGCCCTTTACTGAAGTTTGCTACACAGTGAGACTTGTTTTCTAAAGAAAGAAAGAGAGAGAGAGAGAGAGAGAGAGAGAGAGAGAGAGAGAGAGAGAGAGAGAGAAATAATGTATGAAGTAGGATGGGAAGGAGAAGGAGAGGACCTTGGAGAATATGATAGAGGACAAACCATGATCAGAATATACTATATGAAAAAAATCTATTTCTAATCAAAGAAAAGAATAGAAGGGAAAAAAGAAAATAGGAATTTGAAATGTTTCTTACTTAAATGACACATCTAAATGATGGTTTGAATCTGGGAGTTAAAACACTAAAGGAAGAAGTTAATACATCCTCACAGGCAACATTTTTTGCATCAAAATATTTAGTCGTAAAATATAGAAGGGTTATATTTAGAATTTATGATGAAGTTAGAGAAAACATTACCATTGTAAATTTGAGGTATATTTTGCCTATTTAACTCATTTTAGTAATTTAAGAGGAAAGAAAATCATAAATAAATGAATGAAAGGATTGGAAATGAATTGTGAATATTTACTAAATTAGCTGATATTAATTAATATTGAGCATTATTATATGTAATCATATAAAGGTAAATATTCTACAATTTGAGCAAATGTCTAATTTTAAAAATGTAATTTCTTTCTTTCATTGGTTATGTGAAAAACACTAAATAAAACCCTTCTCTTATATAAAAAAATTGAATTGAATGTATTCTGAAGAAGAATAGCCACAAGCCATAGGGAAAAGTGCAGGAGCACAATCAAATTAGCCTCATTGTTCTTCCCTATCTTCCTGGAGTACAAGGTTAATTAGTACCATGGGCTCTATGCATTATGCATCACGGCAATCAGGCCTTTATTCTGCTGGGTCTTTATCCAACTGCAAATTGTTGCTTTTCCCATAGCAAAACCTTGATCAACTATTGTCATATTTAATTTTACTGTAATATTTGTGTCATACATATTAATTCATATACTCATAGATAGGTTCTGAAAGTGCCAATCCAAAATACAAAAATGGATAGAGAGATGAAAGAATAATATCTTCCATTCTAGGATATAAGCTAGCAAGAGAATGGTGATTAATCATTGTTATTTGTCATACTTAGAGTTTTTCACTCTTAATTAATTTTATTTACAAAGAACAGTTTGGTAATAGTAGCTTTAGCACTAAATAATTTCTCTTTAAATGTTATCATCTTTTTAAAAGTGTTCTTATGATCAACTTCTTCTTTCTCTCTCTTACCCATAATTCCTCATGAGAAGGGATTTTACATTATTTTGTAGATTGTACCACTTTCATATAGAACTGGCTTATGGCTTCAACATATTTTTAATTGAATTTAATGAACCTAAGTGTGCATTTAAAAATCAAAATATGTATACTGATTAACAATTCATTATGAATTTTGTTATGGTATTCAAATGAGTAAATATGTTTTCTCATGAATAATTTATTTCTTATATAGGAAATGAAATTTATAATAAAGAAAAGGTAGAGATAATTGTTAAGAGCAATATAGTTTTACATATTTATTGTTGTTTATCCAGACTTGAAAAGTTGAGCTCGACATTCATGATAATGTATGCCTGTAATTTCAGAAGTCGGGAGGTTAAGAAGGTGGAAGAGAAACATGTATTCAGGATTAGTCTGTTCTATACGACAAATAGTCTTCTTAACAATAATTTTAAAACCATAGATTAATTAACCTGAAATAATGTCATGGTTATTTTCTTTGGTTCTACCCCCACTGCAGTCATATGAGAGCTAGGGACCTGCTTTTCCTGTTTTCACAAATCCAAGTCTTTATCACTACACAGGAACTTCCAAAATCAATCTAAATACATAAAATGCCCTTTAACCTTAGCTTTCCTTATTCACTCAGAAACCATAGATAGATAGATAGATAGATAGATAGATAGATAGATTGATAGATAGATAGATATTTCTGTATACTTTACCAAACTGGTCAAGTAAAGGACAAATGAAGAATATCCCCCTGAATGATCTTTAGGAACAGGAAACCTATCATGAAAGCATCACACTAAATTCAAAATCCATTGAATATGTGACAAAAAATAAAGCATTTTTTATAAAGATATCTCTGAATTGAAAGTAATTGGAAATGACAACAAATTCCTTAGTCTCCTTTTGTGGCATAAAATCAGGAGAGAAATTTATAGAATTAACCACCCTCTTCCTGTTCATCAAGAAAACACAAAAAGTCTGGTCACCATCACTTAAGAAAACCTTGGACCTTCACCAGACTACAGAAGACACCAGATATCTGTATGTCTTGTTTCTAATGGGCAGGAGTATGGCAATATTAACAAATGTCATACAAATGAAATAATGAACAAGACATTTGTTGTAAGTCCACCTGCTCCTACAATAGGGCAGTCTGTTGATTTAAATTCGCTCTGCTGCAGACTCTTCGGTATGCAGAGCCTAGAACTGCCACTGCCTTCTCCTTGTCCCGTTGCTGTGTTCTTGGGCAGCCCAGTGGGGTCTGTGTGCCAGCTTGTCTTAAAACATTTGTTTATTTTTTTCTTCTAATTATTTTCCTTCCCACAATTTGCTTTCTTGGCAGAGAGAATCAGGTAAGGTGTATGAAAGACACTTCCTTGTATATGCGCATACATGAAGACAGACTTTTTGTTGATCTATTTTTTTATATAACAGAAAAACATATAATACCTAAAAAGGGTAGAAGGAAAGTACTTTTCTAGAACTACTTTGAAATCAGTCTCTTAGTTCAAGGAGTGACATATGAATCAAGTAAAGTGATTCAAATACCATTCTCTGACTAGGTTCCCATGCATCAGCCTGAGTTCTTTGAAACTTTAACTGGTATTTTTCATGCCAAAATACGTTATCTAAAAGTAATTTGTCTTTAAACTTCAGCCTTAAGAATCTTTTAATTGCCGAGCCGTCGTGGCACAGGCCTTTTATCCCAGCACTCAGGAGGCAGAGGCAGGTGGATTTACTTGAGTTTGAAACCAGCTGGTATACAAGAGTTAGTTTCAGGACAGGCTTTAAAACTACAGTGAAACCCTGTCTCGATAAATAAAAAAAAAGGAACTTTCAGTTTATTATTTTATTCCTATTAATACATATTAATACATATGGACATTTCCATTTTTATTTACCTTAGCTTGCAATAGATTTAATCTTCATTAGACTTCGTAATATCTTCAATGTACTGTACTTCAGTAAGTTAACTATCAAAAGAGACTGATTCATTGTCATATTAACTATGAATAACAACTATTTTAAATGTTAAATGAAATGTGTCATGAAAGTCAAGACTAAATGTGTATTTGAAATAATTTTATTGTGATTATTGCAAGCATTTTTAAGTTTTGACAAAATCATTGAGGACTTAAATGTTAATGAAAATGTAAAAATAATTTTTTAAAATATAGACACCTCTGCAACCTTATCTCACAGTATTTCATATTATAGAAACTATAAAATTGGCAGAAATTGAATTCTCCATCAATATCTTAGATCATGAGTAACACTTTAAATTTCCTGAATTTATTTAGAATAAAATTAATAAAAATAACTCATTAATATTCACTGTAATACAAAATGGTAATACTTATCAAAGAGAAATCAACACTATTCATTGCTATTTTAGATGTATTTAAAATTTTCCATATGGCAAACACTCTATGACTAATTTTCCAAGTTTTAAAATTATATTTTTAGTCTGAGTCAGGGGAGCATACATTTTAGATACACCTTACATAACTTCGCATTTAAAAATCTTTACTTAAAACTACATGGGATATATGCATTTGATAAGCAGAAACAGGCATTACCTATTCAGAACATATTTTGTTTTTCCTCTCTGAAAAGCAGGGATTATAAATTATTGATTTAGTAATAGAAATTACTTGCAAGTGATAAGAATGGAAGAGAAGGTGTAAATAATTAACATAATTAACATAATCTCAAACTTCTAATATTACCGTGAGAAAAAAATAGATGAATTAATCAAGGAGCAGTAAGATGGCATATTTTCCTGTAGTTGAGATTCCCTTTACTTTCTATGAAAGTTAATAAAGCTCATTGTAATAAACAGTAAAAGCTCATTGTAAATATGAGAAATAGAGTAACTCACATTTTCTTTAGATCTAGAAAGACATTGTTTCTGTCAGGAAGTGGTGGCAAAGGCCTTTTATCCCAGCACTTGGGAGGCAGAGGCAGGCAGATCTCAGGGAGTTCAAGGCCAGCCTTGAACTACAGAGCTAGTGCCAGGCTCTAAAGGAGAGAAACTGTGTCTCAAAAACAAACAAAGAAACAACAAAACAAAGAAACAAAAAAGCCTTTGTTTCTAAACATTGTTTAATCCACAGTCCCTTTACTAGGATCTTTACTGTTCAGGGTATACAACGGTCTGGAGACTTTGTAAATTTCATATCACCAAGTGAAATCTGAATGAAAGTGATGTCATATAAATAAAAGGTTCACTGCTTTGCACATGTAGACTCTGATCAGAGAGAAGTGAACCATTATTAGTTTGGGAGGAGAACTCTTCATATAATATTGTAATGCAAAATAAACTAGCATTTTAGTTTTTATAATACAATATGTAATGTTATAAGCAACTGTATTCAGTATTGATGATATTTTCTTGTTTACATTATTTTATTTCTTTTAGCTTTGGAATTATTTGTCTTGTAGTAATGGTTATATAATATTAGTATAATTAATAATTTTTTAACATTAACTACACTTCAAAGACAGTAAAAGCATTTAACTCAGGGAAAGCTTCATGATTGAAGTCACAGTAATGAAGTGTAGAACTTTTTTATTTTTGAAATTATCATATAATTGCAATATATTTTCAGCACTGACTTTTTGCCACTGAGCAAGCAGTTGGTATGCTCTTCTCTGGGGAAGATCACCTCTCCTGCTCCCAGCCTTCCTCAATTGCCTATAGTTCTTTGTGTAGTTGGGAAACCTCATGGGTTTTCCTATATCCACCTTGGCTTCTTCTTGGTGTCATCCTTGTTCAGCTCACATTTGGGCAGCCATGTTTGTGAGACTTTATGGGAGTATTTTCTGATATTAATAAGAGAAATATCATGACAAACTCCAAGATCCTCTGTCTCCAAAAGTTTTCCCTTCTTGTTCCCCTCCACACACACAATGGTCCTGAAGACTTGGATATGAGACAGATTTGTAAATGTAACTGTTGGAACTGGGCTCCAAATGTCTGTGTTTGGATTGCTTGTGGTTTTCTGTAATGGTTTCAATCTGTACAAACGGAAGTATCCTTGATGAAGAGTAAAGACTCCACTTACCTGTGGGTATAAGCAAATATTTAGAGGTTATTATTTGGGGTTATTTTGATTTAAGTTAGTTGTTGTAGAATCTCTTTTTTTTTTTTTTTTTTTTTTTTTTTTTTTAATATTTATTTATTTATTATGTATACAATATTCTGTCTGTATGCCTGAAGGCCAGAAGAGGGCACCAGACCTCTTTACAGATGGTTGTGAGCCACCATGTGGTTGCTGGGAATTGAACTCAGGACCTTTGGAAGAGCAGGCAATGCTCTTAACCACTGAGCCATCTCTCCAGCCCTAGAATCTCTTTAGTGACCAGTGAAATGAGTAGTTAGCTAGGTTTCCATTACCTGTCATGGTTTTCCTCTTGTTGAGCAGGATATAAGTCCATTTGGATAGCTTTTGATTATTGTCAGAATATGTGGATCACTACTGCATCCATAGCGCTATTCTGCCATGCTGGTCATTGATGTGACTCATAGGCAACATAGATGATTAAGACTATTGATTTCCTCCTCTTTTGGAAGCCTCTATGGTGCCCTCTGGTAACAAAAGCTATTCCTCTGAGTAGGAGCTTTCCGGTCAGTTCCAAATCAGGAGTCTCTTGTATCTGTTTGTAAAGTGCATAGTATCCTTAGCAATAGGGACTTCAGCCTTCATGGGGCAAGCAAGGATAATAGAAATAGACTGTTTTTGGAGCCTCTTAGACAGTCCTGACAAGTTATTCAAATAAGGGTTTCTTATGTACAAAATTTGGGGTTTTGATAAGTGGTCTTTGTGTCTTGGAGGATCGTCATCAACTCAGACAGAAAATGTACATTTAAATTATACACAAATATTTAAAAGTATAGTTTTATGTATTAAGGTAGAGATTAATTTTGTTAGTATAACCACTTTAAAACAAACTCTGAGCCCCTTTCTTCCTGAAAGCCATTCTGCTCCTATCAAGCTTAATAATGTTTGAACTCATCACATTCTTTTTAAACATCATTAAGGAGAAACGAGTCTTTAAATAGTTTAAAAATCTTAATGTGTGTTGCTCAAACAAAATTGTCTCTACTGGGAGTCACCAGTTCTTTAAATGAGCATCACTAGTAAATTATCATAGTGCTTAAGGGAGCAGAAACTGTGCTGACAGCACATGGAGGTTCGTCAAATTCCTATGTATAGAAAAGCAGAATTTTTCATTTCCTGGTTTGTTTCATAGTATGTTCCTTTGTTTTCAATGTACTGTGTATCTAACTCCCAGCTATGCAAAGCTAAGCAAGCAATTAGCACTATGGCATATCCATATCATTTTCAGTTTCTTAGCTGACACAATATTTGTTGGACATATACACAGTAAAATGGGACTACATTGGAATCTGAAGAACACAAAAATGATCATTTATAGTGAGAAAATTATTTCTAATTATTTCTAATTTTATTTCTAAAGGTATATGCTTTACTCTATTCTTTTCTGTCTAGAATTATTTTGTGAGCTCTCTCAGGCTTTATGTAGATGCAGCTGTCCATGTGGGTGCCATTCTGTTGGAACACAAAATGATAATCAATAATGGGAAAATTATTTTCTATAATTATTTATTATTTTCTAATAAATTAGAAAAATATGTCTAATTTGATTTCTAAAGTTATAACTAATCATTTTTTAAATATTATAGATTACAAATATATGTGGCAAAACAAGGAAACCATAGCCTTAGTTATTTTTTAATGTTTGTTTATATTGCTCACATTAGAACATTACATAAGCTCTACTACCACAATTCTTAATTGGTAATTCTCCATCATGCTCATTATTTTTTTTGATTATCTGGGTATCCAATAATAATAATTGTGACAATATAGTAAATTCTCTGGAAAATTTAAATTATACATGTTCAAAAATTCTTAATCATGTAGTTAAAGAAAATATAATTCCTATAAGATGTTTTCATGAGTTTAAATATTTTAGCAAAGTTAAAGAAAGCACTGCACCTGCTAACTATAAAATCAAGCTTTCTATCTCAAAATACCACCTAGCTGTTTCCTCCATTAAGCTTACTTTCATTTAATATCTAGTTAAATATAGAATTACTGTAGTTCTTGATTATAAAGTTATAATCTTACTGCTTTTTCAAAGCTGAATGTTATACCACAAAATGGATAACAATAGACTCATAAAACAGATGAGGTGCTCGGAGTCAGCATTCAGAATGTTCATTTCATGCTTCTATATTCAGTTTGTTAACAATCATAATCTAAATCTTAATGATAAGCGTTATACAGATATTTGTTAGCAGTAGACTCAATGGCAATTTATTTACGTCTTTGATAGATTTTAATTTATGCACACTTCTAACATAGTGTAACTGTTTACAAATTAGCAATACTTTAGTTGCTGTCAACCTTTTGCTCTCCAACCCATCTGTGGCTCAATTCATCTGAACATTCACAGAGATAAATTTGCCAGATCTTGCTTCTGTGTCCCTCTGCTCACTGACACTGCCCAGCCACCATGCAAAGAAGTCATTCTCAATATGAGTTGCAGTAGTCCAGGAAGAGGCATAATATTACCTGTAGATTTCCAGTATTCTCAACCTCCACTCTTTCTGTGAATGGAATTTTCAATGGAAAAACTGAAGGACGGAAAACACATGAATTGTTTTGCTGGGAAAATCCAGTAGATGTCTATAAAGAGCAAAGGAGACTAGATTTCCTTAATCTGTTTTCTCCCAGGGTCTCTCTACTTGGAACTAACTATAGTATGTACCAGAATGTCCTCAAACAGAGATCTACCTTCTAAGTGCTGGTGTCAAAGGCTTATGCCAGCGTGCCTAGTCTCATACTCAACTGAGGATAAAGATTGGTATGAGACTGGGCACTATATAAGAAACACAGTTCATGATCTGAAAGAAATTATATTAAGTATTTGATTAGACTTTGGAGACTTAAAGTAGATATGAGAGATGACATGGGAATATACATATAGTCATACAAATAGGAACATTTTAGCAACTAATGCATTTATACATTAATTTAATTTATAATAACCCATGTATCAGTAATAGTGAATGTGAAGTAAGTAAAGTGATACACAGTTTATCCGTTTATGTGAAACAAAGAACTAAGGATTCCTGAGTTCCTGGAGAATGCGGGTCTACTGGAAGTGTCGTACTTATGGGTGAGATGAAATGTGAGCAGACTTCAAATAGAATGCTAAGTGATTTACGTTTTTTCTTTCATTCTTTAGAGCAATTTCCAGGAACTCTGATTCTGAATCTATTGATATTTTATAATATACATTTACTCATGTAGCAATGCTTTAACCTGGGCTTTCATAAGCTTGTTTGTTTCAAAATAAAGTTTGATAATAGAAATATGCAAAACTTGTAAAAAAATCTTTATTATCTGAAACGAAATAATGTGCTTAAATAATAATTTTGTAAGTTAACTAACTTGAATGAATTTTTACCTTGTTATTCCCTGAACAAGAGAGCCTTAATAAATATATAGCAAATTAACTCATAGATTAGCCCTTTGTTACGTGTAACAGTACAGCTTTAACTACAAATGTCCGAATTGTCATTAATTTATAATAAATTTGAAGTGAGCTGCCCAGTTGTCACGTGGTGCACATACACAGAAGGTGTAAAAGAAGAGACCTTGCAAATTCTAAAGTCAAGTATATAACATTCCCTAAAGAGTTCCATTTAAATTTTAAAAACAAAAATTTAGCAAATAGAAAATACACTTTTTGCTGTAACAATTAAGAATTGGGTTCTAGAGGTGCATTTGGCAATTTATTTATAACTATTTAGAACAAATCTTGATTGCATATGATTCCATCATAGAGTGATGAGTGACACAATTTCTAAGTGCAAATCAATTAGTAGAACATTCCTATCACCATACAGAGATAATAGTGAAAGTTAGGAATATGGTGTCTTTTTACAGAGTGCTTAGACACATTAGTCTCTCCAGGTTGAGGTACAAAGTAGCACGGGAAAACTGGATGTTTTTATATTATTATGAAAGTGCTTACAGGATAGAGTTTGGAATTGATAAGTTAATATGAGAAGAACTATAAAATTTTTAGATATTGTGGAGACTTGGATATCTTTTTGTCTTAGTACTTGAGTAATAATAACATAAAATGTGCCCAAAATTTCAGGGGTTATTATAACTGTACACAGTCATTCTTGAAGTTTTCCATCTGATTGATTCCTTTGGTCAAGTTTGTTTGTTTTTCTTTTTATTGTTGTTGATTATTATCGTAAGATTACCTATTCATTACTTTCTGAAATTTCTTAGTGTCTATACCTAACAACATATTCCTCAATTCAAAACCAATGTTTTCTTGTGAGATAGCGTTTACTCAAAATCCTACCTTTCTGTTAAGGATTCATGCCTTACCCACACTAGTCAAGTACTCTATCCCAAGGGCACCAGGCCACTTTGTACCTCTTGTGTAGTGGTGGTGAGTTCTACCATAAAATTCAGTGCTCTTAGAAACTGACTTTAATGGTTATATAATTTCTCACTATATTATATATTATTAACTTATTAAATAACATTCCGTCGTCAGACACATTGTTTCTTCTCTAATTGTGGAGTGACATCCTAATAAATTTCCGCTTTTTACACGCTATTGATAATCATTTTATAGGCTGTTAAGTATAAAACTTCACTATTACAAATGAGTATATCTGAACATTTTTAAAATTTTTGAAAGATTTTAAATACAATAGAATCATTAGAATAACTACTCATATATAAATAACAAATGAGCAAGGAGGATATACTGTCTTATCTTCCAAATTTAATTTTTAGTTCCATTCAAAAACATGCTGAATGAATTCCATGTAGATAAGCTGAACCCCACAGCCAAAAAAGTGTTTTTTCATCTTCAGCTGCAGATGCCATGTGAACTTTACATGTATGGCTGGGTATAATAATGCAGGAGATAGTGTCTTTCTATGTTTCTTAATTCATTTTCTTTATTCACATATTATTTAACTCACTCACGCTTATAAGATTTGAGATACTATAGGGGATTCAGTTTAAATATCCAAGTCCTATCATGTTTTATAGCTGCATGCCTATCTCTCAAATGTCTGGTATGAAGGTTTAATGATTATTAATATGGGAAAATAACAACCATGATGATAGTGGATGTTTAAATGACAGTTACTGCCATAAATCCATATATTTGAATGTTTTGTCACCAGGGAGTGGAAATCTTTGGAACTCTTTCAGTGAGGTATGGCATATGTGACTTTATTGGAACAGGTGAAGCCTTGTTAGAGGACATGTGTCACTGGGGGTGTGTTCGTACATTTCAAGAGCCCATGCCATGCCCAGCATTACTATCTCCCTCTCCCTATAGATCAGGACTTAGCTGTTAGCTCCTGTTCCAGTGCATGCCTGCATGCTACTATGGTCCCCGCCATAATGATTATGAACTAAGCCTCTTATACTGTAAGCAAGCTCCCAATAAAATGTTTTCTTCTATTAGAGTTACCTAGTTGATGGTGTCTCTGTAAAGAAATAGAGCAGTGGCTAAGAAATAAATTGATACTATCAGAAACAAGAAAAATGTAAGCAACATGTTCTTGATGAATAAATGTGAGGTGACATTTTGGAGAAAATTTTCTTAAATCACAGCAATCCTGTGTACTCTTGGTTTGACCCTGAAAAGCAAAATATTTGTTTTGAGGTAAAGCCAAATAGAACCATCAAAATAAATTGCAGCTTTTTTTCTTATTTGAAATACTTTTTTTTTCATACACTGTATTTTGATCATATTCTTTTCCTTCCCTTCCCTTGATTTCAATGTTTTCAAATATGTCCTTAGTCAGGACATAACACACACACACACACACACACACACACACACGAGAGAGAGAGAGAGAGAGAGAGAGAGAGAGAGAGAGAGAGAGAGAGAGAGAGCAGCATCTTAGACATATGCATCACATAATTAATATCTTTTTTACACTTCAAGAATTTGTGCTCATTGTAGCTCTAGAGGGGGCAGTTGCTTGCAGCTATTATGTTTGTATTCATTTATTGTAAAGTACTCTCCAGAAATGAGCAACATCCACTGTATGCTTCAGAAATGATGTCTTCTGAAATAGGTCATTCCATTTTCACAAGAAGAACCTAGCGTAGATGTGGATTAACGACCACTTAGGAAGTAGATGGCTGCAAATGACCCTTATTATTCATACATGCTTTCTGCTTAGAATCCCATATCAATGAGGAAATTACTCAGATTATAGTTGTCCCTGCTACGAGATTTCTTCTGATTTTTCACTAGAATGACAATTCTTTCTGAAAACATTATCTAATCTTATCTAATTCTAGGAATTAGGTTAATTAAAATATAGAGCAAAATAACCTTTCTTATTAATATTTTCTTCAATTAAATTATATTTACAATAGAAAAACTATTCTGAAGGACTTAAGAAGATAGTTTATCTAAAAGGTTGAAACTATTTGTGTTGGAGACATACATTTATAAGGAAATATGTTTCAGGATTTTGGAAAGTTTGTGATAATTTGTTACTTTTACTATGTATAATAAATATAATGTAGACATAAGATCTTATTTGGTATAAATGTTGAAATGTTTTACTGTAACTGTAACGACCACTGTCCTGTCTGTATTTTTTAAAGTAAAATGAAATAAAACAGAGCTGAAGCAATAAAAATCACCACAAACCAATCCCATAACTTATTTAAAAAAAGAGAAGCAATCCTTCTGTCTGTCAGTTGCCCATATGGAAAACAAGAGTGGGAGGCATGGACAAAATGACAAACAAATCAATATGCATTCTTCTTTTCTATAAATCCCTTCCATTTACTCCATGAGTTGGTGTCAGTTATGGGTTATTGCCTTATAAGAAACTTCAAGGGATTGATATATTGTTAGAATCATTCATACCCCAAAGTGAATTTTCAAATTTTCCTATAAATAAATCCTACAATAACCCTCATAAAATGTATCATACTCTATTAGAGCATTTGATATAGTAATTGGTTTAGGATAGTTAGATACTTTAAATTTTTGCTGTCCTTTTACTGTATTGATCTATTCTATATATATTCCTCACAGTGAGCCATGTGAAGGACTGGAAGTGCAGGGTGAAACACTAGGCAACAAAGAATTGTGTTGATGGCAAATGTACTGTTTATTTTTCATGATCTCTCAAACCTGATCCTTCTAGAATCCATGACATTGTACTACAACTAATTTTCTTTACTGCCTTCTCATAATCATAAATCAATTTTATAGCCAGGAGGTGGTTGCTCACACCTTTAATCCCAGCACTAGGGAGGCAGAGGCGGGAGAATCTCTGTGAGTTAGAGGCCACACTGGTCTGTAAGTGCTAGTTCCAGGACAGGCTCCTAAGCTACAGCAAAACCCTATCTCGAACCCCACCCCCCTGACACAATAGAAAAAAAAACAAACAATTTTATTATTAGAATTTGAAACTTCACTTTATGTGCAAGCATTCATATTTTCTGTGAAAAAGAGGGGTGTTAGATAATCAGCAAGCAGAACTTAATTCAAGAGGGTTGGGTGTCAAGGATGAATATCATATAGCAATATCAGATAAAACAAAATATGCATTATAAGAATGTTTCAGGGACTCCTTAATATTGGAAAATCCCACTGCTTTTATGTCTGTCCCTTCTGCCTGCCTGCCTGTCTGCATGATGTATGTGTGCATGTTTCACTACCATTTGGACAAAAATATTTTTCAAGCCACCTGATTAATAGACATATTCATATTCTCTACCTAGTGATCATCATAAATATGCTTTTAGGTTTATGCATCAGATATTGTTGCTGAAATTCTTTTTGAATCCCTGTAAAAGAGGTTTTATTTTTTCCATCGCGTTTATTTCTCATCCAGACAAGGTTGTGTGTCCCGAAGAGCATTTGATATCACAAATTCATGCATGAATGTTTACTTTTGTTTCTCATCCAACCCTTTGTTTAGAACTGGCTCCTTCTGTATTAGAGGTGCCTTTGATTTACTGAAGACACTCAAAGATCAAATTCCAGACCTACAAAGGAGTGTCAATATTCTTTATGTAGCCGTGCTGGATAGAAAAGAGGTTGTTACTCAAATGTTATTTTCCAGCAAACCCTCTGCCAAGTAACACAGCTCAGCATCCAGCACAGATTCAAGAAACCAAATAAACTCATAATAATCCTTGAAAAATTAATGTTTTTAGTTTTGCTTTCACAGCACAAAAATATTTTCAAGTTTGTGTTAATCAATAGTTTGGTAATTGCCTAAATAGAAGTGGGAGCTAAGTGTTTATATATTAAGTGCGTGCACTCAAAGTTTTTAGGTTATTTTTTTTTCTA
This sequence comes from Microtus obscurus, assembly GCA_963919715.1. Classification (NCBI taxonomy): domain Eukaryota; kingdom Metazoa; phylum Chordata; class Mammalia; order Rodentia; family Cricetidae; genus Microtus; species Microtus obscurus. The sequence goes on along the minus strand of CAWTZC010000854.1, from coordinate 822,852 downwards.
ATGGATCAGACCCTACAGGAGGCTGAGTACACAAAACTGCATTCTTAAAATTTCCATAAAAAAAAATAAATAACTCTACCTTATGGGGAAAGGAATCACCAGAAATTTTTCAGAAAGCTAAAATAAATTAATTTTCTGAACTAACTGTTAATGCATTTCAAGTGCTCTTGAGTGAAGTTGCAGTTGGGTAAGGAAAACAATTTATACTAATTAGCATGCTGTCAATTGCATTTCGCTCCTGTTGAAGATTTGAGGGGTGTGACTCAGACAAGCCTGCCTCTGAAAGAATCAGCCACTGCCCCCCAAGCAGCTGTTTCTGCATACCTCAGTGCTCAGGGTCAGTCCTTCAGTGTCTCAACCACAAATTAAATTGGAACAGCACTTTGCTGCCTTTCTAGGTTTCCATTAAAAAAAAAAAAAGAATAATAATAATAAAGGAAAAAAATGCGGGTGGGTGAGATTGTAGAAAGAGCATGAAATTGATTAGCAAACGATTCACCATTGACCACACAACTTATTTCGTGAATAGGTTTGTTAGAAAATATGTTTCAGAACAGTCCTCATTTCTAGGAATATATATATATATATATATATATATATATATATATATTTTTTTTTTTTGAGAAACCCTGTGAGGTGTCACTTTGTGCTTTGCAACCGGATATGAAGAGTGTTAAGTGGCTTCCTGCAAATATCTATATACATGTGCCAGGGTGAATTGTGTGTTTAATACACACTGCAATTTAATCCATTTAGACTGTTATTATATTGTGACATGTACATTGAACATCTTTGTTGCATGAATGGAATTGCTACCAGAAAAAGGAGACCTCATTGTTTTCTACCTTACAGTCATGAGAAAATAGAGGTAAGAGCTCTTAATTACCATACTTTGCTGTTGGAAATGTAGGGCCCCCACAGCGGTCTCTTTGTCATGCAAAGGACCTTGGCATCCTGAAAGACAAGTTTGAAGGGACATTTTGAAGGAAATGGAGAATGTAAGGTTATAACCAAAGAACTGGCTAAAAGAAAAAGAAAGAATATTTCTGACTTTGTAAAATTTAAAAGCATAAGGATAAAAACCTTATAGAAAACATATCTTAGCTTGGCTACTATGCATTAAAAATAATATTTATAATTTATTAAAAGCTAGAGAATCAAAGACAATTTTGGATTTAAATTGATATTTTGTTCTAGTTATGTAGTTACTACAAATCAGTCTTTTAAGAACATTTTCAGTTGTATATATGTTCCGAAATGCATATATAATATGCATATCTGTGAGACTCTTCCAAGCAGTGTCTGCTTCACACTACAGATTTCTATAGTCTTTGACAAAGCTAATACTAACTGATCTTATTTTACTCCTCTTACACATATGTGTTTTAAATTTTAATGAAAGCATAGTATTATTACAAATGTTAGTTATGAAATAAATATCGTACATTTTTAGAAACAGCCATTCCCCAAAAGCATTGAAGTGTAATAATACAAAATGAATACATGTAAATGAAAATTACTTAAGGCAATACTAGAAATCCCTTACTACATTTTTTTTGAAGACACCTAGTTGTCTTTTTTTTTTTTTTCATTATAAGCATATAAGTCTCTTTCTTATATAGAAAGATAAGTGTAGAAATTACTTACTTTGTAAAGGCTAGAAAGAGTTAGAGTAGAATTGGTCTGAATATATTAGGTACTGAAGTTAAAATGATTTTATTACAGGATTGCATAATGATGGGATTTAGCTAACTAAAGGTCTGTTAACTTTGATCCACTTAGCAAATGGGTCACACTGAAACTTCTTTTCTGAATAAGTTGGTTAGGGAGAGAAGAATTTGGGAAAAGTCTTTTAGAGAAAAAAAATATATATATATATATTAAAGATTTCATTTTATTTAATTTTATTTTAAACAATCTTTTATAAAAAACTATATTTTTATAAATTTTTTAAATCATTTAATTTTATTACATATTTGAAAATTTCTTGCAATGTATTTTGATAAATTTCACTTCCCCTACTTACCCAACTTTTTGTGTATTTAAAAACAAACTTCAGGACCAAGTTGTTCTGGTCAACTCTTCTTAGGTGTGTGTATTACACTGGATCATGGTTTAGTTACCAGAGACTATACTCTTAGAGAAGGCTATCTGTCTGTATCTCCCAGCAGCTAGTAACTGTCATTAGTGTCAACACTAGGAGTGAGCTTGTGTGGTCAACCCCTATCTATCATTGGGTTTGATCTAGCTTGTTATTGTACAGATTTAAGGGGAAGAAGAAGGGAGGATAGAGAAAGGAGTGTGTGTGTTTGTGTGTGTGTGTATACGTTGGGGTTAAATACACTAAAAGTTTTACAGAAGAGTCATATAGAATCCTACTGGTAGAGATGCTTCCATATAGATAAACATACATGCGTAAAAATAGTTAAAATGAAAATTACCCTAGGAATGGATTACATATTTTGGAGTTGTAGGACACTGAAATTCCATAGCCACCAAACATTACAGGTTATTTGACATTGCTAGTAGTTATTCTCTAGAATTTTATAATAAAACTCTGTTGCTTAAGACATGATATCCCTGAGTCACAGAACAATGTTAGAGTAGGCTGGTATAGACCAGGAAGCTTCATGCATACTATCGATTCTTTTAAATATAATCTACAGGAGGAGAACACTAGTGATCAGTGATATGCAACTATGAAACATATGAACTATAATATCAGTTGGTCTGAAAAGATATGCTCTCTAGTGTGCTAATGGCACAAACTCTCATCTGTGAAGTTTCTACTTTCAGCATATGGTAATTAGCACAGAAATCCACAATTGTTAAAGGTTGCTCAGCACTAAAGGGAATACATGTAAACTACACTCCTCTGCCACCAAGCTCAGGGATGATGGTGGAAGAAGGGGCAGAAATAGTGTAAGAACGAGAATCATGGATGCCTACAAAGAAACATTACCATGTAGACATAGCAACACAGATGTGCATATAGACTCACAGAATTTGTGGCTACGTGTACAAAACCTGTTCAAGCTTGGAGTAATTTTTCAGAAATACTGCAAAGTGTCAGTGTATGGTCTTTTTTTCCTCACAAGAATCCAAGTAGGACTGTCAAATCTGCATTTTATATCTTTAATAGGTGCATAATATTTGATTATAGACTCTAGGTAATAAGGGAAAAATATATAGTACTATGAGATTCACTTCTGGATAAATGGAAAAAATAGGCAATAAATTAACAATGTATTAAATTATTGCAATAGAGAATGCTGAGTATAGAAATTATGGTAATAAGAGAAATAGGTAATAAGCATTGTCCTCGTGTCATTAATTGTTTTTGTAAATGTATTTATGCATCAATCTACCTACAAAAGTTATTAGAAACACTGGTATTATTTCATTTTACTCCACTAATGTTGATATTAATCTTCTCTGCTAGGTTAGCAACTGCTCAAAACACAAGAAGCTTTTCAGATCAACTATTTTGATGAGTGGCTGTAAATGATTTCATATACATGTTGCAAGAAAGATTTTAGATTTGTAATATAATCAATGTTAGTTTGGACCCCCCCAAAACTGGAGCTGTGGCTCCTTGATGCCACCTGAGCGAGCCTGAATTTTCTCTAGAAACCTCCATCCAGCTGAGACTGAGATTCTTAACTTCGCTGTAGAAAATAATTTGCAGGTGTGTCAGGGTAAAGAAAAATTGGAATTTGTTAAGAAAATGTTTTAACGGATTTCAGCTCTTACAAGTTAATAGAGAACAATGCCTTTAGAAAAGAATCTATCTATCATCTATCTATCTATCTATCTATCTATCTATCTAGCTAGCTAGCTAGCTATCATCTATCATCTATCTACATGACACAGCTTTGAGATCAGCCTTTTCATTTAGAAAAAAAATAAATGTATACATGCCAAAGACTTGAATGCAGCCTTTTCAAAAGAGAATCTGGGTTTTGCGTCCAAATAGTAGCCACATATGATTTTGACGAATTCTGAAGATTTTCTACTGAAAGAATTTCTGAGAAGACCCTTTTTGCTCCTGGTTTTGTTCTATTTTTTATTATTTACATTTTCTTAGATTTAAGAGCATAGTACAATTCTGTTTTGGAGATGACTGAACAGAAAGGAATACAAGAGTCACAGCTCAAAAAGCCTCCACTAGCAATGATCGAAGGGATCCATTATACCAGGTCACAAGGGAGTTAGGATACATTTTGGCTGTACACAGTTTAAACTCTCTAGATTCACAGAAAATTGAAAGTTTGAGTTAGGAAATAGTTGGGTTAAACTGGAAGGTCGTAGATGCCTAGATTTTTATGTGGTTCATTGCTTTTTAACACTCCTTCTTGAAATGTCTCTATAAAAAAGACAATTTTCTCCATGTAGCCAATTTTCACAGTAAATTTTGTTTATTGTGCTGGAATTCTTGACTCTAGGTGGTGAAAACCTTCAACTAAATTCAAAGGAGAAGTGTTTCTTTCTTTGTGCATGACACTTACTTTTCATGTCTTTTTCTCATAAACCAATAGGATCCAGGGTCAATTTTCATTTTTACAAGTTCTAAATGGAAATGATAAAGAAGATGGATTTGTCTTAATTTATTTCTTATTCTGTTAATAAAGGCCATGACCAAAACAATTAGTTTACACATTCCAATCACAGTCTTTCATTGAAGGAAGTCAAAGCAGAAACTCAAGCAAGACAAGATTCTGGAAGCAGAAACTGAATCAAAGATCATTAAAGAATATTGCTTACTCCTTGCCCTGTAATTTGTGAAAACAGGCCAATCTAATGGAGGCTTTCTTCTCAATCAAGGTTCCCTTCTGCCATATAACTGATTCTAGTTTGTGTCAGATTAATAAAAGTAGATCAGCACAGATATTCATATGCATGTTCGTATCACCAGAAAGCAAAATGTGGGAATGGTATATTTGGAGTCTCAATTCCTCAAATCACAAAGAAATGAAGGAAAGAAGGGATAAGTAATTATGGCAATCTTTTGGTGTTACAGTTGAGTTTGCAGCAAGAGAGAAAACCGGTTGCCTACAGTATAGAAGGAACTAGAATTTAGGGAAGCTCTTTGAGGGAGTTGTAGAATTTTAGTTCAACCCATCCTCTTGGTTGAAAGGCTTCTTCAACTACTTTGATTTTGAAGCAAATTTTAATATCTATATTGGGTTTCTAAGATGACCTTCAAAAATATGTGAGAAAAAATTATATTTTACTTCTTTTTATGGTGAAATCATTTGTCAATGAAATATGAATATGATAGCAAACTGGACTGAAATAAATGTTATTTTTCTAGTATGTCTGACTCTTTCTGAAGCACAGAAAAATATAATTAGTATAAGTAACAGGTGATGTATTAGTCCAGCTCTAAATACAGAACTTTTAAAAGTGGAACTAGGATAGAAAACAAACAGTATACAACTCTCCTCGGCCTTGACAGGAATGAATCTGTTACTTGTGGGCCACGACTAGTACTCTTATGAGCTTGCTATCTTTCAAACTATTAACATACAGATGAGTTGTGAGTGTAATCTATTGATATCATTTAGTTTCTGAATTTTTTTCTTGTTTTCATACAAGGTTTCTTTTTATGGTCCTGGCTGTTCTGAAACTTGATCTATGTATCATGCTGGCCTTAAACTCTGAGATCCACCTGCCTCTGCCTTCTCCAGGGTTCTGGGGTTAACGAATGTTCTGTTCATGGACAGCAAAGGCAGGTGGATCTCTGTAAGTCTGAGGACAGCCTGGGCAATGTGGTGATTTACAAGATAGTTGAAGCCACAAACAGAAACCCTGTCACAAATGAATAAATAAAAAATTTTAAAAAAGTAGGAAAAGAAAGATCTCTTTTTAAGCTTTTTATATAAAACCTCTTTCATCACACCCAAAAGTCTATTCAATTAGACAGGAATGCTGGAGAAGATTTATTTCTACCACTTTCAGCCTTGGTGTGATGGAATGTGCCTGTTCTTATTGTACCACCTGATACAGCCTTTAGTTGATGTCCCGGGGAGTTCCTGCTCTTTTCTGACAGAGATAGACTTGGGTGGCTCTCGGGGAAGGGGGAGAGGTAAGGAGGAAGGAGAGACTTGGGAGATGTAAGGAATGAGCAATTTCAGTCAGGATATAATATATGAGAGAAGAATTTTTAAAAGTAAATGAAAGTATGTTTTCATGTGCTGATTTTTAAATATTTTTTGTCAAAAAATGTAGCTGCTTCATATATTTAATTTATACACGGATTAAAAGGGAGATGACAGGAATTTTAGCATTTTCTGCTACTCAAAGGTTTTGCTAGTTCCTCTTTATCGTCTCATGAGAGTGATTATAAATATCACTCAAATTCCCTCAAAATGGAAGGAATAACAAAATTATGAAAAAATATCATTGGGATTCAAAAGCTAGTTACTTTTCCTCGACTATTTTAAAGTTTAAAGAGGGCAATAGTACTATGGGGGATCGTCTTCACACTTAAAAAGAAAGAATACTGAAAAGATATTTTTTATCACTGGCCAGTGGCTACATGGGCAACTTCCCCAAATAATACAGCACCAAGCCTTAGGCTTTTGCCTTTTCTACACAAGAACAACACCCTGGTTATCATGCTTCAGTTAGCAAGAGGCTGAACTACAGAAGCCGGAAAGTGCAATTAGTACATTTAGGAAATTTGTGAGAATACAGTCTAGAATCCTTGTTGCCATTTTGACACGTGTTGGGTCCTGCATTCTAGAATTTTTGGTCAGAAAAAAAATGTCTCTAACATGATATCCATAGTTCTAAATTCTAGGAGCCTGTTATACTTTCACCATCATCCCATAATCTTGTAAATTCAGGATTTAAGAGATTATATTAACACAATTCCCTTAAGAAATCTGCACATTTCATTGGGATTTTTCTTCTTATGCTGTCCTTTCTCTGTCTCATTGTACAATCCAGGACCACCTTGTCTTTTGTGCTCTATGTCTCCGGTCTCCTCCATTCTGTGTCAGCTGTAGTCTTTCCTTTTCTTTTTGGTCCTGAAGAGGTTTGAAAACTGCCTGTCAGGATTAACACATGCAGTTTTATTCAGAGAGACTTCTTTTTAATGATAAGTGCAGTGGTGTTGGACTGGCTTCTGCATTAGAAACTAAATAGGTAATTTTATTTCCCCCTCTATAGCTAATCTTTCCCTTCTCCCATCTTCCCTCACCCTCATTTATTACACACGGATCACAGTTTCTCTCAGCCTCCTCTCAGTCTTTCTCTTCCTCAACTCCCTCCCGTCTTCTCCTTCAGAAAATGGCAGGTCTACCAGGGATATTACACAAACATGGTGTATCAAGTTGCAATAAGACTAGGCACTTCCTCTCATGATAAGACTGAATGAATCAACCCAGTAGGAGAAAAGGCATCCCAAAAGTAGACAAAAGAGTCAGAAACACCCTACTTCCAGTATCTACTTTCAGTCTCACAAGAACACCAAGCTACACAGCTCTAATATGTATGAATGTATGTATGTATACACATATGCAAGTATATGTATATATGTATACATATATGTATACACACATATATCATATATATGTATATATATATATATGTACATATGACACATGTCAGATCCATACAGGCTTCCTAATTTTCTGTTGAGCCTCTGTGAGTCCCGTTTTGGTGATTCTATGGGTTGCCTTATGTTGTGTTTTACCCTCTGACTCTTCCAATCCTTCCTCCAGCTCATCTGTGGGATTCCCTAAGATCTGCTTAATGTTTGGCTGTGGGTTAAATCATGTATTTTAAAGAAAACCCTAAAAACTTTTGAGACATTGAGGATACAGATGAATAATAAATGTTCCACTTATTATTAATCTGCATATTATATGATCACCTTGTGTAATGACAGCATATCTTCCACAAACATGGATGAAACTACAAAACCCTCTAGGAATTTTCATGTGAAGTGAGTGAAAATAATTCCAAACAGCCTTGCATTAAGTCTACTGTCAAGAAACCCAGAAATATTATTTGTTCCATGTGGAGGGAGTTCAAATATTTCATAAGAATCTACAAATGCAAATACTGAAGTTTATGTTGAAGGACCTTTATGTTCTATAGTTTGCTCAAAAATAACAAGTGAAGAACATGGACTTAAAACTTAAACTTGATACTTTAGTCCCTTAGTGTCAATACAGTACTATACACTAAAGAGAATTCCTCAATACTAGGAAAATATTAGGAGTGAAATTCATTAATTTCTGTAAATTTACATAGAAAAGGAACTCAAAATTTAAAAAGTTCTATCATAATTATGGATTAGCAGACATTGTAGGGCACATGCCTGTCATTCTACAATTTGAGAGACAGAGGTAGGAGGACTGAGGTATTCAAGCCTGGTCTTGGATATGCAACTATTTTGAGGCCAGTTTGGGAACACGAGATCCTGAGCATGATCCAGAAAAAAGAAAAAAAGGGATGAGTGAGAAATGGAAAGTTGGCAAAAAGAGGAGGGGAAAGGCAAGAAAGAAGGGATGTCATCGTTACGTGGATCATGCTTAAACTGAGTAGACTACAGAGCCAAAGCCTAGCAAGAATTATTTCAGGAGCAGTGACTTTTAAATCTTCCTCAACTTCTCAAGTAATTAGAAGAATCAAGAGATCCATTGCATTCAGGTGAATGTACTTGACTTTCTTATTTCTAGTGTTAACGCAATTACAGATATTGATTAAGTTCATTCAGAATATTGCTATGTTGGATGCCACCTATGTGGTTATATTACACCCTGTGGGGCCTGAAAATAAATGTTTTATTAACAACTCCAAAGCAATTCTTTCTAGGCTTCTGTGTGAGCTTCAATTTTCTTGCATATCAATTATGTTTAAAAATTATTTCCTAGAATGGCTTCCCCTCAACCCTCTGTGGTTCATTCTAATCTACTGCTTCCAAGAAAGATACCACAGATCAATACATGGATTTGGCTTTTAGTATAATGGAGCTATGTGGACTTGGCGCTGAGTTGAGGCAGGAAAAGTTTAAATCGATCCAATGCGTTTCAATTTCAATAGTCTAATGCTTTTGTTACTCCTAAGTCTGCTTTTGCTCCATTCATGTACTTACTCAATTGTGAGAAATTACAAAATACCCATGTGATCAATGGACCACTGTGAACAACCTAAATTCTCAAACTGACCTGTGAAGTCCTGTCATGTCTCAGCATACTATGCCCACTATACTTGCGTTGGCCGTACATTTGACTGAGAAACCTACACAGAGGGATAATGGGCACTGTAGGGATGTCCCACATGCTTGAGAATGTAGAAAACACCAGCATTCTGTTCTTGCTGTTGGTTTTGTCTTTTGGAACTAGATAACTGACTTAAACTCTTTTATTAGGTGTATTGTTTTATATAATTATCTGGAAGGAACATAGTTTTAGTTTCTACATTTAATAGATACTAAAATATGGAATTTACCTAAAGTTGCATTTCCTTTATTAAATTTATTGTTATGACAAAACTATAAAATGAAACACTTTCAGGGAGGCAGGGATATGTGGTGGATTCCCCAGTGTTTCTTGAACATCAGCATGTTGTCATTACACAAAGCTCAAAGGTCCATATATCATCTACATTCTCTATATTAAATCTTGACTCTCAGATTGCACTGTGTGTAGCTAAACAATCAGGAAATGCTAGTCTTGTATACTCAAAATGCATAATGGTTTAAGCCTTGTGTAGGAATTAATTCAGTACCTTTGCAATTTCCCAATTCCAGTGGTTTATTATGTGTCTTGTACTTGGACAAAGACACAGAAAATTGTTCTGAAGTGAAATAAAATAAGCACCATTGGCATTCTCCATTTCTCCCAAAGTGGACTTTGGAAATTTAATATAATGTTATTTCTGATTATGGTAATAGTAATAAACATTTTTGAGTGATGATTTCACTTCTTAACTCAAGGGAAAAGGGTATAATTATAGAAATAAAACCTTTAGAATGTTTTTCAGAAGGAAAGTAAACCTCATTATGTAGGTAAAAATAAGTTTTGATAACAACAACTTATACTCTTTTTTTTAGAGATAACTATCATAACAGCATTAGTACTCTATCTATAGAAAGTAGCCATAAAATGCAAAACAGTTATCAGGACTACTGTGCCAATTATCCTTCAGTATTTCCTTACTTGAAAAGAACTATGTGATTATTACAGTAGGCAGATGAACATTTTATATTCCTGTAGGTTTGGCTGTGGGGCACCTGATAGAATAATAAATTGAATTCAAAAGAATTATGTATTGATTCCAGGGTTCATTAAATCACAGTACATGGTGTTATGTAATATGACACAGTCAGAGAAATCAACTTTTATCTTGGAACACCAACCTTTTACTCTTATTTGATAATTTTTTGAATAGTTTGCAGAATTACCTGATGTGCAGTAAAGCATTAGAAACTTTATCTTTGGTTAATATAGATACCAACTTTTAAATCCAATGTCTGCAAATAACACTAAATCCTTTTCAGAGATCTAGGCATTTCATTTTAGCATTGATCAACAACATGGATAAAAAATCATCAGTTATTAAACTGCTTCTATGTTGTTGTTTTGAATTTATAAAAATATATAAATTCAGCCTAAATTTCCTCGTAATCAACCTTTTTTTCTTTTTCTTTTTCATGGCACAGACGTAGACCTTTGGAACTTTAGCTCATGAAATCTTGCCTTATTGGAGAAATTCACCAAGAAACCTGTTGGCAGATAATATTCAACAATAAATAGCTGGAAAAAAAAATCTCCATGAAAGAATTGTTCTGGCTAGAGACCAGAGAATATGTCCATTGTGGTTACTGAAAGAACCATGAACAAAGGTTCAGCTCAGTAGGAGCTGAGCTGACCCCTTAGCAGAGTATGGACTTCAGTAGGGATGCAAAATGTCCACTGCTTGCCCCCGGTGTGGCATTGGCCACTCTCTCATCCAATCCATATGGGTTTGCCTTTTAAATGATGACTAAATTTATGAAAAATCCCTCTGTATTTTATATGTGCTTTACAAACTCTTAGGAATGAGTATATGTAATACCTCAGCAGACTCTAAATTAAACATGGCTTTCATCAATAAATGAACTGACAGTTTCAAGAGAAGTGATGAAAAATGTAAGACACTTCCCTACAAAAACTCTGCATCAAAACCATAACTTATTAAAAGGGAGGAAAAATATCGTAAGATTATTTGTACCTGTTTCAAAAATGATTCTCATCATTCCTATTTAGGAATAGGCTAAGAGACATTTGATGTGGATAGGCAGAATTCTTACTACAACCCAGTTCTACAGACTGAAATCTGACATTGAATTCTAACATCAATGTTAAATTCTAACATTAATACCTTTATTTTTTTGGCTAAGGGCAAATTTTAAAATACTTCAAAACTGCTAAATATATTTACATTCTATTCTATCATTCTTAGACCATGAAGGGCAAATGAGAATCCTGATAATACTCTTTATGAATTTTATCATCAAACTGTAAGAAATTTAAACATACACCAAATGTAATTCACTGCAGGTGTCACATGTTATAATTTTCTTTAATAATAAATGCATGTTACCTTGTTTGCACTCAAACCCTGGAGGAGGATGACAATAAGTTTCTGGATATAGCAGATAGAGAGACTTTAGCTCGGGATCCTTAGAAACAGGCGAATGGTGTTGACAGAAGTATTAGTGCCACTGATTTTGTTTTGCTTTGATGTTGTTTCCTTCTTTGTTTCATTTGAGTTGCTTCAGTTCTCTAAAGGTTCTTTCTGATCATCTGCTGAGTGCTTTTCATTGAAATGTTTGACTGTGGCTATATTTAATTACCTTTTAAGCCTTATTTCCTATGTTTTAATTTTAGCCAGCTGTTACCACCATACTCTACTTAATCTCACTTCTTGGATTAAAGATTTTAGTGAGGTTGCTTGAATTTATCCTTGTAGTTTTAATTTTTGCTCATGGGCTCATGTGTTTACTGGTATAATATCATCACCTGGACAAAAATTAACAAACCATACTTAAGAAATAAGATTGATATCAATAATTAAATTCTATTTATTGAATAATTGTGTGTTAGTAAAAACATCTAGTTGATTTTTTTCTTTTTTTCATCTAGTTGATTTTTAGTAGCAGTATATAGGTTATCATCTTTTGTACTGAAGGACTTCTAAAATATATATCTGTAAACATTCATCACTAAACCCATGAGACAATGTGAAAATAGCAAAGGAAATAATAATAATGCATATCTCCTGTATGCATGCATCAGATAAATTCAGCAATAACTGGTTACTCTTATAAGGTCATCTCTCCAGCTCTTCACTTTTCATCCCTATTGTCAAACCTAGAATGTTCTACACAAAATGTAATTGATTTTATATGTAAGATCTATCTTTCTAACCTTTTTTTCTACCCTTAATCACTTCTTATTACATAAAAACTGAGAAATACAACTCACAGTTCCACACATGACATGCAGACATAATTGTGTGAATACTTTGACAGAGGAAGTAAATTAAAATTCACCCTCTATGAAGAAGGACCACAACCTTGTGGCATTTAATCTTTTTTATGCACAAAATGCTCCACTTCTACTAAGTGTAAGAGTTTCAATTATCCTTGACAATTTTTCCTTCAGAGCTTAGCCAGTGCAAAGGAGAAAAGGTGATCAAGTTCTTTTCTGGGTGTGTGAATTACTATAAGGAAACTGTATGGCACCAAACTTTGTATAGAAGCCCTTGATCCTTTTTCCTAACTTTTCCATCTCCCCTGAAACTATCATGTAAAATATATAATAATTCATAACAAAGAGTATATGATAAAATATAAAATCCAAAGAGTCAACCATTTTGTGAAAGTGTTCTCTGTGTGACTTGTTATCACTATGAATTTGGTAATGAGAGGTGAATTACATTTGTGGATGCAAATCTGTGGTGAGTCAAGCATAGTATACTCCTTCCAATTCCTTATGTCTCTGTACAATATCAAGACATGACTATTTTCATGGAGAGGAGAAATTATCCTGATCATGCATAGGTGACTTCTAATCCCGCCTGTGGACCTCTCAGTGATCTCAGTGTGTGGCTGGACTTCTGCCAGAGAGAGGGTGGATTGTACCCAGCTTAGCGGTGCCACTCACAGGAAACATTTTATTGACATCATAATAGTTCTTGCAGGACCTCTTGAAGCTGTTTCACTTAATCTGACTGGTGGTGAAATAATACATATCCACACTTGCCATTGAATTGGCTTTATGCCTTCTCAAAGCTAATATGTCAGGAGAATGATGTGTTGCCTGTACAAGAGCTGGCTACTGATGTTTTATCCAGGGCAGAGGAGTTTATCATATGATAAATTCTCAGAGGGATTTGATGTCATCTGCACATCTATTGGTATCAGAACAATTTTTAGCTTCACGTTTTAGAAAACCCGGAGGGAATTGGCTTAAGACAGAGTATCGCTTGAAGAATAAATTTCTGAACATCCTGAAAGGTGTTATACATTTTGTACATTTGCTCTTCTTAGGTTGCTTAGTAATCATTTGTAAGACAGCAAGAAAGTTCTAAGCAGATAGATTTTGAAACATTCAAATGAAAAATATTTCCTCCTGGGTGCTATTTTGCTGTTTTTTTTTTGCTTCTTATTTTATTGTTTGTTTGTATTTCAAGTTCATAGTTTGAACACTGAAAATACCTATTTTGTAACCTTCATTATGTATCATGATTTCAAGTATAAAAGCCATACTAATTAATTACTGCTATTTCACATAATTCTTCAATCATCTTTAAGGTGTTTTACCAGGTAACCTAGCATTCAAAAATACATTAGAGTGTATATTACGTGTAATATTCAAAATAAAACAAATTTAACCACTTTAAGAAAATATTTAAAGATAAAGCAAAGAAAATTAGCCTACAAACCACAATCTCAGAGAACTTAGATAACAATGAGGACACTAAGAGTGACTTACATAGATTTAATCTATGTGGGAAGTAGAAAAAGACATGATCTCCTGAGTAAGTTGGGAACCTTGGGTGAGGGTTGAAGGGGGAGAAACAGAGAAAAATGTAGAGCTCAATAAAAACAATAAGAATATAATTCACACAATCTTAATCACTTTCTTTTTAATATGTGGCAACAGATAAATAGGAAAGCATATGTTTAACAGAATTTTAGGATTTTGTATCAGGTTATGTGTTTAATTTTCCTTTTTGAATTAGTGTTCTGATTCATAATAATGTGTTCAAATACAGACTTTAGATGTTCCGTCCCAGTAGATTGCAAAATGCTGTATCATCTCTACCATCATTTACTTCCTATGTGAAGACACATCTTCTTTGCTACTAAAGACATGCCTATGGTTAAAACAGTTGGGAGAAAAGTATGTTCAGAATTTTAGCAAGAAAAGACATTTTTGTATTAATGGGAATGAATTCATGTTGAAATACAAAGAAGCTATAGAAATTTCCTGTGTATAAAGTATATCTGTCTCAAAACTGAAAGCATATGATCTTAAACTTCCTAGATTCGTTTTCAGGAATGATAAAATTTTACATTTGTAATGAGTTCTTTCCATTATTCTGTTATTACTATGGCATGGCACCACTGAGTTAAGTGACTAAACATGCTTTGTTCTCAATATATAATTTGATATGAAGTTTATCGTTGATATAGAACAAGAACTCAGTAAATATAGGCCATGTGAAAAATAGTAAGTGTATTCACATCATTATCTTTCAAGAGAGGAAAATGCCACGTAGGATAAAGAAAGTTCAGCATCGGATACTTTATAATGGAGATGCCTGGTAGCTAGGGCATAGGGGATTAGGTTAGTAATGCAAATTATGCGTTAATATTGTCTGTGATGTTAGAAGAATAGATATTCAGGGGAAATAGAATCTGCTTTACAATGCTCTACTTATTCGTAGCATTAACCTTTCCTCTGTATATCATAGTTTGGTTTATTCATATACTTTCATGTGAGATAGTCTCAGAGTTGTCTCTTACGAAGTTTTATAAACTTTAACAAAAACTGATTTTATATATTGATTAAATAATATTTGATGAACAAAAGAGAAAGTCAAATAGTATGTCCATTTTATACCTTGTTCAATAAGAGTGCTATGAATTTAATTAAATCATACAAAAATTAATGAAATGGTAGTAATTTGATAAATACATGGATTTTACTTATATTATCATTTGTGCTTGTATATACATATATACACATATAATTATGAACTTTAAATGAGTATGTATATATTTGAGATTTTTAGCAGTATCAGCAGTGCAAGTATTTCTGACTAAATTTTTATTTCCCTAACTGACATATCTGGAAACATATGGAATTAAAAGCAAAAAAAAAAAACTAAAAAATTATTTTAATGAGCATTGAAATTCATGCTAACTTAGTAATTTGGGACATTTCTTTTTAAGGGCTAAACTTACTGGAAGTGTATTGATATTCTTTGAGTCATCTTAAAAATTTCAAGTATACACTTGCTTGTTGCAGCTGTTCAGGAGCACGTCTAATAAATAAAATGAGATTTTACTTCATTGGAGTTTTTTATTCTGATGGTGTGTCTTGCTATGTTGCTGAAAGATTTTTCTTTTGTGCTGAAAATGTTATTTAAGTTTTCAGACAGCTATGGATATCTTCATATATAATTGATTTCAAAACATTTGAGATCCTGCATCGGAACACTTGATCTGTGAACTGCCGGAGGGATTAAGGCAGGTTGTCCAGTCCTTCACAAATATTTTGTTAACATTTTATGCAAACAGCTGTGATCTCTATTTCTTTACATAGAATATTCAAGAAAAGGTTTTCAATGTTAATTTCACCAAATATTTAGTTAGAGCCCTGAATTTGTTTGAAAAAATCTGAAGCCAAATATATCAAAAGAGAAATTGAGGAAAGCTAAACATTTTGAAATATCCAGTACTTTAATGATGTAAAATGTGACGTAACTGTAATTATAAGACATTAGATTGCTAAGAACAATTTTAGAAAGACAAAGGCTATAGGTAGAGAAATTAGCGTAACATAACAGTTGTTTTAAACTGTTTTATCTTGGATGCTTCATATTCTATCCAAATTCCCACATTTTAATTACATATACCACACATGATGGCTTGGAATACTCATGAATCCTTTATTTGGTCAAATTATCCTGATGATATATCTACCTGTATTTCTTCTTTCAATATGTTTAGTACAATTTTTGTAGGAAGGATCTCAAAATGTCCCGTTCTTAAACTAATCTTGAAGTGTTAAGCCTACTGGATGCAGAAAGCAAAGTCTGAAAGATATTCATGTGAAGCACTTAATACTTACTAGTTCTACGCTTTTTTGTGTCACCCATTAGTACTGTTACCTAAAATGTATGATAGACCCAAGCAAGATATATTTGGAGATTGTATACACTGACAACTAAGCACTCTAGCCTTGGATCAAAAAGCAACTACTCACTTACATAGTTATCATGCCACAGAGAATGCTTGCTTTTGGTGTGACATTAGTCATTTCCATAAATAAAATGATTGTTTTGCTAAAAATTGTTTCTTTTTTTTTCAAGAAAGCATATTTTAATTTGGGTTATTATAATTTAACTACAGTATGACATTTCATCAGATTTTTGTTGATTATTTTGCTTTCTGCCTTCCAGAAACCAATTGATGTTGAAATGAAATCAAAACGTAGTTTAAACACTTTTTTTCAACTCTCGAGTATGACTGGCACTTTTGATGAATCATAAATAATGATGTCGTCAAATACCAAGACTCTAGTTTTCCAAATATTTTTGTCTGTTTGGTATGTTTGAAGAACCTTAAATAATGATGTGGCCTAACACCAAGAGACTCCTTATACTTCCTGAACTATTTTTGTCTCACAGTGTAAATGAATCACTAATTGCCTTTGTGTGATGAGTTGAAATTGGCCCCTTCTTCCTCATCAGTGGCTAAGACAGCTCACCTCCCTCTTTTGAAAGAGGTCGAGACTCAGGCCTCTCATTGAATTCTAAATGAGGTTTGTCAGTCAAGCGTGGCAAAATCTAATCTCATCCAAAGAAAAAGAGGAAAACGGACCAGAAAATGATCTGATTTTCTGATTTCATGGCCAAGGTTACCCCGGGAAGTGATGAAAGTGGCATTTAAAGTCTGTAACTAAGGAGGTATGCCAAACGTAGCTGTAATAACGAATAAACCGTGTGGAAAGATAGCGTTTTAACAATTTTACAGTTGCTAAGTGTGAAAATTGTAATGTGGTCAAGCTCCAGGAATCCGTGGCAGTCGGTTCAAAGAACTGGAACAATGCTCAACTAGCAAACATTCTCAGCTCCTGTAACTCTTAAACACTGATGAAGTCAGCATCCGTGCTGGTGGTGCCGACATCAGGACACAGTGCCTGGGAACAGCTTCATTAGAGGGGTTGCTGCTTGCTTCCTCTGTGTGATGAATACAAACAGGATTGCTGAGGAGACAGGTAGACCTGGAGTGAAGCCGAAAATGTTGCTCATCTTGTTTTAGGTGAACATCATTTTCATTTTTTTTTTTTTTGAGTTGTGGCTTTGCCAGTCTGAAAGAGGGAAAGGAAACTACCATCTAGATTTGCAAACACGTTACTTCCCCCCCCCATGTAATTAATTAATATTAGATGCTGATCGTCTAATTTTACCACCTGTACAGAAAAATCCAATTTTTTAAGTCTGAAAATGAAACCAGGATTAATAAACTATTTTTGTCAACAATTCTGAGATATAACAAAAGTCAAAATGAAGATGTCTTTCTGCATTTACTTACCTTGACAATTAATACTGTTTTGCTCTCAAAACACTATAAAATTTTGGATTCAAGTGTTACTTACAAGCTTTCTTATATCATATACGTGACCTAAAAAGTCATGTGATCTATATAGCACGCACATTTTCAATTGTTCAGGAAAGTAGGAATAATTCATCATATATATGATCCCCCCGGAAACCAACCGAGGAAAAAGAGGCTATCTTAGTTTTGCTATCTGTTCTTTTATGTCTTTCATTGTTTTAAGTAAGGTCGATTGTCACATATACAGAATATGTGCATCTTGGTGTATGTCAAAATTGGAGTCAACATTTTAACACCAAGTTAATTTTGGTAACTGACTCCTTGCAAGCATAAAAGCCAATTGTTTACAAAGTAAATTATATACCCAGGTAACATATGTACATTTTATAATTTATATCTTTATACAGATTTGTATGTATATCCAATGTATGTTGTATTTCTTTTCTGAAATTAAATATAGCCTACTCTATTATTAGTAAAGATATTTAACCGATTTTTTACGGTTTAAATTTCTGACATTGACACATGCACATGCACTAAACTATTTTGAGCTTTGTTGTTATCTTGTATCTTCTAATAGAAATCTAACTATTATGGAAAATGCTGTCAGAAAACAAATACATATGTCAGTGATTATAACTCATGCAGTTGCTGCAAAGTTCATCATAATAGTTTGATATTTTGAAATACTCATCAAGGAAAACCACTTTGACAAAGTAAAAATGGGTGAAAGCAGTCATTTAGATTTATTTCTATTTTCACATTCATCTAATAATAAAAAAGGAAAAGTTACCAGCATCAGTCAACCACACTGAACCTTTGAAGAAGAAATATATATGCTCCACTCTAATCAGTGAAGAAATTGTCAGTCTACACTTCAAAGTAAGTTCTGCTTAATTTTGTTTCCCCATCATTATGTTTTATTATTTACATTAAATCAAAGAAAATGATATTTTATGAATATTATAATTGTTAATATCATTATAAAATGCTTGTCCTGCTTTTTATGCTTTGAGAAATAATCCTAAATGTGTTTTGTAGCTCCTTTTCAAATGTCAACTATTTTAGATTATGTCTTGTGTCAAATAAAATTTTGATATGCAGTACTATACATAGTCTTTTTTTTAAATCAAGGTATAGTATGCTTTATGGGCACCTCAGCAGCTGCATCCACATAACCTACAGGACATTTTTAACAATAACGTGACATGAACTGATGTTAATGTCACTTAATCTAATCCAAATATCTCTGTGTGTAATGATTTACTTATATAAAACTCGTAACCTTAATCTTCGTATGTAAAGAATAAAATTAAAAGCAATGTTCTAACCCTGTTCTCACTTAAGTCTATATTAGTTTCTTATTTATTCATAAATATTTGAAATGATAATGCTAATTATTTTCATGTTTTTCTCCTCTTTTACCTAACCAGGTTATAGATTGTCCTACAGAATTCAGCATCTTTTCTTCTTAAAGAAAATCATTTTTTATATTAACACTTCTTCCATGAATGGATCACTAGTGAATCACTTTTTCCCTAGCAGAAAGTCATTGCACTCTTTCATCTTATTTGGCTCTTATTTCAAAGAGCACATCTTATAATGTTGAGTAAATATTAATTGTAGCTTGCATGTATTTGTACTTAGCTAATTTTTATCATTATTGCATCATTTATGTTACTGATTTTGTTACTTTTTAAAGGTAACTTTGTGTCTGGTCACAAAATTTTCTCGCATTAGTCTGAAAATCACAGAGAATTCAGAGGATGTTTTTCTCTCTATAGAATTCTACGTTACTAAAGGTTTCAGGAAGCCATTGATTTAATAATATTCTTCCAGTTTCTATGATTTCTTTTTTCCAATTCAGGTGTTAATCAGCTTTATCTCATTGTAAGGACATGTGACTTCTCTCTCACTTATTTTCAGAGATATTTTGGTTTTGGTCTTCTGAAATCTTAGGTATATTTATATCAAGAATTATAAAAACTCTGCTCTTTAACAACCTTTGAGACATCTAGATTGTGTTACTTCAAGGAAACTTATAGAAGACATGTAACTCCTAGACAGCGCACAAAAGCTTACTTGAGAGCATTCGTAGCAACTGAATAGTTAATATTTGTGAAGGTCTTTATGCTCATATCTCCCAATAGGCTTGAAAAATGGTCAGAGGACACTTGGACATCCATAGGAGTGTTGCAGATTCAAGGATCTCTAGGGTTTATAAATCTTCCTTGTTGATCTAGCTCTCTCCTCATACATGTACACACACACACACACACACACACACATACACACACATATTCTCTCTATATCCTCTATATCTCTGTCTTCTTTCCTTCTTATGACAGTTCAGATTCAAGGCAGTTATGTACATGTCCTTGTAAAAATATTAAATATATTTCTGTTATTATTATTGTTTGATATTTTCTGCTTAGAATTAGTAGAGTTTCTAAAATTTGTGTTTGTCCATCCTTCACCAATGTGGCTAGTTCTCAGTTACCTTAATTGGCTCACCCTTGTCTCCCTTTATTACTTATTCCTATGATAGTAAGCTCACTTGTTCGAGTGCAGTTTCTTTGTTTTATGCCTCATTTTTTTGTATTTGACTTCGGTCTCTTTTACTAATTTTAACCTAGAAATTATATTATTATTTATAGTTTGATCCACTAACTCTTTTTCTACTCTCTCAAATCTGTTATAGTATTCTTTGATAGAGTAATTTTTCTTTTATTCTGCTCTTCTAATTCAACTCAGGAAGTGAGTTAATTTGCTAACTTCATAGTAATCAAATAGGAGTTCTGGAGCTTTGAAAAACATTCTTATTTAGTAAAAGATAAATTCAATGGCTTTATCAGAGAGTTACCGTGCATAGAATAATAGAAAAATAAAAACTAATAAGTTCTGTGAAGCATTTTAACAGTGGACTACGTCAGAGAGCACAGACATTAAGTGACCTGTTTGAGAAGAGCTTGCCTGTCTCATTTGCTCATTTTTATCATCTACTTTCTTTTGTTCTCTTCACCAAAGTGATAGCAATAGAACCATTCTAGTTCTTTCTTTCTTTTCATTTTCCTTTGAACTCCTGTTCCCTCATCCACTTTAGGTATAGACCACTGCAGGTAGTCAAGAATCCCATTGAATGTAAAAAGTCAAGTTTAATATGAAATGATTCTATCACTTGCTGATTTTGCTTGTCATTTTCAGACCTTTAACCCCTCACACCACACAATCACCCACACAGACCTTTTTTTTTTTTTAAATTTCCTTTCTTCACATTGATTCATCAACCCAGTTGTGAACAACTGTTATTACAGTTTCCACAGCAGTGAACACTATATTTAAGGTTGTAATAACACTTTCAGTCATATGGGGACTTATGAATAATTATACTATTAAGGACAAAGTTGAAATTTTTAATGAATTAATTATACATCTGGTTGAATTTCTATATTGGACTGGATTTTTTTTCTGTCGTTAGGCCTCAAAATAAAAGAGGAATATGTTATCTATCTGAAGAGAGCCTTTGTTTAGGTGATTGACAGGAAAGCACGACTGTTTAAAATATTACTGTGCCACATTGCTGTTGTTTATTTACAGCAATGTTAGAGATATTAGAATTCATAAATACTGGATTGTTTTACCATCCAGAGGAAATATCAATAGTAGTAATACTGGTGTTAAACTTGGAAAAGTGGCATTTAAATCACTTTACTTATTCAATGGGTATTTGATAAACATCGGCACATTTGGCTTTTTAGAGAATACTGAACTATAGATAAAATGAAAATAATCCAGAATCCTTAGAAATAAATGATTTCATCAAATTAAAGTGCAAACAAAATTTTTCAGAGATAAAGTGAGTTAATATTCCTTTATAAACAGACTGAATTAATCCCACATTCATTTAAAGCAGCCAAATATCAAATTAACTTTTTGTGATGTTTTGTGTTAAACGGAAGAAAAAAGTCAGTAACAAATTAGCACTTTAGTCCTTATTAGGGTCATATAGCTACAACTTGTGTGCCTTAAATTCCCAAGAGTCCTGTGTATGAAATACAGCATTGATGAGTTAATATCCCATTATTAACACTTTCACTCTGTGATTTGCTTTTATAGATTTTAAACAAAAACAATATGTTAAAATCTTTACCAAATTGTGTGCAATTGTAACAGTAATCACCTAGACCCAATCTCAATCAGATCCCACTTATTTCCTTATTTTCTATTGGTACATTCTATCTACAGATCAGCAAACATGAATTATAGCAAGGTATTATTGCTTAGAAAGTGATAAATATTTTGTTTTCCTGACTCCTTTGAATCTTTTTATGGTATCACTGAGTACACTTAATTTTTGTGTGCTTGTCTTTAGCCATGTTCTAAAACTGAATCTACAGCCCTTGTGGATGTATCAAGTTGGCAATGATGGACAGTTACCATAGCTGCCAGTAGAGTTTCCTTCTACAACATGCTAGTTGACTTCAGTATATGGATTCCTTGGCTAAATATCAATTTTACATTGGATTTAAAAATCTTGTTAGCATTTATGCTTTACATATTTGTTTTTTACATACTTCTAAACCAAATGATAATTATTGGTTGAAAATGGAGATCCTATCTACTTAAGGTCTGCCAGATAAGTGAACTTCAGTGAGGCAATTTAAATTTCTTCCATACTAGAAAATCACGTAGAAATAAATTAGATAAGTATGTTGATGAGAACATAACAGGAAGTACTTATTACAGAATCATAGATGTCTACCATGCAACTCCACAGTTATTAGAACAGAATAAATTGATCCTGAATAAAGCTTTAGTTTTTCTTTCTAATATATTATTATGATCATTATTGACTGCAGTTTTGTATGCAAAAAGTCAAAAAATCATTTTTCATTAAGATCAAATTTTCTCTTTGTTTCAACATAGCTTAGAATAAAAACAAACATAAATAAACAACAACAAAGTACAGATCTGACTACACAGAGGAAAACACTGAGTGATGTAGATTTGGCTGTCTTGAATTCTGTGTGTAGATTAAGCTTTCCTCAAGATTCTTGCTATCTTATCTGTCTTAGCATTCATGTCTAGAGTCATGAACCACCAGACCTGGATGCAGTTTTGATTTACTGGAAGAAAAATAAAGATAATAGGAGAAAAAGGTAAAAATATAGATGACAGAAAAAAAAAACAAAGAGATACCTATAGTGAATGTTAAACAGAGATGAGGTATACACACATCAAAATAGACATAGAGAGAGCCAGGAGATTGTTAGCAAAAGTGAGAGATAGTGAGACAGAGAGTCAGAAATCGTATTTGTTTTCTGGGTAGTCTCATTCATAGACGTAAGCAGTCAGGCTTTACTAACACTTACAAATATTTTTATGAAAACTTAACTGATTGATAATAACAAAAGAGATTATAGAGAGACACTTTTACACCGAAAGAAGAGAGACAATATCTCAGAATTCATTTTTTCTTATACAGATAAATACCAAAATTTAGGGTGTTGGTTGCTGTATGCTTCCTTTAAATGGGTGCTATGTACTCATGGAATAAGTTCAAATGTTTATCACGATGTCTATGAATAAAGCCCAGTTGATGAATAAGGAAGAAAGAAAAGAGACAGAAATCTAAATTAAGTATAATAATCAGTTCAGAGAACTATGTGGTGTGCCTTTTTAAAGAGAAAAGGCAAAAGAAAGAAGACAGAAAAATGCAGGAAAATGTTGAAAATTGCTGGGTCTTGTTGCAGTACATGAGTGTACCTTACAATTTTATTTCAATTTTTGAAAGATTTGGAAATAATAAATTATAAAAAAAATGGTCGATTAGAAATTTTCTATGTATCTGGATCTGTCAACTATGGTTCAGGATATCAGGTAAAATCTATAAAATAGCCCTTATAATGGTTCTTCCTATCCCATAGATATTTTAATTTACTTTGTTGTTAATAATATAGATGTTAAAAGGAAGAAATTAATAATATATACTGTGAGAAAGTAGAAGCATTATGAAATTTCAAAAAAGTGTATTGCAAATTTAGATTCACTCTTAAATGGTCCCGGGCAGGAAACACAGAATACGCCGCTTACTATGACCACTACTAAGCTACTAAGTGAAGTGTTGACACTCTCTGGCCACTAATGCAGGACTGAAAGTAGCAGGAGCCCGTGTGTGTGGTTTCTTTAGTTACATAGAATTTACTAGAAATGTTGCCTTGATGGATTAAAATGCTTGGTTATTTCACAGACAGAATCTGATCTAATTTTGTGAAAAAGTTGTTCATCAAAGTAATCTCACTGACCTACAGTACAGAGTGTGGTTTTTCGCCCTCATGATTTCAGTTTATTATAGTGACTTGCAGCCCACTGACCCAACTAAGTGACTCTTCTTGGGATGTTAGTATTGGAATGGCTATTTGTCATCCTTATCAACTTACATTGCTTAACCAGTGAGATAGCAAGTTTTACTTCCAAACTCTTCTCATTCATCCATTCAACTTGAGTGGCATTTCTTATTCAAGCAGACTAGTGATGGGGACCCAGGTGGAAATGCCATAATTCCTAATATCCAGCCCCCATTGTCTCTTTTGATTCTTTTCCCTTCCTATGAAAGCAGATTGGCAAGAGGGTGAATGTTGGAAGTAATTTCAATGTCTATGTTTTGCAATTGAAAATAAAACATGGCAACAGGTTTTAAGAAAGGGCTTCATATGCATGAATATGTCAAATAAATAAAAACTAATATTTTTAAAAGTTAACTGATTGGAAGTAGAGATTTGAACGAATGCCTAGAAGAGTACACCCTTAAAAAGAATGTTTGAGAAAAAGTATATGAAGAAATCAGTTAAGAGAGGAACTGCTTTAATGCCACCAATTCAAGTCCAGCAGCTGGCTCCGTAAGGATCTAGTGAATTGAGCCAGGTGCTAAATAAATTCTACAGCATTTAGTCATTGTGGTTTTGGTGGTGTAATAGAAAACCACTATCTCAAAATCCATAATATATCCTTTGAAATGCACTTCTCCTTCACTATAAAATATTTAACTTTCTATTCTACTTATTTTTTTCTATTTTTTTTTAGATTGTCAACATATCAATTGCGTTTTAAACATTTATTGAAAAGAACAATTTAGAACCAAATTTAAGGGCTAAAAAACAGCTCACAGAGCACAGGGCCTGTTTTCCTACTGAACTATAAATAGCATTGTCAGAGACAAAGCCAAGTTGGTGTCAAAGCACAGATCATTGTTCATACAAAGCACACTGTGCAAGAGAACTCAACCCTTTCAAAAAGACAGTCATTCCCATGCTCATATTTCTTGCACTGGGAAAATAGTACTTTTCAAAATGTTCTTCTGGCTCTTAGTGTCCTCCGTTGAAATTTAGAACAAACATAATTATTGTTGTGACTGGTTCATTCATGACATCTGTGAGAAGATATTGTACATTTTTGGAATTTGTTTCAGTTTAGTTAATTTCATGCATGCAGCTGACTTTATCAGGAGGTTTTTGCTTTCACTATTACATGCTTGTTGAAGACAAATCATACATAATTGCCTATTTTTTTGGAAATGCCTCAGAATAGAATAGCCTTTGTCAATCACTCATTTGAGAATTAAAACAGTAGCCACATGCTTTATAAATTGAAGTTCAGTTCTTGTTAGTTTTTATTTAGTTTAAAATAGGAAACAGGTAATATTGCTAACAGGATTCACACTGGCAAAAATAGCAATGACAAATGCATTAGCAGTAGAAGAATGATTCAGGCTTAAAAATAATGCAAAATTTACTTTACACTGAAATATTAACAGATATATAGTAAATGTTCTATTTATAATCTCCCATCTGGCATTTTGATATTCAGTCCTTTGTAAAAGCTACATTATCCTTATTTAGGAGATACAAGTTATGAGAAAATAACAATGGCTTTATCAGAGTTTCACCAACTAGTAGGTGGAACAACTGCTCTGTTAGCACCCAGTTAATTTATTTTCATAGCAGTTATCGCCTCATTATTTAATATAAGATTTGTTCTTTGGTAGGTTTACTTTTAATCTTTACACAAAACTTCTGCCATATTACTTGTAATTTGGCAGAAACAGCCTACAACATAGAAACACAAATTACAGTGGATACAGGAGCAAGGTCATGTGTAGAGGATAATGCAGAGTGTCGGGACAAGCTTCACTTTTATGAATTATGCATAGACCCAATGGGCAGGGCGCATATCCAATCACTAACCTGAGAAATCATATGCTGGATATATAGAAACCACTACATTTCTCTACTAATTTGTTTTAAAAAGTGGGAAAGAAACACAGATTCTTTGCCTCGTGTTTATCATCTTTATGGTGATAGCAGAAGGATTCATACACTGTTCCTTTCATATCCAATTGGCCTAAATATGCCACCTTTTCACATCTGCTTTTAAGTTGTGCTGAGAAATGTCTGTTGTTGAGTCAGTGTGTGTGTGTGTTGATCCTTAGCACTGAAAGAAATAGAGTTCATTTGTCTGTATGGGTCATTGGCTTCACCTGATCCTTTTTTTAAATAAAATTTCATACATATAATCATAGGGTACATTGTATTGATTAAAAACAAGCCAATAAATTAGAATCACTGTCAATAAAATTGTAAAAGCCAAATTTATAGGCTAAAGAAAGAGGTACAGGATGATCAGATTCTGTCAGTTGTACAGCTTTCATTTCGAGGTCTAAGAATAGTATCAAGAAGGTGAAGGAATGCAGAGTCACTATCCCATACACATCCATCTGTGGTCACAGTTGTTTGATGACAAACTTGGCCTTTTCTTAATGAATTTCTAAGAACACAGAAAAATGGTCTTTTCTGTTGAAGATGGATATTGCTAGAGTGGATTTCTATTGATGTGTATATTTCTTGGTGTGTGGGATTTCTTCAGAAGTTTTGATATCTTAATAATATAGATTTAAGTTGCATAACTGTTCTCAGAATCCACTTTTCATTTCCCAACCACTCTTACTCGAAACAATTACACAAAAACTATATTATTTACTGAACAATAGTTTAAAAGTATTTCTGGCTAACTCATATATTAAATGAACCCATCTCCATTAATCTGTGTATCACCCCGAGGCTGTGGCTTACTGGGTAAAGTTCCAGCCTTTGTCTCAGGTGGGGCTACATGGTGTATCTCTGACTCAGCCTTCTTTCTCCTAGCATTCAATATAGTTTTCCCTACCTAGCTTTGTTCTGCCTTGCTATAGGCCTAAAGCAGTTTCTTTATTCATTGACAAATAAAAACAACATATATACAGAAGGATCTCCTACACCACATAACTACATATATACATGCATAAATGTCCAAACTGTGGACTTCCCATGTGGTTATCCACTGTTCTTTGGGATTTTATTTGAAGAATTTTGTTTTCAAGAAAATAAATGGTGAGTTGTTCAACAGTAGATACAAGTCAGTCTTTCTCAGCAAATGTGATGTTTTTCTTTGAAAAGTGATGCTATATTGTTAAAGTGAACAACATAAACTGAGAACTGTATTTTAATCAGCACTTGCCTATATACAGAATTCAGATATATATGTATAAGCAGTAATAAACAAAAACTGGCTATCAAATGAGAGTGGGGGTGTTGGAAAATCAAAGAAGGTTAGCTGGGAGTAGCTGAGAGAGGCAGGAATCCGGGGAAAATAATGTAATTATATTGCAATTAAAACATATCATATGAAGCAACTTTGCTTTGTGTTTCCCTATAAGCAGAGCATTGGAGGAATACAGAATTTTAATTGTAACTTCGCCAGTACTTCTATCTAGAGGTCTGCTGCCAATCTTGTCTTCTATGAAATTTTTGTTGCCAAGGAAGACAGAATTACAGCTTTGTCTGACAGATTGAGGCGGTGTGGTGTATTCTTGGTTATCAACATACTCATGTAGTGTGGGGTTTTAGATGATCAATATTCACAATGTGGGGGCAAGCATGGTGCATACTGTATAACCTCAATTATCTAAATGTATGGCGACGTGGTGTATTCTTGGTTATCGACATACTCATGTAGTGTGGGGTTTTAGATGATCAATATTCACAATGTGGGGGCAAGCATGGTGCATACTGTATAACCTCAATTATCTAAATGTATGTACACTAGCAGCATCCAGAGGGACGCAGCAAGCTGAGCCGCATGTGACTGGGTGACTGCTCTTGGCTTCTTGTGTTTCATTCCTGTAATACTCGTGCTACGAAATGAATAAAATCTTCCTTTCTAATTAAAAAAACATATAAAGCAATTTAAGAAAGTGTGTTTGTGAAGATAGAATGTTTATAGTTTACAGTATTCTTACTATATTTTGAAACATTTATCTAATTACTCTTTGTCAATAAAAAATTGGGATTCAAATATTGGAGTAAGAACTTGAATGATTAGAGAGACTGCAGAGAAGTCACTAGTGACTTTTACCTCTTTCATTACTCCATGCCAAAGGGCCAAGATCCTACGTCAGCCTTGCCTTGCTACTTCTTGTCTCCTATCTGTCCTCATTCCTCTAAAATCTCTATGGGTAATTTTGGTCAGCTAGTGGTTAGTTCTGTCCTCTGACTCAAAGCAAACTTTATTGTCAGAATGCGATGAAGTATAGAACTACTACATTTTAAGGAGAAAAAGTAGCACTTATATGATTGTTTTTATTTTTATGTCTATCATTGTAGCTGTACAAAGGTAAGTGGTAACCTTTAAAATCTGTGTTCCCAGCTTCAATCATGATCATATACCAGACCAACAGGGTTTGTGAAACAATGATCGTCACTTTCTGTTTGAGATTTTTTGTTTTTTCCCTCTTTCTTTAAACATAAACTCCTTATGAATACTCTCATGAATTTCACCATTTAGTGAGCGTTTACAAATTAACTATTAACATTTTTTTAAGAATTTAACTGTCTTTAAAGTACAAATACAGACATTCTTATGTACCACATAAGCCTTTCAAACTTGACTGTTGCAAGCTGAACTGAAAATATCATGGGGTCTTTATACTAAATACATTTAAAGACAATACTTCCTATGCTGCAGTCAGAAAAGAATACCAAACTTAAAGAAAATTGAGACCTTATGAAGATTATGGACCTGAGACAACTTTACAGATATTCATTAGCACATTTTATTAATTTCTAGATTAGTCTTTAAGGCAGGTAAACTTTCTTCTGCAGATACTGCTATCTGTGAAGTAGCTAGAGCTACTGCAGCAAGGAGCAATTCAACTTTGCTATCTGAAAACCTCACCTTTTCCTGTGTCATTGGTTTTGAGAAAATATCTCACTAGCAACATAGTAACTACAATATAGCAACTACAAGAGCCAATATTGCACAATAAATGTGATCCTTGACTTTAAGACCATAATATTCCAATTTGATTTGAAAATGTGTTCTGTTGAGTTACATGCAATCTCTTGGTAGATAAGTGTCCGTATCCCATTTTCTTTGAACTGAAAGCAAAATTTGGCTCAGTTTCTTCCTTTATTTCTACCACAGGGAAAAATACAGATATTCATTTTCTCTAAGGAGAAATATGTTCTAATTTTTGGATCCCAGGTGTTTTGTAGAAAATTTGTCCCTTTAAGTCATAGTCTGACCCAATTAAAAAAGAAAATGATTAATTCACCTCCCATCTAAAGGACCTGAAACTGGGTTGTCATCATGGAAGCGCCATGATAAGGTGTGTACAACTCTGCGTGCCCCAATAAATTAATACTAGAAAACTTCATTAATTCATTTCTACCTCCTGCTGAGTCACATGCATCATTTTAAAACTGAGACATTAATGTAGAATATTTGTGATTCTGTCCTTGAAAATATTTTATATATACCTACAATATTTTACTTTGTGGATTATCTTTGGTTCAATTGGAATGAGTCTACAGTGTACTTCTTAGGTGACTAAAATTGCTATGTAACTGCCAGTTCATACATTTTGAAATTGGTTTTGTATTGATCCAAAGACTGATAAAATTTATTTTAAAAAAAATCTTTTTAAAAATCCATTTAGATTTTATGGGCTTATAAAGTTCTGTGAACATTTTTTATTACAAATACTACAGTGCACTTTGTTATTCAAAGTATTGCTGGATTCGTATTTGAGAGTGCATAGGATAATATTTGTATAATAAAGTCAGTGAAATATGCTTAATTACATCTACAATACATCTCTACATTATGAAAACAGAAAGCTATTTTTATCCAAGACCTTGGAAGGGGCAGTGGTTTCCTTGAAATCAAGTAAGACGCCAATTATAAGTGATTTTGATGCCTGTCATACTGCAAGGAATGTTAGTGAGTTGAAGAAGTCAGATCAAAGTGATAAACTGCTTTTCTGTTTGCTTCAAAAAGAATCATCAGGTTGGGGCAATTACCATCTCAGTGTTCTGTAGCTGACATAGTCATACCCATTACAGGCAACACGAAAGCATACTCCGTTACAGAACGAAGGTTTCAGATGTAAAGAGTTATACTAATGTGCTAATCATAATTAAGACCTGCTGTTTTATTTCTATTACATAATAATAAAATATTAATTGTGACTTTTAAAGGTCTATCAAATGTTTAATTAGTAACTTTTAGTGTGTTCTAAAAATATTTAGAAGACATCTTTTCTTTCTAAAAATTTTGGTTTTGCAAATTATAATATCTTTATGAGTAACTGTAGTATCCATACTAATAATATTAATTAGGTCTATCCAATTAAATTGTATCCTCATGATAGTGTATCCCTTTCCTATATTATAAGCCACTTTGTTTTGCACTTTCTAGACCCAAATTCTGCTCTTTTGTGTACAATATGTATTTGAATAGTGTGACACTATTATATAATAGCATATCTTTAATATTAACAAAAATACTAGAATATTTGATAAGTTAATGAATTAATTTATCTTGTCCTACAGCAATTAAAGTGAATTTTCTTGGAGATTCTGATTCAGAGACATTCAAGTCTCCAAAATTTTAAAGTGGAAAAGCAACCATTCTCAAAAGAGTTTTGTACATTCTTTTTCTTTTTATCTTCTTTTCTTTATATTTGCCAAATTGCTGCTTAATCCTTTTGTGTTCTCTGTTTCTTCATTTTCTACTTATTCTCTTGACACATCCATTGGAGATATTTAATCATAAAAATGGGATCAGACAAAGACATCTAACATTATAATGACCTCATTAGCAATTAAGTGATATTTATAGATTATGAGAAGGTTTAGAATGTAAAAAAGTAAAATTTCCTTAGTATTATTAGTTCTTCTGTAGACATTCGTACTTCATGCCATAATTTATCGTGAGTATAAGGACTGTATTCACAGCAAAGACAAACACCTTTTCAGGTTTCAGAAATTATAAACATATAACAATGTTCATAGACCTTGCATGGGTGACTATTTTCACTGAAATATAAGATTGAACCAAGCACACATTTTTTTCTACACAATTTAGAATTTATGGTAGCACTACTTCAATGTCTTTGGGGCCATAATATGACCAATTAAACTTTTAAAATTATATTTGATACAGTGTCTATCTTATCATCAATATGTACAACTCAAAGATGTTAGCAATGGTCAGAAACAGAAACACACAGAGATTTGAATTTTCAGAGTACCATTTAACTGTGTACATTTTATAAGCCCATGCTTTAGACTTTGGTAGGATATAAATAACATGATACCTATGTATTTGAATATCATCAATATGTATCCTATCTTAAAAAGTCCCAAAATCTGTGTGATTATACCAGGACTTGAGAACAATTTGAAAGACAAAGTTTGCATTGTTATTTTATTTTTAAAGTTGAAAATATTTCAAAAAGTTTCAAATTAAATAAACAATAAAAAATACACATTAGATATTTTTCTCTTGTCATTTTATTTCCCTCTGCCATTCCCTTTCCTCCTTCCTTCCTTCATTCCTTCATTCCTTTGTTTGTTCCTGTCTTCATTTCCTCCTTCCTCCCTTTTTCCCTTCTCTCTTGCTTCCTTTCTTTCTTCCTTCCATCATGCTTACTGATAATAGATCAAACCAATGGTTCTGTCCATATATAAGCCATATATATGTCATTTTACATAGTAAGGAAGTTTTTAAAGTATTATTTTTCCATAACACAATTTCACAGGCCTTTAGTATTATTTATTACTTCCTATGTTTCTCTCCTACTCTGTATTCCATTCCCAAACATTTATCATCTCCTGTTTCTCTACTTTTTTTTCTTATATGCTACTTCATCTGGCATTTGAGCCATGTCTATTGTACAAAAATGAACAGTATTTGAGTGCACACTTGTTATATGAGTTATCTTAATTTTACTACTGAATTTCTAAACATTTCTTTAAAAAACCCAGTAACCAATGAAAAGCGTTTTCAGTGTATGGCACAGTCTTCTAATTCCATGACATATTAAAAGAAATACATGATTTAGTGCTATCGTATCATAAATAATTTAGAAAAAATGGTTTTGATTCATACCCTTTATTCTTTAGGATATGGGTCTAAATAAAAAAACACTTCAAATTGAAATAAGAAAGGGCCAATGTTACTAATACAAGGAATATTAATACAAAACTTGAATAAGTAACTAAGACATAGGAAAGTCGAATTGCTCTTTTAAACTTTTATTTTTATTCTTTTTCTTCCGTTTACTTTTTGTTCGGAGTATTTGTAAAACAGTTATGCTCATCTCAAGATAAGATGAATATTAAGGTGAAGAACTGGAATGTCCTTGTAAATGTTGACAAAAAGTGTGACTTGAAGAGTATGGTAAAGAAGGACACTCCTAGATGCCTAAGGGATAAATTTGAAGGCATAAACCTGGAACCTCTGTTTATTGAGGCCATAGTTGTTCGATGGAGTAACTAAAATTTTTAGAAAGGAGGAACTGGAAATAGAATGTAATATAAGTTGTGAATGATTAAAATATTGAGGAGTTAAATGGAAAAATAAAGATACTAGAGCATATTTTCCCAAACTTTTTCAAAGGGCAAGAGAAAGTCTAGGATAAACGGAAGTGGCAGACATTTCAGTATGGTGGAGTTTAATGCAAAAGATAAAGCCCCAAAGTCATGGGAGGTTAATAGTTGAGAAAGCCTAGTAATAGGAAATTTTTTTTAAAAAAATTTAATTTTAAAATTATATATGTTATTATATATAAAATATTATATAATAAGTTCAGTTCAAGATACATGTGTGTATAGATTTAACAGATCTTACTTGAAGTTTAGTTGTTTAAAAGGTGTGGGCATTGACACCGCAAATAGTGCATGTGTCCCACCAGTCCTTCTGTCTTCATATTGGCAGACAGAAACCTTTGCTCTGGAGCCTTCACAGGGGCCTGCCTGCCTTTGGGAGCCTGAGCTAGAGCTGTGGCCCCTGCCTTGGTTTGAACCATGGGCTTTGGATAGCAGACCCTACGACCCTTGGCCATGTATCCCTGATCCACTTGCCAAGCTTGGGATGAATGTTGGGTGCATGACATCTGAGGCCATAGGCCTCTACTCATGTACTCATCATTGCCTTTACATTGATTGCCTGCATCTTCCTTAGGCCTTTCTTGTTATGCTATCTGACAAAATACATATTCCTCAGGAACGTGGGTCTCACCCCTTTAAGACATTCCCATTTTGTGATCGGATTTCTGATGCCCTTTCCTTGCCAATTTCATTGGGTGTGTGTATTCTGGGACTTGGCTTTGTTGGCCCGCGGTCCCCAAAAACCTGGGATCAGAAGTAATAATGGCGTTTTAATTAAGAATGGCAATAACTTAAGTATTTTTTAAAGCATTTTCATTTCTTTGGAAATTAAAATTATGAAATTCCAAGTTAATTGATTGATATAAAAAAATCTCATAAAGTCTATATGAGCAGAAGAAATTATCTAATTTTTGTAGAGTGTGATAATATTAAATAGTACGCTTTTTAATGTATTTGATTTATCTTTGTTCAAGATTGAAAATTAATCACTACCTTGTGTTAACCATTATTTTAGTAAAATTTCTATTTTATTGTGTACAAAGTAAAGAAACAAGCCAAAAAGTACACTAACAGATGATCTTTTGAAATTTTCATATGTCATAAAAAGGAAAAGAAAAACACAATAAATTATTTCATATTAAGCCATGATGTAATACCTGTTTGAGGAAAATATATTTAAGGTCATCCCTAAAGTATGAAGCAGAATTATTTGAACAATGGAGATAGGCATATGTACCTGTATAAATATGGCCTCCTTTAAGACAATAATCTCTCAATGTGGGAATCTTATTTCATTTTTATTACAGTTACAAATATAAGTGAAAGGCCAAATATGTTAGTGGTTTTAGTGCCTAAGTAACTGAAATTGTGTCTGATTTATGTAAGAAGAATCCTTGAAGTGCTCTGCACTCTGCACTTACACTCTGCAGTCTATTCATTGTCAGATTGCTAGATCTTGTCACTTTGAAAAGCCTTATGAACTGCATCATTTTAAGTCTTAAAAAACAAACAAACAAACAAACAACAACAAAACCATGCTTTTATAGATGATCTCAAGATCACCACAGCCCATACCATATTACAAACACTGTGGAAAACAAGGCAACCAAAAGAGAGTAACACTAGCTCTCTTGGACATATCCCTAGGTGCCATGCAAGGCTCCCTCATTTGTCTTAGGATAGCCTCTGCTTTAACTCCAAAAGCGGAACAGAAACAGAAACGAAAGCTGTATATAGATGGGTACATCATCACACTCAGTACGCAAATTTTCTTCATAAAAGATATCAAAAGAATATGCTGACTGCTTAAAAAACAAAGATTATTCATATCAGGATGTCAACTCATATTTGAATGCCTTTGAAAGTGTCTTATTTGTGTATATTAGTGTAAAGACCTTTGTTGTTTAGAACTTATTTAGTTGTGACAAGATATGGAATTAGAAAATCTTATTTCTAGTGACAGCCTTTGGTCCCCTTGAAATATCTTACTGACTGCAAACAGAGGGGATTGCTTATTTTTTAGATAATATTTATTCAATCTCCCCATCATTTTGTTACTTGATTTCATTGAATTCCAAGTAAGAACATTGTAGCAAAATAATGGTTTTAGATACCCATACTCTCATATACTGTAATTGAATATCCTAAAGAGAAAATTGTTTTACTATACAGTTAACAATAACAGTAGACCGCCAGCAAGTATGTATCTTCAAAATGCACCATGACAATTAAGCAAGTATTATTATCAAAAAGGCCAGGTGTAAGCATTCTTAGATTCTTTCAGCCAGATATGGTGGCATACATCTTTATCCCCAGCATTCAAGAGGCAGAGATGGGTGTATCTCTGAATTTGAGCCCAGCCTGTCTAGGACAGGCTGAGTTCTAGGACAACCATTACTTCACAGTGTGACCTGATCTCAAACAAAACAAGGAAAACCGAAAAAAAAAGCAAAGTAAAAAAAAAGGATAAAAGAATCTTTTTTTCTCTTAATCCATTTTCTTTATAAAAATATGTGCAACCAATTTTATTTTATATTTTCACATTATATATGTGTACTTATACAACCTTATATACTTAAAAGTTTACATGCATATAAAAGGGCATATAATTGCAAACATGTTTGTCTATGGACTTAAGAAGATATAAATAATTTATTAATGATGATATCCATAATAAGAATTATCTGTATTAATAGAAACCTGATTTTGAAAAGCATTACACTTGAATAAGTCATATCAAATACTGAATAACTGCTGGGTATTTAGAAAGATTGTATTTATATAAACATCTCTTAAGGGCCTCTGTTTCTAGGGCATATGTTAATATGTAAGACACAGTGACAATTTTTTTAACAGAAAAAAAAACATCCAATCCAATCAAAGTTTTGAAGTTGTCACATAACTTAATTAGAAATAAGTTTTGAATACTCCCCAACTTCAGAAGTCACTTTTATGTTTCCTTTATGCTTTTCAGAGCCATCACATCTTAGCTGTATATCACAGGCATTGTTAGCAGCAGGTGAAGGTTTAATTACAATTGCATAGTCACCTCGATGACGATGTAACCTGAAGTGGAGTCCCTGTGCTGTGTTGGCTCCACAGTATATTATCTCTAGGCATTAATGCCAGGGTGCGCTTTAAATTGGCTGTGGACCTGGAGAGGAAGTGATTTACGTGCTCCATTTAGTGCTCTCCTCTTGCTGTCTGCTTCAGGCCACTTTCCCAGGAACAGCAGAATGTGAACAGAATTAAATTTTTAGTGTAACCAAGGATGGAAAAAAATAGCCTTAAACAGGTTAAGGAAAGATTATTTAGGCAGTGGGAAAAGCCAAACACTTTTCTTCTTCTGAAGATTAAGAAAATATGGTGGTAAGATGACTTAACTAAAATTTAAATTTACACAGAGTAACTCCAATAGAAATGTTAAACTCTTCAAAAAAAATGTAAGAATTACAAATAGCACCAATTTCAAAGGAATCTATAGGTTTTCCCTCATTTAGGATTATTAGCCTAAAACATCTAATTTTTTTATTCATGCATGGGACTTAACCCAGTCTTCTTCCTTGTAATTGAATTTGGAAACACCACAGATCAGCTCCATATCCTCTCAACATATGAGAAATGGCATGTGGGGTGCATAGATGTTTCAGTGACTAAGAACGAATATTGAACTAGTAAA
Organism: Microtus obscurus; assembly: GCA_963919715.1. Taxonomy (NCBI): domain Eukaryota; kingdom Metazoa; phylum Chordata; class Mammalia; order Rodentia; family Cricetidae; genus Microtus; species Microtus obscurus. The sequence goes on along the minus strand of CAWTZC010000854.1, from coordinate 786,332 downwards.
TGGGCCAGTTCAGTTTGCAGCATCCACATGATAATTTAACCACATATAATTCTCCAAGGGATTTGATGCCTCTACTAATGTCTGTAGGTTTCTGCATGCAAATGGTAGACAGACATATATGCAGATACACAAAGACACCTATGCATGAAATAATAAATATTTTTAGCAAAAACAAACAGTGAAGAAACATTTTGTAAATTTTAATTTCTTAGTAATACAATTTACTCACAGTTTGTTCATACCTTAAACTTTCACCACTATAAGTTGATAATATTATATCATTGGACTTTAATTTTACAGAAATGCCAAAAATACAGATGTCTAGAACTTTAATTCCTATTGCACATCCATTCCTAGCAGTTACTACCCTGTTTTTATATAATACCATCTCAGTTATGGATTGCAAATATTGCTCTACTTTAGAAAAGAAATGCTTATATTTTATGTTGTTATGACTCTCACATTTAAAAATTGAGTTTGAGATTTTCCTTCTTTTTTCCAGTTATAACTTCTTCAAAATTAAAAATCCTCCCTTGCCTTTATTTATTTAATATATTTACTTAATGTGTATGTATGTATGTATATATATGTGTGTGTGTGTGTGTTTTTCTAATGAACTGTATAATGTAGAGATATGCTCATTATGCAAAATATAGTCAATGATAATTTCATTTAAAATTTCTCAGCTTTCTTCTTTCAATATTTTGTTTTATCCCATTTGAATCCCATATTAATTTAATTTTCTATAATTATAAAGTTCTACTCCTTTGTTTTTAATGATTGCAATTTTGCAAATAACATCACAGAAACATGTTAAGAATTCTTTTATATGAGGCTTGATAGATATATGAATGTCAATGTAGGAAATACATATGTAAAGGAGACTTTATGTGTTATTGTTAAACCACTCTCTAAAGTGTGTTTGTCCTTAACGTTCTATCTCTTCATCAGCTTTTGGAAATTGTATTATTTTAATTATTTTTGATGTTTTATATGAAAATAAGTAGCTAAAATTTCTATTTGCCCAGCTAAAAGTAATAATGGCCATCAATTGAATACTTAGAATCTTCAGTCATCTCCTATTGTCTCTGTTATATTTCTATTTTTATTCTATTTCTATATTTCTATTAATATAATTTGAAAGCTTACAAATTTTAACACTGCCTATATTTAGTAAATATATAACATTATATAAAAAGGAAGAAATTATAGAAGATGATTTTATTTTCTCATCAAGTAGGATAAAAAAGTAAAAAAAAAATTATTCTGTGTAATTAGTGTATAGGTGTATACAAACATAAGTACCATTGTCATTTTTGAACTAAAATTGGTGTCAAAGAGCAGTATGCTTTTGAGCTCTTTCAGTTTTATTTGAAACAAACAATGACAATGAACAAATTGAGACTTTAATGTTTAAAAATAGTATCTTATCTAAAGAACACCAATAAAGTATGTTGAGACAATTATAATGCTATAATATTAAATTAGAATTACCATATGTACATTATTTTAATGTTTTTATATCTCTTGTGATTTATAGCTATCAAGGCACTAATTATTGAAGAAATTGAGAATGGGTGCTGTTGTGTTCTTTGCCTCCCTTGATGGTCTTTACATTGCAAGTACTTATTACAGTCATGTGGTGTTAGCTCTGTGCTCTGAAAATACTAAGCACTAGCCAGCTTACTTATGAATTCCTTGTGATTGTAACATTTTCTTTCTCACACTCAAGATTGTGTCCATCAAGGAAGCAATTTATCTAACCACAAATAATATTTTATAAGACAAATATTAATGAATGGTTCCTATATGCCTGGTATTAGGTTAAATTTTGGCATTGCTCACTGCAACTATAGAGTGAGATAAATGGCATTATTATACAGGTTTATATAAAGATACAAATTTAAAGAATGTTATTTGACCAAGAAATTGGTAGGGACAGCTGATAGGAGTCTTGTTCATAACTTCATCATCAGTGAATAAAGACAATAGCCAGCTATCAACAAGCCTACCAACTGCTATCAAAAACATGTGATTTTCTTTGGTAATAAAAAGAGTAATGGAAGCACAGCATCTGGAAAAGGCCCTACATTTTTTCTGAACACAAGAGATAAAGAAATTTCATAAACTTTACTGCTATTATTCTTACACAATATCCTAAGACAACATTTTATTGGTTTATCTATGCCAAGGGACTTCATTTAGAAAGCAATGAAACCGTGTGTTTTTTAGTAGCATCGTTGGGTTCTTATTTCTTTATGTTTTCATTTGAGAAAGGCTGCGTGTTTAAATGCAAGCACTTTAAGGCAGGAATCACTGCTCTTTAGAGTATAGTAAACAGCTTTACCAATGGTTCCAATGGGTGCAGTAGGTTACTTAAATCGGCCACAGTTGTGTGCCTGTAGTTGTAGAGCAGGAGGAGACCTGTTGAAAACAGATTGGCAAACACTATATATAGACATAAAGAATACATAAAAGGAAAGCAATTAAAAATTTGTTTTAAATTTTGTTTTTCTTTAAAGTCACATTTTATCTTGAATAGATCTAGGATAGAGTCATCTGAGAATAAATGAATGTAGGAATGAATAAATGAATGAATGAAGTTATATTAAGCAATCTGCCTTCTATAACCACAGTCAAAATGTGGAAGCTTAAAATATATCAAAGCATTGCAGCTGGAAGTCACACATTAACATAGGAATACCAAGCCTAAATGCTTGACAGTCTTTAGCAGATGTAAATTGCAGAATTGCAACCTCTCCTTAAGGCAGGTGTAGTGAGGCAGAGAAAGGAATATGGAATTTAACAAATGGTGCAGTATGTCAAATGATCTTAAAAAAGGAATATATGTGCTTATAAATACACACATGTACATACAATAACAATCAGTAAAAACAATAAATATAAAAAGGTCATGAATTGCATGATGGTAAAGATTTGTAGTCAAGAAAGAGAAGGGATGAATGTAATTAAATTATAATCTCAAAAATAATAAAAATACAAAAGAAAACCAGTGTCATGCTGACTTATAAAGAACACAGAAGCATGTGACTTTCCCTGATCCAGCAATTGTAGAAACTGAATACCTGTGAAAAATATATCACAAGCCTCTCCCCTGATTTGTAAAATGTCAGGTTGACCTCTTACATTTGCTTACACAAACATTTCAGTTGTTCCAAAATCTTTTGTGAGAAATCTGAAAACTCCTTCACTGATACAGGCAATGATCTGAGATTTAAGCACTGAAATTGCACAAAATACAAACAAACAGAGTGTGTTCTAGTATGTACCCACAGTATTTCAATTCTTTAGTTGTAGGCCATTTGCAATTCTATATTCAGTAAGTTTAAGTAATATTTTTCCACTTCACAGTTTCAAACAAGCTTTTAGATTATGAATTACACAGATTTAGTAATTCAAAAATTTATAGATAGAAAAAGAAATATTGATGTAGGTAATATAAGACTGAACTAGTAAAGTTAGTAGGATGTAAAAACAAAAGTTGCAAACGCTTATGGATGTATATTTGCTTTACAATTAAAACTCGGTGATAAACGATATTAAGTGTTATTATTTGGGGATGTCTTTCATTGTGTTTTCTTAGTCTTCTGTAATAAACTAAACAAAGAATAGTTTCCTTTTCTGTTTTGTAGACTTTCTTCTAAATATTTTTAAACTTTAGTCATTTTTCCCCAAAATATTTATGTACCATTACTCTAAGTTGTCTGTAATGTTTCTAGTTCTGTAGATTAAGTGGGTGGTCATTCCAAAATGGTGAAAGAAAACAATAGTGGGAAATGATGGAATTATAAGATGAAATCAAAAAAGACAAGAAATAATCTTCCAAATGCTGATAAGATGCTGAAGGTGATGAAATTACTTGCCGTAATGTCTGATTACCTGAGTTTGTTACAGGGATTCTCAGGCCAAAAAAATAGAACCATTTTCTGTTTATAGTCCTCTGGCTTCCACCAAGAAACAAGTGTGTGTGTGTGTGAGAGTGTACAAAAGACCTACACAGCACACACATACACAATAGTTAGCATAATGAAATTTGAAAATAGTAATGAAAGCAAGATAAGCACTAATAAATTCTTCTGTGCCTTTATGTCTTACTTGAATGCAGACACCACATTATTCTTCTGATATAAAATTTGAAATTATTACAAAACATTTATTTTTAAGTTTTTAAAGAGATTATATGGACCCCATTTGTCCATGACCTTAATTCTTGGAACGTGAAAGTAGAGCGTTCACCTTTCCCCCATAATTGTTCTTTTCAAATTTAGAAAAGTAGTAATTTCAAACTGACTCTTTGGCTACAGTTATCTCACATTCAAATCTTTTCGCCAGAACTTTTTTTTTTGACCTCAGCAAAGCAAAAAAGAGAATATATATATGCATATATATATGTATATGTATTTTGAAACATTCTTTTACAAAAATATAAACTATACTCCTCGTGTGTGTATATTCCTCTTAATGCTTGTGTCCACCTATATGTGGAGTATGTTTGTCTTCATCATTGTTTTCTTCACGTACCTCCAAACTTTTGTAGGTTTCTTTGATTTGTTTTGTGGTTTTATTTTTTGAGACAGGGTTCTTCTATGTAACAGTCCTGACTGTCCTGGAACTCACTCTGTAGACCAGGCTGCCCTCGAACTCAGAATTCTGCCTGTCTCTGCCTCTGCCTCTCAAGTGCTGAGATTTAAGGCTTGTGCCACCATCCCCCGCACCCTTCTGTGTTTGAGACATGGTTTTCCACTAAGACTGATGTTCTCAAATTGGGCTACCCAGAAGCCCTCAGAGATTCTGTTCTCTTTTAATTCTCAGCACCGGTGGTATTGTAGACAAGAAGTACCTCACTGTCAGGCCAGGGTTGAAAGGCTTCCATTAGCTGTTTCAGTGGTTATCCCCATCACGGTCTTGACCTCTTTGCTGGTGTTTTCACTTCTCCCTCTCTTTGACTGGACTTTGGGAGCTCAGCCCAATGCTCCATTGTGGTTCTTTCCATCTGCTTTCATCAGTTGCTAGATATAGGTTCTATAATGAGAATTAAGATATTCATCAATCTGACTACAGGACAAGGCCAGTTCAGGCACCCTCTCTAATATTGCTTAGGGTTTTAGCTGGTGTCATTCTTGTGGGTTCCTAAGAATTTCTCTAGTGCTACGTTTCAGGCTAGCCCCATAATGGCTCTCTCAATCAAGATATTCTTTCTTTGTTTTCTGTCTCTGTCCTTCCCTCATCTTGACCATCCTGTTCCCTGTAGTTCTCCTCTCACTTCCCCTTCCCCCCTCCTCCCCTTCCATCGTCTTTTCTCCTCCTACCCCCACGCTTCCAATTTTCTCAGGAGGTCTTGCCTATTGCCCCTTATTAGGGAATTCTATGTATGCTTCTCTTAGGGTTCTCTGTGTTACTTAGCTTCTCTGGGGTCATGCCTCCTTATCCTTTGCTTTACAGCTAGTATCCACTTATGAGTGAGTACATGCCCTGCTCATATTTTCTGGGTCTGTGTTACCTCACTCAGGATGGGTTCTTCTACTTTCATCATTTGCATGCAAATTTCAAGATGTTTAGTTTAGAATATCATGTTTGTATCTCGATTTTTTTTTTTTTTTTTTTTAGATTTCTTATTTTCACATTTGGTTATAAAACCTTTTTGAGTCTGGTGGAAAAAAAAATTTCTCTCAAATCATTTTCCCCCAAAACTGGATATGTTGTCACATTCAGTTTCAAAATGCAAACAGCCTAAGAGCTTTAAGAACATTAACCAGATTGTTTCCCTTACAATTGCAAATAGCACTGAAACACCCTAAGTTGTTCGACTTTGCTGTTTTGTAGCCTAAGTATCATCATCATTAGAAATTATTTTACAGGAAGATCAAGCAACAAAGGGCTGTAGTAATAGGGGGCGTCGGGGCTGCTGTGTCCCCGGCACCTGGCCGCCCACATGGTTAGCTTATGCCCCGAAATAATTACACGGAAACTGTATTCTTTTAAACACTGCCTGGCCCATTATTGGCTAGCTCTTCTCTGCTAACTCTCGCACCTGGACTAGCCCATTTCTTATAAGGTATGTAGCACCCTAAGGTGTGCTTACCGGGGAGATTCTAGCCTGCGTCTGTCTGGAGTGGGAAAATCATGGCGACTCCTTGACTCAGCTTCTTTCTCCCAACATCCTGTTCTGTCTACTCTGCCTACCTAAGTTTCTGTCCTATGAGAGCCAAGGCAGTTTCTTTATTAGTTAACCAATAAAAGCAACAGATAAGATACAAGACCCACCTCCATCAAAGGGCAATATTCAAACATAATATAAACAACGGAGCTGTATTACTTTTAGCAACAACGACGGTAGAGTATAAGATCAAACTACCTGGTGATCATAAAGTTGTAGGGACATGGTAAATTTTCTTTATACATTTGCTCTTTAAAAAAAAATCATGCGTTTCAGAATCCATTGGTACACTCTCAATTCCCATGGTATCAATTGGAGAGCAATTTAAAATAAATTATGCAATAAAAGACACAAAAAGAGACAAGTTTGTTTATACAACCATAAAGTGATATTGAGTTATTTCAACTATAGTTAGTAAGTTGACAAAGAATCAGATATGAAAAGATGATGAATGGCAGATCACATGTGAAAGCTCACGGTGAAGATGGAGGTATAAAATAAACAGTATAAATCAGTCCCAAGTTAAGCATTCCTCTGTTCTTTCTCCTTCTTTGGAAACTATTATTTGTACCCTTTCATTAAGATGCACAGAGATCTCTGAAATCTAAACACTTAATGAACTGTGTAAGAATCTGAACCTACTTAATCCATCCTAACCACAAAGTTCTGTCTATGTAACAAACAAACTTGGGAGTCTCTGAACTCCTGATACCAAATTGTAATGGGAGGCTAGATTTTGAAAGGGGTCATGATGCCTCTTTTTATTATATATGAATGAGAAAAGTGTTTTGCTCGCCAATATGAAAGAAAGATTAAATAGTTAGAAAAACATTAGTGTGTTAGTTTATGATAGGTCTAATACAAACAATGATAATTAGAACATTTATATTGCTCATTTGCATGGACTACTGTTTGAAAGAATTGCATAGCTAGGGATGAAGCACACCAGTGACCTCTTTTTCTGCAATATTTTCTGTTTCTTTTGAAACACAAAAGAGTCACACAAAGAGAACATATAAAGACAGTACCAGGAGAGACCCCAGTCTTTCCTACATACCTAGACTAATTTATTTGATATCAGATATTTTAAGATACATAAATATGTTAACTGAGTATTATATTAATAATAAAAAGTTGGAGCTGAATATTAAAATAAGTAGTGCAAAATAAAGGAAAATTGAAAAAATAAATGTACAAATAAGCAAAGTATATACAAATATACTACAAAATTATGCTTAAATTCAAACATATTAATAACAGCATGAAATGCCAGCTGACTAAATACCACAGTGGAGACTATGAGAGTGCTATTAAAAGAACAAAACCATAACATTTTTATAATAGGGGCAGCTATGAATGAATATTTACATGAAATAACATTTATTTTATTTAAAATAAACATGTCTTAAATAGTGACAAAGTATAAAAATGATGAAATTGATAAGAACATATTATATAAAATATAAACATAAAATCCCTAGAGTATCTATTATTACTATTCCAAAAAATAGAGTATTACAGTATAAACAAAACATAAATGACAAGCTCCTAGCATATGAGGAAAATAACAATAAAATATATTTGTATACAAATGCAAATTTGCCAATATAAGAGTTATCTGATAGAACTACTAGACATATCTACATTTATAGTAGGTAATTTACATTTCTATGAAGTTATTAAGCACTTAGGAACTATATATATTGATACCATGAAGAATAGTATATAAAGTGCTATACACTATAACTCATTTCTTTAATATAAAACTAATAGAAGACAATATTCTCTGCAACTGTGGATGATAATAAAACATCTGTACTATAGATAATACTCCATTAATTTTAAAGTATCGAGCTCATACTAGTCTTTTCACAAAGAAAAGAGGTCTCTGGACTCTGAAAATTAAGCAGCAGGGGGCAATAGCAGTTAAGCAAAAAACATAAAACATCTTCTTGAGAATGTTAAGGTGAATTTTATATGAAAATATATTATAATCCTTGCTGTCATTAAAAGTCTATTTGAACTTAATTATTACAAATTAAAAATGGTAACAGTGAACATTTTTTCATTGTTTTGCAACTATATTCAGCTTTACACAAACAAAATCAAGTAAAAAAATAGAGATTGGGTTTGGACTCAAACAGACTGACAGAGTTGAAAAGGGAATGGACTGTGCTCAATGAAATGCATTTTTTAAATGGAAAATAACAACAGCAGGGAATAATATTATGGATTAGAAGCTTCTGCAGCCAGAAAACTGATGCAGTCACATATCTGAGCATGTAAGGAGGTGGAAGCTGGGAAATAAGGTTTTGAAGTTGAGATATAATTTCCAACTCGTAGTGTTATTTGACTATGGGGATTGCTATTTGATTTTGAGAACTGTTCACCGATGTAAGTGGATACAGGAAGGTGATTACTGAAGAAGAGCTCAAGAGATTGGGAGTATTGAATATTTTAATTGCCACGGATTATTTCGTGGGGCAGTGTCAAAAGTCCTGATAATATACCAAATGCTAAAATCTTTTAAGGATTAAAAAGAATCTCAAAGAAGCCGACTGCTCATATGATTTGATGGTACTTTATCTAATGATGTTTTAAGGAGGAAAAGTGGAGTGGCCTCCTGTTATAGATGCATGACAAACCTTCCAAAATTTTGCTCATCAGAGGCTTCAGTTAGTCTCTTATTAATAAGTATACAATCTCATCAATGTGTGACATGAACAGCTAATTTTGTTACACAGGGTTCCAGCCAAGGTATCTCAAAGACTAGAGATAAGCTCAGAATTAGATCACCTTTCTAGGGGAGAGGCTAGTAGTATTTGATTAGCTGTAGCTAAGCTGTGAACTGAGATCACCTGGATACAGTTTCTATTCATGACTTTCTCAAGATGATGATTGGATTAGAAATGTCTCAAAAACCATAGGCAGAAACATTTTACGTTTAGCCTAGAGGTCGCATGCTGTCATTTGTCTGATCATTACATTCTGCTCAGACTAACTAGATAGAGAAACAAATAGACTTTTCCCACTTACTGATAAAAAGGATGTAAATGCCAAGTTGTTTCTCTGTAAAGAGGATGAGAAAGGGAGGATTGTGGTAGCCATATTGGACGGTCTGGAAAGGCAAGGAAGGACAAAGGGAATGTACAACATGAAGAAGGTCATTGCCAAAAGGAAGGTAAAAAGGAAAACAGCTGTGATTTGAGGCAGCACATACATAAAGAGTTAAACATAAAATAAATTTTAAAAAGTGTTATCATATTTTGGCGAATAACTTGATAATATAATGTTTAGAGCACAATAAGGAAGTCAGGACTGAAAGTAATATGTTATATTAGGCAAATCATTGCATCTGTTTAAGTCTTAAGTACACAAAATTTCCAAAACTCCACTGATAATTTTTATTTAAAGTTATCTTTTGAAAGCCTGTGATCTCTTTCCAGTTCTTGTTATTTTTTCCCATGGAACACATAAATAATGTAGATTTACTTAGCTTTATTTCCATCCTATTGTGTGTTTATATGTCAGCTGCCTTCAAGTTCATTTCCACTTCTACACTTCTAGGATCCTGAAATGTAAGTCCATTTTGAATTGACAGGGGAAAATATTGAGACAGTATAATGAAATAGTAATAATAATTATTACAATGACCTTAAAATTATTTTTATTGAGTATTTAGCATATGGCAGGAATTTATTCATGTATATTATATACTTGCATATATATGTGTGTGTGTGTGTTTATGTATGTGGGTAAGCACACAAATATCTCAATCTACCAATTTCATTAGGGGCGATGTGAAGTTACTATGATTGGAAGTGACTACTCATTTAGTGATTCTTTAGTAATAGAGAAAACAGTGTGTTTATTTTGGTTGTGAAAAGTTAGTAATAAACTGGAGAAGAGAGTGAAGAGGAAAAAGCAGCAGAAAGCGTCCCTGCTAAAAGGGGTCTGCACCATCTCTGAACACAGTGTTTCCATCATGATCAGAACTTGGAAAGCCCTCAGCTGCAGAGCTCAGTTGACAAAGCTTAGCTGTGTTACCATATTCCTGCTTGGAACTTCTACATCCTCAGCATATTGGTTTTAAGAACCTGTCTGTGTTACTTAGCTTGGTACTCTTAAAAATGGAAGAATGAATACTATTGACCTTCTCTTATTAATATGCCAATGAAATGATCTTAATCTGTGGAGTCATTCAATCTCTGGCCAAGACTAGCTAAGAAAGTATAATGCTGTTTTATTCGTGTGCTTCCATTGTCATGGAGTCAGAAGGAATTGAATAAATTGAGAAATGTGACAGAATGCTAAGCATAAAGTGAAAATAGAGGAGAAGCAAGCTTTGAAACAATCTAACGGGTTCAGATTATAACCGTAAAATAAGTTTCCATTTCACAGAATCAGGATTTGTTTTGTAATCACCCCTATAGCTAGCTTTTTAAAGCTATTTCTTTTCTGATGCCCCTTTTCTTCCTACTATGGCTTTTGAAATCAAGTCAAGACCTGCTGCGGTTTTTGAATTAAGATTCTTTTCCTGATAGTTAAGATACAAAACCTGAGGAGTAGTTTAAAAGTGCCATAGAACTGATTTTATTAAACACAGAACAGAATAAGTTAACTGAACAAAGATATACAAACATTAAAATAGAAAACAATAAATGTTTTAAAATGAAAACTTTAAAGCTTTTCTGAATGAAGTCTTTGGAAGTTGGGATTGTTGTTGTAATGCCATTTCAAACCAGTTATTGTGTCAAGGAATGTGCAGTTGTTAATTGAGACCCAGTAAGACATTTACAAATTGAAAATTCGGAGTTAATGGATAGCAACCTTCACCAAATAAGCTGTAGTAGCCAGGAGCCATTGCATATTTATATATTGTTATTTCTTATAATGTGTACCATATAGTACACATGGTTTGAAATAAAAAAAATGGCTTCATTCTTTTAATTCTCAGTGTACAATTGTAACAAAGCTGGTTTAAATTTAGTTTGTGTCCTTAGTCTCTACAATTCTTGAATTTATACCCACAAAAACACATAAAATATATGCTATATTACCAGTAAACTTTCTCACAATTAATCAAGAAAAACATTTTTGGGATTTTATATCAACTTTAGAATGTTACTGTTTATAGATCCATATGTTTGGAAAGTTCATTGCCAATGTTTAAATTGAACTCATATTAACAATCAAGACAATGATTTTATAACTTGGCTGCAGAATGAATTTTTCCCTTTTCTGTATTTGTTCGATATCTAAGAAAAAAATCATCATTAAAGCTTTTATACTGTGCAAGGTGGTTTATTTTGTGTTTTGAAACTGTATAAACATTCTGCTTTTTAAAAAATTTATCAGCCAAGTGGTGATAGCACACACCTTTAATCCCAACTCCCGGGAAGCAGAGGCAGGCAGATCTCTGTGGGTTCGAGGCCAGCCTGGTCTACAAGAGCTAGTTTCAGGACAAGCTTCAAAATGCTACAAGGAAACCCTGTCTCAAAAAAACCAAAATATAAAAAAAAAAATCTTAGTTAATGATGCACAGGACTATTCACTGAAACAACACACTTAATTTAAGAAACCAGTAGAGAAATGTTCAAAATAGAAATAAGATTTTCCTCTTAATTTTTAATAACAAGACAATACCCATATTTCTCCTTTCAAAACAAATAGCAGGACACTGGATGCTTATACCCTCCAAATGGACATTATATTGCATAAGCTTGGGCAGTTCACTTCATGAGTCACAACTGGCTTTTATGACAATTAAAAGTAATCAAACCAGGCTTCACCAGCTCATGCTGTAAATGGCGGGTGCTCTGTTTAGACACACAAGCCATTAAGCTTTTCTTTCAATTATAACAACCACTCAGATTAATATTTAAACTGTATCTCACCTAGCTGTTCAATAAACAATTACACTAAAGTAAGAGTTAGTTACACTAAAACACACTGATAAAACCTTTTACATTAAGGAGAGAAATCAATGAAGACTGACAAGATTATTTCATAATGTATTGTGAATATGTACTTACATTTCATCAAATTAAATAGGAAAATGAAAAGCCCAGATAATGAAAACTATAAACAACTCCTAAACAAAATGTCTTTGCCTGCTATGAAAGATAACTGTAATTGGGATATTTGTACATCTTTAAATTTAAAGACTATAGTATAAGCTTTATTGATAGCTGCAAATACTGTGTTTTTCTTAACCCTAATTGAGACAGCGTTTATTACATTTCCTGTTTTTCTACAGAAAACTCACTTCTGGTAGATTCAGCAAGTACTTTTGATACTTGATGCTTTCTTTCTTACGAAGATTGGAAATCATGAGGAACTGTTCAATAATTGCATCAATTAATAATATGGAATGTATATAATAAAGCAATTTTGCATTTACCTTCGATGTCAAATTATTCTTTACACCAAATACTTGTATTTGTATGCTTCAGAAAGTAAAGAAAGTTGAAGATTGAAAAGACTCAGTGCATAATTCATAAAGAGTTTATACTGATGAGTCCCAATAAGTCTTTTGGTCCTCTTTGTCTGGCTATTCATTGTGGGTGAAGATGAACTTGTGTTCATGTGTACCTGGAGGTCAGATGAAGCGTTTACGTGTTATTCCACAGGTACCATTCACTTTGTTTTTGTTTTTTACATCAACTTAGAATCTGTCTGCCCTTTCTTAGGAGATAGAGGTAGTTATCATGCTCTACATTCCTTCTTCAATGTGATCTCTGAGGATAAAAATCAATTCTGTTCCTTGCAAAGCAAGGGCTGTGCAGACTGAAGTCACTCCCCAGACTATTCATCTTAACAACACAAACACTTCTTTTGTTACTCAGATCTTTACCTAGTAGAATATTTTTGACAGAGAAACATGTAACGTACAAAAAGTATTTTGTACAGACATCACTTTTATCTATACTCTACTCATCTTTTACTGATAATTTAATGTCTAAATTGATTTGCATTTACCATTAAAAGAAAAAAAGAATGACAACCAGAACTAAAAGAGTTTTATTTTGGAAAAAATATCCTATTCAAGTAACAATTCACACTTCATATTGGTCAATTGTAATGTCTCAATTTTCAACATAAACTTTATTTTGCTTTCCATATTTTCTGCTTAGAAAAAAATGTTTATCAACTTATTTATCCTTTTAAAGAATGAATTCTTCATTATATTGACTTTCTATTTCAAATTCACCAACTTCAGATCTGACATATATACATATTTACTTCAATAATTTTTAGTTTTCCTTATTCATTTCTAAACATGAGGTAAAGTGACTACTCTTTTAATTTTTTGTTTATTTTATTATAGATGTTAATTGCTACCCACCTATGACATTTGTATTATTACTTATTTTCAGTAACGTTTTAGTGTATGGTATTTTTCTTTGTATTTATTTGGTGTATTAAGTTTTCCCCTTGACTACATCCTAGAATGACTTACAAGTTTACATGGCTTTGTACAGATCACATAATTTTACTTATTATTGACTTCCCCTTTATACTTACAATAGAAATATTGTTATGACCACATTTTTCAAATGTTCTGAACATAGGGAGCAGTGGATGATTCTGGGAAGTCTTCTGTGAGAATAAATGTGCATCTGTAGTTGGGAGAGCACTCTACTGTAACGTGCCTACTCACTTCTATTTGGTCTACATATTTTATCTCAGGGGGGTTAAGGAAAATGATACTCACACCAGAGAAAGATAGCAGCAGCAAACATGTAAAGGTAAAGCAGAAGTAAAATCCATTATCTGTGGTCTCACTGTCTTGCCTATCCAAGAATCATCCATCAGGGAGCTGCCTCCTGCAGGGTGGACACCTTGAGCTTCAATTGTCACCTGCTGCTCTTCTGATATGGTCATTGGCAAACAACCTCATTTAAAAATATTTTACTTATAGACTGAGATATCTTTCCAGATTCCAACAACCTCATTTTGAAGTGGAAACATGAATGTCTGGTTAGTTTTTTTTTTTCCCTCACAGCTTCTGTTTACAGTATTATGTGAGGGATGACTGCCACTTTTATGTGTTTAGTCTTAATATTTAATTAGTAAGGATTAAAATATATTTCTAAGCTATCAGTAATTCTTTTTGGAAATACTCTTAGTTTCACAAGGCATTTTATTGGGTTATTTGTTTTGTTTGTGTTTAAATTTTAAATTCTTTATATTGTAGACAATAATTAACCCTCAGATGACAGAAGCAACATTCTCATAGACCAACAGCACCTATAGTTACCTGCCCAAGGCCTGGAGAATCCAAACACAAATCTTTTTTTTTTTTTTTTTTTTTTTTTTTTTTGGTTTTTCGAGACAGGGTTTCTCTGTAGCTTTGGTGCCTGTCCTGGAACTAGCTCTTGTAGACCAGGCTGGCCTCGAACTCCCAGAGATCTGCCTGCCTCTGCCTCCCGAGTGCTGGGATTAAAAGCATGCACCACCACCGCCCGGCTCCAAACACAAATCTTGATGGGGATCATGTGTAGTAGAAGCTGCAGGTTGCGTTCCTGCCACCAGACTCCTGGCCGCCTGGCTAGCTTATGCCTGGAAATAACAACACACAAATTGTATTCATTTAAACACGGCTTGGCCCATTAGCTCTTGTCTCTTACTGGCTAACTCTCATATCTTGCTTTAACCCATATCTAATAATCTGTGTAGCACTACGAGGTGGTGTCTTACCAGGAAGATTTTAGTGTACGTCCATCTTGGGCTGGAGCTTCATCACATCTGACCCAGAGAGGAGAGGCATGGCGATTGCCTCACTTCCTCCCAGCATTCTGTTCTGTCCACTCCACCCACCTAAGGGCTGGCCTATCAAATGGGCCAAGGCAGTTTCTTTATTAACCAATGAAAGTAACTCCTCCATCAATCATGAAGACCAACCTAACTGAGGAGTCATTGACAACTATTATGGGGTGGGAGAGGAGAAACATCCTTCAATTCCCAGTAGATACTCCCACACTGTGTACATACAGGCAGCACTAAATAGAAACAGTGGGTCTGTGAAGAATATATGCTATTAGAAAGAAAAGATAGTAAGGGAAAATGGTAAAAGTGGAAAATGAAGATGTGGGGATATATTATATATTTATGCATGTGTAAAACTCCTTGTTTACTATGTTCTTTCATGATAAATCTCCATCATATTTGGTGATCATCTCTTTATTATTAATTTATTCATTCTTGTTTTAGCCTGCAATGCTTAATTTTCATTGTTAAGAGACTAGAAAAAAGCTTTTTTTTAAGTGCAGAAAAATTATATCCAATTAGTGTGAATGAAGATTATAACAGGATACTATATATGAAAGAGTTTAAAAGAAAGTGTTGCACAGAAATGTATAGGATGCATATTTTTTAATGAATAGCACCAGGGTTTCTCTGAAGAAAACATGCTCCCGAGCTGCTGGAAACAAGTAGGATGCGCAATCTCACCAAGCAGCTTCAGATGAACTGCTTCAGTGGATATTGCGTCTATCTGTGGTTTAAAGTGACAATCTGGAGTTATATGTATGGGATAATAATTTACAGTATTGTGTTCATTGTATGTATGGAGAAATGTTTTAAAGAATTGTCTCCACATGCCAGAACCAATTCGTTTAGCAGTTACACACACACACACACACACACACACACACACACAGGCTGACATTTTGTGTCCAAAGTTTGTGGATACTTGAAAAGTTTATCTCAGAAAGTAGAGCACAGGTTCCAGATTCAAATACAACTCATTTCTGTCAGCTAAGACAAAAAAAATGGTATGTAGGATGACTACAACCATGGACAGGCTGGTGATTTGAGATAAAAATAAAAAAAGAACATGCCTTCTTCTTCCTAAGGACTTTTATTATTTCAACAGAGAGACACATTATATGACTATCAGAGGGAAACAGGTTTTATAATACTTTTGGGGAAAAAAAAAGAGAAGCAGGTACCAAATAATTATGCTGATGTTTAAAAACAGAGTAAACTAAACCAGGTGTTAGCTACAGCATGACTGCCATCTTGGTGGCATGTAGCCAGGGTTTAATAACAGCATGATTGCCATCTCATGGCATGCGGATTTGAGTTTTAGGGTTACAATTTAAAGGAAATGAGTAATTATGACTTGAAATAATTTTCTTGGCTAGTTCTGAACCTCAAACTCCCCCTCTGTTTTCATTTAGGTTTTACACACCTTAAACTAAACAATGCATTAAATATTGTTCAATGTTTCCTCAAAGCTTTTAGAATCAAATGTTCACCAATCTGATAATGCAGCTCAGACATTTTCAGTACATGTTATTCCAAATATTTCAAGTCATCCTAAAAATGTTATACTAGTTCATTTTATTCATTAAGTATGCCACTAAATCATTGAATTCATCTAGTCTTATCTACAACATTTTCTTTGTATGAATTAATTCAATACCAAAATAGACTTTTTCTTTCCTATCTCTGTTACATTTCCTGTGCTGTTGTAAAATGACTCTTAAACTCTACTTTATAGACTATCACACCCCTGCTGAAAACTGTGACATACTGTGAAACTGGAAAGTTCTGAATACTTAAAACTTCTGCTTAACCAAAGAAAACAGTTTCACGCACAAATGCTCTTTAGGATGGGCTGTGTACTAAATAATTCATCTGGGGTTGATGTAACTGGAGGTTTCCTGACAGTTCCCAAATAACCACTATGAGGCTTTATATTAATTATAAACTACTTTTCCTATTAGCTGAAATTTATTATTAGCTAGTTCTTATAACTTAAATTATTTCATTTCTATTATTCTATATTTTACCATGAAACCTGTGACTTGTTACCTCAAATCTTGCTTCTCCAGTGGCTGCTGGTGTCTCCCACTCTCTGCCTTCTTTTTCCCCATTTCTTCTTGGACTTCCCTCCTAGCTATATTCTGCATGTAATATGCCAAAGTAGTTTATTTATTAACCAAAGGTAAAAAGACACACTCACTGCATATAGAAGGACATCCCACATTAAGTTGGAAATATTGTTAAGCAACCAATGTTATTATAAAAATGAAACCGAAGCAGTCAGAAGAAGGCAGGTTGGTAAGTGTTATTAAAGTGTTGGTGGGGATCTCATAAGTGTTTACATAATGTATACTAAATGTCTCATAAAATCCATTATGTGGAACACAAAGTCTGTGTCATACATGGTGTATCTGTGGTGAATGGAGGCTGACATTATTCCACTTCCCTGGCTGAGAAGATCATCACATAACAGTAGCCTGGGAAAATACCTAAATCAAACAGGCAAAATATTTCTATTGAGTTCACAGCACTGTTGCACCACTGAATGGTATAAAGTATTGACGGTAAATTCAGAACCATGTGTAATTAAGAGTGAAAGAGGTTATCAGACTTGGTGCAAGAAGCCTTAATCTATTGGGTCATCTCACTGGTCTGATAGGAGGAGCCTTTTTTACATAGCTGTGGGTGGTATACATTTATTCCGATATTTATTCCAATATCTTAGTCTTCATGTCATAGTTATATATCTGAATAGTGATTCAATAAAATTTCCCATAGTCTCCATTCATTGCCATGCACATTTTTTTTTTGTTGACAAACCATACTTTACATGATAGGGCTTCAGCAACATTGTCATATAAAAAGTATCTGTGTTAAAATGGACTTCTTAAAAACAGGCATTGGGGCGGTGATATGGAAGAGACTGGCTGGAGAAAGAAAAGTGGTCCTGTAAGTTGTCCTTTGACCTGTAGTCACTCACCCATAACTTTTTTGTATACACACACACACACACACACACACACACAGAGACACGCATGCACACACACACACACACACACGAAAAGATCTCATGGATAGACTGGGAGTGTAAGTGGGGATGGGAACAGGAGGGATCACATAGGGGAGGGGACAGAGGGAGGTTGTCCGCTGACCTGCAGTTACTCACCCATAGAATTTATGTACTCACACACACACATGGTGTGGGAGGTCCTTCTGTCGATGTGTTGCTTTTATTGGTTAATGAATAAGGAACTGCTTTGAGTTTATGGCAGGGAAGAACAGAAGTAGGCAGGGAAAGTTTGGCTGTATTCTGGGAGAAAGGAGGCAGAGTTAGAGAGACACCATGTACCTGCAGAAGATAGATGTGCTGAAAGTTTGCTGGTAGGTCATTACCTTCTGTTGATATACAGATTAATTGAAATGGGTTAAATTAATATGTAAGAGTTAGCCAATAAGAAACTATAGCTAATGGGCCAGTGATTTAATTTATACAGTTTCTGTTTGATTGGTCAGGATGTAATAATATAAAGAATGAATAAAATAAAATATAACTATATTTCCAAATATATATAATTAAAAATATAATGGCTTTTTTAAAATATAAAGAGGTTTCTTCGATAAAGTATGAATCAGATATGGAGGACATGTGGATTTGCACCTTATGCCTTTGAAAGCAAATGGTTTAAAGTGAAAATGGTTGTACTGAAAGGATAAAAGAAGAAAAATTGGATAACAGCTAAGTATGCTATTGGCAGCTAAGGAATCCTATTATAAGTAAAATAATATTTAAATCTTCTAATCATTTAACTACTGGAATGTCCTAATACTATCAGAAAGCTCTTCTTATCTCTCAAATGCCTTCACATTTGCTATGAATTTGTAAGAGCATTAAGGCTTCACTATCACCATAATTAGATGGACTAAAAAAAATAGTACCTCCTTATGTTGCCAATTCCTGATTATTCAGAGTGATGGCAGAAAGCCTCAGCATGGATTACTAAAACCTGGGGTCACTCATAGCAGATGAAAATTACCCAGAGCTCATTATGTCTATCCCATTGAAATATAAATGCCTCTATGAGCTTCAACAAAATTGCATTGATAGTTTAATAAACATTCTTCAGCCTATGTAGAGAATCTTGAAAAGGGAAAACATAAAACAAAATATATTAGCTACAAGTAAAATAAGCTGGTTATTCAAAGCCTCGGTGTAGTTGCTTAATATTGACCAAAGTCTGAGGAATATTGACATTGGAGTTTATAAGCCATGGAGGAGGGGAAGTACATGAACTCTGATTGCATTCACAGAGTAAAAGATCCACTTCAGGAAAACAAGCTTACATGACCTAAGAAGTTAAAACAAATATTAGAAAACTATTTCTATTTGATTCTATGCAATGTAGTAGCAATCTTCAGGCTGTATCACCAATTTATTTAAGTATACCTTGCACTTACTGACACCTGTCATGATGAAACACTGAGAAAATTTCTCTGCACATAAAATTGAGTAAAAAGATTTGCTTTCCATTTTTATAATTATTACAAATTTTGTAGTGTGCTAGTATTTATTGTATTAGATGCCTAAATCCTGAGTTAGTAAGGGACTCAAAACACATCTTTAAAATGCAATAAAATGCCAAAAATATGATACTCTTGAAGCCTCATTATATTCCAGATAATCATGCATTATAATAAAACTTGAGAAACTTTTAGTATATACTTATTAATCAAGTTTCCAAACATGTTGTGTATTTGTATGTGTAGCGTGCATATGTGTGCCTTTGTGTGTTTGCATATGTATGGACTCCTTCTGTGTTTGTGTTTCTGAATATGGAGGCCCAAGGTTGAACTACAATGACACACTCCTTGTTGAATTCAGAGCTCACATATTTGGCTAGTCTAGCTACCAAGTTTGCTCTGAGTTTTGCCCATATCCCCTCAAAGTTGATAAGATTACAAGCATGGCACCAAGCCCACCCAGCACATCAGTGTTTTGTAGAAACCCTGACTACAGTCCTCATATCTGTATGACAAGTTTGTTTCTGCTGTGCCAGTTCAATAGCCATTAATTTACAAATTTAATAATAAAAGTTGGAAACTGTTATATGCTGTACCAGTCTAGAATTATATATGAAAGTTGTATTTCTTCAATATGATTTCTCTAATAAAGAGTAACAAATCTTCCAATTAGGCTGCATCCATTGTAAACACATACAAGTATGTGTCTTTTATAAAACAATAGTGTCTTTCAACCTCCAGTAGCATAGGAATATTAAATTATGTACATTCCATGTGTGTTAATTTGAACATTTGATTATCTGGATGCTCTGCTATGTGTGATCAGGGAGCGTCTGGAAAATTCTTGAAAGTGGTGCAAAGACTGCCTTCTCTGTAGCTTGTGTAAATGCTCGTCAAAATAATACCTTAGTCACAAGCAAGCACTACTTCTGTTCCCAGGAAAAAGCTTAGTCTCTCGTTTCTCTTGACAGTGTGCAGACCTGGGTTCTTCAAAGCTTCTCCTCACAGCCAGAGCTGCAGCAAATGTCCACCTCACAGTTACACCCATGAGGAAGCTTCCACCTCTTGTGTCTGTGAAAAGGATTATTTCAGGAGGGAATCTGATCCGCCCACAATGGCATGCACAAGTAAGGAACCCTGTGGCTATTTGGTGGTGTTCCCTTTCACCAGTTTGTAGAAAAAGCATAATGGAGCCTGTTGTGTTTTATGAACAGGCCCCTCTAAAGTAGGCATGTTTCCCATTCACAGTGCAGGTCCTTTTCCACATTTTAAATTCCTTCGGTAAGCATTGAAAAATAAATGTCCTCTTATGATAAACTGTCAGAAGTATCCTTTTCCCTGACTTCAAATTCAACATCTGAGACACTAATAAACAATTCCTTTTATTTTGTGGTTTAATTTAGTATACTTGACTTCAGCAAATCTTTTTATCTTTTCACATCAGATTTGTTATATAATTCCTTTGAAGACAGTTTTCTGAACTTATAATTACACAACAAATCACAGCTTCAACAACTTCTAGCCTACATGACTAAGCTGTGGGGCTATCCAGACAGAGGTCATTTGCCAAAATATAAAGGCACAGTCCAAGAGCATGACAATCAAGGTGGCAAATCAGATGAGAACACTATATAAAGCCCAACTTTCAATCTAGTTTTTCATGCAACTGCAATGTGTCTTTTTAGTTAAAGTTATTGACCATTATAAAAGCTTTACGTGTGATCAAATAATCAGTGTAGATTATATATTAAGCACTCTTATCAGTATTTCTAGAACATAAATGCACATCTACCAAATTTTATATATATATGTATATATATATATATATATATTTAATTTTAATATATTTGTGGAAACCTAATGTGGCTATTTATATACTTAAAGATGGTTGGCTAACAAGGTTCCCCATCATTTTCTTGCTTGGTGACTATACTTGTAGATATTTTTCACTAGCAAAGTGTCTATAATAAGTGAGAAAAAGTAAGTATAAAGAAGAAAAGTGAATATATCTTTCTTCACAATGTGTACCACTTGTGGCCTGCCTTCACTTTATTTGTTAGTTGCCAGTTAACTATATGTACACTAAATAATGTTCATGAGACCATACATTTTTTATTGATCTATTGACAGAAAATAGTATTGATGACATTACATAAAATAATCACAAGTTGATTTTAAATAAATTTCAGTGGCTGAGTTTTATATATAACTGAAAAATCACTTTTTGTAAACCAAGGGTAATGATTTTGTTGACCAAATGATTAGTAGCTACAAAATACCTTCTCAATAAGTTAGAGTATTATATACACTTTTGTTGTGATAGTTTACTGGAATGATAAAATATTTTGTTACAGTGGAATTCAAGCAGTGTTTAATATTTAAGATGTAAGTTGTATCAAACAGCAAATGGGTGTATCAGAAGGACACACTAAAAATATGGTGTCAGATCATCCCTTACACTTCACGAAGGTTTGTATTTGTAGACTGATTTAACTGATCCAGCCATAGTTTACATTTTTACCATAAATATGAATGTACATTCTGTTTATTTTTCTTATTTGTGGACTCAAAGGGAAGGCTTTGATTTGGTGGTGAGAATTTCTTAACTCTCCTTTGGAATTAACGTACACAGATTTCACATTTTCTCCATCTTCCGCTCTGTGGATTTCTACTATTGTGTTCAAAGGAGTAACTGATAATTGTTTTTACTAGTATCACTTTGAGTGTGTGTGTCTGTTTTCATTTTGATTCAGAGTACCACAGCTGCTCATGATCCCCTCATGGCTTGCCTGAGTTTCAGAAGATCTTGAGCTTTGTTCTGCCATTGACATTTTGTACTTGTATTTATGATTGAAATTCCTTTTAAGATATAAATTCTGGGAACAGCGTTTTAGTAATCTATCAAACAAAACCAAGCAGAAAAAAAAGCCAAGAATCTGATGAATATACTTAAGCCAGGATTCCTTCTCTCAGCTATTCCATGGTCCATACACCTTAACGACTGTTAAGGCTGTGACGTGTTTTAGATGTAGGCTAAGTTGAATCCTTTAATTTTACTACTACTTTGTAGTATCACTTGAACTTTGTTTTCTTGGTGATGTGTGACCCACAGCTGTGGATGTGTTATTACCAGAGTTTTAAGTAAAAGAAGCCAGCCAGGCATACTTTTGTTGATTTAGAACAAAGAAACTAATGCAAGTAGAATTCAGTTGGTAGCAATCAATTGGAATTTGACATGCCTCAGGTCTGTTTCATCTTCTTTCTTAAATGTTAAGCCCATTTTTTTTTACCTGAAATTATACTACCTCTAAATTTTTCTATTAAATAATCCAAAGTCTGTAATAAATAATAATAATTTTATTCCTATCTCTAAATATATTTGTGGATTAAAAAGTGGCTGTTGAAATAGTAATGTGGAAGAATGAATGCATATAATACTTCCTAAGGTTCCGTGATGAGCATTTTGGGAATGCTTGAGGGAAGCAAGCTAAGACCTTAGATACAGAGTTGTTCTATTTAAATGTAGTTGTAAAACTGTCCTAAACACCAGTTCTCTTCTTAAATTACCTTTAAATATATTCATCAAAGATGGTGGGGTTACGTAAGGTTGAAATAAAACTTGAGACTTACATTTATTTGGAACACACACATATTAGACTAACTTAGAAAGATTAATTCATGTTTATAATTTATTCAAATAAAAGAAGACTCCATTTCACCACTATTAGGGACATGTACTGATGAGATCTTTGTCTGGCAGAGTTACTCACTTTGAAACTTACACAAAGACTAAGTCTCAAACAAACATAAGGGCAAGCTTGTTTGAGAACACATGATCACATAACATTTAAGGCTGACTAAAATTTAAATAATTAAACATTTAAAATTTTAACTTATAAAAATTCATTTTGTTTCCTCTTTGTACATGAATAATTAGGTTCTGAAACAGATAAAATGATATTGACTGTTGTTTTCATTTAGACGAGAAAGCTTTTAAGCAATCAAATCTGTCCATGTGTAAAAATGAAATGTGTGATAAAAAGTACATGAAATTAGAGAAGCTGTCCCTGTATTAGTCTAAGATGATGTATCTATTAGAGTATTTTAATTGCATGGTTTTTTTCTTATGGTGGTAAACGACAAGATTGAAAATATCCCATAACACCGAATGCTTTCTACTCACATTGCATCATCTTTACTAGAATTTCCAATGTCAGTTAAAATTCTGATGTTGAATTGGAGTGAAAGAACCCAGTTTCTAAACAGTGGTCTTGACCTTCTGCTTTTATCCCTGAGCTGTGTTCTCTCAGGAGAGCTTCAAATTCTGTTCATTTTCTATGCATCCAATTACTTTTCTGTAGAATCTATTGTCAAGAGCCTTCTAGAAAAAGTTCTCCTTTTACCAATGCTGTTGTTTAACAGAGACTTCATAGTTACTTCCAACTTTCAATGGGAAAGCATGTTATTCGATGAACAAAGACTTGGGTTTTTTTTTTGTGCAGTTTAGAAAGCTTTTAAGCAAACATAGTTACTATGTTTTTAAGCATAAACATGTATGTAACATTTCTATAAATACATAAATTTATTCTATAATTATGAACATCTAGTTTAATAAAAACATCTGATTCTATTAAATAAGTTTATACCAGAGCAAAAGTAAATGATGATTTTTATGTTGCATAAACACCATCATTTTCCTAAAATTTTAATTTTTAAAAATTATTATAAAATAGGGCATAAATATTAATTATAAATTTAGTTTTCTCCAGGCCAGGAATTAGTATGATAAAGGACACTAATGAATATCATCTTAAATATGTTTTCTCACTTTACTTTGCAAACCAGGACCCCCCTCAGCTCCTCGGAATGCCATCTCAAATGTTAATGAAACTAGTGTCTTTCTGGAGTGGATTCCGCCTGCTGACACTGGTGGAAGGAAAGATGTGTCATATTATATTGCATGCAAGAAGTGCAACTCCCATGCAGGGGTGTGTGAGGAGTGTGGAGATCATGTCAGGTACCTCCCCCAGCAAATCGGCCTGACAAATACCTCTGTCATGATGGTGGACCTTCTTGCTCACACAAACTATACCTTTGAAATTGGGGCAGTGAATGGAGTTTCCGACTTGAGCCCAGAGACTCAGCAGTGTGTGTCTGTAAATGTAACCACGAATCAAGCAGGTAAGTGTCATGTCCAACCCAACTATATGTTTTAGAATTCGTTCTTTCAATTGCATCCCTAGCCAGGACTTAGCAGACGAAGTCCTATGAGAGAATGTCCTCAGCTTGCAGAAGGTCAAGTCTTAAAAGAAACTATATTTCAAAGTTTAGTTTACCTTAAAAAGAATGTTTTTTAAGTGCAAACATCCATTGACAAAAAAACAAGAGAGGTATGTTTTAATGAATTATTTCATTAAACACACATTTCTGGAGTAATTCCTTTAATACCTATTACTTGTCATTTATATGATATATATAGTATGTTTTATGTTTCAAATCTACATTTTGTTGCTTTGTCAATGTCAAGAGTTCTTTTTAAAATTTGTTTGCATAGTATGCTTTATTTGTTGTTTTGTTTCTTGCTTTACAGCATAGCAACATTTTCTTTACAAGCGATAATAGTCATTTCTTTATTTTTTTCAATTGTATTCAAATATGCATCATTTTTTGCCACATCCACTTATAAAAATAGAATAATTGTTAGATGCTATAAAAACTCAAACCACATTTATTTTCAAGTTGCAATCTTGGAATTATAAAAATGTCAATGTTGGAGAGGGAGATACACAGGCCTGTTTGAGCTGAAGATTCCTTTGTTCTTCTGTTTGTGTTCTCCTTTACACTAACAAGCATGGAGTTCTGTGCTAAGACTTCAACTCATTGGGTGATCAAAAATCTCTCAGTATAAGAAAGCATTGAAATCTGTCCCTTGTCTTGCACATGACTGCGGTCATATTAACAATCACAAGTGTTCAATAATGTGAACTGTCATCTGTATTTGGATAAATGCAGACTATAATACTATAGCCTCAGGCTTCTGAGGTAAAATCTTTAACTCTCAACAATATTTGATTCTAAGATGAGCTACACAATATCATTTTGTAAATAATAAGAACTCACTGAGACGTTCTTCCTTGGGAGAAAACTTAGTGGTTTTCATTATCTTACCATCTTTATAAGATACTCCTTAGTGATAAGCTATATGAGAGAGTAACTTTATCATTTTACGGACATTACCAACAGCCAACAATATTTTGTAGTTTTCTGACTTACTGGCATCTTCTAAGTACAATGTTTGTGAATTCAACCTTCAATATGTAAAATGGCAAGGAAGTTATTAATACCCAGTAGCCATGTAATATCAATCCTGTAGTTAGTACTTTTTGTCATTAAAGGAGATATTTATGTCATTTATGTCTAGATGTCATAGTACCCACAATAAAATCACTTTAAACTTATCCCTTAAGTTTTAAACACTGTTTTTCCATGTAACAATATTTCTCTCAGGTACTTATTTAGATTTACTTATGACATTAACATTTTTCAGTTTTATCCTTTTACAAAATCTAGAATATATATAACTTAATATGTATTTAACAGTAATACTTTAAAACAAAATATTCTACTGAAATAATTTAATTTGAAAGTTTTTCTGCTCACAAAATATTGTACACATACTATAGCCTTGTAAATATATTTAATTATTTTGTTTAAATAATGGTTCAATGGCCATATTTAAACTAGGATTTAAAAATTCTAAAACATGCACATATATTTTAATACTAAATAATCAGCTATTTCTAAATAACATATCAAAATTATTACTCAATTTGTTAGTCGGGATTCTCTATAGTAATGAAAGTTAAGGAATGAATCTCTCTAAATAGAAAGAGAATTATTAGAATGACTTACAGGCTGTGGTCCAGCTAATCCAAGAATGGTTGTCTATGAATGGAACAAGTATCAAGTAGTTGTTCGGTCCAGAGGCTGGATGTCTCACCTTGTCTTCAGCATACGCTGGAATCTGGAAGACATGGGCTCCAATGCTAGTGAAGGAATAGACTTGCCAACAAGTTGGCAATGAGCAAAACTTTCCTTTATTCCAGGTACTTGTATAGGCTTCCAGCAAATGTCATGGTCCAGTTTAGAAGCAGGTCTTCCCACATCAATAGATCTGTATTGAAAGTGTGTCTTCCCACCTGAAAGATACATATTAGAAGCTGATTTTCCAACTTCAAATTAGGGAAACTATCCCTCACAGGTGTGCCCTACTTTTATGTCTTAGTTAATTCAAGATATAGTCAAATTGACAAAAAGAATATAGCTATCACTCTTGTTAATATTCAAAAGAACAGAATTTTACTTTCAATAGGTGAAAACTTTCAGTAAAAGATCTCTTATTTCATATGTGATTCTCAAGCCCTTAAACTCTTCAGACAGTCAGCAATGTATCTAAGGTTCTCTATAGTGTGGGAGCTTCATTTTCTGGATCTACTTCAGGCAATTATTTATGGACATCTTGAACCTACAGGAATTGAGGTTAACCTATAATTTAGTATTTAATAATTCCTCAATTCTCTCTTTCTCTAGAATATCTAGAAATAACCTAAAATGTGTAATTGAATCTAGAAGTATTAATGATGTACAATAAAGGATTATATTGCAAAGTATTCCATCAAGTTAAAGTGCTCTTCTAGTCAGCTAGAGGATTGTGTGGTACAATACCTTAAACAAGTAGGAAAAGTATTGAGAAGTCATCAATAAGCTGATTACTGAATGTGTATTCCTGAGATCTTGAAATTCTTGCTGGTACAGATCAGAAGACCTGTTATTCTAGTCCAGGCATGCAAGCTATCTGCATATTTTGCAGCTCAGCTTCCTCTGATTATTATGAGATTCATAGTTTCCTTACGCCCGATAAGATGCCATGGATCACATTTGCCTCTTCTCTCTTGAGCCTTAGAGCAATCAGGAAGTTATTTCAGCACAACTCAAATTATGTGTCATAAAATACAAATATCAGAAATTATGAAAGTTTCAAAAATTGTACTGACCTTTTATTTTTTCTTTGATGTTATGAAGAAAATATCTTATCGACCTTTCAGGAGATGCAATCAGTGCAATTGTATAGGGTTTTAACCAAATTGCATTTTAAGATTACTATTTGTGAGTCATCAAATTTATTTTCATTGGTAAATTAAGAAATCCGTGGTGGACCACATTTCATTTCATATTTATTAAATTAATTGATAAAGATTAAATGCCTGTGCCAGCTCCAAGGAGTAGTGCATAATCCACAGTCCCATATTTGTAGCATGCTGAATACAAAGTTTACATGCTTCTTTATTAGGAAAGCATAAAACTTAATCTCATACTTATTTCTTCATGACTTTTCAAATTTAATTATAGATTCATGGAAAAGTTATATTCTAGAAATATTTTGTCCCTGGTACTAACTAGATAATTGGTTCCCAGGAGTCAGATGGAATGTTGAACACATGGGATGATATTTGGGCCAAAGAGGATTGCTTTCTATTAGTAGTTACCCACCTAACAAGGGTGTGCATTTGATATGAAACAAATAGAGATGGGCACGGGAAGACTTCAGCAGACACATATATCAGAAAAGGCTAGCAATAAAGCTTTTAGTAGTTGAAGTAAAATTCCAGTCACTTAGATTCTTTTATTTATCCAATCATTCCAATACTAGGGATTTCACAAGTCTCGACATACATTTGTCTCATTTATTTAAAGGACAAGCAAATAAGTTTAACTGCTCCTGTAAACCAGGAATTTGTTGGGAAATACTTAGATTCTATTGTTGATATTAGTCCCCTCACTTGTGAAACATGAGATACTTGAAGACTCTATTAACACACCTTGATTATCTCAAGCTAATAAGCTAACTTAAATTTCCTTTCATAGCCATATATCATTTTGACACACTCAGCCCTTTACATAGTTTTTATATCTAACATATGTAGTGTGATTTTAATGAATAAATTGTTAATTTCATGAAGTGTTTTATGTGAGGTAGAACGTATGTAGAGATTATATGCCCCTACACTTATCAGAGAGTCATCTTCTAACTAGAAGACCCTTGCTACACTGGATGTCTTAGTAAGGGTTTCTATTTCTGAGGCAAAATACCATGACCAAACAGCAAGTTGGGGAGGAAAAGGTTTATATGGCTTACACTGTGACCCGCCCAGCGGGTCAATTATTCCAGGGTCCCGAAGAGGTGCTATCTGAAAAAGACATGGGTGGGAGACAGGAAGGAGACCAAGCAGAGTTTTTGTCAAGGTCCCACTTTATTAGCGGAATGGTTGTGGCTTATATAGCCCTTGAATGAGGAATTTGGCTTGGGATGGGGGGAAGGGGCATGTCAAGGACAGGGAGGGATCTTGCTGGGGCAGCAATGGTCAAGAGTCGACACACCTAGTGTTCTCTAAGGAAGCAGAATTGTTCCTTTTGTGATTCCAACCACAAACAATTCTCTAGATAGTTGGAATATGGGGCAGGTTCCGCCAACAGATGGCTCTCAAGATAGTTGGGTGTGGAGCGGGGTGTGCCAACAAACAGTTCTCAATACAGTTGGGGTGTGGGGCTCTCTGCTCTCCGCAAACTTACCAAGGACAATGGTTCCTGCTATAATCTTTGGGAAAATTGCTCCTGACATTTCACTTCATCATTATTGTTCATCACTAAAGGAAGTCAAGATAGGAATTCAAACAGGTGGCGTCCCAGTACAGAAAATGATGCAGAGGCCACGACACAGTGATGCTTACTGACTTGCTTCCAATTACTTGCTCAATCTACCTTATAGAACCCAGGACCAGAAGTCCAGGGATAGCACCACCTCTATGGGCTGAGTCCTCCCCCATTAATCAGTAAATAAAAATATACCTTACAGCTTGATTTCAAAGAGTGATTCCTCACCTGAGTTTTCTTCTATGATGACATTAGCTTGTGTCAGGTTGGCACACAAAACTATTCAGTACACTCTAGTACAACTAGTTGCTCACTTTTCTCTATTCAAATTTCTTTTAAAAGTCTGTTGTGAGCATCCCTACATGACTGAGAATAGTTCCTGTATTTGCATTTGCCTTCTCTTTCTCATAGCTAGCTGAGGCTGTGGGGAAGCGATGGCTAAAGACATCCCATTCAGGAATAAGTGTTTCAAGGTTTCTCATTCCATGAAATATTTTCAGTTGTGAACCTGAGCATTAGTTTTCATGAACTGCAAAACATAATAATCTCAGATGATGTCTGAGAGAGACAGTTAGCTATGGGTATAACAGAATTTCATTAGGAGTCATTTCATTGCTCTGTTCCTTTAAAATAACAATAGCACTTGATTTTCATATAGGCCTATAGACTATCCAGTCTTGGGCTTTTAGCTAGCCAGCATCTGGCATGAGTTACATATCATGGATTAGGTCTTAAATCCAACCAGATAGTGGTTGATTTCTCCTTCAACATTAGCTCCATTATCACAATATGTCAATCAGACATGTCACCATTATAGATCATACAACTTGTAATTTGGTTTCTCCTCTGGTAGTGTACAGAATAACTTCTAATTACCTTGAACAACACTTGGCAGGGATAAAGTATCTAGTTAGGGACTAGATATACTTCTCTATGTTCAATGAATCATATAAATATTACCTTTAGCAAGAATGATACAATCAATACTAAGTGCTCTGAATTTGCATTCTAATCATTTTACTATGGCCAAAATATTCTATAGCTATATCTGTTGTTTATTTACCATCATTTTCACTTACTATTGTCATATATTCACTTTATATTTTAATTATGTAGTTGTATTTTGTCAGCTCTATACATGTACGTAGTGTTACATTTTCGTTCTTTACACGCTCCCTTATTTCCTTCCTATCCTTACCAACCCCAGCCTTTTCTACACTATTTTATTTCTTCTTTCTATTTTGTGGTTCATTTAACTTAGTCAAGGCCATATGTCTGAGGATTGGATTGAAACAATCAACTGGAACATGGTGTGGTCACCAGGAGTTACAGTACTGAAACCAATGACCTCTAATTTTTCCTGAATCCATCCGAGGAAAATAGTTCAGCTTGAGGAGTGGAGGCCCTGAGCTATGCCCCCCAAAAAGCCCTAGTGTTGGCGGAAACATTCTTGATTCTTGTATAAACTCAGACAAGGTATGTAAAGAAGCTCTGAGTTTACGATTCGAATATTTGTCTGATCCAGATAAAAGCATTCCATAATCTTCTTGTCTTCCAGCTCCTTTATTCTCCCACCCATTTCACATGTCTCCTGCTGCATGCTTAGTTTTACAAAAGCCAGGCATAAGGTATAACTACTTTCTTCATTTTCTTTTTTAACATTATAATATTGACAAAATAATTGAGTATAGCTCTATAGAAGAGTTTGTAACAGTGGTTGATGGAATATTCTAGAGCCTCTCACTCAATTTTCTACTGCTCCAACAAAATAGCCAAGAAAATTAGCTTATGTGTGAAAAAGATAAGTTTTCCTCCCTGTGTAAAAAATCTCAGCTCATGACTGGATGAACAGAAGTGAGGCCTCTGTTGGCATCCCATGTGAGGAATAGAGTAGAGAAAACTATTCTCATTATCCAGGGAGCAGAGAGGCTGTGGAAGATGCATGGGCCCACAAGACGGTGCGTACTCATGGCCCGAATTACCCAAGGATCTGCTAACAGACCTCCATTTTTAAAAGTTCTACCATCCCCTGATATCATTAGTAGGCAAGCGAACTTGTTAACACAGGGGATTTTTCACATATTCAGTATTTACAGCTCACTTCCCAGTGTTTTCTGACATTATGGGTTTTAACTATTACTCATGATTTGTTGCTAACATACCTTCTCTTTTTTATTGTTTTTAATGAGCTCTTCATTTTTTCTTCACCCCCTCCCTTCCTCCCATCTCTCGTGATCCTCATACTCCCAATTTACTTAAGAAATCTTGTGTTTTTCAGCTTTCTATATAGATCCATGCTTGTCTTTCTTGCTAAAGTGACTTTTCACAAACTCCATAACCAGAATTTCTGATTCCATTCATAAAAAAAGGAATAAAAGTGTGCCACCTCAAGGCATAATCACAGAGCACAGGCAGACACACACAGACAGCCACAGACCAATTATACTGTATTCCCTTTTGTGACTCATCTGAGGAATGTCATCTGCCTGACAATCATCTGGGTACCAGTTCTAAGTTTGCTTTTAGATGCCAATTCTGGATGCAAACTTACTGTCATTCCACGTAAATGTGTTCTATTAAGTGTTTACTCTAAAGCCATCAAAGTCTGAGTTCAGAGTCAGCGCTTCTAGGTTATTGGGATGTTCAGTCATTCATCTCATTGGCATGCATCCTATGAACTTATTCGCACAAAGATGCATATTTCATATTTGTGATTGATACATTTATATTTGTTTCTAAATTCACTGTGATATGTCATTTGTCTTTTGTTACTAGTCCACCAGAACATGGTATTTAGAGCACTCTGAGTGGTCTGGTATCATGAAAATCTTTTTAGTGTACTATAAAGATGTGGTATAACAACACACTCATACACATAAAACCAGGCTTGTACCAAGCACACACAAGAGTCCTTCATGAGATTATAAATACAGTTTACTTAGAATACAAAATCATTTTTGCCAACTATATTTAAAATGTTTAATTTTTGTGTTTCTTCAAGTTGATTACTATGTATTCAAATAGCAACTCGTTATTAAGTACTTTCTGCTTTCATTGTACTCTGTTGGGTATACTATCGTGTATAATCTCCTAAACATTATGAAAAAAAAAGTAGTCAAAGACATCTTCAAACTTTAGAGGATTTTCGTTTCTTGTGAAATAGTTGAAAAATAAAATCTAATATAATTATGCATAGAGAGGCTGGAGAAATAAACAAGCAGTTGAGTATGTTCTTGCAGAAGACCCAGCTTTTGTTCATAGCACACATACTGTGCCTCACAACTATCTGTAATTCCAGTTCCTAGGGATTCAATAAATTTTTCTGACCTCTGAAAGCTAACAGACATGCACAAGGTGCACAAATACATGCAAACAAAAATA
The DNA here is from genome assembly GCA_963919715.1 of Microtus obscurus. Classification (NCBI taxonomy): domain Eukaryota; kingdom Metazoa; phylum Chordata; class Mammalia; order Rodentia; family Cricetidae; genus Microtus; species Microtus obscurus. The sequence continues at coordinate 753,769 of CAWTZC010000854.1, read as the reverse complement.
ATACTTGTAAAATAAACCAAAATATGAAAATAAATATTCTGCATTGAACTCCATAGCAATTGTATCAAGTGTTTTATCCTTTAGGGACAGGACTTAATTGTTGAGAGGTGAAGGGGCATAATGATGAATTATTTTAATTGTTTTTGTTGTTTTCTCTTTAAGTAGTTATTCCTTGTTTGAAGAGATCTTTGCTGCTGATGACCTCTGTGTTGAATGATTTGTTAACCAAAAATATGTCATAAAATCTATATCATAATATTACTTGGCTATTGGAACATTTTCAGTTACTTTGATATCAGAGATTGTGTAAATAATTGTCAGCCCTTTTGAAATATTGTTAGAATACAGAATAAGTAGCTTCTCTGGTTTGAAGTTTGATCTTAAAATATCAAAATTTTTTGTCACAACAGAAATCTTACTTCAAAGTCATGTGTCTTTAATACCAACACTTTGGAGTTAGTGGCAGGAAAATCTTTAATTTTTCAAGGGGAACCTGGTCTGCATAGTTAGAACCTGACTCAAGAAAAAAGAAGTCATTCATAGATGCTTTATTCTATAGATATGAAGTTATTTCTATTAAACAAAATATGTTTCCAGTGTGAGATTTTTTTAAAAATATTTTTGTTTCATTACTAAGAAGAGAAAGGAAGGTTTGTTGAATCTTGAGATCAGGTATGTCTGCACATATGACCTATACTGTAAATTGATGGTTAAATTGTCAGTTAAACAATGCCTTCATTTTAGACTTTTAGAAACAGTTAAATACAAACATAGTATTATTCCAACTATGAATTTTCTCTACTTAATTATATTTCATAGCTAATGTTTATGTTTCTCCCCACTAAAATTGTAGTAGCATTTGAAGAGAAATACACTCTGAGTTATGTGTCTTTAGTTTTATTTTTTTCATCAATATTGCATTCAGAATAACCTGCCTGTATTTACAGAAGTCTGTGAGTAATTGATTTTTTTTAACACAATTGAAGAGGGAACAATCACGGTTCAGCAAGCGTACTTTAAAAGAGTAAATTTTTAAGTATTTAAAAATTGTAATTGCCTGAAAATTAATAGTGAAGGTTTTTTTTTTCTTATCAAACATATATGGACAAATGATGCTTATTCTAATTGAAAAAAAACAAACTGAATTAATGCTATTTCCTAAAATGATGCTGACATCAATCCCCTTCAGAAAGAAATGAGACATGTTTCTGTGTGATTTATTTCCTTTTCCTTATGTCTGTAGAGGACTAAAAGTGTTAGCGCTTTGTACCTTAAAACCGGGACATCACACATGTAATATAAGGTACTTTTCAGCAAGCCTTATTTTCTGTTTTTATTATAAGGTTCTGCCATTATCTCCAATCTACCATCATTTATGCTCCTCCTGAAAATAAATCAACACTATGTGCCAATACACTACCTTAAACACAAAAGAAAAATTGTTATCTCCTTTTTCTGTTGTACTCATTAGCAGAAGAAAAATAATCATCTTACTAAATTTAGACAGTACTAAATCAGTTTACCTCAACTTCTCCATCGATGTCTTCAGCTCAAAATAATGCATACTTCTACAATGACTAACCACGAATACTTTAAAAAAAATAAATGGTATACGTCTTGTCAGGAAATTGCATCAAATTTGCAAATAGACTCCTGTTTAGCAGCAATCTGCTCTTTGATTTTCTTGCTTTTGTTTTACAAAGTGAGTGGTATTTATCATATCTAATCAGAATTTACCTGAAAATTCTTGATTATATAAAGTGTTTAAAATTACTTTAAAGATGTTGATAACAATAGTCTTAATTAAAGGAAAAGGAACTCATCACTATGCGTCAAGCTCAGAGTTTTCTGGAGACATTATAAGTAAATCTTTCAGCAAATATTCTAAACTCTTTCTGGTAAAGTTATAAATAGATGCAGAATCTGTCTGCTGCCACTGAAGCTGATCCCAATTCCAAGGAACTCTTACAGACTTCTTCTGTGGCTCAGACATCAGTTCTTCTGTTTATTCTCAGAGACTAATACATGTCAACATTTACTGATTCATATATAGTATTAATTTTAAATTTCTAGCTAGAATGTGTAGTGGTTTCTCTTCTTCCCTCTTTGCTTTCCTTTCTTTCTCACCTTTCTATCTTTTCCTTTCTATTTTGTCCCCTTTGTACATTCACAATGCTAGTAATGATGATTCTAGTTTCTCTCTCTCTCTCTCTTATTGTAATGTGCTGATCTAGGTTTGCCTTTATTTCTACTTTTATGTACCTTTGTGAGTTCACTGGCTCTACTTACATTCTTTGCATTTCCTGTTTAATCTCTTTCCTTCTGTACCTGTTTTGCTTTCTATGTAATGTAACATACTGAATCTTTGAGACAGGATACGACAATTGACTAATCTGACTGTGTTTGCATTCTCTTAAGTATCTGGTGATCAGCAGCTGGTCTATTTTAGGAATGACTTTTGATGGGATAAGTGAGTTTTCTTCTTTGTGGCCTTTCAACCTAGAGCAAACTGGTCCATGCGTGTCCCTTGTTAGAGTCAGGTCTGTGCTCAGATTAGTTGCTTTCTAGTAGCAGAAACAAGTCAAAAGATGGGTCACTGTCAAATTTGAAGGAATGAAGGTACTCTATCCTAGTGAGAGGAACAATAAAATGTGGTATTGTCAGGTAATGTTTGGGAATTTCCATATTATCCAAAGAGCCTAATTGTTTTGCGTCAAAGTGCAGCTATAATTCAATGCTTTTCCACTTACTCCATTGTCAACAGCTTAATCCAAATAACCATTATTTCCTAATGAGAAACTCCAATAGAATGATCTCCTAGTTTATCTCCCTAATTTCCCTTTAGATTACTGAATTTTTTTTTTCAGCATAACAGCCAAAGAGACTCCGAAATAGATTACTGGACATGTCCACTAGTCTCCAATGACTCTTAAAGCCATTGTCATACAGGACTTGAACATTTATCTCATCATTTCAGTAAGTTACTGAGTTGCAGGATACACTTGTGATTTACAGCTTACCTTACTTTTCAGAGGTGTACCAGTCACAGGCAGGATATTCATACTTGCCTGTATTTCTACTTAGAGCTGGTTTTCCTAAAGTATATATATATATATCACTAGCTTGGTATCGTGATGTATTTTATACAAATATAATTTCAAAATTTTTTCCTGAGTACTCTGTGTATGAACCTATGGATTTGCATTTGTGTCACCTTTCCTAGATTTTCAAACATTTCCTGTTCTATCACATACCATTATCACAACAGACATTGACAGCATGGGAAACATCCTTCTTTGACATGTCACCCAGAGTTTCGGTAAAATGAGCTCCTACGTAGTTAATACCCAAAATTTTAACATGGCTTCCTGAAAGAAGCTGTGTTGTCATAGAATATGAGAGAATAGCTTCTTTAGATTTTTTCTTTTTACTTCATTGTATGCATATGTTTCATATTTTGCTCATATGAATGTTTACCTCATCTCTCTAGCTATAGTTTTAGCTCCTTTAGGAGATTATGCATATGCTACTAATGGCTCAGTCCTCAATGGTTAATAAGGTTATTATGTTATAGGGTTCTACTTGCTTTTTGTCATCATAAGTGTGAGGTATCAAATTAAACTGTGTGTGGGAGGACCCACTAAGTTGGGAGCAAGGTTTCAGAACATACTTTGCATCACCGTGGGGGAAAGAATGGTAAAAGCCTAGTTGTTAGTCATTGTGTTGTCTGGATTCCTCACAGAGTGACTATTCTAGGAGACAGAAAATGATGGAAGCAAGTTTGTGCTCTTGCTCACGAGGTCACCTTTCAGTTACAGACCTCTGCCATCCGACCCATTCTTCTTAAGGATCCATAACCTCCCCAAATAGTACAAACAGCTGGGAATCCAATGTTTAGACATATGAGACTGCAGGGACATTTCACATCCAAGCCACAACACGTAGGTACTCAGTACATCATTAAAACTGTAATAATTTCAAATTCATGAAAAAGTCTGTATGTAATCTAATCATGAAGCTCTAAAATGGTATTAACTCATTGATTGAAAACTTATGACTCTTGACGCTGCTATTAATTCTCCTAACCATTAATTTATCTAAATGAAACTTGGTTTTCTAGGTAGAGCTATCCTAACATTCTCTACATCTCTCTTTGCTTACAACCTCTACATTTAAAGTAATTCTGTTTAATTTCCTCTTAAAATGCAGAAGCTGTATTTCATCAAGAGTACTTTGTTCAACCTTACTGTTAAGTTAATTCTTGAGTTATTGCATAAAAATCAATTTTAGGTATGACTATCAAAGCTTCTGTCTTTTTGATTCTTTTAAAATTGTGCAAGTTATTATCTTTTTAGCTTAGGTTAATTGAGTGCCTAAAAATAAAAGTGGCCGAAGATCCTTTGTTGTATCATCAGTACCTTAGGGCAGATTTAATATGCCCTCTTTCTCTTTCATAATTTCTTGTCATGCCATTCATTCTAAATTGGTTCTGTATAGAAAATTACATAGAAAAATAATCTATATATGGAAAAGATAATTAGCTCAGATATTTGCTTTGTCAAACAAATAAAATCTAGTCCCATCAGTGCATGTTCTTAGAACATTTGTGTGTGTGTGTGTGTGTGTGTGTGTGTGTGTTTGTATAAAATTTTCTTTAGTATATTCTTGGAGGTCTTTCAAATATTCTGATCATCAACTAACTTTAAGGAATTTTAAATTCTAAGGGAATGTTTCTTCTGTATTTTATAATATCATTTTTATTTTGAAGAATTCCACACATACATACAATAGGTTTTGATTATCTTTACCTCCAAGTTCCATCCACTTCCCAATTCCCCAACTTAATTTCTTCCTTATTATTGTTTTATTTTGATTCCTTTATATCTCACTGAGTCCAGATTGTGCTACCTATCTACTCACGGCCGCAAAGCTATCTCCTAGGGCATGATCCATGACCCTACAAGGAGTCACATCCGTTAAGAAAACTGAACTTCCTTTGGAAGTCATAAGCTGTCACTAGGTCCTCATCAGGGCATGGTCTGATGAGCCACTTTCTAGTCCTTTCTAAAAATGATAAGTGGCTTGATTTAAACTCTCACTCTTAAGAACTTTCTGAGCTTTCTTCCATTTGGTCCCTGAGACTTGGTGGAGGATTTTTATATTGACATCCTATTTGGGGCTGAGCACTCTATAATCACTTAGGTTAAAACTTTGATCATATATGTATGTATCTGCTTTAATGCCATCCACTGTACAAAGAGCCTTCTATGACAAGTTCTGCAGGCTTCACTCATCAAAGGCCAGAGAGGTAAAAAATTATAGTGCAGTTTAAAACTATATCCAATTGGCAAATTATTGATTGTAGGATCACCCCTGGGGTCTGTGTGCTCCACAAACGTAGGTTCTTATCCAGATTTGTAGTATCAGACATGAATTTATGCTTATAGAGCAATGGTTCTCAACCTCTGGGTCCTGAGTCTTTTGAGAGTCACATATCACTTATCCTGCATACCAGATATTTATGTTATGATTCACAACATAACGAAATACAGTTGTGGGTAAGCAATGAAATAATTTTGTGGTTGAGGTCACCACAACGTGAGGAACTGTTGTGGGTCACAGTGCTAGAAAAGTGGAGAACCACTACTGTAGATCATCCTAAAATTGGTGCAACAGTTTTACCATGGACATAATCTTTGCAGTATGGCCATTACTGTAGTGCACACAGTTCACTCCTGGGTTAGAGTGTTGATGAATGAATGTTTTCCCTCTCTTTGGTGCTTGTGTAATACCTTTCCGTACTGTGAAAGTAGCCAGCAGGGAAGAAAGTGTTGCATTTTTATGGTGTTATGAAATCACATGGAATGACTGATAAATGATTTAAACTTAAAGGTTAAAAATTTCTTAAAAAGTATTCCAAATTAAATCAGGACACATTTTCAGTAGTTTGCTAAATTTCTTATGTATGCATTAAATAATTTTGAAGATAGCATTCCTTAATGTTTTTCTCCACCTCAAAATCTATGACAAGTAAAAATATATTGTGTCCCAAAATTCTCTACCTTTTGGTAAGAAGAGTAATGTTTGTGAAAAGTAAATTCAAGAGAATAAGCTTTAGAATATTTGTATATTATTTACTTCATAAGTAATATAAATAGATATATTTACATAAAGCAGGTAAAAAGTATTTTTCAAAGGCTATGCAGTGATAAGACTCTATGCTACAGCACTTACAAAACCCTAGCTTGTTGTTGCTGCAATTCAACTTGATTCTTTTTTGTTTATAGTCAATGACTGTCATATATTTTTATTTAAAACAATCTTTTCCCATTTTATATACCAATCTCAGTTTCCACTCCCTCCCCTCTTCCCATTCTCACACCTTACCTGGCCTCATCCCTCCCCAACAACACATCCCCTCCTCAGTTAGAGTAAAACTTCCCATGACCAATCAACAAAGTCTGGTTTATCATTTTGAGGCAGGACCAAGGTCCTCATCCCTATGTCTACCAAAGACAATGGGGATCAAAAAGCCAGTTCAATAACAAGAGGTAAGTCCTAGTCCCACCTAGCCCCACAGACTGCCCCAGCACTCAGCTATCATCCACATGCAGAGGGCCTAGTTTGGTCCTATGAGGGTTTCCCTGATGGCAGTCCAGAGTCTTCCATCAGATGCTGGACGAAGGTTCTATGATGACAGTTAAAAAAAGAAAAGAGATATCTTGATTGAGGGAGCCATTATGGGGTAGCAAGAAACCTGGTACTAGGGTAATTCTCAGTAATCCACAAAAGGAAGACCCCAGCTAAGAACCTAAGCAATAGTGGAGAGGGTATCTGAACTGACCTTCTTCTATAACTTGATTGACGACTATCCTAATTGGTATCATAGAACCTTCAGTCTATTATTTTGAAAAGACTTTGAAGATATTACTATGTTTCTTATAACTTTTATAGAATCACTTTCAAAACCACATGATTGTTATATTTATGCAACTAAAATCAAATTTACAAAAAATGTATTTTGTTTATGTCACCGACTGTACCTTATGAACTATGTCACCTGTGCCAGGTAGCTTCCCAGCTACATGTTGCCTGAGACAAAGAGTACACTTTGGAATCACAAAGGATCACACCTAAGCAAACATAAGTGGTAGAGGTTGCCCATCCTCACTTAAAGAAAGGTCACTGTTGCTACTTCAGTAGCTTCAGTAACTAGCAAGCTCTATCAACTGACCATTGGAAATATTTTAAAATATGTTCTCATAGCTGTTCAGTATCATTTTATGTTCTCAAAATTGGATTTACCAACCACAAATTTCTTTGGATTCCCAATAGTCTTTATTTATTAATTTTTTAATACAGAAATAAAGATTTCTGCTTAAATAGCCAGTTCCAGGGATAAAAACACTAAGTGAAGGAAAAATGTGATTTTTTTTTTAATTAAAACTTTCATGCAATTCTGTTTATATTGGATTTCTATGTGTTTTTGTGTGCTTGTGTTCCTGTGGTGGTAGGGTGTCAGAGGTAAACAGATATGTATTCCTTTATCAGTTTTTGCCTGTTTTTCATCATCATCATCAGTAGTAGCAGTACTAATATTTGATACATACTCTCTCACAGAACTTCAAATGGTAGATTCACTTAGACAGACTATCCAACAAGCTCCTTGGATCCTTCTGTATTTTCTCATCAGCACCGGGGTTACTGCCACATAATAGAGTCCTTGTTTTTGTTTATGATTGGGACTCATTTTATAACTCTATCTACTTAAATTATGCATAGAGATTTTCAAATAATGTTTTATTAATTCTTTGATAATTTTATAGAATATATTTTGATCATATCCATCCCTATCACCATTTCCTCCAAAATTCACCCCAGACCTACACATCCAAAATTTTGTTCTGTCTTTCTCCTCCTTAAGTCCTTTGATTCCATTCATGTTGGCTAGCTACTCTTGGGTGAAGGTCTGTGCTGGAGTGTGGTGGATATTCCAGAGGTCTCACCAATAAACAGAAGTGACGCCCCCCCCCCAACAGCTATCAAATACTGCAGGTCCTCGCTTGTTACTCACCTCCCCTCCTCTGAGACATTTTCTTTCTAGAGCTTTCATAGGTCTTGCTCATACTGGCACAATACCTGTGGTTTCATATATGCAATAGAGCTGTTGTGTTCAGGAAAAAAAGTTTCCTTGAGGTCATCTTTTGCTGAAGCACTTTGGATGCTCATAATATTTCTGCTTCCTGGAGATCCCTGAATCTTGGGGATAGCAGTGTGACATAGGTATCCCTTGTAAGGAGGACTGCTCTGAAGTCTCGTGGTTACTACATCCTTGCTAATTATGAATCTTGTGTTAATTGCCATCTGCTACAAGAGCAAGCATCTCTGCTAAGGCTCACGAGATCAGCTGATCTATAAGTATACCGAAAGTCATTAGCATTCATTTTAATGCTATATCTCTTTAGCAGAATTGTAATGGTAGATTTCCCCCAAGTCTTATCACTTATCTAGCCACAGCTTCTTGCCTTTGTTGACACTGCCAGGTAGGAGCTCCACTTTGAGGAGCAGGACTCAAAACCAATCCAAAAGTGGTTGTTTATTTCCATAGATCTTATGTTACTATTGCCCTAGGGAGCAGATCCTGCCAGGAAAGATGTTATTGTAGCTCACAGAGTGAGGACCAAGTGTGATGGATTATCAGTCCTCTACTCTGGAAGTGTAAGAGAAACTTCCAGCACTATGAAAGATAGCTATGAAAGTAGGGACGGAGCTTTCAAATCAAGACCTATTTGATTTCTCCATGTTTCAACTTGAGCAATGATTTCGAATTACTCATGGCATGGTAATTAGAATCCCAGAGTTGGAAGGCTGAGAGTGGTGGATTGTGTGTTTGAGTCCAGCCTAGTAACACTAAAAGACCCTTTTCTCAAAAACTGAGTAACTAACTAACTAACATATGATATAGAGATATGATAAATAAATAAAATCAATTAAGATAGTTATTGTATAGCTAGAATAGATAACTCAGAATTTGAATTCAGGCATTTTTGCTTGAACTATATCACATTAACTACCAGAACTATATTTATATTCTGAAGAGAAGTCAGAGATCATTTATTATCTATGCAGAAAAAACAAACAACCTTCTTGCTTGTCCATGAATATGTATGTGTGTACTTACTTCCTTATCGACATGTCTTTCAGTCTGTCTGCTTCCTATCACATGTGTCTGCATTTGATTTCTTCAACAATATACATTTGACATGTTCTGCTTGACCAAGTGCACAATTATTCAGTGTCAGCCCTAGCCTGTCACTGTATCTGAACACTTTATTTGAGCTAAGTTAATGATAGCTTCTCATTGCAATGATTCATATTTTGTTTATTTTTACAATTTACTCACACTGCCATTTACATTTTAAAAGCTGAGCTGGCAGGATGAATGAATTGTGTCTCGCTGTTGTGCTTCTCATGAAATTCTACTATACTCATAAAGTGCATTGTTTTGTGTAAGGTTTGTATACCTTTAATGAAGATCATGGCATTGCTGGAAAGCTTAGATAGTTTGGTTCAAAGTCTTTTATTTTATTCCTTTGCTATCCTGCTCTTTGGTGGCACAGTTCAGGGAAGCTTTGTGGGAGGTAATTAGTAAAAAAACAAATAAAAGTTTTAAAAATAACAGAAAAGTACAAAGACATGCTTTTTAAATCTGTCTCATGTTCGGTAAACAGCTTATCAAAAATCTTGGAAGTCCCATAAAAGACCTGTAACATATATTGCCGTTTGTAATAATAAACTTGCTATATTTTGATAATATAGTGACATAACTATAAATAAATACATTCATGAAGGACAGCTGAATTATATAGATAAACAGAAATGCAATATTAAATCATAAGTGGTGGAGCTATCTGTTCCCACCTCACGCAATCCTGGTTTTAGACATGCATGTGAGATTCCCAGAGCACCTCTCATACTGATTGTTGGCTAGTTATTATCCAAGGGGAAAAGAACCACAATTTTACACTTCAGAGATATGCTCGATCACTAAGGAACTGTTTGTAATTTAAATGTGAACACAGTTACCATGTAAATACCCAGGTTTGTTGCATTTGTTTCCAGTGCTTATGGGTGTCTTCTTTATAACACTGTTGACAAAATCCTGACTTTTATGAAGTGGCTTATTAGGAAATTCAAAAGAAAAGAGATCCCAAATGTATTTCCTTAATAAAAGTTAACATTATGTAATCTACTCCTCAGGCCCTTGTCTTTCAACTCAAATGCACACAAATGAACATTCATTCCATATGAATGTACACAGACGGCTACATTTAATTTCCATCATTATTCTTGTGTTTAATGAAAGAAAACACACATTCAGTTTAGCTAAAAGTGTCAGGTAACTACAAATATTTGTAAGGAACATTTACAAATGTTATGAACAGAGATTTCTCATTTTTATCTATCAATCTGATCATAAAGACTTTTACAATATTGTATTAAAAGTACCTGCCAATTATATGATATATTTAATAATATTTTTTGTTTTTTTTTTCGGTATTCCTTATGGTTGTGCAACTTGAAATTTATTGTTATAGCATAGTTCCAGAGTAGTGCGTAATAATTATGAAAAATTTATGTTCAATACTTTTTCTTATGTATTACGTATTTATTTAAATATAGAACTCTATGTGTACCAAAATATAATTCTTCAAAAGGATAGCTTTGGTAAAGCTGAAACTCAAAAAAAAAAAAAAACCTGGAAACTGTTAGATACTAAAATTCATGTTTAGAAATAGAAATTTAGTATAAATATTCTTTTGATACTCCATAGTAATAGAATTTTGAATAGCTTGACACATTTATTTATTTCAATACTTAGTATTCCTAAATACACTTTTGTTAGCAGAGTATATATTCACAAACATAATTTTAAAATAAAATTTGGTGATTTATTTTTAAGACAGTATTACAGAAACTAACTGGAAGTAAAAAGCAAAAATACATTATGATGAGATTCACAGATAATTTTTTATAGATCACAGATTATTTTGAGACATGGCTCAAACGTGCTTACCAATGTAAGACATTAGTTCTGTCTGTTCAGCTTTCTCCTTGACTTTTGTTTAGTATGTCAGCCAAGTGCTTTTTGCAAGATTGAGTGACTCAATATTTTAGAAACAATAAATCTATCATTTTCTTCAATTATTTTTTTTTACTTTGTTGAGATTGAAACATAGTCTGTCTTTGATTTCATTTATAAAACTTTGGAACTCTATGAACATTTCTGAACATTAAGAAAGGTTAATAAAGTAACTGAAGAGAAACTGAAAATGCAGAGACAAATATGTATGTTTATGAAATATTTGTAAAATAACCATCTTTTTTAAAAAAAAAAACAAAATAACCTTCTTAAGCACCATGAATCCTGATATACTATATTCATTTCTGTTACTATTTAAGAATAGGAGTCTGAGATTGGAAGATAAGTATTCTACAATCAAATCTTCTTAAAATGGCATGAAATAGAAGGACCTCTTACCTAACATCTGTATTAGAAATGGTATCTTAAGGCCCAGTCTGTGGTTAAAAATTTCAAGGTAAAACTGACTAACAAAACTTACAAATAATTAAATAATACATGTGAAAACTCTTAAAGAGCATTTTATGATGCAGTGTATGTCCATACTCGGTGGCTCACAATTGCCACTGACTCCAGCTCCAAGATATCTGTAAGTTCTGAAAGAAAATGCACGCCTCCAAGGAGAATTATTGGGTCTCTTTGCACAAATCAAAAGTTAGGAGAATGTATGTAAGTTAAATGACCCCTTTCTCCATCTGTTTTGTTAGAAAAATGAATGTGACGTGTACATTTTTGGTTTAAAAAAAAAGTACAAGTAGCTTATTGAAATATCCATTTTTCCCTTCTCCAATAACTATTTTTGTATATTTAAAAGGCTGGCTTAGGTCAGCATTTCTGTCTGTCCTTTTATTGGTTGTGCTGACTTTGATTATGCTCTGATGAAACAATAATATTTATTATGCATGTGGTATTTACTGCTGCAATGAGACAGTAAATGAACACCTGGGGTTATACATTTTCAGGGACTGGGCAATTTAATCAGATAGAAAGGAAGAAAGTAATGACTTCATGTATATCAACTTGCCTCTTTGGCTTAAAAGGAAAATAAAATATTCACATATTAATAATCAACTCTAAGAATGTGGATAAGTGACATATTACTGATCAACTCAAAGGAGTGTGTGCACATGGGTGTGTTTTCATGTGGTTTATCCTCTCATGGGTGTTATTTTGAATCATTTTGACTAAAATAATATTTTTATGCTCCCTTTATGTTGATTAAAAAATTAATTAAACCTTTCTAAGTCCTTTAATTAAGTGGCTTTCTTCAAGCTTTGCTGTCATAAATTAAGCAGCTTATGAGATTCATTTACATATGAAAATCATGTGACACACTAATCATATTACCATTTTATCAGCAATTCTAAATGAAATTCATACCTTTCCTTTTTATTGGTCTTTGACAAAATGGACCGTATAGAGCCATTACACATCATGCTTAGAAATATGCACATTGGGCTGATGAAATGGCTAAGTCCATCGAGGGCCTGCTGCACAAACATAAAGAACTAAGTTCAGTTCTCAAAATCCATATGAAATACACAGGACATCAGGAACCTCCCTTGTAGCCCAAGAAGAATATTTCAGAGAAAAGAAGTATCCAGCTAACCTAACCTATTCACAGGAGACCCTAGACACTGAAAGTTCCAGGTGCATAAATAATGCATGAGGATTATGGTAGTAGCATTCTTTAAGTCTAGCAAATAGGAAACAGAGACAAGCAAATTCTATGAGTTTCTGATAGGATGATATTCATAGAGAGTTCCAGGGCTGCAACAAAAGAAAATACACAAAAAAACAAACAGCAGATGTTCAAAGCCAGCAAGGTATTCACACTTCATGAAAGGACTCAAAGTTGTCTTTAGGCATCTCAATGAGTCCTGTATGTGTATAGATACAAATGCACTTGCACACATGAAAAAAACCAATATCTTTAAGTGATAGTTTATTTTGCAAAGTGATTAATTTCCAAGAAAGGGAAGAAAACATAAAAATAGAATAAAAAACGATTCAGAAATAAACCACCGAAACTGGTGCAGAAAAGAACTGATGTGACTAAGAAGAGTTTTCTTTTGCTGACTTCTGGGAGGTTGCTATTGTGGTCTTCCTAGACTGTTCAGTTTAATCACTGTCAGAATTTACCTTGATTACCGCCATGGCAAGTAAATTTGCAGATTTTTTTTTCATACTGGTTCAACCTTCTCTTCTACCCTTTCATTTCTACTCACAATTGTCCGCTTGGAGGCTTCTACTGCCCAGGAGTGGGTAAAGAATAACATGCTTGTCAATGGTTCTGAATCTGGTCTTTACTTAAAATTATAAGCAAAACATTTTTCTTTCTCTCTTTTTTTTTTAAATAGATTCTTCTTTCATACAATACATACTGACCACAGTTTCCCCTCCTCCCACTCAACCTAGCACCATTCCCACCTCCCCTTCCTAAGAGATTCCCCGTCCCTCCTTTTCAAGTGAGCAGGGCTTCGAAACAACTTGAAAACAACCAAATACAACTAAACAAGCACAGTAAGACAAGCTCTCACATCAATACTGGGCAAGACAACCTTTTCAAATTGATATAAAAATAAAGATATGTGTTTAGTAGGTAGGGCATGCATAAGAAATGAGTTTGTTATGCAGATTTTAGTTATTTGAGACTGCACTTTTAATCATCTAAATAAGTCATTGTAATATACAAATCTTTTGTGTTCATACTTTTTTTTTGATTAAACTCAGAAACAGGAACACATTTTGTAAACTGCTCCTCAGTATTTTTCGAAAATGCTTAGTGTTTTGTTTATTATAAGAAGTTTCTGACTGCTCTGGTAGACTTCTACTAGTCACTAACTGTGAAAATTTGTGATGAATGTCCTCCACAACTCTAGAAAAATATACTAAGTCACAGGAAGGACATGTGTGCTCTGTATCTGTTGGTGTGTAATCTGAGTAAATTAATTTATGAAATGAAATGTAGATGACGGTCCACTAATAAGCTGGAAGAAACATAGTAATTATAATTTAATTTTACCGAGAGAGAGAGAGAGAGAGAGAGAGAGAGAGAGAGAGAGAGAGAGAAGACTGATCCAAGGTGGAAAATAGATGTAATACAATGTTCTAATACTTTACAGCAGGTTAGAATCTAAGAGACTATCTGTAACCCATTTTCTACAAGTAACAAAGAAAGAGATAGTTTACAGTTTTAATGCACATTGTCCAAACGTTGCTGTAGTCTGTGCTTAGAAACTATAAAATTAAGTTATTCTGTTATCTGTTTACCCAGATAAGCTGTAACATGTTCAATTGTGATGATTCATTATGTAATTAATATTCAGGAAACAGAGGCAAGAGAATCATTGATCACCAGTTGAAGGCTAGCCTCCAGTTATTGCAAAACATTGTTTCTGAAAACAAAAAGGGCACACTGGGCACTATTTTATAAAGCTTTGTTTTCAAACATTCTTTTAAAAAAATGTCCATTTTGAACTGTATAATGTATGATCATTTCCTCTAGGTTATTAGTTTTAATTTCTTGTTAAAGCTCAAGTCAGACCAATCTCAAGCACGGAGAAAGGAGCTGGTCAGAGTGTCCTACTCCTATCTGTGGAGCTGATGACTGTTGGGAGAGGGAGATCAGATTGTTTTAAGAGTGTAGCCACTGATGTGTTGACTATGCACAGAGGGAAGGCCACACATCTGAGAATATAAGGACCGTACACAATGAACTTGAAGGATAGATGAAAACAAAACAAAAGCTGGATAAGTAGGATAGGAGGTATGGATCTGTGAGGAGTGGAGAAAGGAGTGATATGATGGAAAGACCAGGTACAAAGTTTCAAAACCATAAAAGAATGTACTTAAAACTGTGACCTTCAGCAGGAAACTTCAGATACATTATACATTTTAACATTTAAAGTAAATGTGGCACAGCGGGTGAGATGACTCAGTGGATAAGTATCCATGTTACTTTTCCCTAGGATGTAAATTTGGGTCCTAGCTCTCACCTCTGATAACTCACAAGGGCCTGTGACTCCAGTCTAGGGCATCTACACTGCCTTCTGGCCTCCCTGGGCACATCCACAAGCCTTGCGTAAACCAGACAGTGACACTCATGCAAACACATAAACAAAATAAATAAGTTAAACATAAGTATTAAGAACATTTTTATCTTAAATGCCTTCTAATTTTCAGAATATGTACATTAACATATTTGGTATAAACACAAAATCTTCCTAGAAAAAATTCTTAATTACTATATTTTAAAGAATTGTATAAACAAAATATCGATTACACATTTTACCTTTAGCCTCCCAATTCAGAAATCACCAAGACAGCCTAAAATAACTTTGAGACACACAGTCTCAATGATAGCCTTGCAAATGAAAGTTGCGTGTACATGAAACTGTAGAAAACAAGTCATTTTATTTTCCAGCCTAGTTCATTCTCTTATGATTCTAAGATACTACACCAGATATATTGCCTTGCTGACACTCAAAGGATAACTTAAAGGGGTGAAACATGTTTTACGTAACAAAGTAACATGTCTATGAGATAGTTAAAGGATAAAACGGAGCTAGTTAAACGAGATAGGAAAAGCAGCTTCCTGGCACCTCACTTTGAAAGCAAACTCGAAATTTATATCGTTAGAAACCAATTATGAGTGAGTGCATCCCATGTTCATCTTTTTGGGTCTGGGTTACCTCACTCAGGATAGTGTTTTCTATTTCCATCCATTTGCATGCAAAATTCAAGATGTCATTGTTTTTTACTGCTGAGTAGTAATCTAATATGTCACCACTTTCTGTCTCTTTAAAGACAGGATGTATATTTTATAAAACATTCACTTCCTTTTATAACTCTCTATAATCTTTGTCTTTTTCACCCAAGCCTACATACATTTTATAAGCACATTGTGTCTTGATTAGAGATCTATTATGTCTTAATCTGTCCTATTGTGTATCTGTAATCCTTTTCTGTCCTAGTGAGATTTTTAAATGGAAGCAGCTTGGTCACAGCAGCCTGGGTCCTGGCTCTGCCTCCCTTTGAATTTCAAAATGGTGGAAATCCCATAATTGCCAGCTCTGGGACTGCCAGATAGGAAAACATTCCTTATTTAAACAGAAAAGGGGAGGTGATACGGGATTCCCCTCTGTATGCTGTGAATACCATTGGTTAATAAAGAAACTGTTTTAGGCCTGTGATAGGGTAGAAAAGAGTTAGGTGGGAAAAACTAAATTGAATGCTGGAAGAAAGTAGGTGGAGTCAGGGAGAAGCCATGAAGCTGTCTCTGGGGAGAGACACACTGGAACCTTGCCAGTGGGACACGATAAAATATAAAATAATGGAAATGGGTTAAATTAAGATGAAAAAGGTAGCTAATAAGAAGTTAGAGCTAATAGGTCAAGCAGTGATTTAATTCAACAGTTTCTGTGTGGTGTATTCAGGAGTCTGGGCAGCAAGAAAATGAATAAGCAGTCTCCTAATATAATAAAGTTTTGACAAATTTGTTTATTTTCTCAAAACATCAGATATTTAATGTATTTAAAGAAAACTAACATCTTCTTCAGAGGTATTAAAATTGTTTTTAATAAAATTTTATGTAAAGAAACAGCAATTTTATTTTATAACTAATAAATACAGCCTTCAGAATTAAACTCCTGTAAGTTAAAATTCTAATTTTATAAAAATCCCAACAACCACATGGTGGCTCATAACCATCTGTAATGGGGTCTGGTGCCCTCTTCTGGCCTACAGGCATACATGCAGATAGAATACTGTATACATAATAAATAAATAAATATTTAAAAAAATCTCATACTCATACACTAAATCAGTTATGAGTAGCATAATCTGTTATTTTTATTGAAATCATAATGTTACACTCTCATTTTCTAATAAAAATATTTTGAATACATTGTTTTAGTATCTTTTCCATCTCACAACAATATCTACTTAAAGACCATTATCATGAATTAACTATTCACTTAAACGTTTAATGCCCAAAACATTGTTTCCATATAAGCCAAGTGACATTTTGAAGACAAAAACACTTTTAAATTTCAAGTTTATAATATACTAGCTAGCCTTAAAGAAATTTAAATTATTTAATGTAATTGGTTATGCTAATGTAATTGACCCTTACTTTCCTCATTATACTCACAGTTTGAGGTGACATTGTATATCATTAAAGACTTCAAATATACACCACATTGCTACACACACACACACACACACACACACACACACACACACACACACACACACACACACACCATTGTTATTCTGTCTTTGATGACATGTTTATCCACGATCTGTTGCATGGAAAAATCACAGTACATTTAAACATGTTTGTTTATGTATCATTTTGTTATAAATTGTTTTATTCCCTTAGTTCAGAATAGATAGTCAAATAGGGGTTCCCATAACATATTATCTTAACCTTAACTGACATTTTGAAACCCATTCTTTATGGTGGGATGCCTTGCTCTGCCTTTATTCTAGGGCAGGGGTGGGGTGAGGTGGGTGGAAGGGACTCGGGCCTGCCTCAACTCCATGTGCCATGTTTTGTTGGTTCCTCAATGGGAGGTCTTACCCTTTCTGAGGAGTAGATTGGGGGTTGTTTGGGGAATGTGAAAAGGTGTAAGAGGAGGGGAGGTAAGGAGAACTGTGTTAGTATATAAAATGAATAAAACATTTAAAATAAAAATAAATTAATATGTAAAAATAGAAATGCATGGGGTAAATAAATTAATAAATGGCTGAATAAACAAGCATATTTCTGATTGTCCATGATAATTTTCTACCACAAGTTGGTATACACTAGTAGATAGTATATAATTATTCTCCATACTAAACCAAAGCTGGCTATATTATTATACTTAAAATTCATAAATAAAAGAAATTTTAAATAATCACATCTATATTCATTGAAGAAACTTGTTAGTAATGTCAGAATTGTTATATTATCAAAAATGTTGTGAATATGTCCCAGTTGCTATCATAAAACACCCTGGCAACTCACTTGCTAGAGGAAGGCTCACAATTCACAGTACAGTCCATCATGGTAAGGATGTCCAGTCAATCATGATATGTTGAATTAGCTATCATATAACTCACCTAATAAGAATGATAGAATAATGAGCATTTTCATGCTACTCAGTTTACTTTTTTCACTCATGTGCCTAAAATTGTAGTCAGGGAATAGTGACACTCATAATGGGTGGATTTAATTGAGATAATCCCTCGCAGGACTGCTCAGTGACTCATCTCCCAGGCAATCTTAGATCTTGTCAGCTTCACAGTTGACGTTAATCCCTACAGTATTTGACAAAACTTGCTTTAATAATAACATAGGTAATACTTATGTGTCTGCGTAGACAAAGAGATACTACTTGTGACACTCCTGCTGAATCCAAGAGACATAGTAATGTCCTGGAAGAAGAATGTGCAAAGAAGATAGCATGTATTTATTGTTAAATTAATGTGAAGTCAATGTTTAATACAACAGAGATACTATATTCTAAATTGTGGCAGCATTTCTATTCTTTCAAACAATAGGAAAAGCAAAGAAGAAAATCTGTGGCCTTACCCCCAGGGCAGTACTGATCTGGGTTTGTAGTAGTTTCTTGAAGCACGGTCATTTCAACCAAGAGTATTATTCTGTAACAGAAAATTAATTATTATGCTAATTTAAGTGATTCGTGTCAGGGGTATAATCTGTCAAGGAGAAAGTCATTGAGTAACTTCATAGCCCCCTAATCTGTAGAAGAATATGCTCCCATTTGACAAGAGGACTAACTTCTTCCATGTGCTCAAGCGGAAGCTGGAGGACACAGATATTCTGCTTAATGTGGCAAAGTGAAAACTGCTTGTGATGGGAGATGGGAAATGTGCATTTGTCGTGTATTAATGCTTTGCTTTTATGCTTAATTCTGTAAAGACCAACTAAAAATTCCATGTGCAAGGCAGCAGTTCCAAATGTATTTATCTTCCCTATAGCAAATTTCCTTCAGCATTCACGATCTCGCTGTTATCGTCACTACCCAGACAGCTATGTGATCAATTAAACTTCCACACAGAGCTACAGTATCTGAAGGTTTGCCACTCACGTCTTTTTACACTAACTTCTTCAGTCTGGACATGGCAATGCTTTTCACACTGCTTTTTTATGGTTTTGATTACTAAAATCTTGGTCTATACTGTTATAAAGTATATAAATACATGAAGCATATTAATAAAAAAATCTGTAGTATTTCAATAATCTTTAAATAATTTCAAAATGCTGGTTTGAACAATCTAATACGTTAATTAGCTCACTAAACTCATCTAAAGTATGTATCTTAGACAGAAGGGTATGGCAAAAATAGACACTTGCAGAGTAACTGGAAGATTTCCAGTAAGCACAAAGAAAAATAATTAGAAAGTTGCTGTATCCAGCTCTTATCAAAGCTGTGACTGATTTTGTTTTTATTTTATTGGTTTACTAAGATCACCTGGCATCAATGACTATGCAAGCAAATCTACTGATGTATTTATACAGACCATCTGTATAATAAACATTTAGAGACAGAAGAACTACAGCTTTAAAGGAACAAAGTTCACATTACCAAAATTAAGCATGAAGAACAAGTCATTAGGTGTTTTTTTAAAAAAAAAACAGTTATGATGTGACAATATCTGTCAAAAAGGAAAAGAAATATGCAACAACATAAGATCAGCCCAGAAAACATCCCAAAGAGTAACATTCTTCAGACTGAACAGGTTATGTTTAGGTGTGTGTGAGTGTGTGTATATGTGTATGTATGTGTGTGAGTATGTATGTGTGTGAGTGTGTATGTGTGTGTGTAAAACAATAGTTTTAAAATATGCAGTTATTTGTAAGAGAAGAAATACGGGCCAGTGTGTGTGTGTTTGCAAAGAGAAAAAAGAACACAGAAATGATGTGATTATGTTATAATCAATAAGTTGAAAACAAAAAAGAATAAATATTGCTTATTATTTCTTTGATGAGCTAAAAGGGCAGATTCAATAGTACCACAGTTGGGAGAACAATAAAAGCATTTAAAACTAAAAAACACTTTCAATAGCTATAAGAAAAGCTCGTCACGTTAAAATATAACAGTGAAGAGCAGAGCCCATCACTTCCCTTAACTACCTGAGCCAAGCTCGTGGAAACTCATGAGCTGTAGACTGACAGCCAAGGAGTTTCCCGGGTACTGAACTAGACCTTCCATATGTGGGAGACAGTGGTGAAGCTTGGACTATCTGAGGGACCCCAGGCAGTGGGACCAGGATCTAGCCCTGATGGATGAGCTAGCTTGTTGGAGCCCATTTCCTATGGTGGGGTGCTATGTTCAGCCTCAATGTAGGGAGAAGGGCTTGGTCTTGACCAACTTTGTTGACGTCCCATGGGATCCCTTACCCATTGGGAGGAGCGGATGGTGGAGGCCTGAGGGGTAGAGATGGGAGGCTAGAGGAGGGTTGGTATGGAGAACTATGGTTGTAATGTAAAATAAAGAGGAAAAGATGCTCATCAAGTTGAAATGCTAACAGTGAGAGCAGAGACCCTCTCTTCATCTATCTGAACTTAAGTTTTCTCCTTTGGAAAGAAAATAACACAGTATCCATATAGAGCAACCAGCTCTATAAATATCCTCAGATGAGTACAATGGACTGGAGAAGCATGGAGTAAATGAGTTTTGGTTTCCTTTTTTTTTTCTACTCAAACTTTATTACAATTTAAATAATTCTATCTAAATGGACATGTGCTATCTTCAGTAGGAATCTCTTATTAGGTAACACTCCATAATTGGTCCAGGATAGATACTGCAAGTATGGCATCTGCAACCCTTTAACAACTTAAAAGGTGCAGCTGCCTAGATTTTATAGAAGTTACTTAGCTCAGGAGAAATAGCATCTGATATCAGCTCAGCTATGCAGTGTTCTAAGAATTCTCTTTCACTGTAATAAATAGCTTTATCACTTAGTTGAAACCTTAGATATATCATTGGTTATATATGTAGTTTTACTAATTAAGCCTCTAATGCAATAGCTAACACTCTCTTCCTAATCAGTGCCCACTTGTTGATTTTTGTTTGTCTGTCTGTTTTCTTGTGTTTTGGCTGAATATTTTCACATAATAACACCCTGTAGGATATGCTAAGAGGCGTGAGGATCACATTCTTTGTTTACTGTCATAGTACAAGGCGAAGCTGTTTGAATCCTGCACATCTGCCTGGTTACCCCTCCTCTTGCTAAATAAGTAAGCCAAAAGGCTGGAAACAACAGAAACATATTAAATGACGACATGCCTTCCTTGTCTATTGCTAGGAAATCTACTTACAATGGCTTTGCAGGACTAGATCTGAGTCCCAGCAATGTGTCTTCTTCCCCCCATGGCTTCCTATAGAGTTCACAAAAGGAATCAATAAAGTGGAAGACAGAAATGGGTAGAGGGAAAATTGGTCTTCCTATTTGTTGCTGTTGCAGGCATTTCTGCCCTGATAATTTCTCTCAGCACAGCAGCAGGCTGTGGCAACCTCCATCTTCTTAGACATTCCAACAACCAACTTCATTGCCCTCAGAGACCTTCAGGCTCCCAAAACAGCAGCTGCAACAAGGCTTCTTGGTTGTGACATCATTCCTCTCTTCCCAATCTTTGATCTCACAAATGAGAGTTACCCACTACAGTTGTTTCACTGGATATAGCAGTATTTTCTAATGGTGTAATTTAGTACTGAACCATCAGTATTAACAACTTTGTGATAAGTCCAGAATAATTGCTAGAAAAATGACCAATTTTGTACACTCAGAAACCTTCTACATTTTAGAAAAACATGAAAAACTTGCTTAATATAATTCAGATAGAGAATTGCTATGTGGGAATGGGCTTTTAGGAAGTAATGAATCGCAGACACATCTGTGAAGTACATGTTTCAGTCTAGACAAGTTGTAAATAACTAGGGCAAGCCACAGGATACTACAGCTCGACCTGCTCAGCCTCTGTACCCAATGTTTCTGATTTGCGCTTTTAAAAAGCAAGTCTCTGAGGTATTTGAGGTTTCCAGCATTATTCTTTGAAAGGAACTGTTGGAGAATACCGCTTGTTCAAACAGAAACTTTAAAGGGTTTCCAACTTGTGAAGTCCACTGTGTAAATGATTGTGATCTGGTCAACTTAGTAGAGATCTGAGACCTGACAGTTGTCATTCCCAGTGTCGGCAGTGGCTATGAGAGTAGCAGCAAGTCACTTGCCCTTCTGTGCATTTCAAGTTCATCTTTTCAGGATGCTTCTGACACCTGACAGACATTCCATACCATGGAATGACTATAGATTTATTGTTGCATTAACAAAATGGGCAAATTAAAAATTATGATAATTTTTATCAAAATTCAAGGTTTAAAATGCAATATAGAGCATAAGGATGCTGAGCACATTTGAATTCCTGAATGTCTATGGATTCTTATATATGTATATGGATGTTTTATATACACAGAAACTCTCATAGGTGCACACATCATTGCTTTTACAAACATATTTATAATCCATATAACATAGACATAATTAATAATTTTTTGAGGTCAGGCAGTATCTTATATTCTCCAACTTACTGTAATGAAATAATACAGCCGGGGAACATAAACAATAGAAATGCATTTTCTCATTTCTGGGTCTGTACACCCAAGACTAATTTGATTCTAGATTTTATTCCAGGCATACAGAAAACTTTCTTCTGTCTGAATCTTTACTGACTCCTCTTTGATTTATTCATGCAGACAGAGAAAAATAAATCACTTTTTGTTCCTCTTTTCCTGTAAGGTCACTAATCATATCATGAAAGCCCAAGATTTCACTTAATCCATCCTATCCATCTATTTATGGCCTTACCATCGAATACCATTACAAACAGTAATGTATTTCAAAACCTTCGATTTTACAAATAATATATAGAAATACTCATTATCTAATGTCCTTAATAAAATATGTTTCATTTTATCCACAAGAAAAATTGATTTCATATTTATGAGACATCTGTGGTTTTATTCAGTTTTAATTGTTCTATGCCATTAATTTTAGTATTGGGATATTAAACTGTCTTGAAAGAAATAATACTATACCTTGAGTTATTAAAAAAATCATTATACAGGGCTTTTGGAGATAGCCTAGTTATGCAAATATGAGAACCTGACTTTGGACTCCCATAGCCTAGGCATAATAGCTTGCTTTAGGAGGTTGCAACTGTATCCCCAGTGTTATTAGGGTAGAAACTGGTGAGTTTCTGGAACTCACTGGCTAGCTCTGGGTTAAGTTAAGAGACCCTGTTGGAAAACTAATAAGGCAGCAGGGAATTACCATCAACCTCTGGCCTCCTCATTTGTGTGCTGATTGCACACAATGGCATGCTTGTGAATATACACACAGAACACATACATATGTCTACTAGTAAGAAAATGTATACTGTAAAACATTACCCATTTAAAAATTGCTAAGATTCTTCTATTGCACAGTAAATTTATTGCTTAGAATTTTTGTGAATGATAACTTTAGAAACATGGGTTTTGGAGTAGTTCATAGTCAAATGACATCTGATTGAACAGTAAACACAGGTGAAGATGGGGGAAACCTACAGAAATCTTAACCGTCTTTGTTTGCACTGTGCTTGAAGTGTTAAAAATGTGCAGCACCTCTACATTCTCTCTGCTTCCTTCTGAAAATACTAGCACATTCAGAGAATGATGGATCACAAGAAATGGTTCTGGTGACTATAAGATCTCTCTGACTCACTCCTCAGCCCTTCTTCCAATACACTGCAGAACACTACTCAACATATGTTACTCCATTTTCAAAAACTTTCAGATCTCTGCTATGCTGATGTCAAATACTTTTAAAATGGATCAGTGCATATAGCAGAAAACAGGACTTAACATGGATGTTGCTAAAAATTAATGACACATGCATGGAAAGATGTCAGAAAGATTGTATTTAATTGTAATGCTTATTACTTTATAATAAGCAGATAACTATATCATAACATGATATGACTAGAAATAAGTCTTTGTGTTTACTGGTGTTTGTGACAAATCAATATTTTCTATGATCCTATTTTTTCCATATACTTTTCCCAAAAATCTATAGGCATATTTAATTTTACATGCAGATTTAGTCAAGCTCCAATTTTCCTATAGTATTATTTTCTTATAATCTTAACTTCCTCCATACATTTATTGAATAGACTTTCTAATAAATTAATAGAAAACAAGGTATGGCTTTTTATTTTAATTAATAATATCTATATTATATTTTCAATATTTTTCCATGTTATTGTTTCCAAACTTAGTAACATATTACTTTTAAGTAAAATAATTACCTAATTTTAGAATCAGCATTCCTTTTTATTTAAACTTATGTATAGTTTTCATGGCAACATTAAAAATGTTAAAATGTCTGATGATATTAAGGAATTTAGCCAATATGCTCTAAAAACATCAAGCGGTTTATTTTGCTTGAATCAGACATATTGATATAAAAATAAAGACATGTATTTAGTAGGTAGGGCATGCGTAAGAAATGAGTTTGTTATGCTGATATTAGTTCTTTTAGACTACACTTTTATAATCTAAATAAGTCGTTGTAATATACAAATCTTGCCTTTTGTGTTCATACTTTTTATGATTAAACTCAGAAACAGGAACACGTTTAGTAAACTGTTCTCAATTTTTTTCTAAAATGCTTAGTGTTTTGTTTATTATGAGAAGTTTCTGACTGTTCTGGTAGACTCTACTAGTCACTAACTGTAAAGATTTGCGATGAATATTCTCCACAACTCTAAGCTACAGGAAGGACATGTGTACTCTGTATCTGTTAGTGTGTAATCCGAGTAAATTAATTTATGAAATGAAATATAGATGATGGTCCACTAATAAGGTAGAAGAAACATAGTAATCACAATTAAATTAAAGAGAGAGAGAGAGAGAGAGAGAGAGAGAGACTGATACCACACTCTTGTGTGTTGTTTCTAGGAAAATGTGTACAATTTTAAATTTTAAAATTCAATGATAAGTATTTTATTCACTAATATATAAATTTTGATAAATCACTTTAAATTAGTGAAAAAATAGCAAACCTTCATGTTTGGGAATGGACACTGATAAACCTGCTTTAAAAGTTTTTTTTTTAAGCTTTATAGCGTTGATCTCAGTCTCCAAGACTAATAAAATCCTGATTTACAGAAAACCTGATGCTTAAAACAATTATAATTTTGCACATCATGAATTTGAGAACTAGAGCAGGGGATATAGGAGGCCTTGGAAGTGTGAAAAGAGATATAAAATTATGTGAATATAGTAGTCATGTAGGAAATTCTCAAAAACATTAAGAGCAGAACAATACTTTAAGTTCTTTAGTTTGGAGGACTTTTAAATATCAATCTAAGATGTCATGCAGAAGTGATTTGACACTTATATAATGTATTCAGAGCTTGTGAAACAGCAAAATTCTACTGTGATTTTAGTAATAAGATTATAATTCTAATACTTATCAAAAATATTTTGACTAGTTTTCTTCTCTGTTGATTGGATCGTTTTCATTAGACACATGTATGCATCTTCTTCAGCTACAGTGGGAGCATATGAAGACAAATGAGCCCACTTGCTGTATTCAAGAGTTTCTTAGTGTAGGTGGCACAGTCTCACCAGAAAGATCAAGATTTCTTTTTTAATTTATTATTTTTTTAATTTCTGTAACTTGTATTTTGATCATATTCCTTTCCCTCATGCAAGTTCTAGCAAATTACAACACACCCAAGGCCATGTTCTTTCTCTTAAAAAAAAAATAAAATGAGATAAAAAAAAAGGCCTTCTTACTATAATGGGACGTATACTGCTTATCCATATATTCTGTACAACACTGCCATTCCTCTTCGACCTGGGAGGCCAGAAGAGGACATCAATCTTTTCAAATTGAAGTTACAGATGACTGAGACACTACATGGGTTTTGGGAATCCAACCTGGGACCTCTTAACTGCGTAACTTAAGCCAGCACTCTTAACTGCTGAGGCTTCTCTCCAGCCCCTCAAGAGTTTTTATTAAAATATTAGAAAGTAAAATTTGAGCTTAACTATCTGCAAATAAATCTGTAACTTCTATAAATTATGTTATAGCATAAATGATAAACTTTTATTCATATTTTTGTAAATATGAATACAAATTTCTGTACCAGTAGAACAAAATTATACATTGTACACTATGGAAACATTCTGTGACAAATATATATCTCTTAGATTTAAAATGGTTCTGTATAATGTCAGTTAAAAAAAATAAGAAGCTAACATAAAACGCAAGCATTCAATGAGATTTCTCACCACTTGGAGAATGTGTGACATGTTTCACTGTAATTAGTCCCAGGGTAAGTGCAGAGGAATTAAACATCTGATAACATTGCTAATTTGGAACAGAATGTTACGATTTGGCTTTCTTCTGGGCCTTAATAGGTTGTCCAGCTGTAATCATTTATCTTCTATTTCTCTAGTTCCCAGTTATTGCTAGCAATTTTCCGATTGAAATATATATTTGATAGTTTGGGATGTTTGTGTGCACTGCTGTTAAAAACTATTCATTTCTCCCTGGCTGTTCTGCAGACAGAAAGTCTAATTTGTGTGTATCTGTTTCTGCTACAATTTAAATTTCTCAGCAGATGACCTCAAGAGGACACCTTTAGTAAAAGCCCTCAATATGGATATTATATTGGAAATCAATCTTGGCTTTTTAAAAAATTGATAGATACATGATGGTTTATTGTAACAATTATCGGTGTGGTTACCTTTAAAAAAATCCTGCTCTATATCCTCAATATCACAGAAAATTGAGAAAAGAAATTACAAAGTTTGTCCTTATATATGGAGCATTAATTTTGTTTTACAAAATGTTAAATTGTAATGCTTTATAGTATGGAGACTCTGTGGTAATTTAAAATTAAATTAGAAATTTTACTTTATAGCTTGTTTGATTTTTAGTAGCTTATCTCTGTTTAACAAGATGTTAGATAATATAGATTTTAGAGTAGAGATTACCTATTTCTTAGGACCATAAACTCTGGGAGTATTGATTTCTGCAAGGAGTACTGATTTTCCACATATAAAATAAGTTGGCATGCCACATAATTGCTGTTTAGCTTTGACAAAACAATTTTTACGCTGTATGCAAAACCATATTCTTACAAGCAACCCTGTTTTCAAACTTGCCATGTTATTAGTGAGGTATAACTCTATTTTATTTTTAAAAGACTTATTCTGTTTCTCATAAACTACAGTGAGAAAATTAAGATTAAGTAGTCATTGACACTGAAGCTGCTTTGTTTTTTTTTAATCAAAGTTTTTTGTTAAATTTATTAAAAATTCTATTATAGAGTAACAATAAGTGTTTAATGTAAACAAATTAAAGGATAATTTATTTGGTGTGGAGTAAATCTTGCTATTAAAAAAGAGGCAGATTGTCACTTTGCATCTTGTTATAGCTATCTCAAGGATGTAACTTCACCCAAAAGTAAAGAGGGTCTGAATGCATATGTGTAATGACTGAAATGATATTTAATTTAAATCAAATAGAAAGAGAAGCATACATTCAAAATGTTAAAGATAGGGTTATTTCACACAAGTTAAATTCAAATAGAGGAAATGGAAAAATAGTTCAGCAGTTATAAATAATGGGATTTATAAATACTGTATTCAATTCCTAGCACCCACATGCTGCCTCATAACCAACTGTAACCAAACTCAAGGTTACCTTCTTCTTACCTATATAGTTATGAGACACACACTTTGTGTAAAGACATATATGATAGAAAAACACCTATACCATAAAGAAAATTTTTAAAATTAAGTAATAAAGTCAACTCGATTAAATTTAGGTTCTATATTTTCTCTCACTGCAATGTTTTATCAATTTTGAAATTTTGTGTTAGTTTAATATCCTGTATCACTTATCTGCCTGATTTCCCTTCTTTTCATTCTGAATATGTAAAAGAACAAAAAGATTTATGAAGAGAATAAAGGAATTACATCCAAAGTCCATATTTTCCATATTCAGAATGATATATTTTCATAATTCTCTATACAGATATAAATTCACTCCACATATGTGCATATATTTATTTTAAAATATTTTTGAACAACTCTCATTTTATACAGATATTTAGGGACAATAGAGAACAGACCAAAATTCTGTTGGTCTCAAATAGTTCACAAAATCTCCATTTTGGTCATGGGAATGAAACCAGGTCCATTAAAAGCGGTGAGTGGTCTGAACAGCTAAGTCAACTCTGTAGCCAATGAAAGGCACTTGAAAAAAGTTAAATAACTTAATGTAGTGATATTAGCATGATGGATTGCCACATAATAAGGATAATTTAATGTTGCTACAGTAATTTTTTGAAGAATTTAACATATTCATATATATATATAATAACATATGCTGCAATTAATGTAATTTCTGTGTGATTATTCAGATGTGGGCCAGTGGGAAATGAACGTGCAGTCTCTATTTACAGTTTAGATGATCTTTTTTTATTTATTGTTTTATTTATTAAAGATTTCTGCCTCCTCCCTGCCACCGCCTCCCATTTCCCTGCCCCTTCCTCGATCAAGTCCCCCTCCCTCGTCAGCCCGAAGAGCAGTCAGGGTTCCCTGCCCTGTGGGAAGTCCAAGCACTTTGTAATAACTAACTGTACTGACACTTTTGCTTCTCAACTTGACAGAACCTATAGTTATTCATGAGGAAAGAGCTTCAGCTGAGGAAATGCCTCCATGAAATCTACCTGTAAGGCATTTTCTTAATTAGTGACCAATGGGTGAAGGCACTGCTTATGGTGGGCGGTGTCATTCCTGAGTTGGTGGTACTGGATGCTATTAGAAAGCATGCTGAACAAGCTAGGGGAAGCAAACCAGTGCACATCTCCTCCTCATGTCTTCTGTATCCGTTCCTGCCTCCAAGATACTGCCCTGTCTGAGTTCCTATCCTGAGTTTCTTCAATGTGAACAACAATCTGGAAGTATAAGCTAAATAAACCTTTCCTTCTTCCCAATTCACTTTCTGGTCATGGTGTTTGGTCACAGCAATTGAAACCCAAACTCAAACACTGAGTAATGCTGATACCATTATATAATCATGTTAAAGCAATTTGCATCTGGTGATGAATAGAAACATATACATATATGTAGTTAGATATATGTACATATATTATTTACTATCCATACTTATATTTCCTTCCTCTGTTGGACTAAAAGCAAAGGCATATCAGGTGTATAAATGCATATAGCAGGCAGATCTTCATTGCAATGCTGTTATTAAATAAATAAATAAATAAAGGATAAATAAAATAAACCTATTCTCTTTGGAGAAATGACTTAATCTGTACTGAAGCAGTATGAACAAATGGTCTCTGGTTCTCTAGTGTCAGAAAATAAAAATTTGTTATAAAAATAAGCTCTTCTATAATGATATAGCTATGTCAATGAGATATATAAAAGGTTCTTCAGTAGTCTGTGCATTAATTATTTGAGTTAAAAATAAAATATTTGATTATAGTTAATAAGATTCAAGTGTATATATTTACATAAACAAATAAATAACTTAATAAATAATAGCAATATAAATAATGGATAAGCTTTATCATGTTGAGAATTCTCAATAATTAATTGGATGGTCTATCCTTATAGGAGCAGTTCATAAATATCAGCCTAAGAATGGGATGCTCATTATGACCGCCCCATAAATGGTACAGTGTAGAAATCTGATAGAAATGTAACCACTCAGTAAAGAAAAAATCACTAAATGCTATTTCAACCAGTGGACAGAGTTAATCCTTCAGTGATTTCATTCTGATTGTATTTAAATCTGGTAGACTTCAATAGAAACAAAAGTTATGTCTCCGGTTTTCATCTAACATACTCTTTTAAATTGTATAACCAAAATACTGACTAATCCTAATTGAAGGATAGTCTATCAAAAACTTTTATATGTGTCTCCCTGAAAGGTATATTTATTAAAATGAAGAATATTAAAAAGTGGAGTTGTGAAGGACATAAAATATGAGAATGGATGGAATTGAAGGATACTGGAAAGGGCTCTGTGTCAAAAACTGGACTTTGAGTAAAATATAAGTCTGAGAATTGGATGTAATTTTGCTAGTGACTTATTAATGTAACTCTCTGATAGTAGATGTGCTGTATGTATACACTGCTTAGAATAAAGAAGAGTAAGTGTGGTAGTTATAGGATTTTTTTGTTATGCTTTTTCTGTAAGTATGAAATCATACTGTGTGAATGTTTATTTAAAATAAAATTATTCCACAAACAAGAAACACCAATGGCTCAGTGTTTGACATCTTATTCAGTACATGTAGGTTGGCTCTCATGTACACACATGATACACATTTTTAAATATTTTTCACATATCTAATAGTTACAGCTTTTTGTATTTAGAACATTTTTGTTGTCTTCATAATCTCATGTCTTTTTTAAAACTTTAGCTTTTCCTTATCTTATACACAAGTTATAATAGGTGATAACTAGACATTGGTCAACAACATTTTTTGCAAGATTTTCTGACTTGTAAAGTCCAGCCCCTAGGCTGTATTTAATTTTATTTTGTGTTTATGAATGTTTTGCCTGGATGTACACATGTGATCCACATGTATTCCTGCGACTCCTGAGGCCAGAAGATGTCAAGTCTATTCAATCCAGAATTACTCATGTTTGTGAACTACCATTTTGTAGCTGTGAACCTAAACAAAGCAACAAATGCTCTTAACCATTGAGCTCTTTGCCCTAACCAATATTTTTAAAGAAGTGATCTATGTAATCATCATTTTTGTTTGATGATAGCTATATTTAATAAAAGATTAAGTCAAGCCGGGCGGTGGTGGCGCATGCCTTTAATCCCAGCACTCGGGAGGCTGAGGCAGGCGGATCTCTGTGAGTTCGAGACCAGCCTGGTCTACAGACCTAGTTCCAGGATAGGCTCCAAAGCTGCAGAGAAACCCTGTCTCGAAAAACCAAACCAAAAAAAAAATAAAATAAAATAAAATAAAAATAAAAAATTAAGTCAATAGAGGACAACAGAAGATGAGTAAGGAGCATTGATAATGGAGTGAAAAAATGGACAGTTACTTTCATGTTCTTGATAGTAATGATATACTTTATAGTAATAAAGTAATATAGTAATTAATGATATACTTTATAGTAATTATAGAATGGCATCACCATTATGGCTGCAGACACTACTAATGGCCATGTAACTATCATCCATATCTTTTTTTCTAGCTGTTGAACAGTTGGCTCTTTATTAAACCAATGAGAGCAACACATTTACACAGGGCACAGAAAGATTAATCCACCGAAGATAGCCTTGACCAATAACTCAAAAGAAAAATTATCATCTTTGTCATTGAGATTTTGGTTAGGTGGTCATTGGTTATTGAAGAATATATTCTCAGCCCAAATAAGAAAATATTATTAAAACTCTTTATGTCTATTTATAAACTGAATTACATATATTATATAAATTTTAGATAAATAGTTAATATTCTGATGCCTTATGACTTTTCCAGACATCCTTATTGTTACATTAGCATCATCTATCTGTCTTCTGTATTCCTTTACTTCCTTCTCTAAAGATCCCTTTTTTCATATTTCCCTACTAGGTCCCTCTTTATTGCCCCACAACTACTCTATACTAGTAATGGTTCTGTTTTTCATGCCTTGTATCTGTAGTTACTCTAGGGTATGTCCTTATGTATGAATATTTGGAGCTAAGAGCCTCTGGTTAGAGAGAAAATGTTACATTTTTCTTTCTGGGTCTAGATTGGCTCATTCATTGTAGACTTTTCTTGTTCCATTCATTCATTTACCTGCAAGTTTCATGATTTCAGTTTTAATTAAAGCTGAATAATTTTCCACAGTCTATATGTATCACATTCCCTGTACTCATTCATCCAGTTCTAAAGGATACATGTAATCCCAAGTAAGGTTCAGAGATTATTGCAAAAGATAGGGCTGAAATATTGTAAAAAAAAAAATCAGTGTGTTTTCTTTGTGAAAGTGAATGTTTTAAGAAAATCAGGTTTTACACCCATAATGTCTCACCAACAAGGCTTCCTAAACATGAGCTGAAAACAGACAACAATAATAGACATGCTAAAGTGGAGAGAGAAGATCCCTGGGGCTTAAACCACACACAAGGAACTACTGGAACTTAAGAAACATGAAGAGTGGAAAAACTAGCATTTCCTAGTAGGAGCACACCAACTGGTTACCAAATTTCAACAGATTAACCAAATAACATTCATACAAGCATCATTATGCAGATTGAGCCGGTTATTTTTTTAAATATGCAAGTACATATGCAAGTATATAGGCATTGAAAGAGAAAGAAGGGGTAAATTGGAGGCTTTGGAGGAAGGTAAGGGAAAGGAGAAATGTAATTATGTTATATCCTCAAAAATTAAAAAAGAGACTTCATTAATGAAGGTTGTTTACTATACTTATCTGTGGGTATAATAATAATATTTTATGTAGGAAGGATTTATGTTTGTCTAGAAAAGTGGCAGTAGTAAATTTTTCATTACTGAGGTCCATGACTTAATGAACCTGGGAAGCTGGCTGGGTTTTCAGTATCAAGCTTGATTTTGTTCCAATTAAGTAGATCTTAAATCCAATTAGACAGAGATTTGTTGCTACCCACATGTGAGTGTTGGTTATCACACCTTTATGCACAGCTTTCCACGCTGGTAATTTGTGTCCTCATAGGTGTTACTGCATGGTAGGAATGTGTATTACTCTCCACCCTTGGCAACCTGTAATATGTGTACTGGAATTATATGGTAGATCACAGGGAAAGGGCTTTTAGGTCAGATCCAGAACAAATCATTTGAGTTCTGTCTCCTAAGTGATGTTTTTTAGCAACTAGTGCCACTCTCGATGTCTTAGAGGTAACGAAGTGCTACATTGGTCATCTATAATATTTTTGAGAATCATTTTGTTTACTCTGAGCAGCTGCTAATAAGAATCATTCTCTTACCTGAGGTTTTGGATTTTTTAGTAGGTGGTTCTCATGGGGAGTGTGTTAGCCTAAGTTACATAACTTCATTTAAGATTATATGTATACATATATGTGCATGTGTGTATAATTCCTTTAAGATGTATACATGATTAAGATATATATTTATTTATTTATAAGGATATAAACATATCCATAGAAATATGTTGTATGAAGGACACTCTTTGTTTCCTGGTTGCCTGTCATTTCAGACCCAAAATAATCACACAGAAACCAAATTATTTGCAATACTGTTTGGCCAAAAGCTTAAGTGTATTTCTGGCTAATTTATATCTTAAACTAACCCATCTCCACTAATCTGTATATCACCACATTTCTGTGGCTTACTAGCAAAGTTTCAGCATGTCTGTCTCTGGCAGCTGCTCCATGGTTTCTCTCTGACCCTGCCTTCTTTATCCCAGCATTCAGTTTAGTTTTCCCCACCTAGCTCTACTCTACCCTATCAAGCCATGCCAGTTTCTTTATTAACAAATGGAATTCACAGAATACAGAGGGAAATCCCACTTCACAGATATACATGTACTATCTATCTATCTATCTATCTATCTATCTATCTATCTATCTATCTATCTATCTATCTATCTATCTTCTATATGTATATCATAGATATTATTTCTGGAGGCTTTATTGTCAATCATTCTCCCTTCTCCTTTTATAGTCATCTCCCTCTCTTCACCCTGTTGTAGCTCCCTCTCACTTATAACCTCAAAGAATAATGAATTTGAAAAACTATAACAGTTTATAAATCAAACATTTTTGAAAGCAAAGAAACTTATGATTAACTTTGATGGATACAAATATGAAATAGTCTACGTTTGCTGTTTGTATGTGGATTGTTATTTATTTCCTAACTTCACCTTAAAGTGGTTTATTATTTTATAAATATACTAATTAAGTTTTCAATAATACCACACATCTCTAAATGATATTACACTAATATAAACATTTAAGATAAACTTACTGCCAAATATTATGCAATAAATATATTTACTGTTCATTTACCTATCCATTTTGTCACTCATTGTTTATTAAATTTCTATATGGTAAGCAAATTTCAGAACTGATAAAGATTACAGTAAATATACCAAATTATGTTCTATCTATATCAAGTTCTCATGCTTATTAAAACCATTAAAAAGATTGTTGGCAATATATCAGCTTATTTAATGAATACTGATATCCTTAAGAAATGTATCAATTATAATCAATATTTGCACTAAAATAAATGAGGAATTTTAATCTTATTTTAACCTTCATTTCATTCTAATGCACAATGCAACAAAATATACAGTGATTATGAGATAATCCACAAGGCTATCAGTCTTAAAAGTTTTTCAAGAAAAAATCATTTCTTAAATCTCTGTTACTCATTCAATGTGTTTCTATTGTTTTACAAATTTTGCAGTGTGTTGAAGAGAGGTGGTTTATTGGTTCCCAGCCACAAGACTTCTTTAAACCCAAAATAATCAAACAGAAACTCTATTAATTAAAACACTGCTTGGCCCATTAGCTCTAGCTTCTTATTGGCTAAATTTTATGTGAATTTAACCCATTTCTATTAATCTGTATTTTGCCATGTGACTATGGCTCACCTGGCAAAGTTCCCATCATCTGTCTCCAGCAGCTCCATGGCTTCTCTCCAACTCTGACTTTTTTTCTCCCAGCATACAGCCTAGCTTTCCCCACCGAGTTCTGTTCTTGCCTGCCATAAGCTCAAAGCAGTTTTTCATTCATTAAGCAATAAAAGCAACACATAAGACAGAAGGACCTCCCACACCAGCAGCAGATTGAGAATGCATGGCTTACTCTTGTATGTTCCCCAGTCTTCCCAATTATTTGTGGAAAATGTTGCATATAATCTTCTGCATATAAATGCTGCACATAATTCTTCCCTCACTCAAACCCATAGGAAATTTGAACTTTAGAATTTTACTTAGAACTGTGAATCATGGTTTCAACTGAAGGAAGCAAATGAACATTAATTTTTTAGCATATAACATTATGGTTCTGAAATATTCCAGGCAATTCCGTAAGCCTAGCATGGACAAAATGTAAGACAAGTACTAAAGAGAAGGATCAGAATTTAGGAGCACTCCCTGCTCTTCCAGAGTTGGGTTCCCATCACTCACATCAGGCAATTTTACAACCACCTTTAAGTCTTGTTCCAGGGAATCCACTGGCCCTGGAGTCTGCACATGAACTCCTGTGGTGCACGTGCACACACACACACACACACACACACACACACACACACTTAAAATTAAATCAAATCTTATTAAGTGAAAATAGAGAGAAAGGAAGAAAAAGGTCAGACCAGAAATTCTTTGTACCTGAATATCACTATTTCTGCCATTCAAAGAATTAAATGTAAACATTAACATACCAAAACCATCATTCCATCATTGGTAAATAAAGGAGAAGTAGCTTATATACTCTTCTCTTAAGTATTATTAGTATCTACCATATGAATAATTATAAATAAATTATATTGTAATTTAGTTTAATTATATTATTAATATATTTATAAAGTATGAATTACATAAATATTAAGGAAAAATTAAAGCATTTTCTTTTAAAAACATTGTTAAAATTTTGTCATTGGTCAAAAATAAGAAAAATAAAAGTTAAGACATATAGCCAGCAATCATTCACTTGTACATACTCTTTGGCTCCTATTCTGATTATATACAAACTGTTCCCGATGCAAGTGATCCCACAATGTTTTAGCACATAATACCACTGTCTTTTCAAATTTTATATCATAGTTGGAGTAACCAGAAAAGTAAAAATGTACTATATTTGTAGAGAAGCGTGAGACTCACATCAATAACAGAACACAAAAGGGCTCCAAAAGCTGATGAGGGGAGAGGAGAGCATTGTTGAGAGCTGGTAACTCTAAGAGTTATAACAAAGTAAGGCCAGGGATGCCTCAGGAAGGAGAAGAAAAGTGTGCCCATGAAACCATGAGCAATGCATTTCTGTGTGTGTTCATGTGTTTATGTTTGTGAGTGTGTAGATCTCAGTGTGCATTTGTGCATGTGTGTTTGTGTGAGAAGGGTCTTTTGTGTGTGTGTGTGTGTGTGTGTGTGTGTGTGTGTGTGCATGCACGTGTGTGCAAGAGGCGTGTTCTCGCAGCATTTCTGACTGCTAACCTGTAGACAGAGTGATTTTACAGAGGGGAGGATTAAGAGGCCAGTCTGAGAGCTGGTGAAGCACAACGCCAAGTGGGAAGACCCTGAAGACTCAGAGGCTCAGACAGAGCATCTGGGCTCTTTCTCTTGAGTCCCAAGAGAGGCTCTGGGCGATTTTGAACATAGGAGTGCCATAGGTTTATTTCTGTTTTAAGAAGCTGACTCTTGTCCAATTGTGTCCCCACAGCTACTGAGTCTAATATGACGATGTTTAAAATATAATCTCCATGATCCATTTTTCAAAGTGCATCCAGTATTATTACAATTTCAAGAAATTGCCAAAATCTGAACATTTAAATTTAAAAGATGTTTTGGATATTCAAAAAAAATAGAAATACATAACATACTATATATGATTAATGTACACAACTCTATTTAAGATATGGCACACATATATTTGTTTATAAATATGTACACACACATACACATTTAACATTACCAAGTTTCTACTCCGGTTTGTGTCTGTGATTATACACAATTCTTTATAGTTGACAATATCCATATTAAAACCCACTACACACTAATTTGTCTCTTTATCTACATTTTCACACATACAGCAAGTCTTCCATATGAATGTGTTTTATATGCATATCCAACCACATCAATCTGTGTATTGATAATATTTGAAGGGAAATTGCATGTATATTGAACACATATAGACTTTATTCCTGTGATAACCTAAATCATTGCCATCTAACAAATACTAACAAAGCATTTAAACTATGTGGGTTATTGTAAGTAAGTTAACCATGATTTTTAACACTAAATATATGTGTGGGATTTTTTCTAAATATGTTTATTGCTACTTAATGAGGATATTTTCTGTGATGTTTCATTGGGTGGTTTAGTCATATGCAAATATTATATAATATACAAAGCATAGCTATGATCACTTTGGCAAATATAGTCTTATGCAACCAATATCAACTCCTTATTTCATCATCTCCAAAGAGTCTGAAAAATATCTCAGTCTATGATAATATGGATTATGGCCAAAATTCCATGTTTTATGAACTCAGGTATCTAGATGTATCTGAAAGAGTATATATGTTTTGCACTTTTTCTAGAAATAATGTTCAAACAAGCATTCTAGTAGATAGCCATAAGCACCACCATGAGTGATTTGTCATGAAATAATAGAAAGAAATGGAACTCAATCTCTTTCTATTTTTAAATTTTGAGATATAATATTTAATAAAGAGTTTATATAAACTGTTAATATGTCTTATATATTAATTTATTTTAGATTTTCAACAAATATAATAAAAGGAAATAATATTGAAAACATAATTATCTGAAATAACATATCTATTGTAATAAGGGGATCAAGGACAAAGACTATAAATTTTGGAAATATGGCATATGAAAGGGTACTGGATCATTAAAAACCTTTTATAAAAATATAAGCATTATCATCAGGAATCTATATTCTATAAAAGAATATATTAAAACTATTTGTCTAAATTTGAGGGGGATATGAAGACTCCAGATAGGTACAGTATTAATAATACATGGTTCTCAGGATGGTTAACTAATTTTATATAGCTTAAATAATAATATCCTTTAACAACTTTCATAGAGAAAATAAATTTTTCAGGATAAATGGAAATGTACTATTGGTTACATCATAACATGCCAGTCATTACACAGAGTAAGTTCTAATTTCTCTATTAACCACATTATTATTTATTTGTGTTATTTTACAGCTCCCTCGCCAGTCACCAACGTGAAAAGGGGAAAGATCGCAAAGAACAGCATCTCTTTGTCTTGGCAAGAGCCAGATCGACCCAATGGGATCATCCTGGAGTATGAAATAAAGTACTTTGAAAAGGTGGGATTAGGAAAATAAAACTCCTTTTTCTTTTCTTTCCACTTTAACAACCTCAGTTCTAGATTTGTACAAGAGGAGATTGTACTCTCGGGTGTAAATCAAAAAGAGTCTATTTTCCAGTTGTGCTTGTGGGAGCCAGATGCCTTCAGTGAGCCCTCCTGCCACATCCTGGAGTGGCTGGATAAAGCATACAGTCAGTTTAACATTTAATTTCACATTAAAAGGTAAATTTGGGGGCTAATGAAACCACTTTCTGGTTAAAAAAAAATCCTTGCACTCAAGCGTGAGGAACTGAGTTTGGATTCCCAGTACCCATATAAATGTCAAGTGGGTGTGACGGTCATCCTGCAACTTCTGCTTCAGAAAGCAGAGTAAGGGGGTCTCCAGAGACAGCTGGCAAGAGACGCAAATGATGTTGTTGAGCTCTGGATTTGACTGAGAGACGGCCACATTTAATAAGGTGGATGGAAGATCAGGATGTTTCTCTGAATCAAACTCTGACCTCTGTACACATGTACATCCACATGCACGCACACACATTCCCATTCATCCACACATGTACACATGTCTACATACATTCACACAAGGAAAAATATAAATAAAATAAAAGACAAATCATACAAGATTTTGAAAATGTAGCAAATTTTCAGTCTTTTGATTTTCAGTAGTGGGTGCAATACCACACAAGCAAAACTATGTATACTCGTGCCTGGTCACTATCACAGTTACAGTTCTGTTAAAGTATGGGAAATTACATTCACCTTCCCCCACACAATACATACATGCAATCATTGTTATCTAAAGGAGGTAAACATCCTTTTTACTTTCTTCTGACTGTATAATCAGGTAAGCTATTAAAAATAGAATCAAATTTGGAAGCTCAGAGTGAGTTTATCGTTTCTGCCATTATGCTGGCTTGTGTTGCTGAAATACAGGATTCGCCACCTATCATTCTACCTTCCATCCTATGAAAATGTAATTTGGAGTAGCTTCAACCTAAACAGCAGATCTTTAGAATAATCTGTGTTCTAAAAAAGAGTTCAGAAAGTTAGATGGATACCCGTGCCAGACCCAACTAGGTGACATGGAGACCTGGACGTCAGATGTACTGACTTTGCTAATTGAAGAAGAAATTACAGGAGCACAGTACACACAAGTGAATCCCAATGAAGTGGAATAGTGAGCTACATTTAATATTTTCTTACAAACTCACCGAGGCATCATTTCACTTTTAGGTGAGAAAAAATCAGATGTTAATGGCACATAACCTTAATTTGTGATTCCTAAGGACCTTCCCATGGAAAAGGAGGATGGATCTTTACATCACCTCCTGAAATGCTCAGATTAGATAATGGAAATTACTTAAAAATCTAAGATTACTTGTGCATACAAAAAAAAAGTCTAAGAAAATGTGGTCAAACAACTTTCATAGTTTTTAGAGATTTAAAAATGCCTTCTTTTGATTATTAATTCGACAATTAACTATGTGGGTCTTAGTTAAGGATAATGCATTAATAAAGAAATATATAGTAGGGAGAGCTATCTGGTTCTTATAGCTAGGCTTTTAAATGTCTGCAATGATGATCCTTTGATCTTATTAATGGATTATCATACTATCAATTATTATTGGTGACAGGGTTACCTGTAGTTATTAGATCATACTGAACATAAATGGTGATACTGTTTTTTTTTTTCTTTTTTGACCGTATTTACTGTCTTGTGAAATTTGCTGGGTTACCTTAGAGTATAATCAAACTGATATCATTGTGTTATTCATTTACATTCCATCATAATTTCTTCTTATTTTTCTCCTCTCCCGCTGTCCTTCTTGGTGCCTTGTTATCCACACCAAAAATGTAGTTTTGAATGCATCAAAGTACTCTAAGAAAGCACCTTTGAGATGAAATTGTTTTTCAGCATGGTTGCAGGTATTTCCTGTCAACATAATTGAAGGTAATGTGGCGGAATGTAGTGGCCTCACTGATTCCCAATTCTCTGAGATCAGTAATCAGAACTGCCTCTGAGTTCCAGACATTGATGATATAAACGCATTCTATGTGTAATAATTTATGAATTAAGAATACATTTCCTATTTATTTTTGTAACCTTTTCTATTCTACACAGTGCAAAGTTGTCTAAAATCAAACATTTATATAAGAAAACCAAATGAAATTTGGCTATAAAAATTTTATATTTGCAGTGATTAGTGCAGTTAAAATGGATTTTAACTTGCTAAAATATATAATGGAAACCATTGTTATCTTTCCACCAAAATTATATACATGATTATATATCATTAATTTAGCAGAAATATGATCTATCAACAAAACCTTATTAACAAAAAGTTTAATATGTGCTGTGTGTTTACATTGTTTTTATTCTAATAAATTAATGATATAGACCAATAAGCAGTATTCATGTATTTATTCCCCAAATCCTTTCCATGCTTCTCCGTAGTTAGTAACATTAACTTTATCTACCACTTTCCAGCTTACGTACACTGTTCAGTATGAGCAAGGATGTCTGCTTCTTTCATTCTTTAAGTTGCTTCTTCTGTTAGAGCACAGATATTAAGTGTGTCTTGGGAAGTGTTATTTTCTGTGGCTATATCTGGTGAATGCTATCCATGTTCTGGAACATTCTCTTCAAAAGAGAATTTTTTTTAGTTATTTGAGTTTCAACATGATTTGTTCTTTAATAACTTGCAATTAGTGGTATATTAGTATGTTTTATTATCTTTATAACCGAGAGTAAGAAAAATAATCTGAAGGCTTGGCAAATCTTAGTTGGAAAAGTACTTGGTGAACATGTTGGAAGACCTGCCTCTAAGGTACTCAGAACCCATGGTTTCCAGGTACACTGGTGCATACTTGCAGTCCTAGTACTTTGGAAGCAGACCGAGGAGGATCTCTGAGTCTTCCTGAACAGCAATCTTCATTAATTGATTTTGAGATTGAAAGAAACGAGAGATTGTCTCAATGGAGGTAGATGGCATTTCTGAGAATGCCATTTAAAGATAGCCTTCTGGTCAACCACATGTGCACAAGTGCAAAAGTGCTCCTCCATGTACTTGTACATACATCAGCATGCATGGGTGCATACATACACATGTATTTTTTTTTTTAAAGAGAAAGTCACTTTATTTGGGGAAAATGGTTTCTACATGCTAAGGGTAAAATACATTGATAATAATTTACCTTGGTTCACATTTAAAAGTAACAAGGGCTATAGTACTTGGTAGAAGTTTTAAATTGCCTTTGTTAATGTTATTAATCCATGTCGAGTTACTAAACATTCTCATATGTACATAAAGATTATCCTAGCACTTCTAAAAGAAAAAAAGGATAATGAGCCTTTATAACGTGTTGAGGTGGGGGTTTTGGTAGATTTCCAGAGCTCATTTGGAACCTTCAGGGTGACACCAATTTTTTGTTGGATGGCTTTCGGCCAGCCACAGGTGGCACAGCCTTCTAGGATGTGCGCACTTGCCAGCTGGCACATCAACCACAATTGCCCTGTTCTAATAGAGGTCACTGGGCTCCTCCGCTCTGGTCTGGTGATGGGCCTCTTGCCATCTCTTAATTAAAGGCAGAAGAAAAGGGGAAGCTGCCCCTTGACAGGCTGTTTGCCAGCTGGCTTCTTTCGCTGGGCCCTCCCCTCATTACCTGTGAGCGATGCTCAGGAAGCAGCTGGGGAATGTAGTTCATTTGCTCAGCTGGGGCCCCAATGCAGTGAACACCCCTGCCCTGATCTTTTTGGCAGCCAGGTGCAGTTACTTGCTTACAAGGTATATATAGAGCTTGTGAGAAGAGGAACATTAGCCTGTTTGGGGGTTTAAAAAGTGGAATGAAAATATATTTTGTAGAATACTGAGATTATTCCACTATATATTAATGGGCTTCAATCAATTTGCATACTCTTTGCTAAATTATTTTTTTTTAAAAAATATGGCATTGAATCAACTCAGCAAGACAAAGTACAATCAGACACTAGTTAAAAACAACTAAGATATCCTAATCATAAAATCAAACAATGATGTCTTTTGTGAAATACCCTTTCCTTCTTCTTGTAATAAAGTATTCAATATATTTACAGATTGCATTTATTCTACACTGTTGTCTTCATTAGTTTCATCTGTACAAGCTTTTGAGTAATCAAATTTGCCTATTTAAGGTGTTGTGATTTTCCTCTTTTGTATTGATTTTCAAATCCATTTTAAATAAAAACAATCTGAGGTGTGGAGCCCTATATATACATGTTAACCATATATTTGGAATTTTAATGTCAATATTTCTGTGCTCTTAAAAAAATCCTTCCTATTTTATATCAAAACTTTTTATGAGAAAAGAAAATTGAAATTATAGCAAATACATTTTAATATAGCAGTGGTTTTTACTAGATTTCTCTTCACAAAGTTAGACTTCTTTCAAAGAGATGGAAATAATATTAGCAAATGGGATATTTAATCATTTCTTACTGAAAGTTATTACTACAATTATAGCCAAACTGCAAAGTTTATTACTGAGAACTGATGATATTTAGGCTCAATATTGAAAAATAGTGAATAATATAATCAGGTTTATTCAGTCATAAACCTGAGCATCCCCTGAACTCTCTGTAGCTACAGTGGATCATAAAAAGTTGTTTACAATATTTAGAAACAGCTCAAGGAATAACTTTTTACTTCTGTTATCCTAGCACTAACACAATAGACAGAAGGTAAAGAAGGGCTTGTGAATAAAGAAACTGGTATTTAAGATTCAACTTCTAGCACCAAATTGTGTACCTTAATTCCCTAATAAAATAATAATAATTCCCTCAGTATTTCATAGACTAAGTACTTAACCTGCATTAACATCTAAAGATCGATGGCAGTGCAGAGTGAATCAGAAAACCTATATCTATTAGAAACAAATCAGACCATCCCAATTTAGAGATGAATTTGGATATACCTAGATTCATGATGATTTGAAGTGTTGAAACATATAAATGAAGACTGATTAGCTGCTTTAAAAAAAAATGAGTGTTTCCAGGTTTATGTTTCGGGTAGTATTGGTGGTGAATCCGAAAGTAGTTACATATCACCTTCTT
This sequence comes from Microtus obscurus, assembly GCA_963919715.1. Classification (NCBI taxonomy): domain Eukaryota; kingdom Metazoa; phylum Chordata; class Mammalia; order Rodentia; family Cricetidae; genus Microtus; species Microtus obscurus. Next base: position 710,409 of record CAWTZC010000854.1, on the reverse strand, counting down.
TATGAAGATTTAGGAAGAGTTGAGCACCCATTAGATCATATATATTCATCCTCGAAGCGTCTTTATGTTCATTCCTTGTTTTATTCTTACCCCATTCTGATGAGGACACTCAAGCAATATGTCCTATTCCAAAGTAAAAATATAGGTAAAAGTGAATCTACTGTAACAGCATGTCAGCCTGTGATTAGAGTGTCATGGTAAATGTTGGCCTTTCTCCTAGGACACTGAGAGGCCATGGGGTGGGTGGGGATTTATGTTAGCATCTCTCCAATAGGAACAGGTTTCCTTTGTTTATCTTCCAATCTCTTTTCTATTCTACCTCCAATCACTAAGTTGCTAGTCTCTCCTACAACCAGCACTGTTAAAAAATGTGTATATATATATATATATATATATATATATATATATATATTACACACACACATATATATGTATATATATACATATATACATGTCCTGTATTTTTGCAATTTTCTTTACTGATTCCTGTTTAGAGTAAATCAAACAAAATTAAAGTTTATTGGAAGTACTTATTTCATCTCATAAGCTTTAAATATAATTAAAAATCAAATTTATAGAAGATTTAAAGCTTACATGTAATCTGAATACTCAGGAGATAATTTCAGCATTCTGGAGAGCTTGCAAATAAGTTAGGGATATTACAAGAAGTTTTTTCTACAGAAGCAAGCACATAGTCATAACATAAATGCAGTCTCCCGAGTAATGCTTTCCTGCAATGTTATTAAAGATTTATTTCTTGTGGGTGTGAGAGAGAGGCAGAGAGACAGACGGAGAGAGAGAGACTGCATGACTGTTTGTATGTGTAGCATGGGACTGTAGGAGTCTGCAGATTTAAGAGGGCATTGGGCCCCTTGAAACTAGAGCTACAGGTGGTAAGGGGTCATTCTGTGGGTGTGGCAAACTGACCTTGAGTCTTCTGACACCCCAGCAAATGCTCTTAACAGCTGAAATATTTCTCTAGTCCCAAATTATAATATTGTCAAATGTTATAAATTTATTATTGCCCAAGGCATATATGATAGATAAGTAACTAAAATGTCATTAAAATGGTTACGTTCTCGAAACGTTTGCTGACATACTAAAATGCTTCAGGGGTAGTAGAGATATCTTTGGTTTTGTTTTCAGTGTGCCTATAATAGGAAGTCCTTGCTTTCTGTTCCATTTTATGAGTTTTCTATTTTGCTGTCAGTAATTCATCTGTTGAAGACTGATTTTTTCCCCCTTTCTTACATATGCAATCCAAGGACCAAGAGACCAGCTACACAATTATCAAGTCTAAAGAGACCACTATTACTGCAGAGGGCCTGAAGCCTGCGTCTGTGTATGTCTTCCAAATTCGAGCACGAACAGCAGCAGGCTACGGCGCCTTCAGTCGAAGATTTGAGTTTGAAACCACACCAGTGTGTAAGTCATTTTAATTACTGTCTACCCCTGCCTCTGTAATGGTTACCAGAAGAGAGCCTGTGGATCGATAGGCTCCCGGGGCTCGCTGTCAGCTTCTCTCCCTTCCCTCTCCACTTCTGACCCCTTCAGGTAGGAGGCCTCGGCCATGCTCTAATGGTAGGTCTGTGGGTTAACACTGCCCGGCTCGCCTGTCAGCTTTGGTCCACTGAGAGCTGCTACATCAAGCATCTTAAGAAATGTTTAAGTCGTGCTTTTAAAGACTTCGTTCCCCCAGGTGCCGTGCTTTATTGAATTATTGCCATTTACTTTTTACTTGCTTTATTGAACTATGCTACTTTAGTCTTTCTAAGCAAATTCTACAGGGAGCTTTCTTTAGCATTGAATTTGACAAGAAAACGGTGCTTTCAGGATCCAATCTGATTTCCTAAAGTAAAAATTAAATTTGTGTCAGAATCTTGGAATGGAAAATCTAGAAATGGTTCTGAAATGCTCTTCGGTGCCCACTTCGTGTTTAATTTCATAAAACATAACTTCAGGCTTCAACAAATGATTTTAGATCTCTTTTCCTAAAGCAAATACATTGAAGCTAACTTAGAAGACAAAATCATGCTTTGTTTATGGACAAGGGAGATAGTACTATTAATTTTCTGCTAAGGAAGTAACACACATGAGGAGTGTAAATTGTCATGTGTGTGTGTATAGGTATGTGTATAAGTGTGTGTGTCTGCTTGTGTGTATGTGAGTGTATGCATGTGTGTGTCTGTCTCTGAGTATATGTGTATATTCACAGATGCATGTGTGTGTGTGTGTGTGTGTATTTATGTGTGTTCTTCACCCAACACCATACTTTGCATTGGAAAAGAAAACACACAGTTAAAAAGTAACAAAATAAAAGTATAGTTATTGGATTAATGTTATTATTATTAGAATAATTACAACAATACAATTTAATAAATTCCTATGATATAGTCCTCTAGGAACCCAAATTGCTTCTGTTTAAAATCTTTCTAATTGATTTACATAAATAATTTTTATTAAGTGTTGAACAGACTCCCTTGTGCTACCCCATGAGACATTATAAGAAAAGATGTCAGTGGTAGAAATTGCTATTTCTTTCCTATACAAAAAAAATGCATGACTTGAATTTAATTAAACATATAGAAATCGAAATCTAATGCTTAGCTTTCAGATAAACTTTTAAATAGATATAATAGTGGGTATTTATGAAATCAGAAAAAGTACAGACTGCAGAATGAATTAATTATTAAATCTTATACTTTAATCTTAAGGTGGATTTGTTATAAAAGATATATTATGGCACCATCCTATTGTAATTGTTTTCACTGTATGAATATTTTACTAGGATTGAAAGATAAAATCTGAGTAAATTGTGAGTGTGGGGGTCACAGGAGAGGGTAGAATAAGAGAAGAGAGAAAGGGAGGGGAGCAAAGAAAAATGTATAACTAAATAAAAAGAATTTAAAAATGAGCATTGGAAGCTTTTCTAGAGGTGCTGAGTTTATTTCCCAATACTCTCATTGTGGCTCCCAACCATCTGTAACTTCAGTTCCTTGGGATTCAGTGGCGTCTTCTCACCTCTGTGTGTTCCAAGATCCGATGTAGTGTGCTGACATAAATGCAAGAAAACCCTTAAGCATAAAATCAAAACAAATACATTTCTTTTGAAAGGGAAAGGGGAAGGTAAGAACATAGACTTGTAGATTACAAAGAATTTTACTCATACTTTACCCATAGCCTATAAATAAGATATTACTCATATAAGCTGTTGAAAATATTGGAATCTGTAGAATGTTTTGACTTGGCTGATATATAGGCCAGGACAAGGAGGTAGTTATATAAAGCTCATCTTGGACAGAAATAATGCAGCTACAAGACAATACAGAGAGATATGGAATCACAAATTATATATACCAAGATCTGGCATAGAAATGGTAAAAAGCAAACAGAAACTGTACTTGCTACAGGCTTTGAAAACCCCAGGTTTGATATTGTGAGGCTGTGCAGTGCTGTGCTGAAGCATCAGAATGATACTGGGACTAACGAGACCTGTTAGGTACCCCACTGAGAGCAGTTTGCTGTATGTTTTCTAGATAGGATGGTTATCAGCCCAACATAAAGTTTATCATGCTTAAGCCGGGCGGCGGTGGTGCACGCCTTTAATCCCAGCACTTGGGAGGCAAAGGCAGGCGGATCTCTGTGAGTTCGAGACCAGCCTAGTCTACAAGAGCTAGTTCCAGGACAGGCTCCAAAATCACAGAGAGACCCTGTCTAGAAAAACCAAAAAAAAAATTTTTTTATCATGCTTATTTAGATACCACTACCTAAGACTTTCATAACCATATTGTAACCATTGCGTTGATAAAGTTATAAACTGCTGTAAATCCACGTGTAAAAATATGTAGTAAACAAGTGCTTCAAATTTGTCTAATCATAGCCACAACACTTTAAATTGACACTTTCATAATTTTCAGTCATCCTATTTATAAAATATAGTGACATTATATTGCACATGTAGCTGGGCTATTAAATTAGATATAGACTTTGGTTTTGGATTTTATTTCAGCAAGGTCAGAGACCATTATTTCAGACATTCTGTATAGAGGAAGGAATTCTTGAGGTAATATATTTGTTTTCCTAGAGAACAACATCCAAAATCTAGAAATGTCAAAGCTTAAATATTCAACATTTTATTATACAATGTTATAATATTTTGTTATAAAATATATAACATTTTGTTATACAATGAATATATGCATGCATTTAAAGTCATAGACAAAAATTCCCCTTTACCTTGCAAGGTGCAAATAATTGTGGTACTGTATAATCTGCATTGATTTTTATTATAGAGAGAAAATAATTTGTGAGCATTGGGCTTTTGAGTTATATTTGGTGAGTTAATATTTCCTCCTTCAAATGCCTTTCTGAAAACAGACATTATGAGGTAACCTTAGCTGAATGCAGGTGAATTGTTTAAACCACGATCAATTAACCGCTGTGAAACAGCTCACATTTTGATGCATGTGGTACCTTTAACTACAAGTTCTTTTTTCTCTGTCTTCTATCAGCAGTAGCAGCATCCAATGATCAAAGCCAGATTCCCATCATCGCAGTGTCGGTGACAGTGGGAGTCATCTTGTTGGCAGTGATGATTGGCTTCCTCCTCAGTGGCAGGTAAGGGAGGAAAGAGTTTCTGAACCTTTGCAGCTGCTCCCTCTCTCACCTTGATCCAACTATGTGGCTGTTAAGCACACCCTAAAACAAATCAAAGAAGCAGCATGCCAGGAGATAATGTCTATGTGTGCCTTAGTTCTTAAGTTTTATCTTGTCCATGTTGCTGCCAATTGTTATCACATACTTTCCCTCCTTCTTAGATATAGTCTCTCCTCTCCACAAGAACAGTACTAAATGATATTGCTTATTCTGTGATTAGTAGACTGATACGGATCTTCTAACACAATGCATTGCTAATTCTGCATATTTTATATCTCAAAAGAATTTATCATTGCCTGATTCAGTGTTAGTCATTGTTTAGGATGTCCAAAGGAAGTGCCTGCTAGTCATTTGAGGAATAGGACTAGTATTTATATAACTCATACATTCTGGAGTAAAAGAATAATGTAGGAAGTTAACAAAATTTGCATGACTGCAATAAATTTGGGAAATTATGTTAGAGTTCTGTAAATTATTATATACTATCATGAATATGCTGTAAAGATGTTAATATACATACATATATATTTTCTGTCTTAGGGTTACTATTCCTGTGATAAAACATCATGAACAAGACAATTTGATGAGGAAAGGGTTTATTTGGCTTACACGTCTTTTTGTAGTTCACGATGGAAGGTAGTCAGAGCAAGAGCTCAAACATGGCAAGAAGCTGGAGGAAGGAACTGACACAGAAGCCATGAATGGGTGCTGCTTATTGGTTTGCTCTCCATGACTTGCTCAGCCTGATTTTGTATAGAGACCGGGACCATTAGCCCAAAGTTAGATTCCCCCACAATGGACTGAGTTGTTACCAGGCAATCACTAATTTTAAAAATGTCGTGACACAGGATCATATGGAGACATGTTTTTCAGTTGAGGCTCTCTTCTTTCGGTTATCTGAAGTCGATGTCAAGTTGAAATAAACAGAGCCAACCCTCTGTCTCTGTGACAACAAAATAAGTGATAAATGCTTAATACATGCCTAAGGTTGTCCTGATTTCCCTCTCACTTTGAACTCTCTTTTCATAGCGTAACTCCTTGAATAAGAAGTCTCAAGTACAACTTTGCCAACATTTTTGTTAATTGAACATAATTTGATTTCTCAATGGTGCAAAATAAATGAACCCATTTTATTTTAATTTGTTTCAAAAATATTATCCAAAATTATATCCAAAATTATCTTCATGTGCATGATGATAATTTAAATTAACATGCAAACTAAAGGAAAATATAATTGTAACAATGACATTTTGAATTTACTTTCATAATACAGAAAAATACATTTTTAGAGTATGTTATGGTGAATGTAATACAATTAAACTATTGCAAAAATGTCAACTTTTTATTCTAATAAGAACTCAAGATAAAAAGAAATCAAACGCAAAGTTTCAAAATCCTATTAGATAACTTTTGGCTGGCTATCTTTTAGATTCTTTCTAACTAGATGTGATTTTAGAATACATATAATTTTGTTAATCTTGAAAAATGGCACTAATTATATAAAGTAGAAAATAATCAACTCTTTCAAAGGTGTTCATTTTTCGATAGGGCTTTTTACTTCAAGGCTTAAAGTTTTCTTTTTACCATATTACTTCTCAATAATGTTTAAATTCCCATATAACATTACAGAAAAATTGACAATCTTTCAACAAACTATGACTAATTATCCCAAGAAGATTAAAACTTAAATCCTCTGTAATGTAAGCAAACTGTAAGTTTCTTTAATCTTTCTCTTTCATCTCTTAGAGTATTGAACACAGATGGGTTCTTTATAGCACGGTTTGTGTTTTTTCCTTACATTTCCTATTTCATAAATATAGTTGTTTAATCTGCGGGTTTTGTGAGACTTTCATTTCCACAAGTTAGAGCCTCTTGCTATTTTACTTTCTTGCTTCTTTTTTCTTTTTTAACTAGCCTTTCCCCCTCCACATTTTAAATTTCCCCTTTTAAACACAAGGGCATAAATATTGAGAACTGACTCTGACAAATACCTTAGTCTAATATAAAACTTAAATTATAATATAAGGATACATAAAAAGCAAAGTAAAATTGACTCTACAGAACTGATTCATTTATTTGACTCTATCTTTAGATTTTAGGGAATTAAATAATGATTTGTGATATTTTATTTCTGAAATCTAAATTTTTCATATGTTCTCATATTTAGTTACATCAAATAAAACTGGAGATTTTCTTTTTACTTCAAATTAATTCTGAGAGAACATCTGGAGATAAGTACACATTATTAGAACTTGCTCAGTCATATATATTTATACTTGCTGTTTTACATCAAGCCCCAGGGCTCAAAGCCTATCGCCTATTATGAAGTTGGAAAGTAAAGAGCAGGGAAAATATCCTGAAGAAGAGAAGGATTTGGTTTTTTCTGCATGGTCTTTGATGAGACTTTTAAGAGTATTCATTTATGACTTTCATGTTGAGATATTTCTAAGATAATAAATTCAGTATGAAAAATTTCTTCCTGACTAGAAAATATTATTTCCTGGACCAAGGTTCTTCTCTTGTGTTTTTGAGTATGTGAAGAAGGCATGCCTAGATTTAGAGGCTCTATTGTAGTGCCTCAATATCCCACTAAGAAACTGACACTTTCTCCTTTAGACATGACTCGCTGATTCCTGAGGTGAGTTTCTTTAGCAATGAATGCCTATTGTATCTGCAGGATAAACTGTAAGAATTAAGACATAGGGTGACATCAGAAACATAGACAGCAGTTTTATATGAAACATTGCTTCAGTTTACTCTCATTTTACATGAAAAGTAACAATAAATTTTGTTTTGTAATTTTCTTCTGATTCCTCATGTATATCAGATTGCAAATGATTCAGTCGTCACAGATACCCATCACAAAGGTTTATTGAGATTCTGGTACACATTCCTCACAAGGTCCCACCTGTGCATTTGAGAAAAAAAAAGAGCAATCACCTTTGTTCAAATACTTATCTTTTATTTTAGTAGATTTATAAGTAGACAGAATTTCATAGGGTTGAATTAAAATAACGATAAAGAGAACAGACTTTCAATAGTTTTGAAACCCACATTTTTTTCCTTTGTATAAAAAGGATGGTCTGATAATGCTCCCATTACTAATGAGTCATAGCTGAATTCTTATAAATAATAATCAGTTCTACATGGAAAAATAAAAAATAGTTTCAGAGTAAAATTTATCAGTGTTCACTTGGGACCATAAATAATACAGGAGTTTTTAATACAAATTTAGATACATACCAGAACTCTGACTGCATCTACATTAAATAATTGTGATTTTTTTTAGACTACAAAGAGCACTTGCTATTTTTGCAGAGCACCATTCAGAACTCACCTGGCAGCTAAAAACTATGTGCAACAGCAGTTCCAGGAGATTCAGTGCCTACCTCTGATCTTAATATGTACCAAGAAAACCTCTTACACATAAAATAAAAATAATTAGACCCTTCAAAGAATAAAGAATTGTGAGTGTTTTGTAAGGGTACAAAATATTTTAAATTTCTTCCGAGGAAGTATGTTGCCTAATGCAAACAATACGATAATAATATTGTCAGGAATAATCATAATGTTGTCTAACACCAATTATGCATGACCTGTTAGCGGGTACCACTCTCAGGACTTCACATGTCCTATATCATCACATCATGTCTCTTTTTCACTGCTCTTTCCTGCATCTCCATTCTCAGATTAATAGAGAACTACATGGCTTAAGTGTTATTCCTTCCGAGTCTGCACAGCATCTTATACTGTCACAGACAAGAAAATGATAATCTACGCATCTTTCTTCTGCCTGCAACAGATGGTTTCTCAAATATGTCTTCATCTGGCTTTTGCTCTTTCTTTTTCAGTAAATTATCAGACACATGATGGTAGAGAGCATAGGTATTTAGTGAGACTTTGTGCGAAGGGATGAGTGACTTTGGGTGCCCAGGTAGTACATTTGCAAGTGGAATTCAGAGAACAACTCTACCGAAACTGACTTTCTTCACTATGTCTCGAGTTGGGATTTCTCCATTTGTGCTTCTGCTGTTACTCTGCACACTTCAGTATCTGGCCTGTAAACACTCAACAACTTCTATTAGTCAGCTCGATGTTTCAGTAGCAGTGAGAGAGTTACAGATGCTGGTCCCGCCATGCAGCTTTCTGAGAGCTCAGAGGATTAAACTCCAATTGTCAGGTGGCAGGGTGATGGCTTTTACCTGCAGAGCCATCTCTGCAGCTCCTTCCATTTCTTTTCACTGTAGGAATATTCCATTACGTGTAAGCATGAGGTGTGTAAGCTGTTGTATATAGAACTTCCCATTTTGTTCTGCTAGAATGAGGGGTTAACATTAAAAAACTTTTCAGAGTTATCAGTAAAATTAATAAAATACTTCTTAGAACTTAATTTCCATTGACTTATAATAATAATAAAGTGAATTACTCCTCTGTCTTTCTTTGGACAGGATCTCCTGCTAAATTGTACTTCATTGCAACTCATTTCTAATGTCACCAATACCATCAATATTCTTGATTTCCTTAAGATGGTTAGTTTCACTTCTGTATATCTTTAAAGCACCTTAGATAGAGTTTTCATTTGTTTAATTGATTGTTTGTTTGTTTAAAAGACATGGCTCCTCTGTCGGACCCTGGCTATCTTGGGACTAGTTCTGTGGAACAGGCTGATCAACAACTCCAAGATCTGACTGTCTCTGCCTCTCAACTGCAAGGAATAATCAGAGATGCTTAACACTTTCATTTGAACGATATGCACATCAGAAGAGGAATTTCCAGATAAGGAGTTATAAGAGTCTATGGAGCTAGAGAACAGCTTGTAGTTGGGTTAAGGATCACTTTACTGAGCTGAGCTTTGAATGTGGTGCTCTTTCTTAGCACTTCATTTTCAAAGCCAATGACAATAGACTTAACAAAACCTTTATATCAAACTCTAAAGAATAAGTTGATAAACATAAGAGTGATCATTAACTGAGAGAAGGATGAAGAACTCAGTAAGAAATGGTCGAGAACAGCAGACACCCATGCTGGAGTATGAGACTCATTCTAAGTATAGGATAGGAAATGAGAAGAGTGGATCTCACTCTGCATACAGTCTGACATCACCCTTTCTTTCGACCAAATTTCTACTCACTTCTCAGTGTTTAAACTTTGGCCACATATGAAGACCTGTAACAGCTATTCTTTCCGTGCTAAAGCCTCCTCCATTCTTCAGCTAAAGCCTTCTCTCTTTACACTAAAACATTGAAATGAGGTATCAGTTGTTTCTCACATAAATTTGAAACTTTCCATCCCAAATTACAGTTCATTATGTGCATATGTTCTCTCTTTTGTCTATTAAAAAAGGAGGGAGATATTTCTGTGGCTTTCACACTTAATGTAATTGAATGAGTTACTTACTCATAAATTACAGAATTAAAAACCAACTGTGCATTAATCACCATGTGAAGTGATTTGCCCATTATTAATGATGGCAGTTGGGAAAACTGAGTTATGTTAGTAATGCCAACTTATTATTTACAGAATCTCTGACCAATAAATGCACAGTCTTTTTATAAATGATGAATAGATAATTAAACAGTAATTTGAAGAGAAATTAAAAAAAACTTGGCTTATCATAGCATTTTTGACACTTAGCTGTTTTATAAGTATTATTCAGAAATAAGTAATAGCGTTTTTGTAAACAATAATATAAAGCCTTTTATTATTCCTTTTATGTAATAATAGATAAATAGATAGTTTTGATGTATACAAAGTAACATGGGTTATATAGTTCCAAACTTATGAGAATTATAAATATATATTTTAGTATAACACTATTTAAATTTGGATGGCGGCAAATAAACAAATATTTATAATCTCACATACCATCAATATTGTAAAAGAGTTCACTAAAAGTAAATCTCAGTGGTTTATGAGTCAACAAATAGATATGATTTCATAAAACTGTAATATATCCAGGCAAACATATTGATTTAATACTGAGAGTTATTATCCAATCTATTTTCATATAATTACATGAGGTTTGTTTTTGTGAAAAAGCTCTTAAAATAATTAGAGAGCAGATCATAATTTATTAATGAATGACAAATGAGATGAAGGCAGAGTGATGCTCAGAATCCTAGGAGCATAGCAACAACTAATTGCCCCCTATGGGGAGTCATTCATCCTAGGAAACTGACCCTAACAGGGTTCTTGGCTCAATTGCTCAGCAGCATTGAAAATTCCATCGCGATTTCTCACTGATCAAACATGTAAACATTACTGTATATCTCAGAACATTGTATTGAATCGAACATTTCAAAGCAAAAACTCTGTGGTATTGAGACAAGTAATCAATGCCAGTGATTTGCAGTAGTGCCGACTGTCTTTGGAGAGATTCTAGAGATATTTCTAGTCCACTTTTTGCAAAGCATAAACCAAAAACTACGACTTCTCTTGCATGTTTATTGCCTAACCTTTATTTCTGTAAGATAGTGATTCATTCTTATTGAGACAGACAGCGGTAGCAGCCAGAATTAGGTGGGCTCTACAAATTCTTCGTAGGTCTGGGAATCTCATTCTATCTTTTGAAGGGCACAATGCCATGAGCTTTCAAAGGAACCTGTGATGCAGCTCCATGGTAAAAATCAATAGCATTTCCTTCAGCCAAAATATAGAACTTCAACAGCAGCAACAACAAAAACTAAATTTCCTAAGACATTGCCAGGAAACAGAGTACAAAGTTCCAAATGAGCTTAAACATTGACCAATATAGCTGTCATTATACAAACCATAGAATAGTACAGATTTCTTACAAAATTCCCTTTTCTTATTATTCTTTTCTTTTCCCATCTCAAAGACAATAATTTCTATGCATTGGGTATTTGGCATGCATGAACTTTTAAAAGTTCTTGCACATGTCTCTTTCCCATGCCCACATCATTAAGGAAACTGTGTGTGTGTGTGTGTGTGTGTGTGTGTGTGTGTTGATATTAGCTATTGAATCGAACATTTCAAATGTTTTTGATTATTTTTGGAACTTCTTGATTATTTTTGGAACTCATCTGCCTTGAATAAGAATTGTTTGTTGAGATTTCTGTATTTTGCGTGGGGGTAGACAGATAATTCTCACATGAATAAACACAAATAATGCTCAAGAAAACAAAATAAATTAATAGTCACATATCCTAAAATGTGAAGATGCATCTTTCTCTGTGTTTGAGCTCACAAGGCAATAGATTTGAAGAATGGAAAATTCTCAGAACCTTTTTTGATGTTTCTCTTTTAAAAAGAAGGTTGGGGAGGGTTAAATAGTATATTATTGCCTATTTGAATGATTCTTCTTGGCCTCTGGAAGTCTAATCAACTAGACCTGAGCCTGAATTGATTAGGGCTGTGGGACATCACTTCATGAAATATAGAGACCTGATAGAGGGTTTATAGCTCTAAATTGGTGAGTTTTAATGGGAAGCCCATAGCTTTCTGGAAGAAAATAGTCTAACTTAGGAAGGAGCAATCTCTCTCTATCTTGAGCTGTTTTACCTCTACTACTACTACTACTACTACTACTACTACTACTACTACGTGGTGTGTGTGTGTGTGTGTGTGTGCGCGCATGCATGTGTGCGCATGTGCTTTTTCATACTGAAGCACCAGCTGAGGATCAGAAGATGACATTGTATAGTTGCTTTCTCCTCCCACCTCGACGTGGCTTTCAGGAATTGAACTCAGGTCGCTAGGTTTACACAGTATGTAAGATTCTTTCCTGAGAAGCTCAGCAGGAAGCAGGAAATGAGTGATAAAGTCCAACGACTTCCATCTGATAAAGAAGAAGGTGGCTTGTATTTTTCAGTGTGGGTATCACTTTGCTACAAAGTAAATAAATAAAATAAAACCCACTGCTTAAAGTAGGCTATTTGTTAATGCAATAATATTTGTTCAGATAAAGATATAAATGTATAGCCAACTGAAAATTTGAATTCATGTTTTTTTTATTGAGCAAAGATTGTTTCTTCAGTAAAAATAAACTGGAAACACTTTGGTAGAAGCTAAGTCAGAATCAGTAAATTTTTTAAAAAAAGATATTTGATAAGAAGTGATTGAACTATCATCATTTGCATTTGACAGAGAGACTCAAGGACAGACAGGATGATAGTGAAGTAGCTTCATAAATGGAAAAGGGGGCTCGGAAATCCTTCATGTATGTCTCAAGTAGGAATTGATGGCATTCAAATGGTTAAATGGGATAATCTAAACAGGGCTTTCTAGGTGATTTGGCTGCCTCTAGTCATCTACTAGTTAGAAGTGAGGGAAGGTGATTGTTACAGAACTCTGAATTATTTTCCTGTGGTTTGGCTTCCGTTTAGAAATGGCTAGTTTCATTTTCCACTATTCCTTCTTCACAAATTGTATTTTTTCTCATATACAAACACATTTTTAAAACATAAAGATTTCTCACAGCCACATATGCAAATATTTCTGACCATTTTCAAGGTGATACAAGAAACCATATTATGTTTTCATTGTGATGCCAAACAAGAATACTGCTTCCATGATGTATATCATCTTTCTGTTTTATTGAATTTTGTAATATCTTAAAAGTTATTTACAGTATCTATCCTTCCTGTAAATTTTAAACAATGAATTTAATAAGTATACAAAAGCCAAAGGGGGGGAAACAACAACAGATAGATAGTAAGGTAGACTGATAGCTAGATAGAAGGATGGATGTATGGATAGATGGTGGATGGATGGACAGACAGAGGTAGAAAACAAAGCATCATCAAATCAAGTATTGATATCTTGTCAAGACCGCTGCCTGGAGTTCCCAATAGAGAGAGCCCGAGACAGAACAGAGCATATCCTTAATAACACTTCTAAGTAGTAGAACAAACAACAGCAGCAGGTAGACATATGACAATCAAGCTGGCCACTCATATCATTAAGGAGAACTCAAGTGGGGAAGCTGAAGTTTCTGACTTCATGGTTAAACGTTCAGTTTCTTTTCCCCATTGTAAGTATTTTTATTTGTTTATACAGAAGATAAACAATAATAACATCAAATGGAACTAATATACCTTTCAACTCAGTGATTCTCAACCAGTAGGTCATGAGTCCTTGGACTACATATTAGATATTTACATTAAGATTCATAACAGTAGCAAAATTATACTTATGAAGTAGCAACAAAATTATTTTCTGTTTGGGGGTCAACACAGCATGAGAAATTGTGTTAAAAGGTCAAAGTATTAGGAAATTTCAGAACCACTATCAGTGTGTGTGTTTTCTTGGGCTTTTCCATTGTTCTCTTTCTTCCTGATCACAATGTTAGGGAAGTAGTCCAACACCCTACCACAGAGATATGTTGAGACTAATATAGTTAGGTCTGAAAAGGTGGAAAGGTAGCAACCCTCTTTCAAAAGTTAACTTCTTGGTGAGTTCCAACAACATGGGACAATTTACCAATATAATATGCATGGCATTTATTTTGGATACAGAATAAAATATTTAAAAATTTAAAATACTTAAGAATGTTCATTTTGTTTTCTTCTGTCTCTCTTTTTATTTTAAAGCAAACATTTGATAAAAAGACATTCAATTATGCATGTCAATGATATAGAGAGGGAAGGAAGCATGGGGATATCATTATTCTGATAGATTGACAGACATTATATATGCTTATAACTGGGCATTCTAAATGAAAGTACACATTCTACAGTGAGACAGTGAAATACACATTTTCAAACTTCAGAACAAGCTTGCCTACAGTCAGGAATTTGTGTGTTGTATTTATTTATCTCTATTACTTATGTCTAGGATAAAAATAATAAGACTTTTAATAAATTTTCTCTTTAGGATTTTATTGTTCTACTAGCATTGGACTTGGTGAAAGGGGTAGAGGTGGTGATGTTTTCCATTCCTGTGAGCATTTTATTAATTTCCCTCCTACATTTGAATACATACTGAGATTATATCCAGGCCTTCCATAATTTCAGAAAATAGTCATGCAAAGAAGAAAGTTCATCTAATTTAATTAACTTATAGAACTGGTTTTAAATATAGATATACATATATACGTGTGTGTTGCATATGTATGAATTAAATGTGTTCTGTTATATTCTGACTCTGAAGCAAGTTAAAAAACAACTTTCTTGTGAAAATATCTGACATTTTTTCCAGACTAGCTTTTAGAAGGCACGTAAAGGAAACTGAAATTTGTTTTCAGGTAACTCTAAGTTTGTGGTCCAGCAACTAAGAAGGATAAGAAAATATAATTCTATAGCTATGTATTTTTGTGAAATACATAGTCAAAATATTCAAGTAACTGGCATTGAAAATATAAAACACAAAGGAAACTAATCTTAAAATTAACTAGTATGCACATTAGGCAATATCTTGTTTGAATTCTTAAAAGGTATAATAGCATTTATAGTTATATAAAAATATCTCACTTCATTTGTGGATAATGTAAATTAATATTGTAAACAAATTGCAAGAGATTATTTGAAGTACCTACAAGGAAACAAATTGCTCGTAAGCACATCCATGTACTTCAGAAGATTTTATTAACAAACAGATAATTAATATGCTAATTATACATAATCCCTTTCATTCATTAAATAAATTCTTCCAAGACCGTTGTAAGACAAACACATAATTCAATAGAGAGTATTTATTGACTAAGTATTGCATCCAAACCTTTTAACCTGTACAGAATCTGGAAACTCTTAATTGTAGTAAAAACAATACTGATATTTTTTCCCCGCCCCCAATACTGATATTTTTGTTTTTGAAACAGGTTCCTCATTTGATGTGGTAAGATAAAATTTGGCCTTTGGGTTTTGTTATTTAGTTTTTTGTAGTTCCTTTCCTAAAATAAATTCTCCTGTTTATAATTTTTGTATTGTAAAAGTGAACAAAAGATTTCAATGAATGTTCGCATGCAATGATAATGCCTGCTCTATCACTATGTCCAAATTTTACAAGATATTTTATAATAGTCATTGCAGTTCTAATATATTCTTAAATAAAAAATTATATGCAGCATGTTCAGTAAAATCCTTTCAGTAAAAGTTTTATTGTTGGCCTTCCTTTGTAGAATGGAGGATATCATCCTATCTTAATGATTTCTAGATTATTAGAATGATTAAATGAAATAACTGGAGACTCAGAATGTTTGTATAGCTGTCAAGAATAGAAATAAAGGGATTGAAGTTTAGTATAAAGTTCTCTTTGTCCAAGTACTGTTTTCTTTCCTTTCATGTAGAATACATTGTCATTCTTTGGGTCAAATAATGATGTTCAATGTAATAAATTGAGTGGTTTTTGATTCCCCATTTAAAATTACTTAATTTTTGTTTGTATTTGCAAATTTGTCTTAAAAGCAGATTCATGACTTCACAATTATTAAGTTGTGTACAATTCATTTTACCTCAGTTTTTATGATATAATCTCTGTCATATACATATCCATAATATAATGGAGCATAGATGCTTAAGGGATCCTTCTATGCTTTTTAGAGTTATTGCCGACTTTATACATCCTGGAAGGAGAGAACATATATTGAGATATTGCATTTATCAGGACGAGTGTAGGATTTATGCAGCATTTTCTTGATTGATGATTGATGTGAAATAATTCAGCCTCTCTAGGTGGTACCATGATATTGAGTTCTACCAAAAAAAAAAAAAAAAAAAAACCTATCAAGCCATGAGGTGAAAGCCAACCAACAGTGTTCCTCCACGGTGTCTGTTTAAGTTCCTACCTGTCTTTTCTCCCTACCATGACTTCCACTAATGATGGACTGAACTATGATCAGAAACAAACCCTTTCCTCATTAAATTCGTTTTTATATTTGCTTCATCACAGCAACAGAAACAAACTAGTTCATGTTCTTCTAACGTTTTACAACAAAACAAAATTTGTTTAATTACAGTAGAAGCTACACTATGGAAGTTTGTTTTGGTGTTCTAAATCATTTCTTTTTAAACAGTCCTGAACAGGAAGAGAGCTCTGTAACAAAAGTTTTCGTAAAACTTCTTAAACCGTTAGAATAGGTCAAGGAAATCAGAATGTTTGAAAGAATCCGGTACAAAGAATTAAACAACAAAGAGGGGTGTGAAGGGAGGACACTTACATCCAGTACAGTGGTAATGAAAGATGTGAATAGTGTTGACCCCTTAATGTCATAACAAGTTCTCAGGCCAATCTTAGAAAAGGATTCTCAGATACATACTATATATTGCAATAATGGTGCAGACATTCTCAACACAGAGGACTGTTTTTCTTATCCAATATTTAGGATTCTAGTAACAAGGTTGCCAGATACTGCTGGTATTCAGAGTGATCTGGGATAATGTCTTCCTAGTTTATTATCCCTTCTCAATAAAAAATTGAAGATGTGAACCCTACTGAGAGTAAGCAGGGTGTCATCGATCCGATAATTGTACTAGATTCTCTCCAGGACAGAGCACTGTTACTCACTGTGGAGTCATTCTTAAAGAGCAAATGATTCAACCTTTTTTTATTTTACTACTAAGCTGAAAATAGTTGCTGTCCAACAATTGCTTTTGTGAACTTGGCTCTTTTGCTGCCTTTGTTTTTCTTAGGATTTCTTGAGAATTTACATGTTTCAGCATTCATAGTCTCTAGTCTTGTTTTTCTGATCTAGTATCTTGAGGATCTCTTCCCTTGAGAATATATAATCACCTGCTTCTATGGCAGCAAGATTATTTTGCTCACATAGGCACAGGTGTGCATGAAATCTCTTTCTTTCTCTCTCTCTCTCTCTCTTTCACACACACACACACACACACACACACACACACACACACACACCATGTATATATGTATGGGGAATTCATCATCTTGCTATAGCTGCCAGTAGTTACTTGTGGAGTTCCAGGTGCTAAGAGCTGCCAGAAATGCTGATGTCCCTATGCTCAGGCTTTGCTCTCAGAAATTTTATTGGCTGCTATTTACAGCTCATTTGACTTTCAATTTCTAAACCATCTTAAAGACTTGAATTCCAACCTGCCTTTTCTGGAATATTTATTGAATAAGAAAACATATGTTTTTCTACCACCTGGTGGGAGTGTCCTTGTGGCAAACTTCTATAAATTTATTTTAAGAGACTAGATTATAGAATTATGTTAGTTATTTATCTGCTTCAAATATGCATAGAAACAAAACCTCAGCTCTTTTAATAATGTGAATACAAAAAACCTTTCATTTCTAAATCCTTACAAAATGTATTTTGTAGAAATTTAAAAAAAATTACACTGACCATTCTTTGTATCTGTCTGCATGTAGTTAAAAAGTATTCAATTATATTATAATGGGACTATTTAATATGGCAATAGTATATGAATCATGAAAATAGTTAATTACTCTTTTATAAAAGGATCTTTTTACATTAATTATGATATTGCTAAAATTAATTACATTTACTTTGTCCCAATGAAGTCCTAGTTTATCAAAGTCCTATTCACATATCCTCTCACTCTATTTTGAAAGAAACCTGTGAATTAGGACAGTTCCATAGCTGTTGCCTAGACACAGAGAGTGACTTAGTTACCCATCAGTCTATTCTGCCATCTTAAAACAAGTCAAATATTTGAAGCAATGATTCCTGGAAACCCATGTACATGTTTTCTGTATTTTTAATTATTTTATTTGATGTATCTAAAACAAAGTAAAATTATAATGATGGTGGAATGGAATTGTGATTTTCAGGAATATAATTTATAGTGAACTGCATGGGAGTAGAAAAGAGAGAAGAGAAAAGAGAGGCATTTCTTCTAATTCATAAGATACTTATAGTTTTATACCTAAAAGCACTGAATAAAACTTTTCTGCTATTGCTAGGATCATGACATAATTGTTATTAATGTTGTTGTTGTTAGAACTCTGATTATTGATGATGTCCAATCACATTTGGCTGTTGAAGCATTCTTATGCATAATTCTAAGAATGTTTATTAACCATTTTCATTGAGATAGTTGTAGATTAGGGAGAAATTACATCATCATTTGTCTACTAAAATTAACTGGATATCTTTGCTTCAGTTAATTGCTATTTAGTTTTATTTGTTGAGTTGTACTGTATATGTACAATTAAAGCATATAAACAATCCTTTATTAGCAGATATATGTAAATATTGTAATTGTATTGTTAACAGCAATTATATGAAAATATTACTGAATTTAAATTTTCAGTGTAAAAGCAACAAAATGTAGATATTTTCATCATCTTCAGAAACCAACACTCTAATAAAAGTTTACAAAGCCATGATGATATTGTTCCACTTTGTAGAAATTAAATCTATAAGTGTGAAGCACTTTGAGTAAAACCTCAGAGACAGATATTAGGGTTCAACCAGAAGACCAGAAAAGCAAAATAACCAGTCACTGGTTTTTATCTCAACCTCAGTCCAAAATGATGATCCTGCCTCCAGAAAACATCAGAATGAGACTGACAGCTGTCTCCTCCTGTTCTATAACCCTCTCTAGTTCTGAGATTAAGGGCATGGACCACTACTGCCTGGTTTTTATAGCAAACTAGTGTGGCTATGGGATTAAAGGCGTGTGTCGTTGCTGTCTGGTCTATAAGGCTGCCCAGTGTGGCTGTTTTACTTTTCTCATGTTCAGGCAAGGCTTATTTATTAAAATAGGAATGAAAAATCACTACGTAAGTCTCTATAATACTCTATTTTGCACTAGCAAAATAAAATAAAATAAAAGCCACATGTAGCGAAGGTGACATCTTTCAGTAAAACAGTACTTGACTTGGGCTGATAGACTGGCCTGGGTCCTGAAGCAGTGTTCTTCTACCTGTAATCTGAGTACTGACACAAGGCAGTAAAATAGGAAAGTTACTTGCATGAGATTCTCATCTCTGCACGAGAGGACTATGTGGCATCCTAGGCAGGAATGGGAAGAGTGGATCCACCAACATGATCTGAATTTTGGGTATTCCATAAATTCATATTTGTTTTGGAATATCTTAGACATCTAACACCTTAGTTTCCTCATCATTGAGATGGGATGAAGCTATCTCAGAACATTGCTGTAAATACAAAGACATTAAAATCTGCCCAAAGGAGGAAGAACTTTAATTTTTTTGTATAACTGTGATTTTATGTAAATATAATTTGAGCTCATTATAAAAATGTATGGCTATTTACACTTAAAAGAATTGTTATACTATCAGTTTTCTTATGAAGTAATAACCAAATACTGAGAAATTTATCAATAATTGTTATTAATGTATCATGATGGTTTGAGAGAGAAAAGATAGAAGAAGGAGGAGAAAAGAAAACATATGGACCTGAATATTCTTGTGGGGAAAATCCACTGGGGTTGTTTCCAGACATGCTTATCTATATTCATAGGCATTTGGAAATATATTGGAGATTGTCTCTATTTTCCTTTCTAAAATTCATATAAAATACAATAGATACATTTCAAGTAAGACTCAAAGAGAAAGATTTGAATCATAAGCTTGGACTGGCTGGTATATGATACCATTACCGAGTTCCATTGCAGGTCTCCAGAAATTACTAAAATGTGCTCTTCATACAAATAAATGAAAGTGGGTGCATCAAAGCACTAAATCACTTCTCTGCTGCATTCTGTCGTACGTTTACATGGTTTCTGCCCATAAAATGCATCTTAAATAAATAATTTACTTCATATTTTTGGACATTTTCTATCACTATTTGGAAAATTAAAAGAAATTTTGACTGTTGCAATATCCCCAGAAATGCATGCACTATCTATAATTTATTTCGCTATTGCTATAATCTGACATTATACAGTTAGGATTGAATTTTCAACATCCAAAAATGGAAATTAAAATTGATGGTCTTCCAAAAGTTATTTTAGAGTTTCCTAGCATGACATTTTCAATAGTCTTTGATAAGCAATTGCACTGACAAAGGTATTATTGGACTGAAAGGGTAAAACCTTGTTCTCAGTCGAAAATTGAGGCTACCTACAAAACCTGTCAATAAATAGCTACTCATGTCTTCAAAATATAACTTTGAGGGAATTCATAAAAATCATTTAATTTTGCATATCCTTATTTGCATGTTATAGTAACTGAATACAATCAATTCAAACATATTGGCTCATTTTGTTTCCTACTGAATAACAGTGTTAAGTAAAGTAAAAGTAGCCGCTTGGAACAGCTCTGTACTTCTTGTTTTGAGAGATGTCTTAAGTCAAATGGCACCCTGAAAAAACATTGATTGTATATGTTTAGGAATTTATGTCTTGGGAAAGTAAAGCAGACAACTGAGGAAAACCCACAGTGTCTTTATGCTGCTCTGAGGGAGTGGGATCGCTTCCTTATCTTGGGCTCTCTTGTTTGCTTTTCAGTTGCTGCGAGTGTGGCTGTGGACGGGCTTCTTCCCTGTGCGCTGTTGCCCATCCAAGCCTAATATGGTTAGTGTTCTCTCCCACTTCCCTCCTGGATGATGTCCACCTCTATGTACTACCTCCAGCATTCGCTTACTTTCTCTATCTGTGTATATCTTACCAGTTTAGTAAACCAGCTACACTTTAAAGGTGACAAGAGTAGATGGACCTCATTTCCAAATAGAACCTCCTAAGTAATTATTTGATAATGGGTCATTTTAAAACAAATACTGCGAGCAGAGTCAAGGTATCTGTCAAGATCTGTGCTTCTTCTACAAGGCTTTCCAGTGGTTCTGATTTGAAGTAGGAATTCCAAGGAATACAGCATCTGTCATATTTAACATGTCACTGTTTTTGTTGTTCCATTCAACAAAATCCATATCATGCGTGGAAGTACAATGCTACTTCTGTCCAAGTAAAATCACCTATTCTGTCTCCCAGAACCATGGAATGTCCATAATGTGACCACAGTCTTCTATCATCATAAATATCATGGATACATGTGGCATTGATGAGAAAATACAACATAATTAAAATGGAATACAATTATTTCTTATATTTGAAGTGATATTCCTATTTTGATACCACCGAATAAATATATATTTAAGATTCAATGTCCAAGTGGGATAAACTTAATTATTTTTAAACAAAACAAAATTTAAATATATAGTCAGCTTATAATTTTAATATTTTTAGTTAGCATGGACAGCAGAATTCTGTTCTTTCATTTAGAGGGACTCCTACATCAAAGTGAGATAGATTATAAAGTAATCTAGACATTTCTTTGGTAGATTACAGTCACATTTGTGTATTATTTTCATTTGTAGTCAAGATTTTCAATAAAAGTCAGTTTAAATGCTTTTTAGAGGATAACATAGCAGCTTTTTAAAAATATATTTATTTAATTTGTATTTTATCTGTATCATGTGTGTCTGAACGTGGCTTGGTGATTTTGTGTGCAGGTGGCCATGGAAGCCAGAGGGCACTGGATGCTCCGGAGCTGGAGTTATGGTGGTTGTGTATGATCCAATGAGTTCTAGAAAATGAGCATTTGTCCAGAGGAGCAATAAGAGCATTAGCCACTGAGTCAGGGGTGGCATTTTAAATTACTACATTGATAACCAATGTAGTAATTTAACATTATTAAGAATAACTGATTTTTGCTCATTAGTAAAATTCGTGTGTGTGGAAATGGGGCTCACACTTTAAATCTGAATAGATCATGAATTCTTTAATAAATTCTCATCTTAACTTTTCAACACAACTACTTTGTTTCTCATGTATTAACTACAAGTTTCATGGAGTAGGTGTATAAACCTTGTATAAATGTGAAAATAGCCCTCATATATGAGACATTATAAATGTATTGTTATATTAAAATTCTAAGTGAATTAAATTTTAATTCAACAGTGAGACTATAGGTAATCTTTAAATTAAACTACGAATGTCTTCAATTTTCTATTATTAGTGATCACGAAAAAATATTTTGGCTAAGTGAACAAATCATCAATTCTCAGGTACAATGTTTGCAAAGGACCTTTTGATAAAATATTCATCGTGCCATTCCCATAGTTACGAAGACCAATTTTCCATGTAAAAACATTTCTTCTGAGAAGTAAAAATGAGAAGTTTCAATGAGTTGTATTTGTAGTTTACATGTCCCTGTCTACGGAGATCTTGGCATCACAGCTTTCTTGTATTTATGTGAAAAAATATGGATGGGATTCATAATGATCTGCTAGTAAGACACCTAAATGTCCAGTAAACCATTTACATGCACTCTTCCCTCCTTATACCATACACTTATTGAAAAATGTTATCCCATAAAACAAAATTTACCCATCCAATGTTTAGTAGATATGCTTAATTTATAAGTAAAACATCTGTGTTTAAGTGGATAACACTTTTCATTGTATGTTCCCAACTCTAACCCCTGGAATGGTCTTGCTCTGAAGTGCAGACTGACCTGGAATGAATTATGTACCCCGGATGACTGTGACTGATTGAGTTCCTCCTGCTTCAGAATCCCATTGCTGAGACTAAATGCATGCACCCAAATGCCTGACTTAATTGGATAGACTCCTGAAGTACAAAATCCAAAAATTTATTCAAATGATGTCCTTTCACCTTTTTATGATTGCAGTGATAAATTTTTCTAAACTGAACATTATACAAAGGTTAGGGTCATTATTATCTCAGGAAAAACGTGTGGTGGGCAGACTTTAATTTCAGCACCCTGGAGGAAGAAGTTAATGGATCTTTGTGAGTTTGGGGCCATTTGGCTATCCTAGCAAATTTCAGGACAGTATAGGGTTGCATAGTGACACCTGGCTTTAGAAGACTATGTTCTGCTGGGCGGTGGTGGCACACACCTTTAATTCCAGCACTCAGGAGGCAGAGGCAGGTGGATCTTTGTGAGTTCAAGGCCAGCCTGGTCTACAAGAGCTAGTTCCAGGACAGGAACCAAAAACTTCAGAGAAACTCTGTCTCGAAAATTCAAAAAACTGAAAAAAGGAAAAAAAAAAGACTATGTTCTGCACTTTCTCTGAAGAAGACATAAATGCTAAGGCTTCTGTAATTGTTAAGTTTTTTAAAGTTTTGACATAAAGATTAACAAAAGCACACTATAGTTAACTTTCAAAATAAAAGAACGATAAAGAAATATACACACCCTCAATCATTTAAAGAAATCAGAATCCAAACTATCTCTCCGTACACTACTGTATTCCATAAAACATTAGTCAATTTGAAAAAAATGTTCATAATATATCATTATATGTTAAGATAATAGGATACCCTGATTGTATGAAACCTGCTGTTACAGCCAGAATTTGTATTTTTTTCTTCACTATTCCATTCACCAACCATTTTCTCATTAGCCACAAGAGAGCCATTAATAATTTTTTGATCCAGTGTATTGCTTGGTACTCTGGAATGCCTTATACTTATATCTAAAATTTATTAATTTATAACCAGAAAAACTTACTCCTTAACACCTTCATCCTTACATAGATGAGTGTATAGTCTGTTCATGGGTTATGGGTTTTCTAAAATCCAACTACAGATCTAATGGCTAGAATCAAATTTTCAAAATCACTATAACTATAAGAATCTTGATTCTTAGGATGGGTAAAGAAAGCAATGTTTTGTTTTCTAAATCCATGTAGAGTCATGGTTATATTTATATGACAAGCACCTCTTTGGGAGTTTTAATGAACATTAATTAATGAATGTGGCTACTTAATAGCTCATTTTGGTTACAGAAATAGAATATTTTTTCTTGAAAGCAAGAGAATCATGAATAGCTAGTCCCTGTAAAAACAAACCCTTCATAACAACTATGGAAATCATTTCGAAGTTTAACAAAATAGTAATATGAAGGAATATAAAGAGCATCTTCTTTGTTCAAGAAAAAATAACATTTTTGGAACATAGGAAGAACAGTTTATGTGTGGAGTAACATCTTCATTGACTACTTGACTAGTGAAAATTATGCATTTGGAACAGTAGACAAGATGATATTGACTGAACATGCTTCTATGCAAAGTTTTGCTAATGAGGCTGAACCACTACGGAGTGCCAGCTTCTGTCTGCTGCACTTCGCTGGCTCTGTCTTGTTGAAGCTTGTTTTAATGATGCTTTAGGGGTTCCAGAACTTAATTTTATGTGTTAATGTGACATGCATTGTATATGTTACAGAACTCTAGAGATACACATAGCCTAGATTTAACCCCGTTTGTATGATCCCCCTGACTTTCACTTCCAGGTAATAAAATGTTAACTGTTCCTCATCAATGTGTTCTAAAATTTTTTTTTCAGATAAGATCTAAAGTTTTATTTCTATTTTAAATATCTGTAAGGCTTATTTAATAGTAAAAGTTATTTAAAATGTAGTTTTGGCAGGTTGTTATTTATGTATATACTTTTCAAGTGGGAGTTTTGAGAGTGGAAATGGATGATTGTTTGCCAAGGTAAACTATAAGGAATCATAAGCCTTTTAGGTTTCCTTAGAATTCCTGCAACAACTTTGACAGGATTACTTAGATAACACAAACCTCAGGATAAATTGATGTGATTGTGTTTAGAGCACTGTTGATAAGACACAGCAGTAACTGCTTTCCTGAGTCACTTACACTAGAGATAAAAAGAAATACGCAATACCTAGAAAACTAGGAACAATTAAGTGAAATAGCACATATTATCTGGAATAGACACAATTCTATTTCAGTACAATTTTGTGTGTTTGTGTCTACACTTTTCTATCTATTGCAGTGTGGCGAGGTGAAACGTCCTAAGAGCTCTTGAATAAGAAATATATAAAGTGTTAGTAATAGTATTTAAAATACACCAATACTCTCAGGTGTATTCTCTTTTTCTAAAGACAATATATTTTAATCATTACTTTCAGTTCACCAAAATAATGTCAGGTGTATTATACTATTTAATTTCCAGTTATATAACACAACAATGTTGTACTTTTTAAAAAGATGGTATTAAGATGTATTGTGTTTAGCATTTTGTTGTATCTGTTTGAATAGCCACTAGGAAACCACAAAAGAGACTCTGTATTGTTTTTATAATAAAATATATAAATCATTTTAAATATTCTCATTACAAAACCAAAGTGCAATCCTGGTAAAGCTTTATTTGACATTGTACATACAATAATCATCAACTAAATTTGTAATGAAATACTTAGTCATTTTGGTTGCATTTTATTAATGCAGTAATAAATGAAACTTTTGTATTTAATGAATTCAATTTTGTTGTGGATCTTATGAATAGTAAAATCACTTCCTTTGATTTTCACGATAATTAATTTAAATATTTTCATTTTTTTCTGACTGTTTAATGTTATATGGTAAACCATGTATCACATCAACTCAGTATTCATCAACATAGTCATCTTCCAAATGCCTGTCATCTTGTAGGCACAATCAAACCATCATCCAGTCGTTCATTGATTCATTCATCTAAGTAAATTATGTTGCATGCCAACTCCGAATCAGACACTAGGCCACTGATGAAATTTGTAAATCAATACAAGTTCCTGTCATTTAAGTAGCTGACAAATCCTGAAGGAAAAATCAAACTTAAATGAGTGTAGAGTGCTATAGTGCAAGATTCACATCATGAGAAGTAGAACTTCCTGAGTTTAAGTTTTGGGGGAAAATATATAAATCAAAAATTAAAAAAAAATATTTGAACATTGTTAGAGAGAATATACTTTTAAAAAGACAAGTAAGCTCAAATGTATGAAAGCATGCAGAGCTTTCAGTTAATCTGTATTAGGAAAAAAAATAAAATATACCAAAGGATGCAAGATATAGTCAATATTTATTATTTTATTAAAGGCTTTGTGTAGTAAGATCATTCAATAAAATAATATGTTAAGTAATATGCTTTGGCAATAAAATAATCTAGTATGATTTGGAGAGTCAGCAGAAGGTGGTACACATCTTTATTCTTAGCACTCTGAATGAAGAGTCAGGAGGATATCTGTGAGTTAGATACCAGCCTGGAATACATAGTGAGGTCCAGGATAATCTGGAATCCATAGAAAGTACCTGTAAAGTAATCTAAAATAAA
The DNA here is from genome assembly GCA_963919715.1 of Microtus obscurus. Lineage (NCBI taxonomy): Eukaryota > Metazoa > Chordata > Mammalia > Rodentia > Cricetidae > Microtus > Microtus obscurus. The sequence goes on along the minus strand of CAWTZC010000854.1, from coordinate 683,767 downwards.
AATTAAAAAATAGTTAGTATACTTTAGTAAATAAGCTACAGAATAGATAGACATTGTTCTGAATGCACAGAGTTCCAGATAATAAATACAAAGGCATTATTGACGCAGTGGTTGAGGTTCTGTGGAGACAGGACTTAGGATGTATATTGTATAGAACTTGGGATTTAACAACTAAAGAACATAAAAAATTGCTCAAATTTTTAGGAAAATGGTCATACTAGAGTTAGTCACAGAAAGCAGAATGAAAACTGTTGAAAAAAGTAAAAGTTTATATGTTAGGTCCATTGAGTTTGATTGGCACTAGAACATCTCAATAAAAGCAATATTTAAGAGGTAAGAATAGACCTTTCCAAGAAATTAACTCAGAGCTTTTATAGAAAAGGATGTAAATGATTGGATAGAATAAAGAATAGGAAAGATCTTTGCTTGGGATTTTAGAAAATATCAATTCATAAGCATAGAGAAAAGAAAGGCATCGAAAATAAAAGGAAAAACAGAACTTAGTCAATTTAATAATTAAAAGCAATATGTAATCACTAAATTAGAAGTTATCATTTGTGAACTGTAAATGAAGTCAGAATGAGAGTAGTTTTCAAAATCTTCCAAATTATTGGCTAGTTAAGAAAAACCAGAGACAACGATGGAGGTAGAGGCAAGACAGGTTTCTGATGAATTACAGAGTACTCTGAATTTATATGATTGAAAAGAGTTGCTGAAGAAACTATAGTAAAGGAACAAAGAAGTGGGAAGGAAAAAAAAAGAAAGAAGCAAAGAAAGAAAAAAAAGAGAGATAAAGGAAAGTGATGTGGGAGAATTGTCTGTATTTTGTCAGTCATGTTATAAATAAACACTGATTGGCCAGGCAGGAAATATAGGTGGGAAAACCAGACAGAAAGTAAAAATGATGTAATAACAACAGGAAAATTCTGGGAAGGAGGAAGTTGATTCCTCCCAGTCCTGCCCAGACCACCAAAACAGCAGGATATGATCTGCCCCACTAAATAAAGGTACTGAGCCACATGGCTAACATTGATCAAAAAAATGGGTTAATTAAGGTGTGAGAGTTAGAGAGTTAGCCAATGAGAGGCTAGAGCTAATGGGCCAATCAGTTTATACTTTATGGAGTCCTATGTATAATTTTCTTTGGGGCTAAACAGTTGTGGGGGCCCTGGTAGGAGGACAAAAACCCCAACAAACAAACAAGCCAGCCCCCTCATGTTACAGGAAAGAAGGGAAAAGAAAGGAAGGAAGGAAGGAAGGAAGGAAGGAAGGAAGGAAGGAAGGAAGGAAGGAAGGAAGGAAGGAAGGAAGGAAGGAAAAGACCAAAATGTTTCAGGCGAATATCGAACCAGAGAAAAATGTTAAGCAATCAAGGCTGGAAAAGGCAGTGGCAAATTGGCTAGAAATAAATGAAGAAGTAAAGAGAAGAGGACTAGTGTGTGGTAGGAGGAAATAACCTTGAATACAGACTTAGATGGCTTAAGACAATTGAATCTAGAGAACATTATTTGTTGAGCATCTAAAATAGCACCTTGAAAAGTGAGTTCCATTCCAAATTAGTGTTGGTCTAATTTTTGTTACTAGTATGGGACTTGGCTCTGGGTTTGAGAAAATTTAGTAGCATTCATTGCTCCATGGGTTATGTAATAGATTCACTACTTTCAGATGTGGCTAACTGTGGCTCACTTTGTTCTAGGCGGTGTGGCTACAGCAAAGCCAAGCAGGATCCAGAAGAGGAAAAGATGCACTTTCATAATGGGCACAGTAAGCAAATTGTGCAAAATAAAAACAGGAGACTTTATTATTATTCTGATTGCTGCTCAGGTTAGACAATTTGTAGTAATTTACCAAATCTATTACGAATAAAACAAGCAAGTATTTCTTGCATTTATAACTCCGGGCTTAAACAAACTCTGGATGTTTTTTTTTTTCAGTTCAAAATCCAATTTTTCCATTATTATCACTAAAATAACAATGCTTACCTACCATAAAAATGCTACTGTGGTTCAAATCAAAATCCAAGGTGAATTCCAAGTTCCATGCAAAGTGAGTAGAAATCCATTATTAAATCATGCCTTCAGGCCTAATGAATTAAGGTTAGTCCACCACTTCTTTTTGTGGGACTGCAATGGGAATTTCCTGGTGTACAAAACCTTTCTGTCATCAGCCTTGCTTGAGATGACCTGAAAAGGGCCATATATTTCAACAAATGCATGAAATCCAGTTTCAATAATAGGCTTAAGGTATAAGTGTGCTTTAATCGTGATAGTTAGCATATACAACATGATTCAATTTGAAAACTGAGTGAAGGCAGATATCTTTGGCTTTAGTCCCTCTACTGAGACCATATATAATTTGATGAAAAGCAAGGAGACCGCTTCCTAGTCTTATGTGTCTGTTATCGTTCTTTAAACTGCGATCCTGGTATGATTATCGGTAACTTGGACTAAAATGATAAATGGATCTCTTGGTATAGACACTGAGTGAAAAGTAGTTCTGTTTTCTTTTTAATTTTTATTCCAGCACCATAAGAAGTTGTTTTACATGTTCTTTAAAGTCAGAATTAAGAATCTATTGCAATATCTAAAAATGAGCCTATAGACCAAATCAAAAAAGAGGCCACTATATTTTTTCCTTCTTCAATCATCAAAGTGTTCTCAATATGCATCTGAGTCTCTATGTCTGAATAGTATCTTGAAAGATGATTATAAAGACATGCCAGCATATACAGATTTCTTGTGTAGGGGACCGTCCACATTTATAAGTTATAAAGGTAAAATAGCTATGTACATAACTGTCGTAAGTAAAAAGAAAGCCTATTTTTGCAACTCAACTCCTTTTAGAAGTAAGAAAATTCAGTCACACCAGAGTATTGACAAAGTTGGTGCTTCCCCCCTGCTCCATTAATGTCCACGTATCGTTACAGTTAAACTGCCGGGGGTCAGAACCTACATTGATCCGCACACCTATGAAGACCCCAACCAAGCTGTCCACGAATTTGCCAAGGAGATCGAAGCCTCGTGCATCACCATTGAGAGAGTCATTGGAGCAGGTGAGAGGACAGCCACATTCTGACCTTTCAACTTTGTTTATACTAAGAATGCAATACATCCATGTACTGACCTCACACAGTGTGTTCTTAACCTCTTGAAATGGACCTCTCAAAGTTAGTTGTGACTGGTCACCTTTTAATTGAAACTACTGTGTAGTTCATAAAGGAGCAGCTGACTACCTTCTCTTAGCAGAGAAACCCAGTGAACAATCTTTGCTTATGTAGTATTGTGTATATGTACAGGGCAGCTGTAACACTGGAAAGTATTTGCTTTGTTTAATTCAACTTGAACATGTCTTTACATAACCCAGCTGATCTCTGCCCTTTTTTCTTTTATTTTTTTCTCATCAGTAGTAGGTATTGATAGATTATGAGAGAAGTAGAACAAAATGAATTAAAGTCAGTATTTTTTTTTTAAAAAAAATCTTCCTAATGTTGCTATTTGGATTGTACGGATTAAATGATGAAGCTAGTAAGGCCTTAGGTGTTTTTGGTCATCTGTGGAGGATATTTCCCAATATAACATTTATTTTTGTTCATACTACTGTGGATGTTTGGTTTCATCCTTAGTTTATTTTCTTCCATCTGAACCTTAATACTTCAAGACTTCAGAATTTTATTAGAATAAAAATTATAAATGAGTTTATACAGTATTTTTTTTAAATCTTTATCACAAGGTGAATTTGGTGAAGTTTGTAGCGGACGTTTGAAACAACCAGGAAAAAGAGAATTACCTGTGGCTATCAAAACTCTTAAAGTTGGATATACCGAGAAGCAGCGCAGAGATTTCCTGGGTGAAGCAAGTATCATGGGACAGTTTGATCATCCGAACATCATCCATCTAGAAGGTGTTGTGACCAAAAGTGAGTATACAGAAACACAGTGTGTATATGTGTGTGTGTGTGTGCGTGTGTGTGCGTGTGTGTGTGCCTGTGTGTGCATGGGTGTGCATGTGTATGATAAACATAATGAGTATCTGTTTAAATTGTCATTCTCTCTACACTAAAAGAACTGAACAAACTAAAATATTAATTTCTTAAATGGTGAAAATTTCCTTATATTTTAGTAGATTTTTATTTAAGATGATCTGTAGTTAACCCAACTTTTATTTTATAAGTTGTGTATTCATTTACCATGAATTCACTGCCAGAAAACAAACCAAAACTGTAACCAGTAAAACAACAAAAAATAGATTAAATTATTTACTTCTGGATATTTGTGTAATTTTTGTTTTAGTTGTGTGCCTAGCCATTAGCAACAAGTCATCTTTTAGGTCCTGCTTATGTATTTTTTTTAATTTGTTAAGTTTTGTGCTACTGGTAATTAACTGTTCTCATCAACAGCCTCAAAAAATCCATAAGGATTAATCAGTTCTTAGTTACAGGAAATTTACCTTTTATTCAGAAATACCAAAGTTTTGCATGTCATTTAAATATTGTTAACATTTTATGAATACATTTTTGTACTATGCCTTTTTATGAAGGATGTTAAATACTTTACTAAATCATCAGTTACTCAATAAAGAATTTAACTGGTCCTCTACTCGTCCAGAAATGATTTTCCTACAAGCTGTTTTGTCCTAAATCAATTAGTTTGCATTTATTGCTCAGCATAACCCGCTCAATTACCTTTATTTGACATGGCATTCACATGCTTGCACACGTGCACACACACACACACACACACACACACACACTCAGAAAGTATATAAATATATATAAAACAATTGAACTAATAATCAAATAAACATAGTGATACAAGTGGCTCATTGAGCGTTGACTTGGACAATACCAATTTTGAGTTTTATCTGATTTAATTCATAGTATCTTCACAGTTACATTCTGAAGTACCTTCATCCATCTCTGTGATAAAGATGATAAAATTTAAAATATAAAATCCATTTAAATTTCTTAATAGAAATGGACATATGCCCAATGAGCAGCAAGATACATTTTCAAAAATTCTCACTGCTCCAGTAACTCCCATTTAATAATTCCACAAATATTAAATGGAATTTTTAGAGATTATCTAAAGTTATGTATTCCACACTGTAGTTACAGAAAGCTTTAAAAACTCCCAACCTTTAGCTTTCTGTAGGATTCTCATGACTTGGTTCAGCTGGCCTTGCCCTATCAGTGCACAGGTGGCATTGTGCCGCGCACCCGGCCCCTGTGTCTGCGTTCTGTGCGCTGGCACCCAGTAACTGAGGTTCGGGCAAGGGGGCTGGAGGTTAAAATACACAGACAGGAGGGAGAGAGAGGGGGGTGTCATTTTTGAATTCCCCAAGAATGCCCCCTTTATTGTATTCAGGGGTAGATTATATAGAGATAGACACGCCCCAGCCAAACCCACCAGAAACCACTCACCTCCCATCAGGAACTCCTGAAGGTCTCCTGCTCAGAGCAGCTGTAGGCACTCAGATCAGGGGATTACAAGAAATTCAGGATCTGGGGTCTCACTGCTCCCAACAGCATTGTAGCAGATTTCATGTGTGCCTTCTTGGAGACCCAAGTTTTCCTGTTATAGAGAAAAATGTCAGTCAAAGCATAACTATGAAAATTCTTTCATTATTTATATGAACAGGAGGATATATACTTTATATTTTGCTCTGAAATATACACCTCACATTTATTGCCTTTACGATCCCTTCAAAGTCCTAGTCAAATTCCACAAATTATATCCCACAATAACTCCTCGAGTTGCTTCAGTCATCTCCTGGCCTTTCCAGTGCTCTGAAGATGTTTGCAGCAATCTAGGATGTTCTCTTATTTGGTCCAAAACTCTTATTGAAATGTTCTAGTTAACTTTCTCATATTGGCACACAGTTTCCAGTTCCCTAGGCGAACAGTGAGTTGTCCTAGGAAAGGACAGTTAATACACTGAGTATTTATAAGTAAACCTATTTTATCTGAATCTATGCCAATACGCAGCTACTTTATTTAAATACCTTGAACCTTACTGACACAAAGAAATGCTATCTACCTTAAAGGACAGTCCTAGAGATTAACTTAAGATGTTATTTATGTATGTCGTTGAGTAAGTGTATCATCAAAAATTGTACTAGTGAGTAAGCACATATTTTTATGTATTAAATGTGTTTCAGAGTAGTAAGCAATGTCCCAATTTTTAAAGATAGATTCATTTATATTTTGTTTTGTTTTGTTTTTTGAGACAGGGTTTCTCTGTGGCTTTGGAGCCTGTCCTGGAACTAGCTCTGTAGACCAGGCTGGTCTCGAACTCACAGAGATCCGCCTGCCTCTGCCTCCCAAGTGCTGGGATTAAAGGCATGCGCCACCATCGCCCGGCTAGATTCATTTATATTTACATAACCTTTATTTATTATAGATCATCTTTATCCAACTGTGTACTGAGGAACTTAACTGAGACAACTTCCTATAATAACACAGACGAATTTCTCATATATTTTATGTGCTTGGAACCCTTATTATTAGGTGCTAATGCCAAAGTAAACACATGATCATATGCAGATTATGTTTGCTCTACTCTAAAAAATGGCATTGCGGGGGAGAGGATAGTTTTCAATTTTCATTCTCTTAATGAAATATTCTGCTTGATGTTGCTACCTGAAGGAAGGCTACATATAAGGAAAGCAAATGTAAAAGCTGAAAATATGTCTTTGGTTTCAACTTTGTGATCTGTGTGAGCTGAAAGTGTTATTTCCCTTCTCTAAATGCAGCCCTTGATGTTCAACTTCGGAAGTCTTCAACTTGTTTTCAATTTACCATGTTGCGACTCACTTTATTTGTGTCCTTAATTTCATGCTCTCTGATCTGATGCTAATTTATTCAGCAATTATTCTCAACCTGCAGCACACAGATAATGAGACATAAGTGCAACTAACTCTTGCGATTTTTCTGATTGAAGCTGAAGTGGAGAGTCTGGAGTAGCACCCCTATGAATGCCTCTCTTTATTCTGTTACTGCAGGTGATAAAATATTGAGGGCCCATTTAGATTCCATCTATGATTATTTATGAAACTGTATATATGTGTGTGTGTATATATATATATATACACATATACCTATGTATGAATATAAAACACATATGTGTGTACATATATATAATACACATACATATTCATATGCATATATATGATAGAGAAGTCACATGACTTTAGAAACTCCCAACATAAGACATTTTGTTGTATATATATATATATATGTGTGTGTGTGTGTGTGTGTATAATCATATATATATATATATATATATATATATATATATATATATATATATATAACAACTTTTACTATTTAAATAGTTCCCAGAAAAAAAATGAAGACAGAAATTATTTTTTTCTTTTCTTCTGTTACAACACTTAGCTCTTTCAAGTGTGTGTATATTAATGAGAGAGGACTGTGCATTCATGAAGGTGAAGGCCATCTATGCTAGGCAGGATATTCAGTGAGCTCCTGGGATCCTTCTAAGCTCTCCTCTGCATTCCTACAGTTACAAATGCAAACCTCAATGCTTGTTTTTTAACATTTATTTTGAAAGTCAAATCCAAGTCCTAGTTATCACTACACTATACCATAAGAAGCAATTTATACTTTAATTACTGAGTTATCTCTTCACCCTACTTGCTTAGTTAACTTTATTTCCATGGGCTGAGAAAATGACTTAGTCAAAAAATTCCTCTCCAGGCAAGGATGAGGACATGAGTTCAGGTTCTAACCGTTATGTGAATGTTCTAGTATAATGATGCTAGTTAGTAATTCCAATGCTGGATATGTAGAAACAAGTAGATCTCTAGGACTCAATGACCAGGTAGTTTAGTGAGAGGACCTTTCTTTAAAAAACCAAAAAACTGGTTCTGTTTCTCAGTTCAAGGTATTCCACCTGAGATTGGCCTGTGACCTCCATGAACAGAGCTACCTGTGTGTTTGTTTATTCTCACGAACATGTCACATGCAAAATATCTTTTCCTACCAGTGAATAAAGCCTAGAGAAAGAAATAGACATTTCTATTGAGCAATGCGGTTTTTTTAGTTTTATTTGTTAACTAGAATGATGTAAAATTAAATTTACTTCTATTATGAAATTGACAAATTTAACCAAATATTGGAATAACCTTAAAGCAGTAGTCTCACTTCCCTTACACATATTCAGATTAACTGACAATTGATCACTATTGTATCCTGAAATTTTGATGGAATATAAACATTTATTGCTATTTCTCAAATGTCAGATGTTTTTCTTAGAAGAACATTCTTTATAAATAATATAATGTTTTTAGTGATTCTTTGAGATTTTTCCTATAATACATTCTTTATAAATAATATAATGTTGTTAATGATTCTTTGAGATTTTTCCTATAATATGTCTTGATTGCTTGCACTCCCCACTCTCCCCACTTCTCCCTACACTTTATGTCCTATTTATTTATCCTTTTCTTCCCTCCTTGGAAGAACCAATCTCACTGCTTATGTCTCGGGTCCTATTACTCTAAAAAAGAGGTCGCTCACCCTCTTCCATGTTGTTCCCTGAACCTTAAAGTGTAAGGATTGTGTTGTGAATGTATGATTTGAGTCTGGGTTGCCACAATCAGCTCTGTTGACCTCTACATTTAAATATATTCCAAATTCTGTACCAATATCTTTGCTGTAAAAGGAAGCTTCTTTGATGAAGGATGACAGTTACACTTAGATATAAGAGATATAAGGATAAATGTTTAGAATATAATTAGAAATTACAGTGTTTTAAGAAAGTGGTGATATCCAGGAGGTTGTGACACACTTCTTTAGTCCAGGCACCCGGGAAGCAGAGGCAGGAGGACCTCTGTGAGTTCGAGACCAGCCTGGTCTACAAGAGCTAGTTCCAAAGCAGGCCTCAAAGCTATAAAGAAACCTTGTCTTGAAAACAAAACAAAACAACAACAACAAAACAACAACAACAACAACAAAAAAACACAAACAAACAAAGAACGAAACAAAAAATAAGTTCAACCAAAAAGAAAGTGGTGATAGTAATTTCTCCTCAGGGGTCTATGGCCTCACAAGGGTAGCTGGCTATATTTATATTTCCAGCATGATTTATTCCTTATCAGTGGGTGTTAACCCCAATTGTATGGCTGTTGATTACTCCTTAGAAAAAAATGCCACTATTTTACATTTTGAGATAGCTTGCCATGCTGGCCATTGCTGCCAACTGTAGACATTAGAGCAGGATAAAACTTTTAGTGTTCTTTCTTTTGGCATCTTGCATAACTCCTATAAAATCCTAAGGGAAGAGATTTCCAAATCAAATCCAAAATGATTCCTTCAAGTCCCATGTTTGAACACTGTGGTATCTTCAGCAGTAGGATCTTTGATTATTCCTTTTTGTTTATATTTTAATTAGTATGATCCCAACAACCTTCAAGCTATTTTTTTCCATCTTTGGAAGTTTCACAGTATACTCTGTTGCCCTTAGACTTTAACAAATAGTGCTTTCCTGTGATGTTTCCGTATCAACAAGCAAAGAACTTAATTACAATGCGTTCCAAACTTGATGAAATCCTGCTGCATTTCTCTGCTCCCTTGCTTTCTCTGCCGAAATTCCATGTAATTATTTTGCTCCTTCATGTTACTTTATTCAGTCTCAGAATGTGCTACTCTGCTTTCTTGTGCCTTCGGAACCATAATCATTTATCTTCACTCTTCCTTCAAACCTGAATGTCTGCATGACAAGAACTTGAGCCTCCATGCTGTAGAATGGTTGAGTGCAGGGAACCTGCAGATCCGGATTAGAATGCCAGCTTAAGAGGGCAAACTGCGAATGAAAGAGGCTCTTATTTTCCTCATGTGCATGGTCCCAATCAGAGCCCAACCTTACAGAGTTTTCACACGTTTATTAAAAGAATAATTCTCAGCCAGAAGCAGTGCTATTCATGGCAGCAGCATTTCTTGACACTTTGTCTCAATGTACATCGCGGTGCATTTATATTTAAACCTGATTTTTCTCCTTTACTACACAGTGAGCTACCTCAAAGTGACACACTCTTAGCCACTGGTATCTATCACACTTTAAATACATGTAGGGAATTATGTGAAAGCTAAGCCACTAATGTACAAGGCTTAAAGCTTGCTTTGAAAGTGTTTCAGCTTAAGTTTGGCTCTCTCTATATATTTGTTATAAATGATAAAACTATACAGCCAGTTTGTAATTAGGGACTGATAAGAATAAAGGGGATAAATATCATTCAAAATTCACTTCACTATTTTTATACCCAAAGAGTGAAGAACTGAAATATTCACAGGGGAATGTAGCCATTGAGATGACCTTTGCTTGGGCACAAAGCCTCAAAACGAAAAGCATGTTGTACTTTAGCTTCCTGTAATATAGAAGCCTGCAAGCTATATATTCTATTTGGTCTACAAAATAAAAAAAATAAAATTTGTTACTTAACAAATCACGCCATTATTCAGTCTTTGGATAAATGAATAAATTCAATTTAAGTAAAAAATATACAACTAGTCAAATTAGTATATTTCCCATTGTGGATTTTTTATTTTTAATCTGGGACCTGAGAGATAGGTCAGTTTGTAAGATACATGCCTTGCCACCCAGCATGAGAATATAAATTCAGTTTCCAGAGCCCACTTAAAAAGCCCAGGCACTGTTGGGGAACAGACTAATAAATGCCCTGCACTCACTGGCCAGCCAGGCCTACCATTAAGTTGGCTTGGTGTTTGTTTTTCTTTTTTTTTTTAACTAGGATACCTGCAGTCACTGAGAAATTACATAGAGAATAATGATTAAAAATATTTATAGATATTATTTCTTAAGGAATATAAGTTCCACCCATGTAAAAAAATAATTTGTAGCAATAGATAATAACTAAAGTATAAATCATTGTTGGAAATTATGTTTCACAACAATTTATTATTAAACAGTGTTGCTAGATTTGATCATTTAGATTCTGTACCCTAGTAAAAGTAATGTTTATAATTAGAACTAATTTCACTCTATAATTTATTGATACCCAACTTCACAAACATCACGATAAAGAAGTCATTTTTTTTGACTTGAGAATGACCATTTTGAAAATAATTATGTTAATTAATACTTAAATGTGATTTGTTAGGAAGCTTTCAATTTACATCTATATTAATATTATCATTTCACCTCAGATGAAGCACACTAGCTTTTGTTTATTTAATATTTGGCCCAATTAAAATTACAAGACTTTACAGTATTATCTCTTTTCATTATAGTCAAATGATCTTACTTTTTTATTGGCATTGATCATTAATACTTCAGTGGTTCTACATGTGTTATTCTTGGTTTAACCTTAAGGTCAAACTAAAATCACTTTCAAACTATAAAGTGTCAGTATAAAGAATGGAATACAACCCAAATACTGTGGAACAATAAAATGGAACTCTAGATATACAACCATAGACAGAGGCTTATATTTACTCCTGTAGCACTCATAAAGTGTTTCTAAAAAAGCCTCTCTGACCTTTGTTTTCTGTTGAATTATGATGCTCCTAATGAAAGACTCTCTGGTAGCCTGAAGTGGTGTCATGTGTTTATTGATGAAGTAATGGCTTCATAAAAGCAGAGTGTATAAACACAAGTAACGTGAGTCCAGATTTAAATGCAGCATTTGTGATGTTGCCATTTTTGATGTTTCTCGGAACTGAAGTTGCCTCCTGGTTATTGTCCAACTGCAGGATCTTTTTTTTTTTTTTTTATTGCCTTCGCTGAGGACACATATGTTCCGTTTCTAACAAGAGTACAGGCTGTGCCTTGGCTACTTATCATGGTCCACACTGTGAGACGTAAGAGCTACAGTCACATTTCCCAGAGTTTACTTCAAATGACACTGGCATATGGGTAATAAGATTGCAAGATGAGAAAAACAGTATTCTGCCTTTCTTTTAAGATGTGTAGTAGATTTTTGCTCAAACACAGACACCACAGAATCCAGACCTGTTGACTTTCACTTGGAATTCCAGGATTCAGAAAACTGAGACAAGTACAATCATAAATTTGCGGCCACTCTGCTAGGCACCAAGTTCTAGTAAAGCTAGACTACAGTATGGGACCCAATTCTGTTGTCAAAAAAGAGAGAAACAAAATTAAACATCAAAATCAACACTATAAAGGAAAGAATTCATTTTGTTTTATAAGTAAAGTATTATTATAAGATCCATTCTCAAATAAAAGACTTAAAAGCTGTAATAAATTATAACTGGAACAATAAGTATATAGGATGTATTTAACTTCCAGAAATAATTTTTGCATAAATGAAAACTTACACTGATTGAGTAGCAAATACACTTCCTTCTTTTTCTAGCACTTCATCAAAGCAAACTCAATTACAACTCTTATATTTGTGCTTCTTATAAAGAATTCTAGATACTTCTTACATGTGAAATGGTAGCTTATATCACAATATATTGCCTGAACTGTGTAGGAGCTGGGAGACAGACAGACGAACAAACAAAAGTAGACACAGATAAAAACGTAAAAGGAGAACAATGAGAAAAGATGAATTCTATAAGAGAGTCAATAATTGCATGGCTTGTATCATGTTCACATTAGCACATGAAACTTTGAACATACATTAGGGTATAAAATGAAATGTGGGCTGGCAATACATATTCTGGAATTATGAAATCAGTATAAAAGGAAACAAAACCCTTCTCATCTCTTCATTGTTCTTTCCTAAATGGCTTTCTCTTGTCAAACTTAGTAAGAATCTTTCTGAGCTTTACTTTTACTGAGAAGAAACAACTCTCATATCATGATTATAGAACTTTAGGAACATTTAATAACATAGTTTCTTGCATAGATAGACATTTAATAAGTCAAGATATAAGAACTAGTTTATGAGCATCAATAGAAAGCAGATTGCACCAATACTGTGGTGCACTTTCATAGATTGCCTGGCACAGGTCCTCAGGAAATAACACAAAGCTGCGTAGAGTGTCCTCTGTGATTAAAGTCCTGTCTTGACATGCTTTATGAGCTATTTTTATATGTATTTTTGATAATATGCTTTCAAAATTATTGGCAGATCTACACTTTTTCTGTCCTGCCAGCTGGATAATGAAAAATTATTTATACACTTTTATTGAATTTACAATGGTTAGAGTAAGCCACGATAATTATTGCCATGTCATTTTTTCTGGATAGCTGTAACTGAGAAAAAACATAAGCCAAACTAAATGTAATTAGCATTAAAATGACTCAAGCATAAAAAATAATCGCATGGATCTTGAAGTGTCTTATTATAAAAAAAAGAATCTTGTAGTTGTTTGCAAACATCCATTTTAATAGCTTTTTCATCATCATTGGAAATTAGAAATGCATTTTAGGTCCTTATCATACTTCTCCAATTACATTTTGTTTTTGACATTCCAACTTACACTATCACACATAATTAATCTGACTTTTACAATTTGATAATAGTGTTTGGAAAATCTCATAGACAAGACACCTGTCTGCTTTGAAAAGATTCGCCTTCTTTTGCTAAATGTGTATTTTTCATTGTTAGTCACTTTTCTGTTTAGAGAGTTCTTTTTACAACGGAAATTCTATCTTCTAAGTTTTGTGAACTTAGAACAAAATTTAAAATACAAATTTGCACAAAATGAGATACTTTTTGTAAAATGTCTGTCTGTCCCATTCCTACCCTCTAGACCTTGGCTTAACATTTATAAATATGGTTGGCTTCCTGTAGGTTTAACATCCAAGCATTCAACCTGCTGTAACTAAAATTGCTTGGAAATGGGAGGAGGGTGGGTGGGGGAGAATTGATTGTTTACTAAACAAGTATACTCATTTCCCTTACTATCAGACCTTAAAAAATAAAACTATCTCCATAACATTTCTAATATATTATGTATGGTAAACAATTTAGAAAACATTAAATTATTCAGGATGTTTATAGGCTATTTGTAAATATCATATAGTTTTATATAATGAATTTAATTTACTGCAGATTTGGGTATATGGAGTCTTGGAAAAATTCTCAGTGGATGCTAAGGAATGATTGTATCTATTATCTTCTACTACTGATATGTAGCCATTAGTAGTCAGTCTAAAATACACATGGTAGACAGGAAGAATAAATTATAAGGAGATAAAAACTTGAATCTGTTTTGAGTAGATAAAGAGAAAAGCTCAAATATATAAGGACAGGTGTAGATCAGTGTTTTCCTTTGATCATTGTAATGTCTATTTTTAATTATGAACTAATACTTGACTATGAGGGGAATCAGAGTCTGTGTTCCATAGAAATCTGTAGTAATTCAGTTCTTGTAACAATTTGTCATAATCACAGCCCTCTGGATGGATTTCTGTAAGGAAGGGATGGATTAGGTAGATTAAAACAAAGACTTGAACTAAGGCTGATTCAGGGAAACTGGGTTGACTCCAGAAAATTAGGATACTTTGTTTCATCAGCAATTACCTCCAACAACTACACTTTTAGCTCTAGTTTAGATATAACTTATAGAAATACTTGTATGCTGTGTGATAATAAGCTAATGTTAGATATACACATATATTTCCTCTTCGTGAGAAAGTTTCATTCCTGGTAGCATGGATTTCTAAAAGCAGATAAATATAAGGCATACATCTTATGTAGCAAGATACTTCATTGGTATAAAGTCTGAAAACAACTTTAATATTAATAACTAGGCTGTTTCTCAACCAGACATAGAGGGTTATACAAATTATGGATTCTTGAAAGAAAAGGATTCATAAAAATAAACGTTGAAATTGGACAATATGATATCAGCCTAAAACTTAAAGAAGAAACAATATTTTCCAGTTTTGGAATTTGTTTGATTTCCATTAAAATAAAGACCCTCGATATTATTAAATAAACTTCCAATTAGAAGAATTTCTCTATTTTTGAACACAAACTATTGCCAGACCTTCTTAGCCTAATTCCCCAGGGAAAAGTGAGTGCTCTATATGCCCATTCCACAGCCCCATGATGCAGGACAATCAGATCTTCAGTTCTATGAAGCAGGACAATCATGTGCAATAGGGACTCAAGTCAGAGCAGGAACTCAGTTTATTACTGTGAGTGTCAGCCTATATAGGTTAAGTGACATCGTGTGATGTGGGTGTACCTCTAGCCAATGAGAGACAGCCAAGCCCTCCCTCTGGCTGGAGGGACATTCTACCTAGATTTTGCTGTCTCATCCCTCCTTGGTAGCTTTAGGACTATCCTTCAAACATGAGCCAGGCTTATCTCTGTCCTACAGGCCTCGAGGTACAGGCCCTGAGATAATTCTGGCCTAAACAAACCACAAATATTTATGAAATATTCTCCATGTTATACTGACATATTTACTGAAAATGTAGGGTTATGATTTTAGCTATTATTATTATTGTTGTTGTGTTGTTGTTTGATACAGGGTTTCTCTGTAGCTTTGAAATCTATTCTGGAACTAGCTCTTGTAGACCAGGCTGGCCTCGAACTCAGAAAGATTCATTTGCCTCTGTCTTCCAAGTGCTTGTATTAAAGACATGTGCCACCACCCCCTGACTTTAAAAATTACTGTAATTTTCCCCAATTCTGTCACCCATTGCCCCATGCTGACTTTCCATTTCCTCCAGCAGTCTCTCTTCTCATGTTACAGATACTGCCATTTCTTCTTCTCACCTTTCTGCTCCCTCACTTCCTGTGAGCCATGCTACTAGACCCCTTTCTGTTCTTCCCATTTCATGTTTCCTTTCTGCTTCTTGACCTGAGACTACACACACACACACAGATCACACACACACACATCACATCACAGCACACCACACAATTTTAAGTCTTAATTTCATGTATTAGAGAAATTATACAAATTTCTATTTGTGAGTCTTGCTTATTTTGTTTCATTTAACAATGATATATCGTTCTGCCCATTTTTTTTTCTGCAAATGTCACAATTACATTTTTGTCTATAGCAGAAGGACATTTTGTAGGGAATACCCTATAGTCTTTATGTACCAATCTCTTGATAGACATCTAGACTGACTCTCTTTCCTAGTCTTATGAATGATACAGCAATGAGCACATGTGAAAGTGTTTCTTTAGTGTGACTTAGGCTTCTTCAAATCAGGTAGTAGAACTGGGTCGTTCAGCTGTTCAATTATTATTTTCTTGAGCAAATACCATTCTGATTTTCACAATGGTTTAATAAATTTTCATTTCTACCAGCTGGATGTAAAGTTTTCTCCTTTCCCATATCATGGCCAGGATCAGTTGTTGTTTCTTTAGTATTGACTGTTATGACTTGGACATCTAATTGTAAAGCAATAGTCCTTTATTTTTTGTTATAATCTTAATTTAAACATAGAAACAAGGCTTTGTCCATATCTGAACTTGATAAGTTCTTTTTAACAAGTTTCTTGGGCATATCATGAACCTTCTCTTGAATGTTAGTCACTTCTCATTATACGTTCTGCAAGAATGTCAAATCAAGTTTTAATAAAAAAGAATATTAAACTTTAAAGAGGATGAAGAATAGTCTCCTGCCTTTGTAATACTCTGTAACACTCCATTTAAAGAATATTGCTACTAATGTACTTCATGAGAGCATAATCATCTGAGTGAGAAATTAAACTGTACTGTCTTATGATTCTAAATAGTAGTTTTAAATGATCTTAAATGAAAAAATACTTTTCTGTCTATATTATTTTTTCATATGTGTTTGTCATATTTTTCTATAGCTAAGTTTGAACTTTTATATAGCATTTTGTATTTAAATATGCGAGCTCTAATTCAGTGTCCTGAACTCATCAATTCCTAACTAAAAAACTCATCTTGAGAATATCATTAAGTTAATGACAATGCTCTTAATAGTTGTATGAAACTCACTTCTGTGATTAACATAATATATATAAAATATAAATAATTGATATAAAAGCTAGTCATTTTATTGTTAGAGTTCTTTTTCATAACTCAAAATAGTTTAAATAAATGCTTAATTTTACCCAACATACTTTTCATTGTACAGCAATTTGGCATGTATTAGGATGTATAAAATCAAATAAACTCTTTTCCTCCCAAGTTGGTTTTGGTTGTTTATCATAGCAACAGTAACCAAACTAGGAGAGCCCTGTCTCAGGTGAATAAGAGAGAGGTAGAGATCATACATGGATATTCTTCTAAGATATTCACATGAATCTATGTCACATATGTGTGCATTTATATGCATATATCTACATGTATTCCAATATAGCACACAATTGTTTTATATTAATAAATAAAATACAGCACTCAGGAGGCAGAAGCAGGCAGATCTCTGTGAGTTTAAGGCCAGCCTGGTCGTCAAGAGCTAATTCCAGGACAGGCTCCAAAACAAAACTACAGAGAAACCCTATCTTGAAAAACCAAATAAATACATAAATAAATGAACAAATAAATAAAGTAACTTACTTACTGCTGAGATAAATATATTTGTGCTCAGGAACTCTATCACAGCTTGACACATATTCACAGTGAGACTGTGAGAATGTCTGCTGCAGATCTCCTAGATAAGAATTTTCTTGGTGGTAGTTGTTTGAAAGAGAAAGAACACAAAGCTGTGGGTGGCAGGAGGTGGGAGTATCCGAGGCTGTTGAAGATGTGGGACAAACCCGATCAAAACTTAGCTAATGAAAGTAAATAAATTAATAAATTAATTAATGAAAAATTTGGCACTCTCTGACCACCCATGACAGCACTCTGTTTCTTCCCAGGCAAACCTGTGATGATAGTGACAGAGTATATGGAGAACGGCTCCTTGGACACATTTTTAAAGGTAAGACGTGGCTTGACTTGAGCTGTCTATGGCCACATGGATTTTGCCCACGGAATGAGGTTAAAATTGAACAACCTTAGTGGTAAAGTTTTAAATGGATTCAAAATAAGTTAGCACCATTATACTCTACAATAAACTGATATTTGAAAGGTATTTTTTCAGAAAACTTCTATAAATGGTTATGTAATTTTACATAAGCAAATTCTTACTTTAAATAAAATGAAAGTAGAGATAAAGGAAAAAAGAAATAAAGGAGATAAGGAAGAAAGAAAATGAAGAAAATGTTATACAAATACTCGAAATTATGAAATATTTTTATTTATATTCAGACAGTTTCATACATGTACATGTTTTTTTTATCACATTCGCCCCATTTCCTTCTCTAAAGTACCTTCCATTCCTACTGAAAATTTTCTTCTTACCAGCGAGTTCTGTTCCTAATTCTCTCTCTCATATGTGTATGTGATCACTGTGTTCCTTTTGTGTAGCTTGAATAATCAGAGGAGGCAAGTCACTTGCTGGACTTGAACAACACTGCACTTTAGATAACAGTGCCCCCCCCCTTTCCAACAAGTATTAATGGCCCACAGGGAGGGAAGAGGGTTTATTGAGACCTCCCCTATCATTGATAGAATATTGAAAGATGCCATGTTGTATAGATTCTCTGCAGATGGTCACAGCTGCAGTGAGTTTGTTAGTGCTGTGCCCATCCCATGTCCAAAAAGGACAGCATTTCATGGCACTACTTCTCATCCTTCAACTCATATATTCTTTTTGTCCCTTCTTTTGTTATGCACCTTGTCCTTGAGGGGGTAATATAGGTATACAAATTTTTTGATGTGTATACTAATGGACAGAGAAAAATGTGTCTAAAATATCCATGCAGGTAATTAGTTAAGATGCCACACTGGAGTCTATAAGTGTCATGGGCCCTTTAAGGGGGTTCAGTAGAAAAGTCATCAACCAGACAATATAGCCAATATTGTCAGATATTTTGGGTTTGAAAAGTAAATGAGTTCTATGCACACCTCCCACTTTTAAATACTGACAACTTGCTTTACTCATGAATAGTTGCTGTAAAAATGATGTAACATTTTATGTATGAGTAACCTATAGTCTGGAGATATAAATTCAATGTAGTGGGTGTTGCTTCTGGTGAGGAAAGGTCCTGTTATGAAATTGGTGACAACTTTGAAAGGGGCCTGTGCACGGATCATGGCAGCGTTTCACTTCTATGTAAAGTTTCTGTTTTGATCCCCAACCTGCACCAATGTACCAGCCTCTTCCCAGTTCACTTCTCTGCACTCACAGGTTTTCCAGTCTCTTGGATTTGTATCATCACTTTATTCAAAATAATTCAAGCTATCACTTAAGCCTTATGAGTTCATTTAACTTTGTTATATTAAATGCCTTTGTCAAAAACAACAGACTTCCAAGAACTGTTGATATTTTCCCATCCAGTGCTCAGTAATTATCCCTGCTCTCATCCACACTGCAGAGACTCCTGAGTTGCCTTGGGCCATTTCATGTTTACTGCAATAAGTTTATCTAGATAGCTTTTAAATTACCTCATTGTATACTCAGTGTTAGCCAAGTTGGGCTCTACTTTGACGCAATGAGCAGATTCCTCTGATTTATGACCAAAAGAAGCTACAATGCATGACAAGGCAGCAATGTGGATTATTTTAGATGACACATGCTTTTTTAAATAGTCTGTAACATGAGGTACAATATAGCATACAGTGTTATGCATGCCATGTGCTTAGCACTATTAAGCAAAGAATGCAGATAAGAAGATATGTTTACACTTGAGTAGTAAAAGAACTACCTATAGGAAAAAGAAAAGAAGTAACTAAAAGTAGTATTATTAGGGAATAACACAATTCAACTATGGATGGTCTATGTTTTCCTCATTGCACACTATTTTTTCAAATTTAAATATGGACTTATTACTTTTATTACTAGAAAAAAGAATCTGTTTAAAGCCATCAGTGGCACGCAATCTCCGGCACTATAAGAACACAAAATGTAAATTAAACACACCTGAGTGTGTTGGAACAAACCATTAATGGTGCCACTTGGGTGTGGATGTAGGTAGATCTCTATGAGTTTGAAGTCAGATAGAAGTCAGGAGAAGTAAGTAAAATATATATATATTAAAATATAAATAAATGAATTAGTTAAAAGTAATTTCAATTGAACAAAACATAAGTTCTCACAATTTAGGTTTTCAAGTAATTATTTATATTAGAGAGATATGTACTATCAAAGCTATTATCAAGTCGAGACCCAAAATGTTTGCTTCTTAAATAGAAGATATAAGGACATATTATTTTGTGTGTCTTCCTTATGTCAGTTTAATCAATATTTTTGGCTTATTCTGTTTAATAATTAAGAAATGCATATCAAATACTTATCAAAAGATAGCACAACTCTAATAAATTGCTTCATGAAACGCTCATCATGTCTATTTCTTCTTCCTGTAGTTATTTTCCCATTATATACAATTCCTTATAGAAAATATACTAGAGCCTTTGCCCTGAACGTATATATCTGTACAACTATGTTAAAAACATGTTGGAATATGTTAAAACCCATATTATACACCTATGTTAAGACATGTTGGAAGAGTGTACATTTTGTATAATTTCTGTTGTATAATTTTTTGATAGGCAGCTATATTCAGAAGATAATTAAAACATTATTTATTTATTTGATTCTTTGATGGTTTCAAATATGTATATAATGAATTTTAGTCTTGTATACATCCTATTACACTGTTTTCTCAATCTTTATTCATCCACTGAAACTCTCTTCTTAAAGTGCCTCATTTTAATGTGTGCATGTCTGTGCATGTGTTTGTGTGCTGCATGAGATTTCTGAAGGACTTTCAAAGTCTTTGCCGGGTTTGAGCTGATCAACACAATCAGTTAAATTTGTGGTTTCTAATGCGTTCCCTCCTCCTTGAGTAGAAATTGCATTTTCATTCTGAAAGGTGCTAAGAGTAATTTGAAAAATGAAAGAAGGCTTTTTCCAAATTTTACTCCTGTGAATCGTACAGCTTTCCTAAAGTTGCACTGTCTTTGTAGAAAAACGATGGCCAGTTCACTGTGATTCAGCTTGTTGGCATGCTGAGAGGCATCGCTGCAGGAATGAAGTACCTCTCTGACATGGGCTACGTGCATAGAGACCTTGCTGCGAGGAACATCTTAATCAACAGTAACCTTGTGTGCAAAGTGTCTGACTTTGGGCTTTCTAGGGTACTGGAAGATGATCCTGAGGCAGCCTACACCACAAGGGTAAGATCTAACAGAATGCATTTTTCACACGCTAGACTAGAAGCATTTAATTTTTAAAGATGTTAAAAGAAGTAGCAAAAAGGGCATTCCTCTAATGAAGTCACGAGGAGATAGAGGAAATATGGGAAAAAAAGGAGAGAAAATAGAAAATCCAATTCTACCTTTTTTAGTACCAGAAAAATCAATTATTAAACTTAGATTATAAAATTATTCACATTCCTAGTCTCAGTAATTAATTTATTTTTCTTAGGGATGTTGTGTTGGCTAGATATATGTCAACTTAATACAAGCTACACTCACTGGAGTGAAGGAAGCCTCAGCTAAGAAAATACCTATATAAAACTGGACTTCAGGGAAGCCTGTGGGGCATTTTTTAAATTAGTGAGACTTGAGGAAGGCCCTGTCACACTGTAAGTAGGGCCATTCCTGGGATGGTAGTCTTGTATTTTATAGAAAATAGGCTGAGTAACCCATGAGAAACATCCAATAAGCAGCACCCCTCTATGGCCTCTTCATCAGCTCCTGCCTCCAGGTTTCTTCCCTGTTTGACTTCCGGTCCTGATGTCTTTTAATAATGACCATTGTTGATGAAGTATAAAACAAATAAACCCTTTCCTCTCCAAGTTGCTTTGGTCATGGTGTTTTATCATGGCAATAGTAATCCTAACTAGGACAGACGCCAAGAAAAAAAGTATTCTGAATTCATAAATGATGCCGTGTGTGAGTATTTTATAGAATGTTTAAAAGTAGAAGAATAGTAAAATACAGAATTTTATATTAAACATGTATGTTTACATGGTGTGTATATAAAGAATGAATATGATTATATGAACATACAAATTTGTATAGATAGTATTACTGGGAAATTTAATTTATCTTTACTATAGTGTTTTCTACTGTGAAATAAATTAAAAAGATTTTATTCTTCATCTCAAGAGTTTAATTTGTGGGAAAACAAGTTTCATTTTTTTTATGTTTTTATTTTCTGGAGGGATTAAAATGTCTCACTACTTGATTTACAAAGTAAAAGAACTATTAAGCCTAAGTCTATGGAAAACTGGTTATTACTCACAGTGTAATAGCTATCATAAATATGCAGCTTACAGAAAGCTAAATAACTGAAATAAAATAACTAGAATAACAAAGTATAAGATTAGCTGAGGAGAGCAGGGACTGATGTTATAAAAGGAGTTTATGAAAAAGTTTCTTTACAATTTTAATTTTTAAATTGAATTTACTTTGTGTTAAAATTCAAAAATTTAATTGAATCATTAAGAAAACCTTTTAATAAATGTTTGAAATATTTTGTTGGATATCCTCAACTTCAGAATTATTTGTAGGCACGGGGATTTATTGTATGTTCCTTCTCTGTACAAATGAGCTAATTGTGTTCCAATACAGAAGAACACTTTTGTCACCTCTAATTCTTAAATCCATGCATTTCATGTCTCCTTATTAAATTCTCCTATAAAATTGGTAGTCTAATAAAAAGTTCTTTACTATATTATATGGTTAGATAGTTCCAGTTTGACACCTTTGACTTGTGGCACATGGATTTGGAGGGATTTATACCCCCTTAAGTAAATAGGAGCAGCTACCCCAAGGCCCTTGCTACTGTGTTATGCTGCAGCACCAGAGGAAGAGCCAGGGATCCTGATATTTTCAAGCCTCCCTTCTAGAAATGGGGTGTGAAAGCGGTAGAAAATATAAGTAATGAGACCTATCAGGTAAGTGAGCCTCATAAGTTAGTGATGCGAGCATTGTTCCAATGAACAGGAGAACAATTTAGAGCTGACACTCAGCAGAATCAAGGAACTACAGTCTCAAAAAGGCAATTTAATCACATGTTGAAGAACAAGACAATTCACCTCCAATCCAAAAATTCAGGGTACCAAGGCCATTGGATTGCTGCAAATCCCGATCTCAAGGCCAGCCTGAATGACAGAAAAAGATTCTGCTTCAGGTAGCAAAGCAGTAAAAACTTATCCAAGGCCCTGAAGAAATGGTTCCATTGTTAGGAGCACAAACTGCTCTTATAAAGAATGTCAGTTAGGTTCCTAATAGCACATCAGGCAGCTTAAAAAAACCTATAACTAGCTCTAGAAGATGTGGGAGCATCTGCCAACACCTGTACTCATGTGCATCCCCCCTATCATATATATATATATATATATATATATATATATATATATATATATATATACTTAAAAATAAAAATAAATCTACATACAAATGAAAATGATACCAAAGAAAACAAGCATATTACAACTCTGTGTGATGCAATGTTTTATATGTATTATTAAACAAAACAGTTTCCAAAAAATTTCCGGTAATATTACCATATGTGTGCATGTGTTTGTGTGTGCATAAAAAGATTTAGCCTAAATTTTATTCCTTTTCAAATTTCAGTCATGATATAAAACTTATTTTCTTATATACCTAAAAAGATTTTCTAAAAAGTTTGTCTCTTTTCTTGTATCCTAATGTTTTCACTATTTTTTCTACAAAATAGGTAGATGTAATTAGTCTTTCGGTAAGAAAATCTGTCTCTCAATATATATTAGCAAGTACATGAAAAAATAACTGTAAAATGTGATCTTTTTGAGTACCCACAATCTTTTGAGTAGTTAAGTTAAGCAATGGTGTTTCTTAGGTTCAATATTCTAACTGATAAACACTAAAGTATGGGGTTAAGCTAAGAGGTGGATAATCAAGCCTTATAGAAATAAAACAATGTCGAGGAAAAGCGACCTTTCAGTTTTCAACACGTAGAATTTTCCTGCTTGTTTTATAAACTGTTAAACATCCCAGGGTTTCATTGAACAACAAGTCATGCAGAGTATTTGCGTCCTTTCCTTTTACAATGCTGAGCGTTCACCTTACTGATGTGCCCGAGTGCCTCCCTCCCCTCATCATCTCTGCCATCCTGAGCACTCTAATTGAGATGTAGGTCCTGTATGCCTTCCAAGAGTCAAACAGAATTTATAGCAGAAACCTTCCCGACAGCCAATTAGTTGTTAGTCTACAAGCGCTCATGGGTTAGGAGATGTGAAAAGAGACTGCATGCTGTCAAACTGATTCACTTAAAAATGTTACATCTCTTTCTAGATCTTCTTAAAGAAACCGCAGTATCCCTAGATACCCTTGAAGTATGCTAATGTATATGTTGCACATATATATTTAATATATATACATATATATGTACATGTGTTTTTAATTTTAGGGAGGCAAAATTCCAATCAGATGGACTGCCCCAGAAGCAATAGCTTTTCGAAAGTTCACTTCTGCCAGTGATGTCTGGAGCTATGGAATCGTTATGTGGGAAGTTGTATCTTATGGGGAGAGACCCTACTGGGAAATGACCAATCAGGATGTAAGTACAGGGATTCTTTTTCTCCCTCAAGTTGAGAATGAAATGCTTTGTTCTCTGAGTCCAGGCTCTTATAGTGTTTTAAAATTGTGAAAAAGATAGTTACTTGGAAAATGTAAAGTGCTTCATTTACCTTTTGGTACATTTGTTGTTATGGAAATAATCTTTATGTGAATGCGAAAAATAAAATGAGGTAAAGTAGCATAAATTGCAGTTGGGAAAAACTTCAGTGTTTTGCCAAGTAGGTATAGTTATACCACAGTGCTGTTCCACTCGGTTTATGTCAGTATTATTCTCAATGATGAAGAAGGAGCGGGCATCTAAGAATGAATGCTGAAATCTAATCTTTGAAATGAAAGATGAACTATATTGCACTCATAAAAAATATAATTAATGTTTAGAATTATATAATTCTAACAGGAAAAGAACCACACTAAAGAATTTTCTTTCCAAATTCAAATGCTTACATTATGATACCTAGGACAGAACTCTGGCCTTTGCTTTAATCATTTCCCATCATTAATATTCAATACACTCTCTTTGAGTCTGGATCATATTAAAATTAGATATTTCTCCGACTGATAATAACTATAAAAGTAGCTAGGAGTGTTGAACCTGCAGAGTATACCATATACCCTTGTCCAATGAATAGCTCTTTGTTAATCCGTGTGCTGAACAATTTTAACTCAATAATGTACTTACTTGAAACATATTTTTTCTTTCTCCAATTATTTTTTATATCCTAACTCTATAGCACATCCTTTCCTTTACATACCTTCAGGGGCTCATAGGCAGACACTATGTGTTTGCAACTCACTTTGTTTACAATGGCAATCACATACAACCATTAAGTCTCACTTTTGAAGCACAGTCAGAACTACATCTCAGGAATATTTCCAGGTATATGTCCCAACTGTAGGCCATGGAAACCCAAGTTATGTGAATAATTAATAGGACGGAATGGTCAAATATTTGTTCCCTTTTCTTTATCAATATTTGTTCTTGGATTGGTCAGGATTTGTCAAAGTAGAGAAACAGCAACCTGGGAGCATATTTGATTTTTAATGATGTATATATGTTGTATATGTATATATGTATATGTACATGTGTATATGTATGTGTATGTATATATGTGTATATATATGTATATGTGTACATATGTTCCTTAAAAGCAGCTGGAAATTAATGGCATGTGTTTGCATTCTGCAAAGACACCTGATAGAGTTTTTTGGAAAGAAGAAAGAGGACAATGGAATCTAGTTGATACCATGTGCTGTGTGTTTTCCTAACAAAGGAAAGCACAGTCTTGCTAGAAGTACTGCACTGATCATTGTTTGGAATTGTTTTCCCACTGTGTTGGCTAGTCTACTTTCTACAATTTTCCATAAGTGGTAGCAAAAGCAACATCTCAGATTTCCCTAAATTTTTCTCTGGTAGCACCAGAAGATTACATTCAGGAGTCACCATCTCCCCTCTGTAATATCCTACAGTTGCTTATAATTGGTCTATTTGTGCACAACTCACATGGCTCCAGAAAGCGAGTATTGACTTATACTTCTCTATAGTTTAAGAAGCAGTTAAAATGCCATTCAGTTTCAGAAATACGTGTGTATGTGTCTATACCTGCAATTTATATCTTAAATATTTTTTAATATTATATTTATATATGTAAACTTAAATAACACAATAAAGAGATGTTGTCATTATTTCGTTTCTATAGTGGAGAACTGGGGCTTAGAGAAGATCAGCAATTTTCTTAATGTCATAAAATAATAAAATTTATAGTAGATATATCAATCCTTTTTTCATGTTTTTTTAAAATATATGATTTATATCAATGGCTATGATTTAGAGCAACTGAATTATTATGCAATTTTGTTTTTATGTCTCAATCACATCAGTCTCCTAAATAAATGAGTCATGGAATGTTCAATTAAATAGATAGAAATTAGTCTGAATTGAACATGGCTAGACAAAGCCTTGTTTTCTACAGTTTTTTTTCCACATAAATGCCAGGTGCTCACATCATTTTTAAACCAACACAGTTTTGTTTTTAATTTATTCAAGAAGCATCATTTTTTTATTTCTTGTCACAAATACCTCAATACATCCTAATTATCTATTTCATAGAAATATGATTTCCCTATTTGTCAGCTTCTATAGTTTCTACCCATTCCTGAGAATCTTTGACATTTGATCCATTGGACATTCCTAACTACGCAATGGATATTCAATCAGTATATATCAGGTATTGACAATCATAGCAGTTAAGTTAAAATTGCAATAAGTTACACTTAAAATTGTAGCCAGAAAAAAATTGTAGCCAGTGAAGTTATAGATCAAACAAGAAGACTCTGATGGTAGATGAATGTTGTTGAGTGCTTCTATGGACATTGTCTAAACTTGCCTTTGGTCCAGAGAAAAGAAATCTGTATTAGTACAGCTTTATTTTTCTTTACAAGTCTCTCATCACCCACCCAAGCCCAGCAAGAAAGCCAAAAGCTAATATCAATTTCTTAATTCACCAGTATTTTGACAATTTGACGCAAGTTTAGAGTCATCTGAGGACAGAGAACAACAACTTTTAAAATTGCTTCTGTAAGGCTGGTCTTTAGTCAGGACTGTGGATTATTTCCTTAATGCTCGCTGATGTGGGAGGGCCAAGAATATTGTGGGTGGTGGCAGCCCTAGGAAGGTAGTCCTGAAATTTATAATAAAGCAGGCTGAGAAAGCCATTAAAAACAAGCCAGTAAGAAGCATTCTTACATGGCAATTTGAGTCCCTGCCTCCAGGTTCCTGCCTTGAGTTCCTGCCCTGGCATCCCTCAATGATGGACTATAGACTTCAAGCTTAATTAGACTCTTTGCTATCAAATTTCCTTTAGGTCATTCTGTGTTATCATGACATTAGAAACCTGTGACATTGCTAAGTATCCTCAGTGTAGAAAAAGCTTCCTTACACCTTAACTGGCAACTTATATGGTAAAACCTCACTGCCTAACTGCACAGTTAGATGAGTAAATCCATGGCAGTGCTTTGGGTGGGCACTGTACTTGTATAGGAAAAGACATAGGGGAAGGAAATTGAAGGATTTAAGGAATATTTGCTAATCATTCTCATCTCCCTATTTTTATCTGTACCTATCTGTACCTTATATACTTGTGCTCCATCATTCTACCCTTTTGGTTTTGTAATTCTCTTTGTTTGTCAGTTAATAACTTATTTGGTGTTGTAGCATCATCTAATGTTCCTGTCCCTAACCACTGTCTTTGTTATTTTATCATCAGTCTTTATTCCCTTTCAATTTATTTTCCTATCTGAAATCACTTCAGGGATTTCACCGCTTTCTAGACAATGTTTCAACAAAATTAAAGAAAGGAAATATCAGTGTTGTATCTTTTAGTATAATTTAAGAAGAAAACTAAGAGTTTTGGTCAGATCTTCTAATCTATATGAAGCTTACCACAAAGGATTATCTAATCACAAATAATTCTGGAAAGTGCCCTCTAGTACAATGTAGAGTGCATGATGTGTTATTTATTGAGCTTTTAGTCATCAGTGACATTTCATTTCCAAATACTACACTAAATATGTTATGCCTCAACTCTAACTCAATTTGACATAAACAAAAGCAAAGCAGACTAAGTGAACTCAATAATCACTTCCTTTCATTGACACAACAAAAGCAGTCTCACAGAACAAAGATACACTGGAGATTCCGCAGTTCTAAAAGTTAGATCCCTTGATACTATGTACTTGATATGATCTGACCTAAAATGGACTTTTGCTTTCAGAGGCATATTTTACCATTCATAGAACATACTCTAAATCTCACAGAGGAGACCATGCTTTATGCCAAAAAGAGGGAATTCAATAAACTTCTTTTAATTTAGGAAGACTTCAGCCACAACAGACAAAAAGGAGTCACAGTAAACAATAAAAATAATCATGAATGAATTAGATCATTTTAAGGAAACATGAGACTATAATCTCTGAGGCTATGAATTCCTGCAAGCAATGGAATCTAGTTTATTAGTAGAAAACATTTTAAATATCAACATTTTTCATAACACAAAATAAAGACAAATTTTATATTTATTACACAGCATCTCTATATTTAGAGATAGTATCATTCCCTAGTATTTCTTGCTGAATATATGAGTTCATATATACCATTAAGCACATAAATTCAAAAATGTTTCTGTCACTATAGTAATCTGTTTTTCACTCTTCTGTGTGATTTAATTTGTCTTTTCTTTGGCAGTTAATTTTCTATTCATTTTATTTTAAATTCTGCAATTGATAACCAAATAGATTTATTACTACTTTTGATGTGTTACAATTTCTTTAAAAGGTTCACAGGAATGTTGGGCTTTAAAGTACATTAACCTGTTTTGTAATGAATGCACATCTATTACCAATCACATACTTCTTTTAATTTTTATATGAATATTTTGTGTTATATATGTATATATATGACACAATAGATTCTATAAATCACAGTAAATAATTTGCTGTCTTAGTGCATTCTGTATTGTCATAGCAGAATATTTAATGCAAGTTAATATATGTTTTCTTTCCTTTTCTATTGCTGTTGTAAAACACCAAGACCAGGGCAACTTATTAATGAAAGCATTTAATTTGACATCTAATTTCATAGGGTTAAAGGTTCGTCCTGGCTGAGCAGCATTGCAGCAATCAACAAACACATTGGCTAGAGTAGCAGCTCACAACTCACATCTTAAACCACAAATATGAACCAAAGATACACACTGGAGATGGCACCAGTCTTCTGACGCCTCAAAGTCATTCTTAAACTCCCAATGACATGGCCGTCTTTAAAATCAAAAAGCAAGTTACATGCTTACAATATATCCTGTCACAGAACAAACATTGTCAAACCAAATGTGAAGACTAGGGCCATAGGAAGGAAATAGTCCACCACACAGGACCAAAATACAGCTGGACAAACTCCAAATCCTATATACCATGTCAGTGCATTTAGATGGATCTACCTTTGCTGTTTCATTGCCGACAAGATGCATCACTGTGGCTGATTCCATTCTGTGTCCAATTTTCTTGTCAGATGTTCAGTGGTGCTGGCATGTTCAACATCGTGGGGTCTCCGGTCACATCCAGGCTTCATGCTTGCAGTTTAGGCAATGGCCTGTTTATGCTGGGACTGCCGTGCCACACATTGCCTGGCCCTAACAGTTCTCTGAGGAGATCGATAAGTAGGAAGCAGAAGCAGCAGGGCAATGGCATGAGTCTTTTGAAACCTCAAAAGATGCTCCCAGTGACATACTTCCTCTAACAAAGTCCACCCCCACTCTAATCAATCCCAAATAGTTCCTCCATTGGGGGACTGAATATTCAAATCTAGAAGCCTATGAGGCAATTATCACTCAAACCACCACAACAGGTTTAGAAGAGAGGCCTATTTCCTTCAAGGTTCTAGAGGCTGAGAAGCCCAAACAACATGCTGCCAGGTCATCTGGTACACAACCTCCTGGATGCAACAAAGTTTAGTAAAGAAACAGGGAAAATTGGAAAATTACCCAATTAGAACTGCTTTAGTCTCTGCCAAAGATGAAACATTCTGACATAATTATTTTTCACTAGATTCTATCTCCTGGAATACATTCATCTAGCAAATTGTAACAGTGAAGGTAGAGCTTCCAACACATGAACCTCTAAAACTCAAAAGTCCAGAGACAAAATCATTGTATTTAACGTAAAAAAAAAAGAGTTAATTTAACTTATGCAGGTCACAATTATATAGAGAGACAGGATGCTCAGTGAAAAATATTTTAATTTAAATTTTTATTTTAGAATTTTATACGTGAGAACTATATTTATATCATTTATATCAATCCCTTTTGCCTTCCAATTCCTATGTCCCAACATACTCAATCTTAAATCTATAACTTCTATAATTTTCTTTGCTATACATATACACTAAAGATAAATAGAACTAATTAAAAACATTGACAGAATAGAATGCTACAAATTAGATTAAGTTTTAAGTAAAATTTTGCTGAGTTTATAAAATTTAATGATTTAAATGACATACCTCTATGTTTGCCAGTTAGGGTACTAAAGATAATAGTAATAGTAGTATCTTATGATAAATGTAAAGAAAAAACAAGAAAGTAAGTAAATAAAGTCCCTTTAAGATATGCGGGCAATTGGTACTGTTAATATATCTTTTGTCACATTTGATATCTAATTTTTTTGTAAACTTTAATTGCGACTTATTTTGTAATCTATTGTTTTTATTTTTCATGATCTTTTGCCTTAGTGCATCAACTTTGCTACATTTGTTGAAAATACTTTTTTGCACAGTTTGCCTTTTGATTTCTATATTGTTTTGAAGTTAAATAGGTTAGCTAAGGTAGAAGGCTGCTTAGGTCACTTCTCTGAAATATTTCAACTATTTTCCAGACACTTTCACAATCCTTAAGCACTTATATTTTTCTGCCTGCACTTTCTTTATAGAAATATTTTTATTAATATCTTTGGTAGATAGAAACTAGATAACCTTGTACCAGTTGGATTCACACACATTGTGGCCTGTCTATTCCCCAACTTACAAAAAATAAAAAGAAATTCCAGGTTAAACCTAATAATATTTACTTCTTTCATAGCTGTGTACTTCAAAATAATAGAAGTTCCTTCTTAATAAGATGCGTTTGAACTTGTATCTGATATCCCTTTCCCCTATACTCCTGAGTCACATATGCTTGTAAATGTATAGTTATTTCTTCCTTACTTTCACCATATTTTATCATGCCAACCCTTTTATTCTGAAGAGATTGCGTTAACTTAAACCCCTGAAGATTTTTTTTTGTAATTTTTTTACTGATTTAATTCTACAGTTTGTTAAATAAATCTAAATTATTTGAGGTATAACACATTAGAATCTGCTAAAGGTAATTTATAGTATTATTGAGAAACATATTAATTAATGTTTTGGGATATTTTCATAAATGAGTTAAAAGGCCATTGAATTGGTTAGTAATACAAATAAATATTTTTCTGTATTTAGATATTGTGATGTCAGTAATAGTAATATGTTTTATCCCCATAAAGAGAAAATACTCATATATGTGTTTAAATAAATATTCCTAATGCCTATGCCAGTAGATACTCATTTCAAATTCCTGACAGAAATCCAAAGATAATAATAAACAGTCAGACCTTGACATTATTAAATGATACATGAGACAGTTATGCTAATTTAGCCTTTGACTTATCTATCATTTTCCATCCAAAATTCTCTTTTGAAATGAAATTGCCATTTTAGTACTTTGAAATGTGACTGTATATAATTATAAGAAAAAATATTATATTTTCAGAGGAATAATAGAAAATATAATCCTTATTTAATACTAGAAGGCAAGAATAAATAAAACATGATCTACTTTTTGGCAGTTAGTTTGATAAAATATCCTTCACCAAGGTTATAGGTAAACCTCATCTCAAGTTTGGTTTTTATTTTGTTTTGTTTTCTTTGTTCTATTTTTGTTTTTATTGTTTGACACGGGATTTCTTCACAAAGTCCTGGTTAAAGATCCAATTACCTCTGCCTCCCTAGGGCTGGGGAATAAGGGCATGTACCATCACTACCATTTAGTTTTTAGCATGTGAAAAGGGCCTAATTTTTAATGGTGTATGTGATAGTACCTTCTTTCCTATTGTCTTATTTTGCAGCAAATAAAAGTGGTCATGGTTTACAAAAATAGTGCAGCTGGTTAGTACTGCAAATATACGAATACAGATGGAAATGAGAAGGAGGAAATTTCTCAAACACTTCCATTACATTAGTGGTATTGTGGACTCATTCTGTTTTTGCTTTGTGCAGGTGATCAAAGCAGTGGAAGAAGGCTACCGCCTGCCAAGCCCCATGGATTGTCCTGCTGCTCTCTATCAATTAATGCTGGATTGCTGGCAAAAAGATCGAAATAGCAGGCCCAAGTTTGATGAAATCGTCAACATGCTGGACAAGCTGATACGAAACCCAAGTAGTCTGAAGACACTGGTTAATGCATCAAGCAGGTACAAGACCAGACTTGAGCATTTTTTCCTGAGTATATCAGACCAAGTTGATATAATAAATGTTTCATTAAGTCATTTATGTATTACTACAGGAATCTGTATGACAATTTATTTAACTATACCTTTCATAATGTTTTCCTCTTGAAATAAAAAAAGATATATGGAATTTATACCTAAAACATCTTTGCCTAGCCTATTTGTGTAATATGTCATTGTCAAAAAGAGAGTACATGCTTGCTGCACTGAAATAGCTTTAGAAAACAAGATCCAAATGTTTCTAGAGCATAGGCTCAGGTAGATAAATGAGATTATAGGAGCTTAATTAAGCCCCGATGCATTTTAAACTAACTACCTAATAGTAATAACACATGACTTCTTTAGAATATATTTTAGTATTGGTCATTAGCATATGGTTGTATTGTGGCATCCAGTTTATGAACATTGATGACTGATAGGACCCTTCGCCTTTATCTGGTTGTACGGAGATATTTGTTAATAATTTATTATTTGGTTTGAAGAGTTAAAATTGGTAAATTGAGTAATTTTGTGGAAAATATGTACAAGCCAATAACCATAATTCCTACTTTTCTGAATTGCAATAAGAATGTATTTAAATAACATTGGATATTTACAAAGTACTTTTCTCTCTTTAGCAGAAAAAAATATCAAAATATTCCCAGTAATCAAAATCAAGTTGGTTCCAAATTTGAAAATTAACTAAATTATTAGCGTCAGTGTGTTTAGTGTCATTGTTTTTTTACAAGAAAGGAAATCTTGCTAGTAGCTGAAATGGCTGTCTATTAAGATGAATTAAATGAAGTTGTTTGCTTATGATGAAGTTACATAAATTCAATGATCTTGATGCAACACTTGTTTACTAAGTATTTCAACATAAGTCAGAAATGAACCCTAAAAATCTGGTGAGGTATTTTGAACTTTCTATACTAACAGCTAGAGATTATATCTCCTTAGCAATTATTACATATGTTTTTCCCTAAATACACTTTTAAATTCCTTATGGTGATGTATAATAGTATTAAGTCTGCTCTAATCTACTTATTTGAATGATGTTGAGGTAATTGTCACAAATGAATCTAAGGTGATAATTAAAAAAATTCTAGTGTTCTAAATCATACTAATTTTTCCTTAAGCATCTTTCCTTATTTTCTTAAACATGGTGTATAGGATTTTCATATATATAATTTATAGAATTTAACATATTATGCTTGTGCATAGAGTAAGCATTCAGTATGTACTATTCACTACCCATCTTTAATTAAACAGTCACATACAAGAACTAATTCTGCAAGGAGTTTGCTCTTGGATATCATCTACACTCACTTATATTACAAGATTTGATGAATCCAGTAGCTGTATAAATTATATTTGAATATCTCTTTGTAGACAGAAGTTTCTCTTCTGCCCCATCCCACAATTGTTTAGTTCCAAAGAAAGACACTGAGTCTTATATTAATTATAAACTGTTTAGCCAATTAGCACAGGCTAATTTTTAACTAGTTCTGATAACTTAAATTAATCCATAATTCTTGGAATCTGGATAAAAGAGTTGTGTTGGGCTAGAGTCTCAGTTTAAGAGCTTGCCTCTCTTAAGGTATTAAGAGTTGTGTTGAAGATATGCCATTTGATATTGAGCACCATCTGATCACTTGTTCTCTGAATTTTGATCAGTTGTGGATTTCTGTAATGAACTCTTTGCAAAGCGAAGTTTCTTTGATGAAGGAAAAGATCTATATTTTTCTATAAGCTTTAATATTTGTAATGCAGTTAGTAATTATGTTGCTTTCATAAAATGGCAGTTATTATTTCTTCTCTAAGATCCACGATCTCATTAACCCTGAGTAACTGGGTAGGCTTCCAGTACCATTTGTTGAATTAAATCCAATTAGAGAGGTGATGATTTCTACCATGATGTTAATATGACCACTGCACACATAGTGAGTGTTATTGTGCAATGAAGGATATTCTGGCACTATCAGTTGTAGGACTATCGACTGCCTCCTACCCTTGCATGCTTCCCTGACTTACGGCAGAATGGGACTTTCAGATCAGATCATGTTTGATCCTTCAGGTTCTGTGTGAGAACTTCATGGTGCCTTTAGTCATACAGATTTACCATGGAGGTTTCTTTAATGAAGTTGGTGATAAATGGAAAAGAACTGATCAAATATAAAACTTTTTAGTTATATGGATAAAGTGTACTATGATAGACTGTGAGGGAAAATGAAAACAAGCAAAAACTGTACTATTGTATCAAATACCGTAATTGGAAACACTTAATAAGTTGGTAGAGAAAATGAATTTTATTCTGGCTATGTTGAATTTATGTTTGTATGAGAAACCTGGAAAACTCAAAGCAAGCTTACGGCAAGCTGGAGATTTAAACTTTACATAATGAATTTAATATAATTTAATGCCATCAAAAATGAACAATGAAAACTATAATTTTTTTCACAGAAAATTTACTAATTTCTC
This sequence comes from Microtus obscurus, assembly GCA_963919715.1. Classification (NCBI taxonomy): domain Eukaryota; kingdom Metazoa; phylum Chordata; class Mammalia; order Rodentia; family Cricetidae; genus Microtus; species Microtus obscurus. The sequence goes on along the minus strand of CAWTZC010000854.1, from coordinate 648,740 downwards.
TATTATAAGCCCAGATCCACAGTCTACAATGAAAGTCTAAAGGTTATTTTTGTTTTTCCCCACTTCTATTTTGAATTATTTATTATGCAAGTGATTGTATATTTCCTTATAATTTAATTGTCCCAAAGATTCTTTGAATTTGACTTAACATTGTAAGTACAGATCAAAATTCATCATTTGTTCCTTGCAATATTTCTGTTTTCTGTGTTTTAGGGTATCTACTTTGTTGGCTGAGCATGGTTCTCTGGGGTCAGGGGCCTACAGATCAGTAGGTGAATGGCTGGAAGCAATCAAGATGGGCCGGTATACAGAAATTTTCATGGAAAATGGATACAGTTCAATGGACGCTGTGGCTCAGGTGACCTTGGAGTGAGTAACTTTTCTGATCATTTTTACATAAATGTTGGGGCAAGAAAAGTATATGCAGACAACAGAGTGGATGCCGTCAAGGGAAAGCAGTTAAGCTGTGTCCTTATGTGGCAGATTTCAAAGAAGCCTCATCTTTTTTAGCCTGTATTATTAACAGCTGCATGGTTCATGCTTCCTGTGACCAGTAACTTTGCATTCTTGTGCATCAAACAAACAACATTTGAGTATTTGCATAACTGGAATTATAACTTCATGGCAAAGTACTGGTCCTTTATGTTGTGGAAAATTATGTTTCCTTGATGAGTTTTTATACGGATACTTATGTTATATGAATGTAAATATAAAACAAAAGAAACTGTAAGCACAATTGGTGTGGTTAGTCCTGTGTAACAAAAAACAAAAACTGAAAGAACATACCCCTAAAAGACAGCTTTCTGCAGTCAATATCCAGGTAACGGCTTAAACCAAGTTTCTCTGGCAGAAAGCTCATTTAATATCCACATGGTGCAACTTACATTCTTGAATTCTCAGAATATGTTAGAGCCTGCCTCTGATGTGTTGTTATTTGGTACAATCTCAGTGGAACCAATTGTGCCCTTTTCTGTTTGCACGTTTAAGATACAATTTAGTAAATCCTATTAAATAAAACTCACTAGAGCTAAGTATCGAATTGTTTAAGGCTGTAAGTCATTTGTACTTTATTATATACTCTTTATGTGTAATTATTTTAGCCTAATCATTATTTGTGAGATTAATAGTCCTATTATTGTGGTTCCTTCTAGATTAAATCTAAATTAATAATGTTTTAACCTGGCAAATCATGATAACCGACTTCACATGACCTGTGAATTTAAAGGTTAAAATATTGTTATAAAAATTTTAACAGGTTAGGATGTTCTAAGTCACTAAACCACCATCTGAACTTCATCTCTTAATGTAATATTGATACTGAGTGGTTCTGTAGACATCCTTAGCTATCATTTTGGCTTGATTCATTCAATTCATTGCTCATCAACAAAAAAGGTAACAGGGTACCATTACTTATCATGGACTAATATCACAGCACTGTCTTCCTTCATACTGATAACTAAACATACATAATATCACAACCACTTGGCTTGCTTTCTTAGTTTACTTAATCCCATTTTCAGAGTTACTATTAAATCACATCTTGAAAACATGAATGTTTTGTCCATTATTTATTGGATGCTCAAGAAATTCGTTTGTGCTGTAGTTAAACAGTATACTAAAATATATTCCTGATGATTTAAAACTATTTTTACATAATTACTATTTAATTTTTCAGTAAAAATGGTCATTTTAATTTATTAAAGTCATTTGTCATTTTATATTAAAATGATACTGTAGGTATTTCTTCTACCCAATGTCAAATTTCTTGTAAATACATAATAAAATTATTTGCATTAAACAATGTCTCTGTTTTTATTAAGAGAATATATATCACATATATAGTTAGCTCTGTCTTAGTTTTCTTTATTCTTTCACACACAATTATTGTTACAATACATGGTTTCCTGTTTATTTTTAAATTTATTTTGGTGAGACTGTTACCTTCCTGTAGGTTGTTCTATTTCTTGGGGACCTCAAAGTAGAAAAAATATATCTAATATTATTGTCCCATGGTTTCACTTTTTCTTATTTCTTGAAGTTCTTTCCTGTTTATTTCTGTAACATTCTAAAATCTCTTCAGCATGTGTGTACTTTTTCACGTCCTAAGAGTCTCTTCTAGTTTCTCATAACTGTTCCTTTGTTAAATTGCCTCTTTCAATTTACCTTTCAATTCGTTTACTGGAAACAGAAGAGTAAAGTCAAAGAATTTTGTTTTATGTAAAGTGTTTCAAATTAATGAGATCCATAGTCATTACTATAATCATTTCTGAGAATTGGGCATGTGAACTCTATCTCCAAAGAAGATAAATTTTTAGAGAGCCTGATATTATTAGAAGCAAATTCTGTTGTTTAATATGACTCTTTATGACCACAGTGTACCTAGTTAGTATGCTTCATTTGTCCAAGTATCATTTTAAGTTTAATACAAAATAAGGAATCATCAGTTGCTTCTTTGGTCAAGGTTTAAAAAAGGTAATTTGTACAGTATTTTACCTTAACATAGAGAAATAAATAAAACTGTCCTATGCTGAGAAAAAACACCCCCAAAAATGAAGTCATCACACAACTAAGTACATGCTCTTGGACACCCTGATGATACCTTTGGATACCTGGACATCACCAATATCTAAATATTAATTGTATCAATCCTTTGAAAGACTGTAATAAGATAACACAATGTTATTCCTGGAAGCCAATAAGGGACTGACATATTTATAACTATGTCAATGTTTAGAAAAGTGTTAAATCAACCAAAAAAGCAAATACACAAACTACTATACATTAAAATTGTGTTTTACTGCTTGATAAATTTGAGTGTATATTAAGTTTAAAAATATAAAGATTGAAAACAGTTCTCCTTTTTATAACCATTGCTTCAAAACTACCTTAATAATGGTTATTTTGCTTTTCAACTATTGGCCAGTACATATATGAAAAATACAAACGAAGAACTCGCATGTCTTTAAGTAAGGCATATTCAATAAGGATAGCTTTGAACTTTCGATGTTTCTGCTTGCTGCATGTCTTCCTTTCCCAAATCACACTATTCTGTCTGTACACAGTAATGATATTTGAATAGTTGTTGCGTAAAAAATGGCAAGACTCTAATGTACAAGTGCAGTGAGTTACTGTTGACATGGGAAATTGTGAGTTGGAGGCAAGTGGTTAATTGAAGCTAAAAATTTCAAGTAAGGACGTGATCAAAGTTATTTTGTAAATTTCTTTTTAGGCCAGTGCTGTCAAAACTTGGTTATTCAGAAAATAAGCAAAATCCAGTGAATTTAAATATTATACCAATTTTCTGTAAGCTGAATAAATTCCTGTAATAGTTATAAGGATGGGTCTTATGATTCTAAAACAGCAGTTTTCTAAATCTGCATCCCAAATTTGTGAAGACTGACTCAAATAGCTTCACCAACCTTTGAAGGAAATCATTACAAGTAATTTAGTATGTTCTCAAAACATGTATAGGAGAGCTTGCTATTCTCTGTGCTGTATGCATTTAAACTAATATTCTGAGAGTAATTTTTGCAAGGTCTAATCTCTACAAAATAATTTAATACTCTCTTGATAAATATATTTGCCTTGAACAGTACCTAACAAGTGGTTATTCATATTTTTAAAAGTAAACCAGAAAAAACTGATAACACATAGCTCCATTTTAAAACTGATAAAACTATAATGTTGTGTGGTTGGGTGAATGTTCATTAGTGTCGCATGTCCCTTCTACTATCAAGGCAGTGAAGATGAGGTTTAATCCCACTAAAAATGCTAAAAGCACAACGGAGCATGAGCAAGGGGATTCTCTCTCTCTCTCTCTCTCTCTCTACTTGTCTTGCACATACACACACGAGCGCATCATATCTTGTGTAATCAAGAAGGTGTCTCCATATATATCAGGCACTTTTTATTATTTAACCTGTTCTCTTACTTCAGAATCACAATATACTAAGAGTGTTTTTCATTACGTTGTATCATGGAATAATGTTTGAAAAGATGTTGAAATATAATTCCAGCAATGGCACCACATACATGTACTGATTTTCTAACACATGTCATGTCAATGCACAGTCTTCAAAGCCCCTTTCTCGTCATGTTTGGCTATGTAAGTCTGTTCTTTCTTTCTTTCTTTCTTTCTTTCTTTCTTTCTTTCTTTCTTTCTTTCTTTCTTTCGTTCGTTCTTTCTTTCCTTTCTTTTTTCTTTCTTTCCTTTCTTTTCTTTCTTTCTTTTTTTTTTTTTTTTCTTTTTCTTTTTTTTAGACAGGGTTTCTCTGTGGCTTTGGAGCCTGTCCTGGAACTAGCTCTGTAGACCAGGCTGGTCTTGAACTCACAGAGATCTGCCTGCCTCTGCCTCCCGAGTGCTGGGATTAAAGGCGTGCGCCACCATCTCCCGGCTTGTAAATCTGTTCTTAAGGGTGCTGTATCAGCACTAGCAACATCCTCATGTGTTGTTCGGATTTCAAGAGGTCACAATGCAATGTAATGTGTATAAAGAGGCTACAGCTAAAACTATTCAAACATGGCACGTCTTAGATGCACAGTTAAACAGGACAAAAAGTGTATCCTTAACCAACAAAAATTTTTTCCTTCCAAAAGTCACTGTACCAGAGTGGAGTCATTTCCTTGTCACACACAATGTAATTATTATTACGAATCTGCCCACTTTAGATATGTAGAAGACAGTAAAATAGAATCTGTTATGATTGGGAGATGACTTATTGGCTAAAGTACTTTCTGAGCTGTCATGAATTCAGATAACCAATACCCCCTATAAAAGCCATATATCGCAGCAAGTGTTTTTAAAGCAGTTTTTGCGTGTCAGTGACAGGACAATCCCAGGGTATTCACTGTTCAGTCTATCTGCAGAAACAAACTCTAGGTTCAGTGAGGGACCTACTTCAATAAATGAATGAATAAATGAATGTAAATAAGGTAGATAAGCAATTTCGGAAGACACCCAAATGTCAGCCTCTGGTAACCATATATGTCTACATAGTTGAGTATAGATATACATATGTCACGTGCACAAACACAGGAACACGTGAGTATATGTGCACACATATGCACCTATATATATGAATATATATGTATATATACATATATATACTCATAAAGGAAAACAAAAATAAAACAAACTGTTTGAAATAACCAGATGCGTGAGATGAAACTATTTCCTATACTTTAATGCATTTGTCAATATTGGGAGAAAGATATTCATGCTTCAGATAATTATCTACAGGAGCAACTTAATTCTCCAAGGCATTGTCTGAGAACAGTTTTAAGTTGCATAAATACTTGTTCTCTTTTTTTATTAAACAAGGACATTATGGATATTTTTATTGCAAGCATATAATAATACCAATTTGTTTCTTTATATATCACTTTCATAAGTCTTAATGTAACAAATCAGTTTTAAAGAATTACCACAGAACTCTACAAAAGATGTATTTATTTGCAACAATTTCTAAAATGTAATACTTCGTTTTTGTAATTTTGTTTTCTTGCATGGTGAAATAAATGACAGGAAGTGAGAAAAAGGAAAAGAGAGGGCAAAGGAGGATGGAAAGTATTTCAGTGTTCTGACAATATGCCTGAGTGTGTAGAGAGTATCAGATAATAAACCGATATTGAAAAGCTATTTTATGTGTTTTTAACCAGAAAGATTAGGACAAATTTAACTTAAAATTTGTATGAAAGTTTCTAGCTAAGTATGATTGTATACAACTTTAATTCTAACACTTAAAGAGAGAAATTAATTTTGACTTTCATAAATACAAACTATGTAACCTTATTCAGTAACCAAATGCAATTCTTCAAAACATTCCTTTTTCAGCGTAACATACTCTATATATTGACATTTTGGATTTTTTTGTAATCAGTAGTTTTTGAACAACTAAATTATAATTGTATCAGCTTTAACAAAGCTACATATATTAAAAAAAATATGCCAAGCAAATGATTAAATGTCATTCCTGCTAGGAGTCACAATGTGGCACAAACATATATACACAGACAAACCCTTCAAAATAAAGTGTTACATGGAATAGTCCATGTCATTTGAGTTGGAAAACCAATACATTTGGGGTTTTAAGACATTGCAAGAAAATGTAATTGTTATATTTTAAATGTTGTTTCTACTGATTACATGAGTAAGTATGAATTATGTAACTTAAATGCATATGCTATTTAAATAAAGACATGTCCTTGGAAATTGGATGTATCACTTACAATTTTACAATACAATTGACAAAAATAAATTTTAAAACATGATTTCTGATCTCAATTTAATTTTTTTACTAGAAACTGATTTTCTAAGCTCAAAATTAAATCCTTTATGTCCTGGCTGTGATATTTTGCTAGGAAACACCGATAAACATTCACTTTACAATTTTTCATGAAACATATAGAATGATCAGAATTACCCAACAATGCAAACTATGTTTTAATGTAGATTCAGTATACAACTTTAGTCACAACAACAACAAAATGTGTTCAGTTCTTTGGGGATTTTCCATATTCAATTATGCTTTCAGTGTTTCTTTTCTTCTTTTTTTTTTCTTTTTCTTATTTATTTATTTATTTTTTACTGAAATCACCCCTTAAAGCAATGAGAAATTAAAGTTTGGATTTAAAACTTGGATTTCTGGTTTTAGTCCTACCTCACTTGCCTACTGATGTGCTCTACAGATGAATGTTTTAAATTTTCCAAGCCTATTATTTTTTGTCCATAAGGTAAAAATTTGTTAAATTATGTGTTACCATTAAATACATTACAGTACCAAGAAACTGGATGATTATTAAACACCACTGGTTATTCTTACATTTAATGATGTGGTTTTCAAAATGGAGAGTGTCTCCATTAGGAACTCATCACTGTCTAAAGAGTTTTGTCCTGTCACAATGAGGAGTCTCCCCTTGTATTCTAGTATCTGTTCAACAGAAGCCAGGAAGGCTGTTAAGTAACCTACAATAAATAGAGTAGCCTTTAATGGCTTAGACTAACCTAGCTAATGTCAAGCGTGAGAATGCCAATTTAATTTGAAAGAAATACAGCCAAATTATTTTTATTTGTACTTTAATTCTCTATTATCTATTACTGTGATAACAATGGTGTCTTTGTTTCTGAATACATTTCTGCTGAATCTATATTTTGCTGATGTTTTTATTACAAACCTCATCAGTCATTATTATTTTTATATAGTTTGCTGAAATCTAGTAATTAATGTTAATATCCACATTGTAAAAAAGAAACATTTTACTGTCATAAGTATGAGTGATATCTTGGTTGTTTCTCATTTCTAAACTTCCCATAAAAAAATTCAGAAACCATAAAAAGGACAAGCATTATAAAAATCTTAGTAGATGAATTTTTCCAAGGCTGACAAGGTTGATGCCAAGGTGCTCAATCTTCTTCATAGCAGAGACTTTGTGTTGCCTGAAAATACTGTTTTACTTATCTTGATCTTGTCTTTGTCTTTACTCCTATTGGGTAGCTAAGAAAATTAAAATTAAGACACTAAATACAAAAAATGGAAATTATTAGATTAATGTCTTTAGCAAGGTGATTTCCTAAGGAATTCTAGACAATTAGTCACTTAGAATTGTGAGTCATAAGTTATTTTTTCTTAAAATTAGTTCATAAAATTTTCCAAATATGTGAATTGATTGTATTTGTCCAAAAACTATTTTGAGGAATAATTTCTTTTTAAAGTCTATGAAATGGCATTTAAAATTTATATGCTTGTTTTGGGTGCTCCATAAGATGAATTTAGAAATACAAACATTTTAAGATTTCTTTTGTATAATTCAATTATTTTTGTATAGTCCTCAGACTTCTCTAAATGTCAAAAGATAATATAAGCTGATATATGATTTGGTAGAAGATGAAACTCTGGCACTTTGAATCCAAAGTAAAAAAATGACACAAACTTTGTTACAAAAACACTGTGAGAATGATTATTGTGTAAGGCTATCTGTCATGTATGATGCCTGCACGGAATGAATCAGACTCCAAAATACTTCAACTTTCAATTGATAAGGTGTTAAAATCTAAATTACCTTTTACATTTCTTTTAGCAAAAATACTGTTTGATGTTGTTTTAGGATCACATTTTCAATGCTGTTCAATGAAACTGTACCCACTGTATTTAGAATTGATTGATAAGATATATACATTTATCTTTCATGACTATGTACCATTTAAATTAGGGTTTTCATCCGCAGAAATAAATGCGTACATTTTTAATGCAAATATAATCTTTCTAAGTTTTAGAACACACTTTGGAATCTGGACTGTGACTGTTTAAGACTGTCACTATTTGTGTTACTTCTTACAAAACATGTGCCCCTTTGCCAGCGTGAAATATTGAGGTGTGCTACAAACTGAATCAATACATACATCCAATGTGTGCTTTCTTCATGCAGGGACTTGAGGCGCCTGGGAGTGACTCTGGTCGGTCACCAGAAGAAGATCATGAGCAGCCTTCAAGAGATGAAGGTGCAGCTGGTAAATGGGATGGTGCCAGTGTGACCTCTGTGTGTCACTTCTCCAAGTGAACAACTCTGCACTTTGTAAACAGCCCTGAGATTTCTTTTCACAATTCTAGGAGAAAAGGGAAAAGAGTGATATCTAAACCTTTGGAGGCATTTGCCTCAGCCGTTGAATTTGTAATCAATATTTTACTAAAATATCCATATCTTCCTCTTATTGTCTTCGTTTTATGAACAAATGTAACCTGCACAGAGTGGAAACATGGAGATAAACATTCTATAATAAAATAGTAACTCAATCCTTCCCCTGTTACTTCCACAGAATCTAGTACATGGAATATATCAAGACATGGCACCTTTACAGACTGTTAAGGTAGCCCCTTTCAAAATTTCCAGGGATCTACTTGAAAGGAAAAGTTTTAAAGCCATGTGTGGGCTAAGAAAAGCTGCATTTCACTGACGTTTACTTCAAGTCTTAATTGTCTACAGAGTGTATTGAAGAGCAATATGATTAGATTATTCCTTAAAAGCAGTTTGTAATTTCAAATGCAATTACATGTTAAGTTATAGAAAATAGTATATAAACATTTTTGCTTGGTCAAGGAAAAGTTCAATACAGGGTGTATATTTATCATTTTGTATTATATGATTTACTTGTACTTGCTCTTCTAGAGAACATTAGATAATGATTGTGTATATACTGTATGTATAGTTTATAATATGACCAGGAACTGACTAAAGTTGGATTTGTGTGTGTCTGTGTGTTTGCGTGTATGTATGTGTGTGTTTGAATATGCATATGATATTGTTCTGCTTGCCTTTTTATGGTGTTTTAATATCGGAAGTATACAGGAAAGGGTGTTCCATGCTGTGATATGTATAAGAGAAATAGGAAACAGTATAACAAAATCCAGTCGATGTTGTTTTTCTCTCGTTTTGAAAGCAACTATTTAAGTTTAGTTAAACAGCTAATGTCTCTAAGGTGAAATCCCTTTGTGTTCTTACAAATACATTCTATTGTCTCTGACTAAGAAGTTCTAGCCGATAGTTTGATGCCCTACTATGAAATTACACCTTCCTAAATGTAGTTCCAGAAAACATTTTCTCCAGCAACTTTGACGCTAGGGCACATTTATATGAGCTCTAGAGATCTGAGTGTGCTGACTTCTGTTGGAATCCAGGTGGGGGCACTCAATGTCTCCCTTTGTGCTCTTCCTTGTAGTCACTGCCATTGTGACTCATCAGTACAAAGAGAGGCGCGGGGGGAGGGAGGTGGGGAGGGTGGGGGGGAGATGTTTTTTAACTCCTATTTTTGTTTGAGGTTCTTTTGGAAGTAATAACTCCTTGTTTACATTTTAATTACATTCTGTCCACCATTACATAACCTTGATTATATTTTAAAGAATCAATGAAAAGTATTAAGAAATTAGACTGGTTAAGTAATATAAAATACTCCTTCAGTCCATTTTATATACTACACCAGTCAAGGGCTGTCATTTGTGGTAAAGTTCACACGGTTTATTGAAATGTTCAAGAAAGTGAGCATGATAGTGACATGAACAATATTTTATGTTGTTACACTTCTAAAATCAGGAAAATAGTATGTTGTAATTGAGGAGCAGAGAATTTAAAAGAGGACTTTCAGTGCTACCTTGGTAAAAACATGTAATTGGAGCGAAATCTGCAGGAGAGGTGTCAGGGTTTTGTGAGCCTTAGTCCTTGCTCTTGTGTTTGTTTTTCTTCAGTGTTAACCCAATGAGAAAAGCAATTGTGAAGCAGACTTTCTCTCTCTCTCTCTCTCTCTCTCTCTCTCTCTCTCTCTCTCTCTCTCTCTCTCTCTCTCTCTCCCTCCCTCTTTTTCTTTCCTCCCCATCCTTTTCTCTTTTTTAGCGAATAATAAAAGATCAAATCAACAACAAAGTATTTGTAAGTCCACACTCCATTCTAGAAATCTCTATTACTTTAGTGAAATTTTTAGAAAATATTGAAAGGAGCAGTGGAATACTGTCTAGTTAAAAGTCGCAGATAGATATCATCATTAAAAAATGCATTTATACAATTAAAAACATAAGATCATTAAAACGAACTCCTATCAAACAAAATAATTGAAGATTTTATTATACTCTATTGACTTTTGAAAATTTATTTAAATATTAGTAATAAAATAATTTAGAGAACTTCATAACAACAAAAGCTTACAAATGCACATGTTAGAGCTTTTACTAGCCACAACTATATGGCTATAAACACAATACACACAATATATTGTTTGATAACTCTGTATGTTCAGATATTATTGGTAGGTCACTTATACACAAGTGGCTAGCAGTTGGAGTGATGATTTTCGCTTTCTCAAAATAGAATATAAATTATTTTTAATCAAATTTACTTTTTTTCCTTTACAATTCAAGTGTTACATTGGAAAAGTAATTCCGAAGAAGGTTGTATGGTCACACAGCTTTCATCCACATCTAAAATTTGGTTAAGAGTTTCTAAAGAATGTCAATATGATTTTAGAACAGATAGACTTTTAAATTATACGTGCTCTGCCCCCCAGAGAGGAAAGAATGCCTTTCTAAAATATTTGTTCACCATTGGACATGTCACCAATTGGAAAGTGTCAATCTCATCTATAAATGTGAGAAGTGGATGAAGGAGAGGAGCCTGCTCTCGTAAAATGTAGTGAGTCTGTCACTCAGCATCGGACTTGGCAAATTCCAGTGGTGTGAATTCTTTTCCTGTGGATTCATTTTCTTACCCACCGGCTCCCAAATCTAAAGAATAGATTCCATAATCCTCATACACGCAACTGATTTGTAAAATGATATATAATTGTATTGTAAGAAGGTATGACAGGGAATTGCTCTGAACTGACTGGTTCTATTTGAAGTCATTCAGTTACTATGTTTATCAATCATAATTTATATCTAATTAGCCATTCACTAGTATGGGTCTGACAAAAATAATTGATCTTTCTGAAATGTAATAATGATATGTAAAATGTAAAGATACTAATTTTCAGCATTTGAAAACTGTAATATGCATGGTTTTTAATTCCTGTATTTTATTAATCAATTCAGCATTCTAAAGTAGTGGAATCATTGTACAATTTACACAGAAATATTTTATTAAAACTTAAGTGTGTCTAGAATTATTCATTTTGGAAGTTTTCAAAAATAATGCAAAACACCCTTAACTCTGTTTATAAAACAATTCTAACCTCTGTGTAATAAAATGTGATACAACTTTTACATCTCATGTTAAAGTGGAGCTGTTAAAATCGGTTGAGCACTTACACATTTGCATGTCTGCTATTTGAATTCTATGTGGAAGTGAAAGATATCTGTATGTCTATTGAAGTGAGTTTTCAGAAGCACAATGAGAAACATTCGCCTTTGGAAAGTGTTTTGGCTGTATGGTACATTAGATGGCAAAGAGTGTCAGGTGTTAGAGTCTTAGTAGGTATACAATGTTGCATAGTAGAAAATATCTCTGTCTCATTTTGTTCTTGCTAAAAATTAGGAGGGAAAACTAAATGTGATAATAAACAATCTTTGTTTAAGTTTTGCCAGATGTTTAACCTCGGTGTAAATAAGAAGTAAGGACAATATGATGACGATGGAGATAATAATGAACAAATGAACAGAATCACAATGGTAGCTTTATTTGAAATTTGATAGCTCAAATAAGTCATCATTTTATCTCAATGCTATAGCACAGCTGGTTACATTGAATATTTTTGCTCTATTATGCTGTTAATTATATAGTAATGTATCAAGAAAGAAATAGATAAGAATTTTCTTCTCATTTCTTGTTAATTTATAAGTCTTTCACACATCAATAGTTGAATGTTCTTATTCAGAATGACCATGCAATTGTCACTTAGAAAAAGCTGCTATTTCTTTTTTTAAAAGTGTATTTATAATAATGACTCAAGTTCCTTTTCTCAATGTTATTGAAAAAAAGTAAAGTTGGCAAAAATATGTCCCATCTTTTCAAGTTGGGTGCTAGTTTCACTGGTTTGAGTGGTCAACTATATGTGAATATTTAGACTACTGTAGTTTTGCAATTAATTATTTAAAAGAAGATATATAAATATATAATGCATTTGTAATAGTCTGAGACTAAAGTCAGACTCTGTCCTTGTTAATATGTTTATCAAAATCACTTAGTTTCAGGCAAATCAGAGACGTTTGTGAGGTCTATCTGACTCTTCAGTAGGCGCCAGGTTATCTGGTGTCCCAGATTCAAAGTATATTCAAGGAAGGATGAGCGTTTTTGTCTTAGTTCCCATCCGCATCTCTGTGAGCTTTCAGTTTGTATACATGTTTTTGTAGTGTACTATATTAAATTTTATATTTTTTCAGAAAATAAAAGTCCTTTGAATATAGTAAAATCTGGTTCTCCTACTTGATCTCTCCTAATATTTAAATTTATAGCCTTTTGCATTGGATTTTTATTCTGATAAAAATGTTCACTTTTCTAAGTTATAAACATAAAGATGATCTTACATATATTCCTCAATAAATAAAATTGTAGAAGTTTTCTACACTCACCATGACAAAATACAACATGCACGTGAAAAAGACAATAAAATGAAACAACGTCAGAAACCACAACAGGCATAAAAATAAAAATGGAAAATTATATACTATTTGTACCATCTACAAAAAGGGATATTTTTGTAACTGACATCAATATGAGTCCATCTTATTGATAGGAATCTCTGCTATCACACTGCAAGAAGTGAACCTTGCTATAAGAAGGGGATTAAGAAGCAGGGTTCCAAGTATTATATCACAGTGATCTTTAAAAACGTCAAGTGATAACTCTATTCTGTGGATTGAAGCATGTTTGTATTTAGTGTATTTTCAACATAAAAATGACATACTATGTTTATAGAATAATCATAAGGTATGCTGATGTATAAAATTCCCTATTATTAGGGTTTTATATACTATTTCAATATTTATTTTCTTATGTTACTCAGAGACTACCTTGTTAATGTGCTACATGCATAAAGATACTATTTAAGAAACAATTCTCTTAATCTGCTACTTATATTGACAAAATTGGCGTAATGTGGTATTCAGTGTTTAATGAAGAGGACATTTGGAAGTGGAAATTCTCATGCTTACCTTTGAGATTCACATTGTTGACTTTCTTAACTAATGGCAGAGCTGGGACTCAGTGTGGAAATAATAAAGTTTATATTTCCACCAGTCAAAGTGTTAACTTTAGTGCAGATTTCGGGGTCTTTCTGATCACATGCAAGTGTATTCATTCTGTGGTGACGTTTCAACATTGGGATTCTTCGCCCAGGCCTAAGAACTCAGTTCAGACACTTTTGTGATAGAGGTCATCATTTCTTCAACTAATTCAAAACAGTGACACAGTTTTGTAATTTACTACAACTTCAAGTAATTGTCATAAATTGTTATTGTTTTTATTATTATATTTCTATTTTTATTATATCTAATGTTCTTTAGAATTTGTGTAGACAGAGGCTGCTTTGCTTGTTCGTTCCTAGCTGCCCAGACCCAAAATAATCACACTTTATCTATATTAATTCTAACACTGTTAGGCCAATGACTTAAACGTATTCCTGCCTAACTCTTATTTCTTAACCCATTTCTATTCATCTGTGTATCACCACAAGGCTGTGGTCTACTGGGAGGCATCTTTCTCCTTCAGCAGCTACATTGTATCTCTTTGACTATGCCTTCTTTTCTCCTCTATCTCTGCTAGGAATTCCCGCCTTGCTCTATTCTGTGTTACCATAAGCCCGAAGTAGATTCTTTATTAACCGATGGTAATAAAACATATTCACAGCATACAGAGGGGAATCCCACATCACACTTGGAGGTACACACGTATTTGACAAACAATTTGAGTTCAAAAACAAACTAAAATAAATAGTTTGAGATTTTTGAAAATTCCCAGTAGTCATTCTGAATCAGTTATACATAAAACATCAAGTAAAATTTTGATTTTACCATATTACTTACGATAATAAACTACTTGAAATAGACAGAGTAAAAGAGACTTTTTTTTGAGTTCTGTGCCCTTAAATTATCTTTTCAATTTTATTTCAAAGTTGATTGTGTTAAAAATGTTATCGGAGATGAAGAAGTGAATCAGAATTATTAGCATTTGATGGTCGTACAGAAGATGTAGGTTTGGCAGCTCATAACCTAATTGACATCTAAGGGATTCCATGGACTTTTCTGGACACTGCTGACACCAGACACATACACACATACACACACACACATATATATATACAAACACATGCATATTTTTGGTTGTTTCAAGAGAGGATTTCTATGCATAGTCTTTGGTGTCCTGGACTCTTGTCTCTGCATCCAGAGTGCTAAGAATAACATCATATATGACTACCACCCAACTATGGATTTCTTTGTCTTTTTTTGGTTTCAAATACCATTTAAATATATACAATATATTTTGCTCTCATTCCTTCCCCTCCCTCAACTCCTCCAAGATTCCTACTCCCTCATACCTTCCAACCTTATATTTTTTTCACTCTTAAGACAATACACACAAAAATAAGTAAATAAATAGATAGTAGATAGATGGATAGGTAGATAGATAAATAGACAAAGAAAACACACAAAAAAGAAAAATACTCTCCACTGAAACAGAAACATAAAACCATGGAATTCGATTTATTTTACCCAACTCTTTGTGAGCAGGAGTAGCCATGGGTAGTGTGGTTAATATAACCAGTGTCACCCCATTGAAGAAAACATATTTCCTCTCTCCAAACAGCTACCAGTAGCAAAAATTTTTCTTAGTTCTGGATGAGAATTTTTGCCCAATTTTCCTTCTTTGTGCTAGGATTTTCTCTTCTCTGGCTTGAAGTTACACAGGTCTTTTGCATTTCAAGACACAACAGGGATGATGCACAGAGATCTCATAGAATATAGTCAATTTAAATTGTTCAGGTTTTGAAAGAACACACATTATTTAAAGATAGCATACAATCTTGAAATAAACCCAATTTTTAAAGCATCATATCCATTGTCATTATTATTATTATTATGGAATGCACACCAAATCCCTGGTGAGTCTCTAAAAGTTGACTCTCAAAATAGTAATTGAAGGAAAGGATTATAATATTAAGTATTATATATATGAGAAGTTGTTTCAATAAAAGAAAATAAATGTGAATCATATTACTTGATGCAAATATTTCAAGTTGAGTCTAGTTCTGTATCTTTTCATCTCGCCCTCAGTGGATCTTAGGTTTTATCTACTTTAGAATTAATGTCTATAATTCTTCCTTTACTAAGGCCCTCCACACGCCCTGAACATTATATTTTTTTTTTTACCTTATCTAATTAAAGTTCTTCTGATTCTGGCTATGCCCTAATCATATCTGAATATCAGTCTGTCACATAATTTTATTTGTTGAATTTAATTTCTTTAAAAAAGTCTTGTGAATATGTATTCATTTATTTGCATAATCTCTTATGTATGTTTGTCCTTTTCTTTGGAATACTGTTACATAACAGCAGAAATTGGGTAAATGTGATTTTTTTTTTTTTTTGGATACTGTTTCCTTGTTATATTTCTTACCAAAGCACAGACATTCCAAGTGTTTGTGGAAAGAAAGAGAAAACTCTCTATCAATTTACAGCATGGAATAAGACACAAGTTTATGTTAGCCCTTCAATTGCTCTTCCAATGACAAATGTTAGCATCTTTTAACATTTATTTATGGTGGGGAGCATGCACAAAAATTTAAAAATGTCTATATCAGTTTTCACACTGCCTAAATTAGTTTGCTCTAATTTCCCATTGCCTTTAATTACAGGATATGATAACACTGAGATATGTGTTAAAGGATCTACATTTCAGATATAATCTTTTTACTTCTGTTGTGAAGAAGTAATCCAATTTCCTTCTGGTAGTTCGATCAATCATCTCTTTTAGCATTACCAGTACTTTTTAAGTCAATTCACTTAAGAGCATCAGAAAAACTACTTAGATTCCAGTTTAATAGGTTTATTGTGTCTTTCAGAATATGTATCCCACTCCTCAGCCCAAAAGTGTAGACCAAGAAAGCACAAGTTTGCAGTCACCCAAAACAAAATCTTCTTATGTCACTTAGGATGATAGTGAAAAGAAATGTTCCTATTATCATCTCTTGATTCTGGAAGATAACTTTTGGTTATTGAAGAAAGTTGCCAACATGTTCAATACATATTCAAAGCATGGGTCACCTGCCGGAAAACCCTTTCCACCAGTATCCAGGTGTGAAAGTGTATTGTTGTTATTGGTGTAGTAAAAAGCTGACTGACAAACACCTAGGCAGGATGTATAGGCAAGACTTCTGGGTAGACAGAAATAGGAGAAGAAAACTAGATGCTTGAGAGAGTCACCAGCTGGATGCATATGAAGCTGGGGATAACAGAAGAGAGGCAAAAGTAACGAGTCAAGGTAAAGCATGCAGATTAATAGAAATTGGTTAACTTGAGTTGTAAGAGCTAGTTGTAACAAGCCTAAGCTAAGTTAGTATTCATAATTAATAAGAAGCCTTCATGTCATTATTTGGGAGCTGGCAGTCCCGATGAGAATGTTTGTCTACATTCAAAACTAACTCGTCCTTTGAAATTTCATTCCATTCTTCTATCAAGCCAACTGTTAGGATGCTGAGAAACATGGTAAAAAAAAAAAATCAGTGTATTTCTTGGGCATAGGTCTACAGTGAGATAAGTTCCTTGGTTAGAAGAAATTTTGCGTGGAATGCCACAATCATGTATAAAGTATTAAGTCCGTGGGTAAGAGAGCAACTTTAGAAGCCTTAAGTGAAACAAAGAAAAATCTCTATCCCGAATATGTATTTCAGTAAGGACAAACACAGCCTTATAGCAAGATTAATAAATACCAAAGACAGTTACTGGGGTTTGACATGAAGGTCAGAAAAGCAAAACAGCCAGCCCCTGGTGCTTATCGCTATTTCAGTCTGAAATGAAGATCCTGCCTCCAGGAATCCTCAGAATAAGACTGTCTGAGAGCTGTCTCCTCCCATCGTATATTCCTTTCTAGGACTGTGATTTAAAGTGTGCACCACTGCTGCCCAGTTTCTGTCGCAAACCAGTGTGGCTACTGAGATTAAAGGTGTGTGTCACCACTGCCTGGTGTGTAAGGATGACCAGGGGGGTCTTTTTACTCTCTGATCTTCAGGCAATCTTTATTTATTAAAATACAAATGGACTATCACTACACAGCCCTTTTCACAGTGTAAGTAGTCCAATGTAGTCAATCTGCTACCAGGTCACTGGCTGGCAACTCTTTGAAATGGAATTTCAGTGTTGGTTTTGGATGTTGGCATTTTGGCATAAATTAGCAGTTTTAGCAAGGTCATCCTTGGTGAGTGGAAGACTACGTGGTTTACCGCATGCATAACCTCCATTTTTATAACAACAGCAACTTTGTTTATGAGTTCACCAGACAATGAGATGAATGGATGGGGAAAGAAGTTGTTTGCCCATCAGAATAGGTTCTCTCCTTCCATTATGTGAATCTTATGAATCAAATTCTCTTGATTAGGCTTGTTTGCAAGTGCCTTTGCCTAGTGAACTATCTCAGTGTGTTGAAGGGAGGCTGCTTGCTTGTTTCCCGACTCCTTAGCCCCGAAATAATCACACAGAAAGCATATTATTTAAATTATTGTTTGGCCCATTAGCACACACACACAAAAAAAATCCATTTTCCTTCTTAACACACTTCCCGAAAAACTATAAGAATGGACCACGACTGTGCTACATGGGAGAACTCTCCTCTTGACCCCACCCACTATCATGCTAACTGTCTGCGGATGACACTTCAAATACAACTTACCAGAAGCAAAACTCAAACCTCAAATATTTTCAACTTTAAATTAGTTAAGATAAAGTAAGATTAAGATTAAAATATTCGATCAACATTTCAAGCATCTGATAGGAACATAGAACTAGTAATAATCCTATTGGACTTTGCATTTACAAATGCAGACTGTCAATCCTGGCAATTCTATTGGACTGCACGGATTTAGAGAAGAGACAGCATTATATGGTGCTTTGCATCATGTATGACTTAAAAGAAACAAACATATTTATCTCTAGAAACCAATTATGAGTGTGGGATAAAACCGGACTCTCTGAATTTGGCGGACAATGAGGGCTGCTGAGAAGCCAAGGACAATGGCACCGGGTTTTGATCCTACCTCATGTTCTGGATTTGTGGGAGCCTACCCAGTTTGGATGTTCACCTTCCTAGACCAGGATTGAGGGGGGAGGACTTTGGACGTTCCACAGGGCAGGGAACCCTGACTGCTCTTCAGGCTGTAGAGGGAGGGGGAGGAGTGGGGGGAAGGGGGGAGGAGAGGGAGGAGTGGGAGGGAAATGGAAGGCGGGGATGAGGCAGAAATTTCTTTTTTTCTAATAAAAAAAAAAAAGAAAAAAATACTATAAATAAAATTAAAGCTTTGGAATGCAAAAAAAAAAAAAGAAACATAGAGTTCTAAGAAAGTCAACTAGGAGAAGGTAGATGAAAAATGTATGAATTTAGGAAATATTGACAAGAATGAGAAATAATGGATCGGAGTGAATCATAAAGACTTAAAGAGGTAGTAGCAATGAGACATGTGGATGAATTGATACTGTTTACTTAGAAATAGGGAAGGATGTGGGACATCTTCTGACATGTGGGATAAGAATATTTTTTCAGTGTTAAGGACATAGAAATAATTATTCTGAGGATAAGGTAGAATCCACTTAATGTATCTGAACATACGAAACTCAAATTATCTGGATAAATCCAAAAAAAAACTCACAAAACATTACACCTTAAATGTAGGTCAGTTGCAGTCTGCTTGGGTTCCGGTGTCTATTTAAATGTGAAGCATTGATGCCCACACAAACAAGCACCAGAAAATACCATAGAATTGCTGAAATCTACATATCAGAAAAACAGCACAAGTTTTACTGACAAAGCTTTGACTCTAAAAGCTATAGTCATCAATCTAAATCTTCAAAAACATCTCTGAGCATAGAAGTTTATGACTCTGCAAACACCAGGTAGGTCATTTCATCTCAAATATGTATTTGTTTTGAATTTATTCATCCACATTGCTAATAGGTACTTTTAATATTCTCTTGAAACACTGCAATAAGCAGAAAAATAAACATCAAATGCATGTGTTTTAAAGATTTTTTTTATAACTGAAAAGAATTGTTTAAGATCAAATAAGGAAATTAGAACCTCTAGCTTTTAGAAGTTAAGATTTTTCTGTTCGTATAATTTCTTTCAATTTCTATAAGTATTACCAAAGACTTGGGGATTCATTCATGACTAATCAATTTATGTAATTACTAAGGATTCTTACTAAAGCAGTGTTGTATGATTGACATGTACTGATTTATTAAATTGTGTAAAGGAAGAAGTACTGTAGACAGTACTTATTTCCCTACTTGCATCTTAATTAGCATTTTCTGAAATCATTGCCTGATGAAAAGACTCCAGCCTGTGCGATCTCTTTGGGAGATAATACTAAGGGAAGAAAGGTCAAATGAGGAAAATAGAGTATGGTAATAGTGTAAAAATCAAGGGCCCCATGTCTATAAGGGTTCTTCAATAAATCCTGTGACTATCTCAAAAATGTGCAGCTCTGGGGATGGAGTGATTGCATATATCTATCAGTATATATGCCAAAATGAATGAAAGAAAGCTTCGGGTATCTTAATCAAAATGTTCATTTTTATAGTTAAACAAAATTCTTTATCCTTTGGTTTCTTCAATGGTCTTAAAATAGAAAGTAAAGTTACACAAACAAATCAAGGTCTCTGCTTTTATTATTCACCATGTTTACTTACAGCATTAGTGAGGCTATAGAAATGTGACGTGGAAGAAATGCTTGTTGCCTTTGCTTCTTGTATTATTACTCACACTTCAAATACAGGGAGCTGTATACTGGCTTGTGACCTATTAAATCTTAGAGTATATATATCTGCATGATTCTTGGGTATTAATGCTCAGTACCTACTGTCATAAAACTCCTTTAAAATATATTTGATTTCTATTATTTGCAAAATGAAATTTGATAGAGCCACCAGACATGTTCTAGTATTGCTTCAGAAGAGATGACAGTGTTGGGAGCCCGATTCATAGCACAGGAAGCAGGCTGATATATTTATGCATGATGCTGTAAGTGATGTTCATCTCCATCATTCTTCTCTTGCCTCTCTGGTAACCCCTGGAGATCAGTTCACCTTGTAGCCAACCTAGTTTCTTTGTTTGATTGGCAGCATGCTGCTGTCCTTGATTGATCTGATATCTTGATTGTCTTGTCTTTTCCGACTCTGGTTGGTATAATAGGCTATTCAGAAAGCACAGAATCCTGGAAAAAAATGCTCCCAATGATCTCCAAAGTTCCAGATACAGTTTCTTTGTCTCCATTATATAATAGCAATCCTAGTTCCTCATAATAACTCAAGTCAATTATTCCTTTCAATATAGTAATTAATTTGTCCTTTGTTTCAATAGTCAAATTATAGATTCAGTAAATGAAGCATTTTCTTCCAGTTGCAAACTAGTCCATTTATTACAGCACTGCACAAATCACAAAAAATGAAAAGAAAAAGAAGGAAGATAACAGAATTTACCAGCAAGTCATTTTATTCATTTCTTAGGACTGCTACCCTACATATCACAAGAAATTGGCATAAGTATTAGCCTTTTGGTCTCACAATTTGGAAGACTAAATACCTGTAGAAGACTAGAAATTTCTCTTATTTTAAAGTCTCTGTCCTTAGCTTATAGATCATCTTTCCTATCTGGCCACCACATAGTATTCTCTTTGTGTGTTGTGCTCTGATCTTTTATAGTATAGAGTCATCCTCGATTAGAGACCATTCTAAAAACTTTATTTCAACTTTACATTTTTAAATACCTCATCCTTGTATATCCACATACTGAGGACTGGGTTTCAGCATGTAAACTTGGGAGGCAGAAAAAATTTAGTGCATAATAGTAATTGAGCCTGATAATAAATCTTATCTTCAACCATTGAAGTCTGGACCTAACTATTCTAACTATAAATAGAACAGAGTAACTTACTACATAGACTGTCTGCAACATTATGCTCGGTAAAACAGCAGTGCAAATATTCATAGTACCAGTGCCTATAGAACACTTGAAATGAGCCTTTAGTTTAACATCTAAATTTTGCTTTTGTAGGCTACTTCAATATGATGTGTAGACACTAAAGAATCAGTTGAGTTTGTAAAGCCCCAGAGTACTCATGCCAAAATGAATCATTGTGTTTCTGTTATTTGGCATTCCATGTCAGTAAATCACATATTCTTTAAACTTCCGAGATGCTGGCAGAGACATTACAACAAGCATAGAAAGACTGATAGTCAGCCAAGATGTAAAAAAGGCAGAAGTCATTGTGTATCATTGATTTATAATCAAATATTAATTTTGATATCTAGTGATCACTACATGCAATGCAACAGCTCGTTCAACATCATTGGGGAGAAATGTTTTTGGAAACTACATAGGTCTTATCTTTACTAATATCACTATTTTGTGCATATGCTCATTGCTCCTGAATTGAGAAAAAAACTCTTGACATTTACTCTATGCAATTCATTGTACACACCTGGCTGTTGAGTGTCTTTTTCTGCATGAGATCATTTGTGGCTGGCATCAGTGTAAAATGGAAAAATTGCATCCCTGTGTCTATTCCCATAGATCTTATCTGTGTGTCACTGCTGGAGATGTTGTTGCCTTTAATCTTCCCAATTTTTTTTCTTTCCAGGCCATTGAATTAACATGTAGGAGTTTTAACCGGAGACTAGATTCTATGTTTAATGTTGCTTAAGGAGACCTTTTACTAAAAAGCATATGTCCAAGTGGACTTGTCAACTCAATACAGTGACAGTCCATTGTTAGCTAACAACAACCAAGAAAGATATATAATTTGTGATGGAGATGGCCAATTCTTGCTTATTAAGGAAGCAAGAGAATACACTTAAGTAATGCAAGTTGAATGGGTCATATCTGCACAACAGAAGTTTGTAGCGTAGGAGATGGTGTTATCGCTTGCTGAAATAAATGTAAGGCCACTGAATATGATAGCTGTGATCCAAACTAGAAATGCATTCCTATACTATGAATCATAAATTGGAATACTCAGAATTGATTACATCAATTCCCATTCCTCTTCAGTAACACATAACACTAGTAGTTCATTAATTTAATACCAGAATGAATCACATTATGTAATTTTACACTTCTTTTGTACTGTATCCTAAATAAGCTCAGATGTGAATATTATGAACATTAGTAGTAAGATATTACAGCATAGGTATTACCACATATGATGAAATTTCCATTTCTTTCCTTTAAGATAATTTTATATATTATAATTAAAATAATAAAAAGATCACTTTCCTCCTTCTCTATCCTCCCTCCATTTACTCAAAAGTCTGCTCCCTACAACTCCTTCTATGCCTTCCTCCAAGCATATTGGATAAACAGTTAGAAAGCTCATAACTAGGGGAGTCTAAATTTCTCTCTCTCTCTCTCTCTCTCTCTCTCTCTCTCTCTCTCTCTCTCTGAGGAATCATTAATTTCCTGTTCTTCTTTGTCTATGAGTGGGACACCAGGAGATTCCCTACACTTTCTGTATTAGCATGTCTATTGATATTGCCATTGTTATGTCTTTTTTATGGAGCCATTTCTATGAGACACTGTTTCACAGCAGACACTATTATATTCTGGTTCTTATAACCTCCCTGCCCTTTCTTCTGCAATCTTCCCTTAGCCTTACAGATGGAGGAACTTTGATGTGGGATGTATACATTGAGGCTGGGCTTCCAAGAACCTGCTAATCTTTAAATTGGTCCAGTTGAAGGTTTTCTGGAAAATTTAAGTTGTTTTAAGGTGGAACTTCTTTGATGAGGGGTGATAGCTACATGTGTTTGTGTGCATAAAGAAAAGACTTAGAATGTAGTTAGAAATTTTTCAAGTCTAACAAAGTGTAGGTAATATATTATCTTCTAAATCCATGACATTACTCATCTTGGAATGTTGGCTAAATTCTTAGTACCATACATGATCACCTATTCTGTGGACCTTAAGTCCAATAAGATAGCTGTTGGTTAGCACAAACACGTGCATATAACTTATTTGTAACTTATGGATATCTTCCCATGCTGGTCATTGTTGTGTTTCACAGGTGTTGCTGCTGAGTCTTCTACTAATCCCTTTCCTATCTTAGCAGCTTTCCAAATATTTTCTGGCACTGACAAATTTGATCAGATGAAGAAAGCTTTCATGTTTTATCTGGCAGCTTTTATTATCTCCATCATATGTCCTAAGTATGTGATTCATTCAGACACAGGGTCTTACCCTGAACCTCCAAGTCAACCAAGGGCAACAACAATTGTTTATATTGTGTCAGGAGTCGCTAATCAGAAAGTTGATTGGCTTTCCTTATTGATTTACCCTACAGTTACCTATACCTGGTTTCCTAATCTCATCTTCCCTCTGGCTTTAGTTTCATAGTTTTCTAGATGTTCCTCAGAGCAGGACTGGAGTCAAAGTCACAGTTTGGAGCTATTTATGTCCTTAGGCAGGACATGAGTGGGAGAAGAAAAGAGGACAAACATTAGAGTGCTTTGGAGTCATAGCAGGTATCACGTCTGTGTAAACAGTTGCTTCACCCAAAAGTCTAGTGGAAGTGTTTGATAACTGGCATGTATTTTTGACAAACTCGAGGTTCAGGAGATCATGTGGTGACAAAAATCTGTTAAGCGTTTCCAATTTATTTTAAAATGGAGCCAACATAAATAAATAACTTTCTTGAATTTATCATTAAATAAATTACACTTTGCATAAAGATAACTTGCATTTAGAATTTATGAGGTTGAACATCACTACTCAGAACATAAAATTTTGATCGTACTGCACGTACTGGCTTTGTGGGAGCCTAGGCAGTTTGGATGCTCACCTTACTAGACATGGATGGAGGTGGGTGGTCCTTGGACTTCCCACAAGTCAGGGAACCCTGATTGCTCTTTGGGCTGATGAGGGAGGGACACTTGATTGAGGGAGGGGGAGGGAAATGAGAGGCAGTGGCGGGGAAGAGACAGAAATCTTTAATAAATTAATTAAAAAAATAAATGAAATATCAGATTGTTCCAAAGCCACAGACATTTTGCTTGAAGACATAACAGCTTAAGTATAAACATTCATATTTGCCTGTCTATTAGGTCATGTCAAAATTTAGGTTACCAAGAATATTTTATTAAATATTATCTTTAGTCTGTAAAATAGAATGTGTTCCAAATATAAGTGAATTTTGCACTCATGTTTGATATTTAAGACATCATAGTATATGCGAACATTTCAACAGTTCAGTCCATAAATTCAAAATCCAAAACACCTTTGCTTGCAAACATTTCAGAGAAGGTAGATGCCTGATCATGATGACATTAATGATGATTATTGTTATTATTATCATCATCTATCTTTTGGAAGATCCTTAAATTCTCTGCCTCTGTATGACAGAATTCCTAGCAAAATGAAGTGCTAAATTTTATCTCCCTGTTATACATTCAGTGGGTCAGTTCTGTACTGTATCACGCTATCACTTGGAGTTCCCCTGTGAGAATATTTGCATCACAAAATCAATAGAGGGGTCTTATTTCCTCTTCCCATTTCCAGTCACATCTGTTTTAACAACTAGCAGTGTTCCACTGAAAAAGACAAAAATGAAGAGACCTGCTCCAGCACTAGATTCTATGACAATGGTTCTTATTGCCAACACCGGTGGATGAGACCAAAGATCAACACTGGGGACATGACATTTTATCTAAAATAATGTGGCCATCTCTTCATTCCCAGACTTTATTCCAAACTAGTTGTTAAGCAGTGAAATTATTTTCCTTTTCAGTCACCATCAGCCCATCAAACTTCATTACAGAAATCTTATGCTAAGTGGGCAAGGTGTGTGAGTTAGAGATTTTGAAAGGTAAAATTTCACTAATGGAAAGTCAAGAAATTAGGCATCTAGGTACTTATCACACCACTAACATGAAGCTGATAATACAGGTAGGAAAATAAACAGCATAGAGTCAAAATCTTCAAAAAAGCAAAGAGCCTTTTCTTTTCTTTTTTCTTTTCTTCTATTTTTTTTTCTCTGTCTCAGAAACAACTGCCATGGCAGTTAGGTTGTATCTATAATCTCACGCTGTGATCTTCTGGGTAGAAAGGCAGAGGTAGAACACTACTGGATTTGGGGTCAGGATGGAGCCTGTTCTTCTGACAGATAATATGTCCCCAAGATAAACTTAAGCAACAAAACAAAATAAAGCAAAAGTGAAAAGCTGAGTAAGTAGCACAGATGTATTATTTCAAGGAAACACTGATGAAATGGAAAGGACTAGACATCTGAAAGGTAAAATGGCAATGGGGAATTGGCCTATAAGTGACCCATTGCAGGTAGCTAATAGTTCTTATAGCTACCACTCTTTCAGATACACGCCCCCCGTCTCTGTCTCTCTATCTCCATCATCCATAGCACGCTCATGACTTTCCTTTAATCTCAGCACTTAGTAGGCAGAGGCAGGTGAATCTCTGTCAGTTCACGGTCAGCCTGGTCTACAAAGTAAGTTCCAGAACAACCAGTACTGTTACACAGAAAAACCCTGTCACAAAATAATAAATTAAGAAATACAAGAATAAAAGAAGAAAGAATAATAGGACCCAACCAACTTGGGGAAAAAAATGTTTATTTGGTTTACAAACTGGCAGCAAGTTCTAGCCCATTGACCATGTTGACGGCTGCCAAAGCAGGAATGTGAAAACAGGAACTGAAGCAGAAGCCACAGAAGAATAATACTTACTGGCTTGCACCTCGGGCTCATATTCAATTGACTATTTCATAGCTCCCAAATTCACCTCCCTAGGATGACAACATCTCAAAGGCTAAGAAATCCCACATTACTCATTATTCAAAAAAAAAGAAAGAAAAAAGAAAGAAAGAAAGACAGAAAGAAAGAAAGAAAGAAAGAAAGAAAGAAGAAAGAAAACAAGAATAAAAGTAAAGATACAAAAAAATATCACCAGACTTGCCTTCAGGCCAGCCTCACCTCCCAGAGGTATTATCTAAATAAGGTCCCTCTTCATATGTATCTGTATCTTGTGCCAAAGTAACGAAATGAACCGGGACAGACCTCCAAACCCTTATCACCTTGCAGTACGTCACAGGTTTTTTCACATCAGTAGGGTCTGAAAGCAAATATCTCCCTTGTTTGTTCCAGCTTCTTCCCACTGCCTTTAAAACACACGCCTGCATAGTGTGGTGTCTAGATTCCCTTTCTTCTTCTCCTTATCTGGAAATCTCCCTGCCGTCTCTTATCCACTAATGGTTTTAATACCCTAACTGGTGACTGTACATCTGTGTCAACTAGACCTAAGAGCATACTTCAAATCATTTGAAAATAACTTTTCTGTGTACATAAATTTCAAAAATGCCACTACCCCTCAGTCAGGTGAGTTCCATAAAGGGTTTATTACTCCAGACAGCTTCTGTCTGTAGCAAGACTTGGAAAGAAAACGTGGGTTACAATTCAACATTTTCACGTTTTTATTTCCGGGAGCTCCAGAGTAAGTCATTTAATTTGTTTTAGGTTTCTTTCTTCACTGTTGAAAACTTTTCCTCTATTCTTGATCTGCCAACACATCCTTAGCTGAACAGAACAGAATCATCTCCACAATGCAATGAACGACAGCCTCACATGACACCATTTTGGAGGCTTGAGCGAAAACTCAGACTTTGAGAGCGTTTACTGCTCTTGAAGCAGATCTGTGTTTGGATCACAACACTCAGGTCTGGTGGGTCAAAAATAATAGTGTTTCTAGATTAAAGGGCTTAGTTGTCCTAATCTGATTTCCAAGGACACCACTACATACAAGTGCACATGCTTGCTCAAGCAAATATATGTACAGATATATACACACACAAAAGAGAGGGAGAAAGATAAATAAATAAATAATCTTTTTAAATGGATTTGTTTTGTATTTTCTAACATCAATTTCAAATGTGTTCCAGGCAAATTGCTTTACCATCTCACTGTCTGTTTGAAGCATTTCTCCCTAATATTTGACTTCTCTATTAAGGATCTTTCCTTCTATCACAGAAATAAATTCCTGTTATCACAACTTGATCAAAACTGTCTTTCCAGTGCCCCCTTCTCATCAGGATATAAATGCATGAATGTTGTCCATAGTAGAGTGACTATCCCTTAATCCCTTAAGCCTTTCATGATACCACTTTATACTCCACATCCTTATGTAAACAACTTTTTTAAGCTTTCTGTAATGTAAAAATAGTTTTCCATTCTCTCTCCTTTCCTTGATGCTCACCAATTCTTTTTTTTTCTGCCAAGTTCATTCATAGTATCCGCACTGATATTGACAGACACCACATTCAATTTGTAGCCATCCAGTGATATGATTTACAGTTTTCTCCTTGAAACACTATTAACTCTTGAATGAATAACTTAAAGACAGTTAAAGGACACAGAAGTTTTGTTCATGTACAGAGTCCGTAGGACACCAGTGTTAAATAAATATAACTGAAAAACAGCAATCGTCATTAGGACATTTCTTTTATTCATGGAAAATAACTGCTTCTGGAGAAACAAAGTTCTTGTCTTAGGGGAAATTATGTGATTTCCTACAAGTTATCACCATAATGATGATGAAATATTTGTGAGGCATGCATAAGACTGTGTAAAATTGAATACGATGATATTCTTAAAGAGCTTTTTACTAAATAATTATCACCAACATCTCCCTGTTTCTTTTGATAACTGCCGAATTGATAGTTGACAGAAAGCTAAAATCTGTTTCATAATAGAGATTGGTGCTTTAAAACAAGAAAGAAAGACAAATAAAACAAAAAAAAGAAAAAAGAGATACTGATGCTTTAAACATTGCACAATAGCTCACATTCACAGGTAGCTTTGAGTAAGAACTGATCTGTGATGTCCAAGATGTTCCTGTCTGTTAAAAAGCAAAATACACAATCCTACTGGATAAAACATTGCCAGAAATCTAAGAGGAAAAAGCAAGGAATTTACAAATTTTTTAAATAGAAGATTTTGACATTGATCTCTCTATTCAAATGATGACATCCATGTAATATTCCAGTATTCTGACTCAAATTCAGCAAAATCTAGCATTTTGGTAGTTGATGAATATTTAAATGAAGAAACACTGTTTGATAATTATTGTTTATAAACCTAGGTTTGCAAAGGAAAATTCAGTATCCACACAGTTTCTTCATCTTTCCTTTCTCTGTAGCATTAGCTGTTTGTAATCTAATTTTTCTTTCCCTGAGGGAAACTTACTGCTCTAATGAGCTTTCTGCTGATCTTGTTACCCTCCCTGTATTGTCCTCAACTATCATTTAGTGTGAGAATTCTATAATATAACAGCTAATTATTAACAGGTAATACTAACTTAAGGCATCAAATGATTCTTACTGAGTTCTATTTGTATTTAAAAACTACTATATATTCATATAAATGATAAAGTTATGTATGTATGAGTGAGATGAAGAGCTGAAAGCCTTGTTCAAATTTCAGCAACTTGATATTGAAACATAGATGCCTAGAAAACAAATATTTATGAATATTTCACTTTGTGCATATAACTTCTTAAATGTTCATTTATTTACTTTTTGTTTTCAGAAAAAAAAAATCAATTCTTTGTGTGTGTGTGCACGGAGGTCAGAGGACAATTTAAGAAGTACCATTCTCTGCTTCTTTCATGGTTCAAACACAGGTCACTGGATTCACAGTAGAAGAACTATTTTCATCAAAGAAGCACCTCACTGTTCTTTACTTTAGCCATTGAGAAATGCTCATTTTAATTTGGTAAGTATTACAACATGAGCAATATTTCATGAGAAAGTTAGTCTTTGCTCTGGAAAAATTTTTGTTATGCAAGCTACCTCCCTGTACATTACTTTTTACCATGTTGTGTGGTAATTGTAAAAACTGATTAATAAATATAAACTAAATATACATCCGTTGAATTTTATAGTAAAATCAGTAGAATATTTAATTGCTATCTGAGACTGGATATCTTGAGACCAGCTCCAATCTTGCAAGCCTTACATTATAAATCGTTTTCACTTGTATTCCTAACTCTTCCTTATCCTCATCCCTCAAATGACAAGATTATAGTCACAAGCCACCACGGTGTTTGACTTGGATTTTGTTTTAAAGTGCAGATAATTTTTTCTCTCTTTTTTTTAATTTATTTATTTTAATTGGGAAAAAAAGAAATTTCTGCCTCCTCTCTGCCTCCCATTTCCCTTCCACTCCTCCCACTCCTCCCTCTCCTTCCCTCCCCCCACTCCTTCCCCTCCCTCTCCAGGTTGAAGAGCAGTCAGGGTTCCCTGCCCTGTGGAAAGTCCAAAGTCCTCCCCCCTCAATCCTGGTCTAGGAAGGTGAACATCCAAACTGGGTAGGCTCCCACAAAGCCAGAACATGAAGTAGGATCAAAACCCAGTGCCATGGTGCTTGGCTTCTCAGCAGCCCTCATTGTCCGCCAAATTCAGAGTCCGGTTTTATCCCATGCTTTTTCAGTCACAGTCCAGCTGGCCTTGGTGAGCTCCCAAAGACTCAGCCCCACTGTCTCCACGGGTGGGCGCACCCCTTGTGGTCCTGACTTCTTTGCTCTTGTTCTCCCTCCTTCTGCTCCTCATTGGGACTTTGGGAGCTCAGTCCAGTGCTCCAGTGTGGGTCTCTGTCTCTATCTCCATCCATCGCCAGATGAAGTTTCTATGGTGATATGCAAGATATTCATCAGTGTGGCTATAGGATAGAGTCATTTCAGGTTCCCTATCCACAGCTGCCCCAGGAACTAACTGGGGACACCGCCCTGGGCACCTGGGAGCCCCTCTAGATCCAAGTCTCTTGCCAACCCTAAGATGGCTCCCTTAATTAAGATGTGTGCTTCGCTGCTCCCCTAACCAGCCTTCCTTTATCCCAATCATCCCGTTTCCCCAAGTTCCCCCCCAACCTCCACTTCTCACATTTATCTCCCCCTTCTCCCCTTACCCCCCTCCCACCACACCCCCAAGATCCCAAATTTTTGCCCGGCAATCTGGTATACTTCCCATAACCAGGAGGATGGCTATATGCTTTTCACCTTCTTATTTAGTTTCTTTAGAATATCAAATTATACACTCACTGACCTTTATTTATCTCTAGAAACCAATTATGAGTGAGTACATCTCATGTTCATCCTTTTAGGTATGGGTTACCTCACTCAGGATAGTGTTTTCTATTTCCATCCATTTGCATGAAAAATTCGCGAAGTCATTGTTTTTTACCGCAGTGTAGTATACTAATGTATATATATATTCCATACTTTCTTCATCCGTTCTTCCATTGAAGGGCATCTAGGTTGTTTCCAGGTTCTGGCTATTACAAATAATGCTGCTATGAACATAGTTGAACAAATGTCCTTGTCATATGATCGGGCATCTCGTGGGTATATTCCCAAGAGTGGCATTGCTGGGTCCATGGGTATGTTGATCCCAAATTTCCTGAGAAACCGCCACACTGCTTTCCAAAGTGGTTGCACAAGTTTGCATTCCCACCAGCAATGGATGAGGGTACCCCTTTCTCCACAGCCTCTCCAGCAAGGCTATCATTGGTGTTTTTGATTTTAGCCATTCTGACAGGTGTAAGGTGATATCTCAATGTTCTTTTGATTTGCATTTCCCTGATTGCTAAGGAGGCTGAGCATGACCTTAAGTGCCTTTTGGCCATTTGAACTGCTTCTGTTGAGAATTCTCTCTTCAGATCAGTGCCCCATTTTTTAATTGGGTTAATTAGCATTTTAAAGTCTAGTTTCTTGAGTTCTTTATATATATTGGAGATCAGACCTTTGTCTGTTGCGGGGTTGGTGAAGATCTTCTCCCAGTCAGTGGGTTCCCTTTTTGTCTTAGTGACAGTGTCTTTTGCTGTACAGAAGCTTATCAGTTTCAGTAGGTCCCATTTATTCAATGTTGCCCTTAATGACTGTGCTGCTGGGGTTATACCTAGGAAGCAATCGCCTGTGCCCATCTGTTATAGGGTACTTCCCACTTTCTCTTCTATCAGATTCAGTGTGTTCAGATTGATGTTGAGGTCTTTGATCCATTTGGACTTGAGTTTTGTGCATGGTGATAGGTCTGGGTCTATTTTCATTCTTCTACAGGTTGACATCCAGTTGTGCCAGCACCATTTGTTGAAGATGTTTTCTTTCTTCCATTGTATACTTTTAGCACCTTTATTGAAAATGAGGTGTTCATAGGTTTGTGGGATAAAATCTGGGTCTTCTATATGATTCCATTGGTCGACTTCTCTATTTTTTATGACAATACCACCCTGTTTTCATTACTGTAGCTCTGTAATAGAGTTTAAAGTCAGGGATGGTAATGCCTCCAGAAGTTCCTTTATTGTATAAGATTGTTTTGGCTATCCTGGGTTTTTTGTTATTCCATATAAAGTTGATTTTTGTCCTTTCAAGATCAGTGAAGAATTTTGATGGGATATTGACGGGGATTGCATTGAATCTATAAATTGCCTTTGGTAGGATTGCCATTTTTACTATGTTGATCCTCCCAATCCAAGAGCAAGGGAGATCCTTCCATTTTCTGGTATCCTCTTCAATTTCTTTCTTCAATGCCTTAAAGTTCTTGTCAAATAGATCTTTCACTTCTTTCGTTAGAGTTACCCCGAGATATTTTATGCTGTTTGTGGCTATCGTGAAAGGCGATGCTTCTCTGATTTCCCTCTCTGCTTCCATATCCTTTGTGTATAGGAGGGCGACTGATTTTCTGGAGTTGATCTTGTATCCGGCCACATTACTAAAGGTGTTTATCAGCTATAGGAGTTCTTTGGTGGAGTTTTTGGGGTCGCTTATGTACACTATCATATCATCTACAAATAACGAAAGTTTAACTTCTCCCTTTCCAATTCGAATCCCCTTGATCCCCTTATGTTGTCTTATTGCTATTGCTAAAACTTCAAGCACTATGTTGAAGAGGTATGGAGAGAGTGGACAGCCTTGTCGTGTTTATGATTTAAGTGGGATGGCTTTGAGTTTCTCTCTGTTTAGTTTGATGTTAGCTGTCGGTTTGCTGTAAATAGCTTTTATTATATTTAGGTATGACCCTTGTATCCCTAATCTCTCCAAGACTTTTATCATAAAGGGATGTTGAATTTTGTCAAAAGATTTTTCAGCATCTAATGAAATGATCATATGGTTTTTTTCTTTCAGTTTATTTATATGATGGATTACATTGATAGATTTTCGTATGTTGAACCAGCCTTGCATCTCTGGGATGAAGCCTACTTGATCATAATGGATAATTTTTCTGATGTGTTCTTGGATACAGTTTGCCAGTATTATGTTGAGGATTTTTGCGTCGATGTTCATGAGTGAGATTGGCCTGTAATTCTCTTTGCTGGTTGAGTCTTTGTGTGGTTTTGGTATCAGAGTGATGGTAGCTTCATAAAAGGAATTTGGCAATGACTCTTCTGTTTCTATATTGTGAAATACCTTAAGGAGTACAGGTATTAGGTCTTCTTGGAAGTTCTGGTAGAATTCCCTATTGAAACCATCTGGTCCTGGGCTTTTTTTGGTAGAGAGGTTTTTGATAACAGCTTCTAATTCTTCGCGACTGACAAGTCTATTTAAATTGTTCACCTGGTCCTGATTTATCTTTGGTATATGGTATTTATCTAAAAAAGTGTCCATTTCTTTTACATTTTCCAGTTTTGTGGCATACAGGCTTTTGTAGTAAGATCTAATGATTCTCTGAATTTCCTCTCTGTCTGTGGTTATGTCCCCCTTTTCATTTCTGATCTTATTAATTTGTAAATTCTCTCTCTGCCATTTGATTAGTTTGGATAGGAGTTTATCAATTTTGTTTATTTTTTTCTAGGAACCAGCTTTTTGTTTCATTGATTCTTTGGATTGTTTTCTGTGTTTCTATTTTGTTGATTTCCGACCTCAGTTTGACTATTTCCAGTCTTCTACTCCTGCTAGGTGAGTCTGCTTCTTTTTTTTCTAGAGCTTTCAGGTGGGCTGTTAAGTCTCCAATGTATGCTTTCTCTGTGTTCTTTAAGTGGTCACTAAGGGCTATGAACTTTCCCCTTAGGACTGCTTTCAAAGTGTCCCATAAGTTTGAGTATGTTGTTTCTTTATTTTCATTGAATTCAAGGAAGACTTTAATTTCTTTCTTTATTTCTTCGTTGATCCAGGTGTGGGTCAATAGTTGACTGTTCAGTTTCCATGAGTTTGTAGCCTTTCTGGGGGTAACATTGTTGTTGAATTCTAACTTTAGTCCATCATGATCTGATAAGACACAGGTGGTTATGAATATTTTTTTGTAACTGTGGAAGTTTGCTTTGTTACTGAGGATGTGGTCAATTTTCGAGAAGGTTCCATGAGCTGCAGAGAAGAAGGTATATTCTTTCCTATTTGGGTGGAATGTTTATAGATGTCTGTTAAGTCCATTTGATTCAATACCTCCATTAATTCTCTTAAGTCTCTGTTAGGTTTCTGTCTGATTGACCTGTCCATTGGTGAAAGAGGAGTGTTGAAATCTCCTACTATTATTGTGTGCAGTTTGATGGCAGCCTTGAGTTTTAGTAATGTTTCTTTTACGTATGTGGGTGCCTTTATATTAGGGGCATAGATATTCAGGATTGAGACTTCATCCTGATGAATTGTTCCTGTTATGAGTATAAAATGTCCCTCTCCATCTCTTCTGATTGATTTAAGTTTGAAGTCAACTTTGTTAGAAATTAGTATGGCCACACCTGTTTGTTTCTTAGGTCCATTTGCTTGATAAACCTTTTCCCATCCCTTTACTCTAAGTAGGTGCCTGTCTTTGTGGCTGAGGTGTGTTTCTTGTAAGCAGTAGAATGTTGGATCCTGTTTGTGTATCCAATCTCTTAGCCTGTGCCTTTTTATAGGTGAGTTGAGTCCAATGACATTAAGGGATATTAATGACCAGTGGTTGCTAACTCCGGTCACTTTTTTAGTCATAGAGTTTGTGTGTTTGCCTTCTTTTAGTTGCGCTGGTGAAGGGTGTCTAGATGTTTGAGTTATTGTGGTCATTGTTGGACTCCTTGGTTTGTGGTTTTCCTTCTATTACTTTCTGTAAGGCTGGATTTGTGGCTACATATTGTTTAAATTTGTTTTTATCCTGGAAAATTTTGTTTTCTCCATTTATAGTGAACGAAAGCTTGGCTGGCTGGGTATAGTAGTCTGGGCTTGCATCCATGTTCTCTTAGCTTCTGCAGTACATCTATCCAGGACCTTCTGGCTTTCATGGTTTCCATAGATTAGTCAGGTGTAAGTCTGATAGGTTTACCTTTATAAGTAACTTGACCTTTTTCCTTTGCAGCTCTTAATATTCTTCTTTATTCTGTATGTTTTGTGTTCTGATTATTATATGGCGATGAGATGGTTTTTGGTTTTTTTTTTTTTTTGTTTTTTGGTTTTTTTTGGTCCAGTCTATTCGGTGTTCTGTATGCTTCTTGAACCTTCAAAGGAATATCTTTCTTTAGGCTGGGAAAGTTTGCTTCTATAATTTTATTAAATATATTTTCTGAACCATTGAGCTGTACTTCTTCTCCTTCTTCTATCCCAATTATTCTTAGGTTTGGTCTTTTTATTTTTTCCCATATTTCCTGAATGTTTTGTGATGAGAATTTGTTGGTTTTGCTGTTTTCTTTGATCAGTGTGTTAATTTTCTCTATGGTATCTTCAGTGTCTGACATTCTTTCTTCTATCTCTTGTAATCTGTTGGTAGTACTTGTCTCTGTAGTTCCTGTTCGTTTACCCAGATTTTCCATCTCCAACCTTCCCCTCGGTTTGTGTTTTCTTCATTACTTCCATTTCATTCTTCAGGTCTTGAACCACTTCCTTACCTGTTTGATTGCTTTTTCTTGTTTCTCTTGGTTTTCTTGGGTATCTTTGAGCGATTTATTCATTTCCTCTACCTTTTTGTTTGTAATCTCTAATTGTTTATGGCAGTTTTTAACCTCCTGTTTAAAGTCTTCTATTATTTTCAAATAATTCACTTTTGAGTCGATTACTTCTAATTCTTCTGGAGTAGGGTGTACAATTCTTCTTATTTCGGTATCCCTGGATTCTGGTGATGTCATGTTGCCTTTCAGGTTGTTGGAGGAATTCTTGCATTGGCGCCTTCCCATCTCCTCCTTCATTTGAAGCCAAGAGAGGCCTAGTGTCTTGGTCCAGTCTTTGCTGAGACTGAGTCTCTGGGTGTATCTCTTCAGTGTAGAAGCAGGGACCGTCCTGCTGAGCTTGAACTCCTCAGTACCCAAACATGAACGACCATCCAGATGGAACTCCTCAGCACCACTCTGGGTGGGTTGTGGATGCAAGCCCAATGTCTCTCCTGGTGCCCGGATTGGATCTCCTTGCTGCTTGGGTGGCTTTCAAACAAAGAGCCCGCCTTGCTTGCTGCTGGCAGGCCACCTAGACAAAGGAGCTACTACCCTCCCGTATGCCCTCCCAATTAGGACCCTGTCCCAGCGCCCAAACAGGCTGAGCTGGGAGATGTTGTGTGGTTCAAAGAGGGGAGGGAGTCAGACGGAGTGGGGGAGGCCCGTGGATGCAAGCTGGGTGGGATAGGAAGAGAGAGGAGGTATTGAGCAGTATAGCCCCTGCAGGCTGACCAGGAAGTGTAGGGGGGGTGAGGAACGTCTGAGTTCCCTGTCCAGGGCTGCTGCCACGGTCAGAAACTCACTCACCCCAGCGATGTCTCTCTTGGCACCTGGATCTGATCTCCAAGTGCAGATAATTTAATCAAGTATTTATCTCCTATTCTGAATATTCCTTATTTCAAAATGTGTTTTGTTGAATTACGAAACAGTGTCAAGCACTATTTAAGTTTCCCAATCAAGCAGGATTTAGAAGGAGAAATAACTCCATTCCAGCAGAGTGAAGCTCATCCAATCTCAGATAGTAATTAAGTATTCTACTTATGTTGTCATAATATTTCAAGACCAAAATCTGAAAATAAACGTGGATGGTTTTTTTTCTAATTCTTTCCATATATTTCCACAAACAGCAAAGTAATGAGAAAATAAGCACTATAATATGAATCAAAAGTGGAAATGTTTCTATAATGAAGAGATTTTATATGATTTTATTTAACTATGTTTTCAACCTAAAGTATTCAACTCTAGCAGTAAAAGCGAGGAGAAACTGAGATGTTTCATGACAAAGTGAAATAAAATACAAGTCTGAGAAATTAAACTTGAGTGAGATACAGTGAAGAGACCAAAGCAGGAAACTTTAGTATGTTCATGAATAAAATGGAAAACAGCCAATGATTTGTGAAAAAGTAAATAAATGATATTCAACTTCTTTACATCGATAAGAAAATAAATCAGCAATTAACTGAAAGAAAGATGTACTTCCTCTAGAACAGTTAGCTTTTTGGGCTCCAGAAACAACTCCACCATCCAAACTTTAGCTTTAAATATGGCAGCTCCTTCAACTATTTATTTAAAAATAATTTAAAACATTGTTAATCAATCATAGAGAACATCAAATAAATAATTATCATTTACTGTTTCTTTCGTTTCAGTTTATAAATTTTCTATCACTTAAAATAACAATTCTAAGAACCATTAGATATTTCGCATCTTCCATTATATTATTTTTATTTATTATTATTATTATAGAATATAAGTACATAGTATCCTCCTCTCATATTTGACAAGTATAACTTAGGATAAAACCATAACTTAAAGCAATCTGTCAAATCTACTTTTTTTCAACTTCAAGTAGTGAGACGTAAAGAAACAGACCAGGTATACAGCAAACAGTACACAAGACAATTTTAAGAAATCCCAGTACATAGAGCTTTTCATACAATGCTTACTTTCAGTCATCAATGCATTGATTGTGGAAAACTGAGACATTCTGGAAAATCTGAAATATTTTAATTTTTTCACATTGAAGCAATCTATGTCTTTTTTATCACTATTTTCTTCACTGTTGTTTTCCTCTAGCTAGGAAATAAAGTGTTGAATTCCTTTGCTAGGGATTTGGATATGTGTGTTGTGACAGCATTGCCAGAGAGTTAGCTAAGATGTAAAACCTTGAGTACCACTGTGGACCCACTAACACAAATTTACTGCTTAAAAGTTAATAATGATTTACACACACACTAGAATTTCTGGAGTACTGAAGTTTCTTAAGTTTAAAAGTATATATCTCCTAGAGTCGTTTATTTATTTTTTTTTTATATTTTTTGTTAATGGGTGTCTCAAATAGTATGTTAGTCCTTGTGCATAGGGGACTAGCCTAATTTTGGTTCCAATTAACTTGCCTTCCAAGCTTAAAAAAAAAATCTAAATAGCAATACAAACAGAATCACAATAAGTTTTAGATAGCATAGGGCATGGGATCAATTCAAAGTCATATTACTTAATTACAGTATTAACATACTTTTAATTTTTTTTCCTATGAGAGTTTGAATTTGAATGATAAAGGAAGTAGTAGATCAAAAAGTGACCAAAATGAAAGCCAACAATATGGTTACCAATAACAAGTATATGTGCTTGATAGTCCATGCTTACAAGTAATACATAGATAAATTCCATTGTACTTGATAGGCTATTATAAGGCCAAATGTCTAAACCCAAAGATATCTTGTACTTCCGATGTTTCCAAATTTTGGAAAGTAGATATTAGTTTACTTTTACTTCACTGTTTTTGTTGTTGTTACTGCTCTTGTTTTTTAATGAATGTTTTTACCAGATGTTTGCTGGCATCTTAAGTGCGGAGATTTTTTATAGTTCAATGAGGGGGTGTGTCCTGGATGAGTAGCTGTTTTGCACAGGTACCAGCACAGCAGAACATGCATTTCAACCAGTAACTGATCTTCTTTCTTTAGTCTTTTCAGCATTTTCAGACTGTTTCTGAATTGATAATAAACAACAAGGCAGAGACTTGGTTTTTCCTAGACATTGTAAAACCTCAATCAACAATGGCATAAGACATCCAGAAACATTCTGTGTTTTCTGGATAATATGGGCTAATGTCATCATGTGTAAATCAATAACTCGTCATTTCAGACAAATACATTTACAACATATGAATGATATAACCAAGTTACTATGGAATCTTGGATATTACAAGATTTTCTACCAAAAACAAGAATAAAATGTAATGCACTGATGTCATTTAAAAGTTGTTTTAGTATATATTTCTCTAATCACATAAATCTTATGCCTTAAAAATTCTATAAATAGAAAACTTAAAAGGAAAGTTAACTGAAGGCTAAATATAACCTGTTTTATAATAAAAACAATCAAAATCAAAGAAAAATAGTTACTCAGGTCTACTTAGTTATTGGGATGCCGAAATAGAACAAGCAAGCATAGAGACCAGACTTAAAGTGCTTTTAAACAATGTTCATATGTCTTCATCATTTCAATGGCGTCCTAAGGCTGATTTAGTGTTCGAAAAGGGAGTTCTTAAACTAAGAAAGTTAAGGTGTTATCCTTCATAGGAGTAGATGTAATCCCTTTACAACAAAACCAGACAGGGCTGCAATTTGTTCAGGTGCTATACAAACTATGATAAGAAAATGGTCGGATTTTTACTCTTGGTTTTACATTCTACAATATCTCTGCTATTTTCTTTGGTCTCTGAGTTTTCTTTTTTTTTTCCTTTTGTTTTATTTATTTATTTTTATTCATTTTTTTGAGAGTCTCATTCTATAACCTAGACAGTGGTTCTCAGCCTTCATAATGCTGCAACGCTTTAATATAGTTTCTTGTGTTGTGGTCACACCGAACCATAAAATTATTTCATTGTTACTTCATAACTGTAATTCTGCTACTGCTATGGATTGTAATGTAAAGATATCTGACATTTGACTGCCAAAGGGTCACAATACCATTGACCTAGACTATCCTGGAAGTTGTGCTGGTACTTCACCATGTGGACGGAGCTGCAGCAGTCCCCCGCTTCTCTGAGTTTTCTTTCTCCAGCATTTTACAAAATAATGTTGTGATAGTTAAAAATACACTTTCAAATTATTATTTTTAAGTTAATTGTTACATCCAGATGAGTAATGAAGGAACTCTCAAATAAATATAGGACATTACTTGAGAATGTATATGGTATAATCAGGGGAGTAAAAATCTTTATCTTTTTTATGTTACCTAGAAGAAAAAAGTAAATGATGTATAAATTCCTTACTTTGCAGTGGCAAAGTAGAGAAATATACGTAATCCTGAAAAGAACAATTTATGTTCCACGGGCATCCATCTGCCAACGTGTGGAAGACAAAGACTGCTGTCTTTGCCAAAGCCTCCATGGCCTACCTACTCACCCACCCTACCCCTGCATTTATCTCTAGTCTTGTAGTAACAGCTCAAGGAGTAGTGGCAGCCATCACTGCATCTCAAATAAATCTACTAGTTATTTGATATTTGCTTTACTTTTTGTTTTATATATTCTAAAAATTGTCTTATATACTTTGTTTACAATGCATTTTACTTTAAGTCAAAAGTCTATGGTTCAGCTATTTTATTATTTATATTCAATACTTTTTCTTTTACGCATTCCCAAAAGAACAAAATAAATGATATAAATAAAATTTTATAACACATCAATCATACAATGTTTAATCCAGCTATACATATTAAAGTTCTTCAAACAATTTGAGTTAAATCTAGTTAATGTTGCAGTAACAGATTCTACTTTAGCACACCTTTTTAAATGTCTTTATATTTAAATGATTAATAAGACGGTCACCAACTGAATTCTGGTCTCATACCTATGGTGGTGGACTCCTGCAGGGCTGTCACAAGGTCAATAAATTAACCATGTCAGGGAAATGAAAGTGAAGACATTTTAAGGACTCTCAGAAAAACTGGTCTAAGAACAATTGAATTGGCTTCTGCAAGCAGGTAGACTGTAAGTGCTTTTGGAAAACAACTCCAACGAAGTTGTTGCACGGTAACTAAGTAACTTGGTAACATCAGGACAATACAGCAATGCAGCCTAGAGAATAAAACATAAAACCTGATTTAGGTGATTATCCATTTTTTTTAAAGTATAAATCTCAGAAACTTCCAAGTTGGGAAAACATAAGACTTAAAATAATGTTGTCAAAAAAAAAATAAATAAAATAATGTTGTCATTCTAAAGTTTCAATGTTTGTTTTTGTTTTTATACTTACTTTGCTTCTTTTCTTAGCATCTTTTTTTGTGTCTTCCTTCTCTGTAAAGGAAATGAGACTGTAGACCTTCTTACCACCTAGGCGATATGTGATTGTTCGTGTTAAATATAAACAATACTTTCTAGCTCTCTATTATTGATGCTGAATTTGTCATATTTTATACTCATATTCACATGATGGATATTATCTATTATTTTCTAGAAATGATTCACATTATTTAAGAATGTGATAAATGTGATATACTATAATCAGTGCCATTAACTCCAGGGTTTAGACAGCATTAATGGAATTACGTACTCAAAAAAAAAAAAAACTTTAAGTAAGAAAAAACAGAAATGCTAACCAAATCTGTATCATAAGAGATAAGAGTTCACCATGTATGGTTCATAGGACAATCATGGGGGCCTGTCTGTATTGGTTCATGTGTTTGTGAATACACACACACACACACACACACACACACACACACACACACACACACTGTTCATGTGCATTTTCATGTAGAGGTCATAAATCAACCTTGTATACCCTTCCTCAGACACAGTCTATTTTATTTATTGAAACAGGCTCTCTTACTAGTTTGGGGCTGTTATAAAACAAGGTTATCTGGTCATTGAGCCCTAGAAATTCATCTGTTTCCATCCTTCCAGTTTGGATATATTTATATATCAAGATTCTTTTCTTTTTCTGCGTGATTTTCCTTTCTCTTCTCATCTTTATTTTTCTACATACACAACCCTAATACAGACATTGCTGACTTAGAACATGTTCTATTTTAAAACCTTGTTATTTGATTTTTATTATTTCCAGTTGTCTTTTATCTAGCTAATGAATGAATGAGTCTTTGAACTTTGATCTCATGATATCAACTAACTGATCAAAGAGATTATGTGGTCTTCCTTCCTGACAAATAAATTCCTAAAAAGAAAATAATATTTAATATTTTTTGCCATTTGTCTTTGGGTAACCTTCAACTATTCGCTTTCTAACTTTTAAAGTAGCTGTCCAGCTGTTTTCTTTCACTAAATGATTTACAGACATCGGAGTGTTATATAAACATTTTCTGCCAACAGCATGGTTTCTGTGATTCTGAACATGATGGCCTGCTTCTGGAGGCTGCGATAAGAGGCCCATAGTCTTACCCGAAAGCCTTGCTCCTCCCATCTTATTTCAGACAGAAAACAAGCGCTATTCTTTGAAAGTACTCACAATCATATACTGGTTTATTTCTTTTAGTCCAGCTGAGATTGATAAATATATTGTGCTTGTGTTTGCAGACTCATTGCAAAATCTATTTGTGTTCCTATATGAATCAAACCTGTGCATCTCCCATAAAGCCCGTATCTTTTTAGTTTTTCATGTTCTTAATATTAAATTATTTACCTTACCACTTGAATCAAAAATGTCTTCCTGTATATTGGTTCATTTAATCCAGATTAGAAAATTAGTACATTTGCCACTTACAGGTTGTGAAGTCCTATGTTTAGTCTGACATATGAGTTCAAGCTTCCCAGAATCATATATGAAATTATTAAATAGTCTGGTTTACTTAATGATGTGCATGATGAATGCTGTTATTGCCAAATGAAATTGAAAAGTCATATAGTATGTTGTAAGATTGGAGCTATTCACTACCCAGAATAAATGAATAATCATTTAGTATACAAAACAAAATCAAATGGTGAAATATAATTAAAAGGCAAATATTGGCAGAATTTTCTGAATTGAAAAATAATAGATGCAATATTTGATAGGTTGCATAAAAAACGAGATTATTGTACATTTACCAGATTGACATTCTCATATATATTAAGAATTACTTTATTCAATAATTCAATGACTTGGAAGCAAAAGACTTTTCCTAATTTCCATCAAATTCTCATTGCAATGTTAAAATATGCAGGATTGCTTTGAATATTCTATGAAGAGTAGAGTAAGCTCATTTTGAGTTTTATGTTCAAGCCATTTGGATGATACGACATGTTGAAGCATAATTTTTCTCCTATTAGCATATTTTGAAGACTGAATTTTTATCATGTTGGTTGATAGTCTGTCTAGTCTTTAGCTTGAGAACCTTCTCTCTAGGCCTAAAGATCTTGATTTGTCAAAATCAAATCATGACTCAATTTCAACTGTTACTGTAAACTTGATATAAAAAGAAACATATTGGAGCACTGAAAATGTCATTACAGACCATTTAACCTATGTTCATAAATACACTAAAGAAACAAAATATGTGACTATGTGATATTAGAATAAAATATTAATTAAAAATGCTAACAGATAGTATCAACAATTTTCAAGATAAAACAGTCACACAACTTTTCACAAACTAAAGTTGTTTAGAAAAATACAGAAAAACCCTTGAATATTATGGTCTCTAAATTTCCCTCAGCTTTGAAGCATTAAATCATGATTAACCATGACTATGCAAAGCAATTAAAATATGACTTTGCATGGTAAAACATTTAGTTAGTTTCTCTTTCTTATTCTGTTAGAACACTGATAGATTGGTCAGAAATGCTATTATATTTTATTTATATTATATTTTACTTCAACTAACAACAACGACAAGTAGATAGATGATAGATAGATAGACTGATAGATAGATAGATAGATGATAGATAGATAGATGATAGATAGATATAGATAGATGATAGATATATAAATAAAATGATGATAGATAGATGATAGATAGATAGATAGATAGATAGATAGATAGATAGATAGATAGATAGATAGATAGATAGATAGATGATAGATAGATAGATTTGCTCAGGTTTCCTTTTTCTTAAAACCCAAGTGAGAAAAATCAATATTATTCTCTGTGGATCTCTTTTCAAGTAGAACTTTCCCATTCTGCTTCCCTCTTTGCCTTTTC
The DNA here is from genome assembly GCA_963919715.1 of Microtus obscurus. Lineage (NCBI taxonomy): Eukaryota > Metazoa > Chordata > Mammalia > Rodentia > Cricetidae > Microtus > Microtus obscurus. The sequence continues at coordinate 605,043 of CAWTZC010000854.1, read as the reverse complement.
TTGTGATGTGAGCCCTTTCAATGGGCATTAACCTCCCTGCAATCATTAATCCCTTTGACATAATTCACATGGCTGAAAAAGTCTAGACAGGTCACTAGTGAAATGACCATATCTATGTTCTATTGTTTTTCCATCAGGATTTTTAATATTATAAGAAAATTGCTCACAAAGGTATTCTCTTCCTTGTTGCATTCTGATAAGCTGCTTATGCTAAAAAGGTGTCTGCAATTGTTGTACTCTTAAGAGGGGTACACACATCTATCCAAGGGATAAACAGGTGACTGGGTTTCAGCTGAGTCATTTACATGTCTCTATAAAATATGTATGACCACATTTACATATCAATGCAAATAGAAAGAGTTGAATGTTCCCTTTGACTCCTTTTGAGAGATAAAAGAAAGATAGTAAGGACTTAGAAAGATTATCCCGAAATTCTCATTAAAGCTACACAATACAGGTGAGAAAGCAAAGTGCATACAAATTTTAAAAACTACTCTAAGTATTCTGAACTCTAAAACCATAAGGCATTTCTTTCAGCAATATTCATTTTATGGGTTTGGATTCTAGGCCATTATGTTGAAAAAAAAATCAGTCAGAATTTATCTTGATAACTTTAAAAAATTGGTAGTAGCTGAGTCACTGAGTACTCTATCAGATTTAGGCAATATTTATGTTTTATTTTTTTTTTGGTATTGTAGATTATCTACTAAATTTTTACCTGAAGAAGACGACCAAATCTAGCTCTCTGAAATCAGAGAACAGCAATTACAGCCTAGGATTGCACATTTTCTTATGCTTGTACAAAGAACAGTATATTTTTACTCATTACATTGAGCTGGACATTCCAAGAAATGCACAGAAGAGCCAAGAGTGGCATTTATCATAATGTTCAGGGGATTCATATACACAGTAAAGTCTGAGAAGTGCTGGCATACATATTTTCAAACCTGAGACTCAACTCTGAAGCACTGAAGCAATAGCAACATACTACATTCTGAAAATTCTGTCTACAAAATAAAATTGAAAATGCTACCATCATAAAAAATTTACCTCAAAAAAAGCTGGATGATTTTACAGCACAAGTCAGATATGTCTTAACCAGCTCACTATAATATAATCGAAATTCCTCGGCCTATGATGACCCTGGCACAGCATGATTATGCTGCATGCAGGTTTCTAAACATAATGGATATTTTCAACTTTGGAAAATTTCTGTCTTGTGTGTGTATTTTTTAAGATATGTCTTCTGGCCAGAGTGCAATGTCATTCTCATCTATTTCAATAAGATTAGATAGGTAGATAGATAGATAGATAGATAAATAGATAGATAGATAGAAATATATCTTGCATATCTACTATAATATTCCTGGTTTTCATTTTAACTGTTCATTTTAAACTCTCTTAGTTTACTTGTATTTCTATGAAAATTTGTAACAGACACAGAGAAACACACACACACACACACACATATATATATATGGGGGGGGGGGATACACAAAGGACAAAATGAAATACCCAGAGAGAGGTTTTCTAGTTTTTGTATCTGTAGACTAGACTTATTACGTTCGAAGTACACCTGAAAAGATGCATAAAATAATAATACTGTTAGAAATTATGATTTATATCTGTAATTCCTGCACTCAAAGGCTGATACAGGGGTTTGATGTTCATCAAAGTCAACCTTTAACCATGCCTTTAACTCTAACCCTATAGAGTATTACAAAACAGGAGGAGAGAGTTCTCAGATATAGTCCCATTCTGAGATTCCTGGAGGCAGGATCAGACTGAGGATGAGGTAAGAGCAAGTGGCTGGCTGCTTTGCTTTTTGGGTCTTCAGGCTGAACCCCAATGTCAGTCTCTGAGTTTTTATTGATTGTGCATCAATAGAGTATATAAAAGGGAATATTTTAAAATGTGAAGCATTCTTGAAAGAGTTAAAAAATTAATAAACAGGATCTCATGGAGGGGTACTGGTTAGGTTTTTGTTTGCCAAAGTTATATGCAAACAACACCAAAACTCATTTTATAAGCAGAATTTTTTATCCAAATATAAATGTTCAGTTAATATTTTTTATTAAGACACTAAAGTAGAAAGAACCAAATTCGGTTAAATATGGATTAAATTTCACCAAAAATTAAATCACAATTTGATCAATTCTTCAATCAGAAGTAAGAATTTAAGCTATTTTTTAAAGTCTTGATAGCAAACATATTCCTTCAATGAAATACATTTCATTAGTTTATTATAAAATGAGGCTACAAGCATAATTATTTAAAATTTTAAGATAATGACTTACTAGAAACTTCTTAGTTTTATTTCTAGTAGTGTAATTTAAAAACAGCTGGAAACCATTGAAAATTGATACTGTGATGAATAATGATTTGCATTTAGGAAAAATTCTTGACTTGTAAATATGTCTACCCTGCCAGTCCCTTTCTTCAGCGTGTACTGTATAATGTAGATTAACTTTTGCATTCTATCCTTGGCTGCATAAATCAATAAATTTTAGTTACATAGCAAAATCTTACTTTCAGTAATCATGAAAGCCAGTGGCTCATTTTAAACAGTTGTTGAACTGGATCCAATAAGTATGCTGAAGGAAGTTAGATTCACAAACTTATGCAGGCCCCACTATGCTGTGTGTGCTGTCAATGCACTGAAGAGCTATGGTAGAGTTACTCATGATCAATACATGTACTCTGTATTGCCACTTAATTCAGCTGATTTTTAATTTGCTTTACATTAGTAGCCTTCAATGTTCTCTGCAATGATTTAGGAAATATAACATCTAAACAAGTATTTCTGTTTCAGCTAAAAATTTTTCTTGTCTCAATTTCTAACCAGCATCCACAGAGCTCTATTATAGTCTATGAAACATTTAGGGCCTTTTTGTTTATTTGTTTTTATAGGGAATATCACTAATCTGTTGTATTGTTTTACATTGTTGGAAAATAAGATACAATGTTTTTCCGTAAAACAAAATTGATGCTGGTTGTGTGTGGAGGCTGAAAAATGCAGGCCCATTTCTACATGGTCTGATGGTCAGAGTCTGGAGATTGACAGGCATAGGTGCATGTCCCAATTCAAGATGAGATTCCTTAATTCTTTAAAATCCAGATCGCCCATAGCTCATTCTAGTAAGTCCACGCCATCCTTACAGGTTGTCAGGATATGCCAATGTACTTCTGCTTTGTCTTTTGTAACTATGAGGTCACCTGGAAAAGGGGCCTCTTCAGCATACATGATCTAGGGCACCTTTGCTACCTAGAGGACAGAATGCTAATGATTTGATGTCTCAGAGTGATAAAGTGACTGACTGTGTGAGTTATCCTTTGTATCGTGTTAATAAAGTCTTTTGTTACCTCACCACCACCACCCTCATTTATGTTGAGTATAAAAGCTGTGGAAATATAAACATAGGGGATTTCAGGATTTCAGTCACCGGAATGCCTCCTGATATTTTCTAATTTTTATTGGATTATTTGTTCTTTTGATGACCAATTTCTTGTGTTCTTTGTATATTTTGGAGATCATCCCTTGGTCCAAAATTGAGTCAGTGAAGACCTTTTCCCATTCTGTAAGCTGACATTTTGTCTTGTTGACTGTGTCCGTTGCTTTACAGAAGATTCTCAGTTTTAGCAGATCCCATTTATTAATTGTTAATTGTTTCTCTCAGTGTCTGTGCTACTGGAGTTATATTTAGGAAATGGCCTCCTATGCCAATGCATTCTAGTGTACATTCTACTTTCTCTTCTAGCAGGTTCAGTGTGGTTGGTTTTATTTTGAGGTCTTTTATTTGGACTTGACGTTTCTGCATGGCGATAGCTATGGGTCTATATCCATTCTTTTACATGTTGCTATCCAGTTATACCAACACCATTTATTGACTATTCTTTTTTCCATTTTCCTGTCATCTAGGCAGACTTGCAACTTGGATTAGAAAGATATCTTACAATCTTTTACTGAAATATCCAATGCTAAAACCTTACTTTAAAATTTTTTATGGGAGACTTTGAACCACTAAATAAGATTTTTAGAAGGAACAGTGATCCAAATCCCAATAGAAAACTTACAGAAACTGCCAGACAGGTACTCACTCAGGTAGATCATGCTATATAAAAACGGCAAGTACATTATATTAACTATGATCAGCAAGTATGTATATTACCAACAAAACTTTATCCTATAGCATATACAAAACAGTTATCAAGCAAGAATTATAATTACAAAATTTAGTCTATTTGTATCTGGCAAAAATTAAAGAAAATATACTGTCATCTATTTTATCTTTGCGAGTCTAAAGCTTTATATCTAATTTACCTTATATCATAACTAAGGAAGACTATAACTGTTATCAACTCTTTAAATATTCCAGAAGGATAAAATGTTACCGAAGTAAACAGGAAGTGCACTGTAAGCAACTTCTAAAGTTTTAGAATTGACTGATACATATTGCTGCCTGTAAAGTCACTCAAAGTTCTTCTCTAATGTTGGGGCATCCATCTTCAGTCTACATGCCCGTAGTATCCAGCAGACTTTTCTATGAAACAGGGAATTGGAAGATCTGTTCTGTCATGTAATAGCAAAGTTTATAAGTTACTTTCCTCTGTTTCCTGCAGAATGTCTGGCAGACTCTTTCATAAAGCAGGAACCCTGAAGGACTGCCTCTCACCTTCTTTTGGCAAGTTCATTAATCACTTTTTGTGAGTCCTGCATGTTCAGTTCATACAGCATACCATCAAGTCATCCAGGCAAGAGCAGTTTTTTGCCTTATCACATTGAAGGTAAATTTCATAATGAGTTTCTTCAATGCCCATCAACCTCTCTGAAGTAATTGGTGCTGTCAGAAGCAGACATGTCTCACTGTTGAGAAAAGTCTAAGTTCTTAAAAACTTTTAAATTCTACATTCTGTATGTCTGTAGAGTGTTGAAGACTAAAAGTTTCATTTTTATAGATGACCAGCTATTAATCTTTATTTTTATATAGTACATTTTTAAATGAGTTGCACAAACACAATACCTTAAACAAGAGCAGAAATACATATAGAGAGGGTAACAAAATTGACCTTAAATCTATCAATAAACCAAGATCCATACCATGCAAAGAATTTATCTCTATATCATATCCCTCTTTAAATGAAAACAAACATTTATAAACAATCATTTTGGGAATTTGGTCATTGTTTTCTCCAAACTACTTCCTGCTGTTCGTTGGGTAAAGTATTTTGAGGGTTCATGGAGATATAATAAAGGGTTCTTGTTCTATCAAACCACATTAGCCTGAAAGGAATTCACAGGTTCTCATCTTCTGTGGGAACAAAAGCAGGACTTCTTTTTCAATGCAACGTATGCTAAGTCCTAAATTTTGAAGTCAGGATGCATTTATATTGGTTTAACTTAGCAGTCCCCAGAAATAAGGGTCTCTCTGCTGTCAAAAAATTCAAACAAAACAAAATAATATGCATAATCCAGAGTTTCTGTGTACTTTTCATCTTTCAGCTTATTTGTCTTTACTCCTTTAATCTATGGCTGTCTGCACTCTTTTATATTACTTTTACTGTCTCTTTTAAGACTTTACTTCTTTTTATAACTGTCTGTACTCTTTTCCTTTCCCAAGCCTGCACAGATTTTTAAACACATTGTGTCTCATTTAGAGGTCTTTTATGTCTGAATCTGTCCTATTATGTATCTGAAATACTTTTCTGACAAGAAGCACTTTTAAATTGATAAGCAGTGAGCCACTGGGAGCTGGTGGGGCAGAGCTTTAATTCCAGCACTCGGGAGGCAGAGACAGGTCGATCTCTGTGAGTTCGAGGCCAGTCTAGTCTAAAAATACTAGTTCTGGGTCAAGCTTCAAAGCAATGGAGAAACCCTGCCTCAGAAAAAAAAGAAAGAAAGAAAGAAAGAAAGAAAGAAAGAAAGAAAGAAAGAAAGAAAGAAAGAAAGAAAAAGAAAAGAAAAGAAAAGAAAAGAAAAGAAAAGAAAAGAAAAGAAAAGAAAAGAAAGGTAAGCAGTGTGGTTACAACAGCCCTGGATGCTCTTACGGCCTCTCTTCACCTTTCAATATTGTGGAGGTATGTTTACTGCCAGCTCTGGGACTCCTGGGTGAGAGGTGTTCTCACTACCTCAACTCTGGAAAACACCTTGTAGCACATAAACCCTTTTGTCTGAGTAAAAGCTAAATCTGCAATGCGGTGTGCTGCACGCCTAGAAATGTCTCCTTGTATTACCATACATTCCTGCCTGTACATGCCTAGCAGCCCGGATTCAGCTGCTTTTCCAGGCAGGGATGCAGGGTAGCAGGCTTGCTCTCAGCTACTTTCCTCTTAACCCTGAGTGTGCATATAAGCAACTGGATCCAAAGTGTGTGACTAGCCATGTGGGTTAGCCCCAAACATATGAGCGCCATTTTCTTGTTGGAAACTGCTTGTTCATTTCCCGGCCACGCAGACCTGAATAATCACACAGAAATTATATTAATTATAACATTAATTGTGGAAATAAGTTTGTTATATTCTGCTAGTGGTGCTCTTGGCTTTGGACAGAAAATCTCCTTTTTGAGGTAGATGGTGACTATTACTTAAAGACTCATAACCAGTCAATGTGTTGGTAGAAAACGATGGTGGAATTATTAGCCTTAGAGGAACATCAACATTTTATCACTTCAAGGCTCAAGAAACCAAATGTAAAAAGGGTCTGGAGAAACATAGGAAGCATAGGATGGGGTAAAGCTGCTGTGGACTAATGTTTTCTGGCAGTGACAGGTCTGTTACAGAGATAAACTAAGCAGCTCTAGGATTACATGCATAAGACTTGAACAAGATTCTGATAGAACCTCATGAGGCCTCCTTCCTTCCCAAGGAACAGTGGGCATGTGATGCCTGCTAGAAGAAGGTCATTGTATTAAGTGGTGAAGTGGTGTAGTTGCTAGGAACTTGTCCACACTTCTCAAACAACCATCCTATAAGCAACCCTAGTTAAATTCCTTGTGTCACAAGTTAACTAGTCAACTAACCAACTAAATAAATAGATAAACAAATAAAAACATGAATGGGAACTACTTAGGAATAGGAATAGGACAAGCAAGAGAGATAAGAAAACCATAGGCAATAATAAGGGATTTCACTGGTCAAATGCATTATATACATTTATAAAAGTGCTATAATGAAACCCATGTATAAGTAGTATATGCTGATGTGAATTTGCCACACATATGGAAAATAAAGGTAGGTTTTAATTAGCATAAGCTAGAATATGTATGGAAAGGTGACAGGAAATAAACATACATTTTTAAAAAGCAAATTACACAGTGACATCATTCTCCTCTTTGGCTTGATGTCCCCATTTAATTAGAGAGGGTGTGTGAAAATAAGCCCTATCATCTTCACTTGACCAGGGCAGAATTTCTTCTGACCTTTCTGAAAGGCAATATGCATGAAAATTAAAAATGTGCATATACTTTGACCTGATAATTTCACCTCTAATGATTTATGCAAAGAATATAATTGGAGAAACACAAAGATGTACAAAAACATTTTCACAGTATAATTTATAGCACTAAACTGGCAATGTAACACAATCTATGTATTCATGATAAAATTAATGGGAATCTCATAATTCCTCAAGATCATATGCAATTGTCACCATGACATGCTCATACAATACTGCCACAGAGTACATTAGTCTAAATTTATAATGTTTTATGTGTATTTTGTCCCATTTAGGAACATGTAAATATGCTTAAAAGATTTGTAGATAAATTTTAAGAGACTGTATAAAGTATTATTTAAACAGTTATCTTTGGTTGACTAGTTTGGGATATATTTCCCTAAGAATTTATAATGTTTGTTTTTCTACTAGCATAAAAATATAGTATATAAAATGTGATATATTTTATCAACAAAAAGTAGATTATTTTCTACTTAGCTTATTTTAACTATCACACATGAACTAGTATTTATTGGTATGTATCTATTAGTATTTGTTATGCTTATTTGATAATAGAATATATTTTTAGCATATCTGTAACAGGCTCCTGTGTAATCCAGGAATGGTTTCTCAAACTTCTAATCCCAAATCCTGGGAGGCTGAGAGAGGGAGATTTCCATAAATTCAAGACCAACCTGACTCTTCTTTCTTCTCTTCTCCCTGTTCTTTCTTTATCTTTTTCTTCATTCCTTTCTTTGTTTTTCTTTCCTTATTATAAATGAAGATCCTATCTGAAGAAAACAAAAAAAAAACTTGAAAAAGAAACTTATTATTTATTAAGACCACTCTACCAAAGCTAAAGACAATTCATCCTACCCAATTCAACAATAATAGGATCCCCTCAGAAGTTTTTGTCCAATAACATTTCTCATGATATACAAATGCTGAAGAAATTCCAATTTGTTAAAATTTAATCTGATAAAATACTGAAACAAATAATTTAACAAGAAATCTTTCTACAAGATGTTCAAAGATAATAAAAATGATGTTTTCAAGTGTACATTCAGTAATCAATACAAAAATCTATTTAAACAGAAAACTCCCATAGGACAACCTTACAAAATTTATTTATTCTAATATTATTTATAAATATTGCTTAAGCCTTCCATATATTAATCAAAAATGTCTTCATTTCTGCAAATAATCATCAGTCAAAAAATGTCATTTTTCCAATTTATATTAGATTTATTGAGCTCTGAATCTTTCATTTTATTTCAGTAATATTTCATTAAATTGTTTGTCATTTATCATGTTACTTAAAACATGGCCAGAGACCCATTAAACAAAAACTAAAACTGAACTTAAAGCAACAACATGAAGTGAGAAAACTTAACTATCCAGAATGCTATTGTTCCTGTTCCTCCAAAACCCAGAGTGATTCTAATTAGTAAATACACATGCTTCCAAGTGTGTATTTTTAATAACATATTGAGCACCAGAGGTCGGCCACTATTTACATAAAGATGGGTGCTGAGTTAGCAGTGAAAATAAGATGTTAAGGCACACAGTAAAATGTTAATAAGAAAGCCTCCTAGAATAAAAGCCACTAACCACATCCACTGAGTTCTTCTGATTACTCTTTCTGTATTCTGGAAGGTTGAATCAAATCGCTCTTCAAACTACAAGCTATCAGGTTGTTGAAGCATCAGGCAGGAGTGGGGCCCATGTTTGAATTGTTTACCATGAGGGAGAAGGAAGATAAGGAAATAGGGAATCACTGAACCTAGAGTCTGGGACTTAGAATCACCGAACACCATGTTCACAGTCAGCAATGGACAATATTAAATAGTATTAGTTAGTAAAGGTCATGCATATATCAGGAATAAATTGTGTGCATACAATGAAGAAATCCATAGTTAGAAGTACTGGAAGTTTTGTATGCAATTTTTAAAAATAAAAAAAGAAACAGTTCAATAAAGTTAGCGTGTTTCCATAACCAGAATTTTTAGATTCCTGACAATTTATTGTATGTACTAGATGACTTTTTTCCTCCTATTTCAGAAACTCTAGCCAGGACAATGAAAATGCAGAGAGCCAAAATCAGGTTTCAATGAACTTACTGTATCATTTTGTTCTTTGAGTCAGTGTGCCTGTCTTCCCTGGTGATAGTTTTATAACTTCATCTTTCCCTAAAAGATCATAATATAACTCAGACTAATAATTTAAACTGACCACATACATGAGTTTAATTAGTAGATACTCTGATGATAAGGATAATTATATACTTGATATCTATTGAAGTGCCTCACTCTAGCAGTGATCCTGTTCACACTGGTGGTTTTAAAATTTATTAATTTATAAAATTCTTAAGTAAGAGATATATAAGTATGACTTATGCCTCGAGGATATGAATGCCTCAGTATATTATTTATTTCGTCTAACACTCATCTTTTCCAAAGGTGTAGTGGATTTAAATAACAACGTAGGCCCTGTACTGTGCAATTTCTATCGCAGAGTCTTGAAGAGATTTTATTTCTCCCAGAGCCCTCATAGTATCATCATGTGTTCGTTGTCACTACTCTTTCTGTTGCATACATAGAATTGAATCTAGAAAAACCTATCTTACTCTTTTATGTCACGGTTTGGATTTGATTCCTGGGTAGTGAGTTCTGGATCCTGAACACATAACCACTTTCCTCAAACATTGTAGATGTAGGCTTAGTTTTATTTTTAAAAAAATGATTTAAATTGAAATAGAATTACATTATACTTTTACCCAGTGTAGCAAGGATTTGGTTGGAAGCATATGGAGCCACAAGAGCTCTATAAAACCTTCTTTTGTTGAAGGGATTCTTGTCTGTAGTGACACACTTTGAAGTGTATCTAGACCTATCACTTTATCTCCTCCCTTTTAGCGCAATATTTATGTAAGTCTTTCTTCATCATGGCCTTCTGACATGAAGTGTTTGCTGTCTTTCTACAGGCCTCTGATCACTAGTCTTGAATGTCAAACTTGACATACCTGATTACACGGAAGAACAACTGAAGAATTACCTCATGAAATTGGCATGTCGACATGTCTGTGGGGCATTTTCTTTGGTGCTAATGATATAAGGTGGCCCGTCCATCCTATTCTGAGTGGTATCATGTGTTGTAAAGTAGGTGAGGGGTTGATACAAAAGTAGTTGAATACGAGGCTGGGCACAAGCCAGTAAGTAATATTCTTCCATGTTTTCTGCTTAAGTGACAGCCTTCGGGCTCATTTTTTAGTTTTTCTTTCTCTGACCACTATCAACAATAGATTGTGATGTGGCACCGAAGTGTGAGCCAAATAAATGCCTTCACCAGGTACTGGTGGCATGTTGTTGAATATTAGTTGAAGATGTGTTACATTTGTTTATCCCGTGGAACGTTTTTTTAATGATGCAAAGATGTGTTTCCCTTTTTTTTTTATATGCTGTATTTGTTTAACTCTGCTAAGCTGTGTTACTTTGCCTGTCATTAACACCTGATTGGTCTAATAAAGAGCTGAATGACCAGTAATTAGGCAGGAGAGGGATAGGCAGTGCTGCCAGGAAGAGGGAATAATTAAAGGAAAAAAGCAGAAGAGGAGGGAGCCAGAAAAGGAGAAGGAGAAAAAGATGCTCGGGGGTGGGGGGGCCAACAACCTAGGCACACAGTTGGACAAGGAATAAAACAGAAAGAAAAGATATACAGAAATAGAGAAATGTAAAAGTCCAGAGGTAAAAGGTGATAGGAAATTTTAAGTTAAGAAAAGCTATCTAAAAATAAACCAAATGAAGATCGGGCATTCATAAGAAAAGATACATCTCCATGTGATTATTTGGGATATTCATATAGCCCCCCACACACAAAGAGTGAAGAGTCAAAAAATCAACTACTGTGGAACACAGCTTTAATCTCATCATCAGGAGGTAGAGGCAGAAGCAGATAAATCTCTGTGATTTTGAGGCCAGTATGGTCTACAGAGTTCTAGGATAGCCCAAGCCATATGGGAAAAAAGAAAAAAAAAAAACCCGGACTCATAAAACCAAATCAGACAAAAAAGAAAGGGGGGGTGAGGGAGGAAAAAAAAAGACAGGAAGAAAGGAAAACTAATACATGCTTTGATTCTTTGATTCCCCCAGTTTCATTTTTTTTGTGTGTGTGTGTGCTATTTATCACAGAAGTAGAAAGCAAACTAGAATAGAGCTTCAATGCAACATGGCTAACTGGCCTTAGGCCAAACATCCCAAACTCTGAGTGAAAATAAACCTTCCCTCTTTCAAACAAGATTTCAGGCATTCAGCCGCAGTATCAGAAAATCAACTAACATAGAGACACCTTCCAATGCATTCTGCAAATTTCCCTGTTCTGTATGTCACAGAAAGCTGACCTTCTCTCAAATACCTTTGGATTACAATTCCTTCTTATTCTCTGGGCTCTTCCTCTTATCCTCTTATGAACATAAGGAGAGGTACTAACCTTTCTCTCCTCTCCCTTACAATTTCCCTCTAGCTTGCTCAGGCTTTCATAGTTATTTTATTAAACCCTTTACTCAAATAAACACATCCCACCCTGATGCATACTAAGTTCCTTGGTTCTGTTGTAAGAGTCTACACCCCAAATCCCAGATATCTCCCATCATTCTTTCAAGTCTGACCTCATAAAAATTCTCTTGTCCTCATTCTTTGAACTTTTCCTTTGCTCTCTTGCCTAATATAGAAAGGAGCTTCTCCCTGAAGTCTTCAGCAAGCCTTGTGCATCTTTCAGAAAACAGTGGGAGCCTATCAGGTCTTTATTCTGTCAGGAGTGACATTTACTGTTCCTTTGGTATTATTTCTTCTTCCATTATCAAAGTTTAAGCTTGAAATATAATCCTACACTAACTATAATGTCTACAATATGTGTGAAAGTCTATAAAATCATTTTCAAGACTTTCTATTCCTAAGAATTCTAATTGATTAAATACATCTATTCAGCTACTACGACAAGGGAAAGTTATAGATCACAATTTTGACATAGCAGCATTTCTATACATTTCCTATACATTTTCCCCAAAATTTGGTTTTGAAATTCTCTGTCGTGAATACTCAGTGATTCTTCTCTTTCTCAGTCTCCTGAATACTGTCCTTACATTTAAAATTAACTACTACAGGGTCAACTAATCACATTACTAAAACGAATCTAACTTATGTTCATTTTCTCTACCTGACTATCACTATAGACAAGAACTCTAAATCTTATTTGCAGTATGTTTTAAGATGACTCTGTTTATTTTAATTTTAGTGAGGGAAAAGGTAATGTAGATTTTTTGATAGTGAAATGCTTGGCAGCTCTGCTGGTCAGATGCTTAAGACCATGGTGCCCTGTAATCATAAAGAGCAAGGTGTCAGGAACCTATGTCAGGAGCTGTCCATTCATTCCAGCGTCGAACACAAGCAGTGTAACCTAGCAAAAGAACAGGTCAGAGCATGAAGTAGACCCAAAGCAAAGGAACGTACTTTCTTCAGCTAGACATCACTACCTCTTTTTTTGCAAAAGTGCTATCATATTGTGAATTAATCAAATGATGAATCCTTTAACTTATAAATTTCATTATCTAATCATGTCACAATTAGAGTACTGTGCTTCTCAAGTCCCCTAAACATTCTTTAATACAATCAAATTGAAAATAAAAAATAGCCACATGTCCCTTATCTACAATTTTGTTTTCTGAAGTTTCAGCTTCTCAAGGTGAGATGCCATTGAGAAATATTAAATAGAAAATTATAGAGATTTATAATACGGAAGCTTTACATTATCCTCTAATTTGGACAGTGTGAGGAAAATCTCACTGTCCCACCTAGGGTGTCAATCAGCTATTTGACTAGTTTGTGGTAGATACCACTCACCTGTTAGTAACTTATTAGACATGGTTTTTAACTGACTGCAGCCTTAGTGCATTACACAGGTTCTTATTATAATTAATGATGCCCTAAAGCACCAAATACGTGATACTGAAAGCCAGTTATGTAAAAGAAGTCATAAAGTGATCTTTTAAGATGAAGGCTTAACAGTTCTTCATGACATAAGGGCAGAAAAAAATTCTGCTGAGTCTGCTGAGATATGGACTAAGAATAAATCTCTTACTCATAAGATATTTGACAAAAACGTTTTTTACTGCTTTTGCTGTCCTAGATCACACCAGAGTCTTCAAAGTTTCAGGACATCCTAAGTATTTAATAAAAATAAAAATAGAATTAATGTTGTGAATGTGTTATTAGCACAAACCACAGGATACACAGAAAAGCTCTGATATTACATCCAGATTCTGATGTCCACTTTAGTTTTGGAAGCATATCTCACTCTATATAATAAGTCTATCATAGAAATGTGTAAGTGTGGCTTATATGTATAATTATGTACATATCTGTATGTATGCATATTCATATCTATATATCAAATATAGAGTGGACACAGTTTTCTATCTAATGTCTCCTCTACTGTACCTTTTATATATAGAAGGGATCTTTATAAAGAAGGAAAAAATAGGGTATGACCTCTGGCCTAGAAGACTACATGTGGCTGTTACTAATGATATCTTGATCTAACTTGCTTCCCCACAGAAGTCTAAGTCTGTGGCCCTTCCAAATACTATTTTAAGTTCAGGATCTTTACACTCTGTTTAAAAGTCTTTGTTTATTACATGCTTAATGAAATAGATTCCCATTTTTTTTTCTCGGTTGTCTGCCCATTGTTTAGCTTCAGAGGGAGAGGAGTAGTTTCAACACTACTGGTATGGTTCATGTTGAGAGAAGTAATTATAGCAATGACTATATAAATGGCTAATAAATGTATTTAAACATCTTTAAAGATGTAATGAACATATGAATGAATGATCATGATAATTACAAACTATGTCTTTTTCTGAGACACATTTTAGATCGAAAATGAATTTCAGACATCTACTTATCCATGCCTTTTGAAAAATTAGTTAAAATTTCTGAGGTATTATTTCTTCATTTATATAAGACAAATAATAAAGAGCCTATTACCTCATATGGTAGTTGTGAGGTATTAGCTGACTTCTACGTTTAAAGAGATGATGCCTGCAATATAATAACTGAGAAATATACAGTAGTCTCTACTCCATTATTACAACCTGCAAATGTCACATCATGAATTGATTTTTAATAATTTTGTATTTAGATTATTTGCATTTGGCATTTATTTCTAAATAATATAAAAAAGTTTTACTTGTGTACTTTTGTTACTGGAGTACAATTTAATTAAAAATAAAATGAATTTGTATGCCGTTGTATATGTAGGTCCATGCTCAAAATGGCATGCCTGTGGAGATTAGAGGACAACCTATTGAGCAAATTGTCTCTTTCTCCAAAGTGGGATCTGGAATCAAACCTAAGCCATTATACTTGGTGGCAAGTGCCTTTATCCAGCAACCCACCTCATTGGCTACTGTCTTTAATAATTTGAAAGAAAAAGTCTATTTTTCAAGTTTGCCAAAAGATATTTATTATATTTACCTAAGTATATTTGTATGCATCTTTTTAAGTGTACTCAAAGTGGCTATAGGTACCCAAGAGGGATAGAAGAAGACGGCAGATTCCACTCCAACTGGAGTCACCCGGAGTTATAGATGACTGATCAGACTTCTGTGAATTGAAATCATATGCTCAGGAAAGGCAGAAAGTGATTTTAACCTCCGGGCTGTCCCTCCAGTCCGCAAAATATTTGTACATATTTTGCAAGTTTTGTAAACTTTGGAATTCATTACAGCTGATTGTTTTTCTGGAATTGCTTGTCATGCCACGAATTTCTAAGAATGTGGGTTTTGCTTTTTTCCTCAGAAATAAAAACTGTGTGGTACAAAATATTGCTGTCACCTTAAAATTGTGTTCAATGTAATAATAAAAGATCATTTTCCTAAGTCAGCAGCTACATTTTTCTGAGCAATGCCATTATTGTTAGCTTTCAAAAACATAAGTTAACCCTGAAACAGCATACTTGACCAATATTTTTTTTTTAAAGAAATCATCCCAAGAGACAGGATAAAACACTTCCATAGCTTGAAACATGAAAGCTGCATGGCATGGAGGGAGGGGCCAGGCTTAAATGGAACCTGACAGTAAGTGCTGTGCCTGTCAATCAAGTCCATGCAGTCTGAGGTACATGGACAGTTTTGATATAATTAGTCTCCAAGCTTAGAATAGAAGATGGGTTTAATCAGCCACATGACTCCCATTACATGTCAAATGATCAGAATTTGACACATTGCACAGGAAATTGACTTATTCTAAAGATCGATGCCTATAAGGCACACTGTATCAAACACACAACCAAATAGAAATCATCTCTCCATCATCTCATATCTTTCTAATTTCCTTTTGTTTCAATATAAATATCTCAACATTTTAATGTGTGACTCCTAGCTGTGAAAATTTTCCATATGGGTTAAGTAACAAATTAACACTAGTCTGGGTAAAGGTCCCTTAATTAGCTGATCAAAAATGACGGGTCTGGGGAGTAAGACAACCACCGTGATATTCCTAACACTTTGCACAGTGCTCACTTGTCCTCCCTCCCTCCTTCCTGCTAGTTCTGTCTGATTAGTTTGGGGGCCTTCAAAACCAATTCAGCTATTGTAAGGAAGCTTTTGTGAGTTCCAGCCTTTCTTTCCTAAATGTTTGTTGTCAGCAAGCCAAAAGTACATTTAAAGTCTTCTGTGAGCTTCATCTGAGTGGGAATCAGGTTTTATAATACGTCTATTTGCATATAAATTACGCCGAAGCTATAAGGAGTAGAGGATGAGAAATGCTATTATTTGGAAAGAAAATAGAGGGCAATCTCTCATATAAAGGTGTTTTTTTTTTCCTTAAATTTATGGGTTTGGACTGTTTGCATTTCTTATGACAAAACCAGCTGCCAGTTTGGGGAGTGGGGGCAACTTGGCAATCTGCAGTATTCCCAGTCAAGAGCTTCCATGACATTTAATTGAAGATCAACACTCTGTGGGAGTGTATAAAAGTTATCTGTGTGGCATTATCACAAAGTAATGTGCCTTCTTTGTTCTGAATAATAGAAGATATTCAAAATATTATGGTATTTCTCTACTATGTGCAGAGCCTTGCATGCAATTAAAACTCAACAAAAATGTTACAAAGAAATATCCCAGTTGCTTCCCTAACATTCTGTGTATTACTGTACTGACTATTATTGTATCAACATACTAATTAATACACAGCCACAGAATATTTTCGCATATAAAATTGGTTTGACATAATCAGGTTTAGAATGCTTGCAATGCTATATTTGAAATGAGCTATATATTTAACATTTTAAAGATTGTTTTGGTGAGAAATTTTAGTTTGAAAAGAAAATCTCCCATTTTCATCTACCGTTTTCAGCACAGAGAAGCTGAAAACTGCAGATGCATAACCCAGCAATCACTAATGAAATCGAGCAGTCCTTCTTAGTATAAACCATGAGAAAGCTACAGCTGTGCACTATGTGATGACAACCATATAAAAGAAGACCCACTGTAATCTACTTCTAGTGAGGAGAAAAAGGAGAGAGGACAGAGGGGGAAGAGAAGGAAGAATAGAAAAGTTAGGACTGAAATTTACATTGTTAATAACACCCAGGCTAATTTAAAAAAAATGAATACCTAACGTGAACTAATTTATGTTTGTTCTATTTACCCTTCTCCTTTACAGTTTTTGATCAGTCTTTGATTTAAACTTCAATGTGATGAGTGATATACTATAGTAGGGCTATTAGTTCAAGTAAGATATATGGAAAAAGCTCTGAGAGGGATTAGTGCAAAAAATTAAGATTGTAATATATGCTAAAAACAAAACACAACGTAGAAACTTGCTTGGATAGCTACTCCTTTAAGGACCATTTCTGCCACTTTACACATTTTCAGTCCATATCTACAGCCCTGTTGCATCCAAGGGACAGCTGAGTTTTTTGCTTCTCACTTAGTTCATGGTAAGTTAATAAATGTCGATAGCTATTGTAGATGTGATTCTGTTTGGAAGTTTAGAGATATGAATTTTGTCAGGGTAGATTAGTGTAAGATAATTTACACATAAATATGTATATATATTTTAAAATATACACACGTATATTTTAAAAGGAGCTAGGAATTTGTGAGCAATAAAGGGTGCATGAGAGAGGTTGAAGCAAAAATTAAGTCGAAAATTATGTCATATTTTAATTTAAGAGTGCTAATTTTTTTTTAAAAAAAGAACAAACAAGGTGGAGTCTATTAAGTTCATTAATGAATATCAAATATCTGAATTTCACATCACTTCTGTACATCCATTTCTTTTCCTCCCTCCTTCCCTCCCTCCTTCCTTCCTTCCTTCCTTCCTTTCTTCTTTCATGAACAGGTTCTTATGACAATATGGCTAGTCTTTAACTTAATACATATTCAAGGCTGCTCTTGTTTTCACCTCCCAAATGGTAAGATTACTGGCATGTGCCATCTGGCCTGTTTACCAGGTGCTAGGAATCAAACCCACAGATCCTTCATGCTAAGCAAGCCCTTTATCATATGAGCTGCATCCCCAGCTCCCACTTCTGATTATCAGAGAGAGATGATTTTAGATAACACTTGAGAGTGTTTCTCCATTCCCCTCCTTCCCTCTTCCCTCCCCTTCTACTCTCTCCTAAGGCCCCCATGCTCCAAATCTTCTCAGGAGATCTCATCTTTTTCAACTTCCCATATAGATTAGACCCATGTATGTTTCTCTTAGGGTCCTCTTTGTTGTCTAGGTTCTTAGGATTGTGAATTGTAGGCTCTTTTTTTTGTTTGTTTGTTTTATGTCTAAAAGCCACTTGTGAGTGAGTACATATGATATTTGTCTTTCTCGGTCTGGGTTACCTCACTCACAATGATGTTTTCTAGATCCATCCATTTGCCTGAAAATTTCAAGATGTCATTATTTTTTTTCTGCTCTGTAATACTCCATTGTGTCAATGTATCACATTTTCCTTATTCATTCTTCGATTGAGGTGCATTTAGGTTGTTTCCAGGTTCTGGTTATGACAAATAATCAAGCCAGAGCTTTTACAGCACAACAAACATTTCAAGCATTTACATTTTAATTTATATGTGAAAATTCCTTTGCTGATTGAAGGACTCAATATTTTGCATTCATTGCCAAGAACTTTACTATTATCATCCCTTGTTCTTCCTTGTTTAGCAAATGTTTATTGGAAAACAAATGGAATTTGAGAGTCACTGAAATGAGTCAGTGGAAAAAATATGCCATCAACCCTGAATTTGTCCCCAGGGACTCACACTTTTGAGTAGAGAACTAACTCCCACAATTTGTCCTCAGAACTTCATATTCACCTTGTGTGATGTGCAGTAGCTCTCCCATACACACACACTAACATATGAGCAAAATCATAAGTATGTGTAACAAACTCTATGATATTTATATCAACTGGTAAACAATATGTAGTCTATTAATAGAAAATATATACTGCTTAAGTATTTCTTTTTATTTAAAATTAAACTTTATTCTCTTAATTCAAATTATTAAGTTTAGAACTATATTTCACAAGTGTTTGTTTAACCATATGAGTTATAATTCTTTATTTACCAAACATGCATATTTTTATAATCACTTTAAGTGTTTTTGATTAATGTTTGCTGTAATACACAAACTTAGATAAATTCACTAAAGTTTTAAACTGCATTTGCATATTTAATGCATTTGGTTTTCTTATTAAGTACTCTAATAAATCTTCTCAAGTACTTAAATACTACTTGTGAGTCTAATAAATTAAACTTATAAATATTTTTACTCTTAAGTTCAGTTGAGTGTTCTGGGAAATTTTATGACTGTGTAAAATTTCAATAGTGATTATACACAATATATTGAAATAAAAATAATGTGACCAAGGTTACTTCTTATTTATGTCATCTTTCCTCAAGTATTATAAATGCAAATAGTACGAAATATGGACAAAGTAGTTCTTAATGAAAGAATATACTTAATGTAATTTTTAATACCATTATTTATATGCAAACTTTACATTTTCTGTGCTTAATTGGCAGCAAGTTATCAAGGAATATTTTTCTGGTTCTGTATGATGCAGAATAACATATTTTCCTTATATTTGTATCTTAATCTCTAGGATTTAAGAATATATTATATATAAAAAATTAATGAATAAATATAAAAAATACAGATGTAATTAGGACTCTGAGATGTAGAATATAATACCCTGTTTTCTGTTGCTGTATCAGAATACTAAGAATGAGTAATTTATAAAGGAATATTTGTTTTACTTCATACTTCTGGAAGTCCCAGTGCATGTGTGTGATGAATAGCTTTATGTCAAGTTGCCATAAACTAAAGTCATCTGAGAGGAGGAAACATCAATTGAGAAAATGCGTTCAACAATGGGTCTGTGGCTATGTCTACAGGTCATATTCTTAATTGGCAAATGATGGGGGTTTGTCCATTGTTTGTGGGACTACTCTTTGGCTGGTGGTCCTGGGTTCTAAAAGTAAGCAGTTTGAGCAAGCCATGAGGAGCAAGCCAATAAGTAGCACTACACCGTGACTTTTGCATCAATTTCTGCCTAAGCTTGACCTTTTTTCATGATGAACAGTAAGGCAGAAGCGTAAGCCAAATAAATCCTTTTCTTACCAAGTTGCTTTGATCATAGTGTTTCATCACAGCAAGAGAAAAACTAAGACAAAGTGATATTTGGTTTTCAAGGAAAACCTCATTTAGAATCAGAAGTGTCAAGAGAACAAGTACAGAAGATTATATATTAAGAAAGACAGTAAGAAAGCAAGTTGGAGACTGGAGACAAGCCCTAATCCATCTAGGCGAGCTCCACAGAGCACCTTGATGTCCAGATCCACCTCCTGACATTGCTGCATGAAGGAATGAGGCCTCACCATGAACTCCTATGAGAACAACTTACAGCAAAGCAAGATATTTGAGAATCTTCTGGATTTTCCCAGATATATATGTACTTAAAAGGAATAAGTTCTCTTAAATGGTTAAAGAGAAAATAAAGGAAATCAAGATAGATATGACATGAAAAAACCCAAGCCATTGTCACTGAGTTTTAAGACAATGAAAGACCAAAACCAAAGAATTTAAAGGACCTCTAGAAGGAAAAGATAAACTTCAGCTCATACCATGTTTCTCATCTACAAGAAATAATTTTACTAATAATCTAAAAGAATGAGGACCTGAATATTCCTTATGGTTTCCAGAAATAAATTTAGACATATAAACATTTTGGTTTCAGTATGGAGATACTTGTATAGGGACACTCTGACCACCACATATGTGTGTGTGTGTGTGTGTGTGTGTGTATTATCACTTTATATATTTTAAACCTGCAAAATTGTGATGATTTGTTTTGTAAAATATCAAAATTAAAGCCAGTCCCCAACATATTCTAAAATTAGTATCTCAGTTGATTTGTGTAACATTTGACAGAATCTAATGTCACGCTGAGAAAGCTAAAACAAGAACTAGCAGTTGTAGTATTTTCCTATATGATGGCTGTCTTGAAGTCATATTGATTATGTCTGTAACAGGTAATTTCATAGCTTTAAAAAATACCACTGCAAATATCAAGATTAACACATACATGGGTATACATGTACGTGTGTGTAGTTCAAATTAAAATGTACACAAACCTCAAATTTCATATTTTGGTACTTTTTTACAATATTCAAATAACACACTTGTCACTATAGTAGTATATGATGATAAAATGCCATGACAAAATAAAACATGGGAAAGAAAGAATTTATTTCAAACTTATCACTCCATATCACAACCTTATTGAAACCTTGGAGGAACGCAAGGCAGGATCCTCAAAACAAGAACTAAAGTAGAAACCATGGAGGAGTGTTCCTTACTGGCTTGCTCTCCATTGCTTGTTCAGTCTGTTTTATTACATAAACCTAGACCTTTGGCCCACGTGTGGCACCATCCATAATTGGTTGGACTCACCCACATCAGTTCCTAAATAAGAAAATGCCTCCCAGGACTGCTCATAAGCAATCTGATGGTGGCATTTTCTCTACCCAAATGACTCTAGTCTGAGTGAGGTTGATATAAAAACTCGGCAGCACAAATGGCTTAACATTCTCTTAATTATACACTCTTTAAAATGAGAGCTGATTTGATTAAAAATATATGTCTATAAGTTTTATTTTCATAATATCTAGAACTGTAGAAACAGCTAAGAATTCTTCCCTGATTAGTATTTCCAAAATGTATCTTCTGCCAGTTCCCCTACGTGATCTCTAATTACATAGTTACTTATCTCATTGTTGCCAAAAAAGCCCTGACTCAATCAACTTATAGAGATAAAGATTTATTCTGATTTACAGTTGAGAAGCTACAGTCCATCAAGTTGTAAAAGGCATGGCTGTGGGAACAGAAAATGCGGCAGGTCTCTTTGTATCCAAAGTGACTTAGAGAGTAAACCATCAAGAGCTTCCCTCAGTGACTCACTTTCTCCTACAAACTTCCACATTCTAAAGTTTCCACAAATGTCTCAAACGGTGCCCCCAATTGCAGCTCAAGTGTTCAAAGCTATGGGCTTTGAGTGAGGATTTTATATTCAAACCATAACAAGAACCTTGCTTTCTGCTTGTGCTGTGTAACTTGTCAATCTATGGTTCACTCTAGCCCTTCTCCTACATGGGGGAAAGATACTTTATGAAGAGCAGAAATATAATTCTGACAGTTATAGAGACTGAACACTCAGACACTAATGATCTAAGACACTAATGGTTTTCCAATATCACCATAGATTTGGCTTGCAAGACAATAGTTTATTTTTGTTTGTGTTTTTCGGGAAAGATTAAATCACTCCCCTCACCTGCTATAAGGAACTCAGAAGTAAATGCTCAGTTAATTCTTTCTGATCCTTTTATAGAGTTCCAGTGCCATTCATGAAAGCCTCATTCTTAGAACCCGCCACTTGACACAATTGCCTAAGAATAGTCTGACAGGATATACAGTCATTCAAGCAATAAATCCTATATGGGTAAATATACCCCAAACTGACAGTACAGAAAATGTTTTAAACAAGGTGAGGGATACTTACAAATTAGGACTAAGTATATAAAATAATACTGATCGAAAATGATAAACTATATATACTCCTTGAATTGTAGGAAAACAAAAAATAGCTTATTAAAAGAATGCTCAAACCGAAGCACTTGTGTTAATGATATGTAATCATTTGTCTTGTTAATGATTTTTAATGAGATAGGATGAGTTTATCCTTTTTTGTTTTTATATGGTACTATATAACAAAGAATATATATATATATATATATATATATATATATATATATATATAATAAAGACTTTGAAGGGAATGACTTAGTTTTTGCTGAATTTGCAAAGTTACAACTGAACTACAATTTTTATACATGCTGACAAAAGAGATTCTTGCATTAGAAATTAAGTCTTTTTTTCTTGTTTAGAGCAGTAGTAGACCTACAATTTCTACAACACAGTGCAGTAAGTACTAGTTCAACAAAACCTACACATGAAGGGATGTGCAGAACAGTGAAGACATTACAAGTTTGGAGACCATGAATGTTTCAACCTTAGCATGATTTCTAATTGGTTTTAATAATAAAAACCTGAAGTCAAATATTAGGAGGTAAAAGCTGAAAGATCAGAAAAACAGAGCAGCCGGCCACTAGAGTTCTTTTTTATCTCTACCAAATCCTTAGAACAAAGCGGGCATGATGCTGTGTCCTTAGACTAAACACAATCGTCTCCTGTGTCCTGCCAATTTATATTCCTTTTTTCTGCACAGCCATATCCTTTCCTCCTGTCTCCACCTCCTTAGTGCTAGGATTAAAGGCATGTGACTCCCAATTACTGGGATTAAAGGTGTGGGCCACCACCACCTGGTGCAGTGCCATTTCTTTTTGAGACTGGATCAATCTAATGTAGTCCAGGTTGGCCTTGAACTCACAAAGATCCATCTGACTCTGCCTCCTGAGTGCTAAAATAAAACTAAAAATTATGGCACCACTGCCTGGTCTCTGTGGCTAACTCGTGGCTTAGCTCCAAACTCTCATCTTCAGGAAAGATTTATTTGTTAGATCACAAACAAAATATCACCAATATTACCATGTGCAATAGTATGAATGTTTCCTAGAGGCAGGCTTTTCCTAATATTTAGTTAGTATATTTCACTTCATAAATCTTCTTGAAATGATTTCTGTAAAAATACAGTACATGAACAGATATTATAACTATTAAGAAAGGTGAATACATAGGAGCTTACATTTTGGTCACGTTGACCAGGTAACCACGGGCAGGCTCTGATGCATCCACCTGAGGAGTGCTTACCTATTGGGATTTTGTTTAAACATCTCATCATTGCCTCTTATCTATGTCCATGTTTTTCAGAGGGGAAAGCTAATCACGGTTTCTGACAAGTATAGTTGTCATAAGAACAGTTTGTGGTATTCCTGGATAGTGAATGCTGATAATTGTTACACATCTGCAAATGGAACTTACCTAACTCAGGCATACAGGTTGGTATCAAACTCCTGTATGACTGCTACCTTTGAAATTCAGCTAGAATGGTTGTATTTAATAGCTGCTGTTTTAAATTGCCAAAAAGAAAAATCTAACTTTCATTTTGCCGAGGTCCTAACTGGACAGTGTTTGTGTGTTCTTGGACTTATTCAGAAGTGGGTACAGAAAGGCAGATGGGTAGCTATCTAAAGAATTTGACAGAGAGTTTGCATGAGATATGTAGGAAGTTGAGTTATTATCTGCTGTTCCCTGTAGTTATCAGTGGCAGTTTAGATAGAATGTCTATGAAGTCACAGGAAGGAGGGACAGGACCAGCACCCAGCTAAACTTAATTCTCTGGGGAAAGTTTAGGGTAGCCAACACCAATGCTTTCTTCATGACAAAGTTTCCAGGAATGATTCTAAAAGAAACAACCAAATAATGCTTCTCAGCTCTCTAATTTTATACTGAAGGTGTTCACTATCTTAGAACTGTGATTATCTTTCTCTGAAAATGTTACTTCTCTTTTCTGTGCTTGTTAGTTTATCTCTATTTCTAATCATCTTTCACTTGTTTTTTTTTTTAATTTTTTTTTATTGGAAAAAAAAAAGAAATTTCTGCCTCCTCCCCGCCTCCCATTTCCCTTCCACTCCTCCCTCTCCTCCTCCACTCCCCCCACTCCTCCCCCTCCCTCTCCAGCCTGAAGAGCAGTCAGGGTTCCCTGTGGAAAGTCCAAAGTCCTCCCTCCTCGATCCTGGTCTAGGAGGGTGAACATCCAAACTGGATAGGCTCCCACAAAGCCAGAACATGAAGTAGGATCAAAACCCGGTGCCATGGTCCTTGGCTTCTCAGCAGCCCTCATTGTCCGCCAAATTCAGAGAGTCCGGTTTTATCCCATGCTTTTTCAGTCACAGTCCAGCTGGCCTTGGTGAGCTCCCAAAGAATCAGCCCCACTGTCTCCACAGGTGGGCGCACCCCTTGTGGTCCTGACTTCTTTGCTCATATTCTCCCTCCTTCTGCTCCTCATTGGGACTTTGGGAGCTCAGTCCAGTGCTCCAGTGTGGGTCTCTGTCTCTATCTCCATCCATCGCCAGATGAAGTTTCTATGGTGATATGCAAGATATTCATCAGTATGGCTATAGGATAGAGTCATTTCAGGTTCCCTATCCACAGCTGCCCCAGGAACTAACTGGGGACATCGCCCTGGGCACCTGGGAGCCCCTCTAGATCCAAGTCTCTTGCCAACCCTAAGATGGCTCCCTTAATTAAGATGTGTGCTTCTCTGCTCCCCTAACCAACCTTCCTTTATCCCAATCATCCCGTTTCCCCAAGTTCCCCCCCACCCTCCCCTTCTCACATTTCTCTCCCTTTCTCCCCTTACCCCCACTCCCACCACACCCCCAAGATCCCAAATTTTTGCCCGGCAATCTGGTCTACTTCCCATAACCCAGAGGATAGCTATATGCTTTTCTTTGGGTTCACCTTCTTAATTCGTTTCTTTAGGGTATCAAATTATAGACTCACTGACCTTTATTTATCATCTTTCACTTGTATCCAAATGTTTTGTTCAGTAACGTAGGTTTCAAAAGAGGTATGGAAATTTTCATTAAATATAAAGTAACCCATCACTCTCATCATCCTTAATCAAGGCAAATTTGGAGGTTGAATATAAGTAATTCTAACAAAATAGTGGTGACATTGTTCTTTTGTGATCTATAAAGGTTATATCATTCATTCCACATTCTACAATAAATTAATAGTCTGAGGTAACACTGAAAGCATTTTGTCTTTTACACCAATGTTTCAACATTACATTAAAAAATTCATTTGTAGCTCGTTTTAAAACAAATTTGTTATTTATTAATTTATTTACATCTTGTTGCCGTTTCCCTTTCCTCCTCTTCTCCCAATCATCCCCCTCGTTCCCCATTTCCCACTCCTCCACTGTTTGTGTATAGGAAAGGGCAGGTCTCCCACGAGTATCAACAAAACATGGCATATTAAGTTGCAGTAAGACTAAGCACCTTCCCATGCATTAAGGCTGGGCAAGGCAACCCAGTATGAGCAGTGGGATCCAAAAAGTCTATACAATAGTTCCCACTTTCAGAAGTCCCACAAGAAGACCAAGGTACACAACTGTAGCATATGATTACAGTTATTTGATTATATGCAAATATTTATAACATATATTCAGAGTCAGTTATTTGTACTTCTTATTCATTTCCCTTCCTGAAATTCATCTGGACACAATAAAAAAAATGTCCACATTCCCATTCGGCAGTGGAGTCTGAGCTACTGAGCCTGTGACAAGCTCTCTGGAACTTCCACTCTCTCAGTACCTGGACAAGGCTTTTGCAGACAAGGTCCAGTACTAAACTCTAATTTCTAGGTTTAGCTTTTAACTATCATCAGACTTGTCCATATGTTTCATTATTTTTCTATTATTAGAAAAGCCAAATACTATAATTACTTCTTCAGTATCATATAATTTTCACATCCTTCAAGGTCAGGGATGAAGTTGACACAAGCAACATGAATGCTCTCTAATTATAAGTATTTTTGGTTGACAGTGTATCTTGCCTTCAAAAATTGTCATTAGGTATAATTTGATAATCTAAATATACTCAAAGGGATAAGACTGATAAATATATATGTTAGGTTTTACTCGTCTTCTTAGATGCCAAATCACTCTCTAGTTTACTCTTAAAGATCTGGTTCACTTTTGTATGTGAAATACTATAGATGCATTCAAGAGATTGTAAACATTTTTGTAGTTAGAAACATTACCATGGTAGACATTGAGCATGGACTATATACAATAATACATATTGTGATTAATAGCAGTCTTATGGGCCACCAAAACCTCTCAAAACCTATACAGAGTGTGACTCAAAGGTCTGAAGCAGTGTGTGAGTTTCAAATCTGTTTCAAGAATTCTCATGTCTTTCTAGCAATAGGGCCTAAAATCATCTGCTGCCCTAGAGACAAGATCAAGGCCACCTCATCATGGATACAAATCTGATAGATATCAAAATTATGTTTACTTTTTCAAGAATATTTCATTTTGAAAGAAATTCTAGTTAGCCTGCCTGAACTCAATAACAATATTAATAATGAGAAAGAATGCATAAACTATGAAAACTGTCTCTTCATGGAGTTTCTTCAATTAAACTTAACATCTGATCTATAATGTTTCTTCTGGCCAATGACTCTGCCATGCTTCTAGACTCCTTCTTAAAAGGACACTGACAGAATAAACTTACATGGCCAACATGCAAGACTAACTTAGATTTAGATTCAAGTAGAAAAACATGTGCAAGGTATCAGTTGTGATCATTGAGGTTTGAATATAGAACATAGGATAAGTGGAGTCATCATGAAATCTAAGCAGAGAACCACAGCATTCTTTTTTTTCATTTTATTTATTTATTTAAAATGTCCACCTCCTCCCATCCTCCCATTTCCCTCCCACTCCCCCCCACTCCCCTTCCCCTTTGCTCTCCAGTCCTAAAAAAAGTCAGGGTGCCCTGCCTTGTGGGAAGTCTAAGCCCCCCCCCCCTCCATCCTAGGAAGGTGAGCATCCAAACAGACTAGGCTCCCAAAAGCCAGTACATGCAGTAGAATCAAAATCCAGTGTCATTATCATTGCCTTCTCAGTCCAACCTCATTGTCAGCCACATTCAGAGAGTCTAGTTTGATCATATACTCATTCAGACCCAGTCCAGCTGGCCTTGGTGAGCTCCCATTAGATCAGTCCCACCGTCTCCGTGGATGGATGCACCCCTTGGTGTCCTGACTTCCTTGCTCATGTTCTCCCTCCTTCTGCTCTTCATCTGGCCTTTTCCCATAGATGCACAGCATTCTTACAAATAACATTGGATAATAAGTTTGTATTCATTTTGAATAATGTATAATTAAAGTAATACAATATGTCGTTTAATCGTCACCATATCTATATTGGAATAGTCCCAGATTTTTTAGACTACATCAGAATTTTCACTTAATTGTAATCATAGTTGAAAGTACTCCTTGGAGAATTATTGACCTAAAAAGTCTTTGACACTGCTTAAAAGTACTACCTAAAATAATTACTATAAATCAAAATACATCAAATAATTAATGCTGTGTTGTTTTTCTTTGAGAATAGGAGTACTGCCATTTATTTCCAAATTCTCCAAATCCAGTAGTAACTGAAGTGTTCCAGTAGAAACCAGGTGCTAAGAGTCATTAATTTGTCATTAATACAAGGCATGCATGTGGTATTTAAACAGGTGCGCCACATTTGCAGATCTCAGAAGACAAATAAGTGTGGCATAAATGAATGCAGTCAAGTTAGTAAAAGCCTTTCACTTATTTCGGTTATGAAATTGGCATGCTCATTTTTGAAACCATATTTTTCTTTTATCTTGAAGTGTTTTGGGGACATACCATCCTGTTTTTGGCATATTTTAAAGTGCTGATGACCTTATGGTCATGCCAACATTGCTCTTGGCTCTTAAACTTCTGGCGCATTCCAAGTTTATACACTGCAAAAAACAAACAACAAAAATGACATTTTACCAATCTGACCTGTTTCTTCCCAAAAGCATACAAGCATCAACTCTGGGTTTATTAGATGAAACAATTCCCTGAACTCAATTTCTCTGGAGTGTTAGACTGATATTTTTTAAAGAACAGCAATCAGACAATGATATTCTTTAGCTGAAAAGAACGATTAAATTTCACTGGACATGATAATTGTTATGCTCCCACAGGACCCATCACTCAAGGATATGTGTCCACACACTAAGAACTATATAAAGAGAAAAATAGTTCTATATGATTTAGAATTAAAAATGAAATTTAATTTTCATATATTATACACTGTTTCTGCTCAGAATATGTGATATAATGTGTCTTAATTAAACAGTAAATAGTGTCCCAACTATTATTAAATTAATAATTCTGTAGAAAATAAAATCTGAATTGCTTTATTTTCAAAAATTTGTAAACATATCAAACAATGGCACTTGACCAAGTAAAAAGAAGATTCTTCTGAAAGAAATATTCATGAGTTAGTAGAAATAGTGTATTAATAATTACATGAGAACAGAGTTTTGACATTCTTATTTTCTCTCAATAGAGTACTTATTTACCAAAAGTAAATTGAAACTCTATTGATTTTTTTCAAATACAATAAATTTCAAGGTTGACACTTAAGCACATATCCAAGTTTTAATAATGTTCTCAACTCAAATTGTAGTTTCTTTGTAGCCACAGAATACTACAGTACTGGAATAAAGAAACTTGAAAATGATGGGTTTACTAAAAATCATTTGAATGATAGACTAAGGGAAAAGATATGCTTTTTTGGTTGTTTTTCTTTGTATGATTGTTTTGTTTTGTTTTTTGAGACAAGGTTTCTCTGTAGGTTTGGTGCCTGTCCTGGAACTAGCTCTTGTAGATCAGGCAGACCTCTAATTCACAGAGATCCTCCTGCCTTTGCCTCCCGAGTGCTGGTACTAAAGGCATGTGCCACCACCGCCTGGCAATATGCATATTTTTATGTATCAACTTTATTCAGTCATTTTCACAAAGACATTTAGTCAAACATCATTTCCATATGCTTGTAAAGATTATCATTTGGACTGTAACATGAATAAGCTGTACGTCCTTCTTCACTCAGACCTTGAAATAACAAAAGTCCTATAGTAGGTGAAAGAAAAGTCCTCCTAGATGGCTTGGTGGTAAAATACCACTTTTGCCCTTCCTGAACTTGAATCAAAACTTTCGTCTTTCTCCTGTCCTTGGTGTGTTCTTGGACTGAAACCTGTATCATCAGAGCTCCTAATTCTTAATCCTTCCGATTCATACTGCAGTTTTCCCATCTATTCCCCTGTGATGTGGGATTCCCCTCTGTGTGCTGGGAATATCATTGGTTAATAAAGGAACTGCTTTAGGCCTATAGCAGAGCTATAGGGAAACAGAACTAGGTGGGGAAAACTAACTGGAATGCTGGAAGAAAGGAGGAGGAGTCAGAGAAAAGCCATATATGCAGTCCTACCAGAGATAGACGCTGGAACTTTAGCTGGTAAGCCACAGCCACGTGGCGATACATAGATTAATGAAAATAGGTTAAATTAATATGTAAAAGTTAGCCAATAAGAAGCAAGAACTAATGGACTAAGCAGTGATATAATTAATACAGCTTCTGTGTGATTATTTTGGGGATAGGGGGCTGGGCATGAAACAAGCAGCCTCCTTCCAACACCCCTGCATCTGAACTTACTGACCACAAATATTGGCCTATCTTCATCTCTTAAGGGCTTGTGCTACAAAAACATTATCTTTATCTATTTTTAATAAAATATGGATTTTATTAATTCTGTTTCTCTAAACAATAAAATATAAAGGAATATAACACTATAGAGGTTCAAATTTTCAGTATTTTAATTACTTTATATTATATCTATATTCATAGCAGCTACTATCTCAGGTTATTGACTTCACATGAGACGTTAACACTCTTCCTCTGGCATCCTAATATAGATAAAACCAGGACATTTTTCCCAGATATCCTCTACTCAGTGACCTGTTGCTGAAATTGACATTTGAGGAAAAATTTAATTATTTTTTTATTTATTAAAAATTTCCACCTCCTCCCATCCTTCCATTTCCCTCCCACTCCCCCACTTCCCCTTCCCCTTGCTCTCCAGTCCTAAGAGAAGTCAGGGTGCCCTGCCCTGACTTACATCCAGGTCTAAGAATGTATGCATCCAACAGACTAGGCTCCCCAAAAAGCCAGAGGAATTTAATTCTTGAATCCATAAAGTACTTTATGAAGTTCATTGATCTGTTTCAAACATTCATACAATCATTTATGCTTAATTTGGAGACATTCTGTAACTAATAAAAATTAGATATTTTAATGACAATAAAAAGGAATAAAATATTCAACTTATGGTTCAAACATTTACTCATGTATATGAACATATATGTGTATATATTCATATCCATTCTCAAATAAAACATGAATGCTAATGCTATTCCAAACAGAATATATAATTATCTAACGGCTATTCATTAAATACTATGTGTCAAGTTTTATTCTATGGTCCAGAAATGTAACAGAAAACAAATTCCCTTCCCATAGTGATTACATTCTGAAAAAGAGACAGAAAGAAGTGCAGCCACAAATGTACTATGATTTGGAAATAAAAATATGACTGCATAGCAACCATATGACTTGTAGTTCACTCATTTAATCATTCAATGGCATGCATTTTAGAATTAAGTTATTGGTATTATCTTGAGATTTTGAAATTATTGATGATAAGATCTTGTTATTTCTCAAAATTTATGGTAATAAATACATCATTTTTTCACTATTCAGAGATTTCAGCAAGCTGTGGTTAGTTGATTAGTGATAAGGCTGAGGTAATATCTTTCTCATGAGGTGTTTTCTTGCCCCACCACTAATGGAGTAAAAAATTGGGTGTTTGAATTGACCCATGTCATAGTCTTGCAATGAAGAAATCCTTTCTCCTGGTGGCTTAACTTTTTGACTCTAGATGCCAGATACCATGACTGAGGAGGAAAGACAAAGAGACTATCTAGGGACAGAATCTGTACACGTACACACAGCTTCATACTCGAGTGAAATGTCCTCCTTCTTTTATGTCTAAGATGATTGACTGTGATGATGTCTAATTGCACTATTTCATTCTCATTTGCATCACTAATGGATGACCTCTCTATTTTCCACCATAAATACCACAACCTGGCAAGCAGAAAAGAATATCTTGTGACATATGTGGAAAACAAGGACAAACCAATATTGTGTTCTTTCTTTTTTTCTTAGTTATAATTTATTTAAATTGACTCATGGGAAAGGGGTAGTCTTTAGTCTGTCTCCATTAGGATTTCTCTGTGTTAATTTTACTCCATAATATTCAGAGAAGACAGAGCATTGTCATGTGGAAAAGGCCTGAAATCAGAGACATTTCGATAGATACAGGATCTGTTATGGTTCCTGGTTAACTATGTATATATCTATTCATCTGTAAGCATCTGGTCACATTTATACATATCCACAGTTACAAATAAAATATCCATCATTTGTTTTTATATGATGGAGAAATAGGTGACAAAACTATTAGGGAGACATAATAATAAGAAAATTGAGTAATTAAGAGTCTCTGGAGAGAGTTATAGAGATGGCTTAGTGGTTAAGAGTGCTTGCTACTCTTATAGAGGATTTGAGTTTAGTTACCCGCACCCACATTAGGCTTCTCACAACTATCTAAAATTGTAGCACGAGATGTATATCTTCTGGTCTGTCTCTGTACATGAGCCACAGATGTGGGCATGTTATTTCTCCCTCTCCATATCTCTTAATAATAATAATACATAAGTAAAGTTTTCTTTTTGAGACTGCTCGAACCTGTTCTGTAGCTTTGGAACCTGTTCTGGAGGTAGCTCTTATAGATAAGGCTGGCCTCAAACTAAAGATTTATTTTTTAAAACCTCTGAATATTGCTTGAGGTACTTCCAGGAATATCCCCATACTAGAATGGTGAACCCCATTTATCAAGGAGGTGTGCCACTGTATATAAAATAAAAGAAACCAGGCACTCTGAAATTCTTCTGAATGATACTTTATAATCAGACGGCTCAGACATGTTTGTATGCCATATTTGTCAGCTGCAGGAACTGTTGTGCAAGATGAGGCAGATTTATCATAGGAAGTGGAAGTTCGGAGAGATAGGAATTGAACATTGTCCTCCACATTTGACAGGACTGCTGTACTCAAGAGCTCACAACTGTAGCTGCCTGCATAAGATATGTGAATGAACAAATCAGCCAAAATCTGAGCATGGAGAGAAATGGGTTTTTGAGCCCCACCTCTACCTGTGGAGTAATAAACAGATGATGGTAAAGGAGGTGTCAATTTTCTTCAAGATGAGGCCCCTGGTATTTCAGTCATGTTCCAGTGGATGGTATCACACCAACAAGTATATGACAAACACAAACTGGACTCAGTGAGTTATTAAAAAATTATTTTAAAAAGATGGCATGAGCCGGGCAGTGGTGGCGCACGCCTTTAATCCCAGCACTCGGGAGGCAGAGGCAGGCGGATCTCTGTGAGTTCGAGGTCAGCCTTGTCTACAAGAGCTAGTTCCAGGACAGGAACCAAAATGCTACAGAGAAACTCTGTCTTGAAAATCAAAAATCAATCAATCAATAAATAAATAAAAATAAAAAGATGGCATGGAATTGTTGGCAAGGTAGGAAAGGGTCAGTGGTATCGTTAAGATTTAAGGGAGAAGTTGGAGTAAATAAGATAAAATACATTTATGGCATTCTCCACGGATTAATTAAAATTCTAAAGTAAGAAAAGTAATAAAACAAATTAACCATAAAGGCACATAGGCAGAGTAGATCCACCCATCTGGCAGCAATTGTTTTGTGATTATCCAAACTCAGGGAGGTGACTTTTAACCCTGTAATAATTAGTAACTTCCTGAGCTTCAGGTAGCTCTTTTATTTCCTAAGCCTTGCATGAATCTTTCACCTCTGATTTTATGAGCATCTTCCTCCCTCCAGTGTTGAATATTTCAGTTTTGAGAAAAAAAACTTTACTAAATCAGAAAGCAAAACAATCTAAAATAAGAAGAGATTTTTAAACTATTAATTAACATTGTTAAGGATGAGTGATTAGAATAAGACCAAAGGCTTTAACTCCGCATTATTTTGGTTATGACCAAAGAGGATAGGTTTTCAGATTTAGGAGCTCTTTTGGTAGTGGGTAGAATGATGCCCTGGGCTTGATACATAGGACTGAAAAAAATAATAAAATAAGTGGGAAATGCAGTATTTTCCATCACCTTGTATGGAATACTTATAGCATTCATTATTTGCATATGTCACAAAATATGTTGCCAGCTAACTTACAATGTTACCACAAATTTATACTCTCCATTTCCTATGAATTATCATTTTACAAGTGCCATTCACACCATATGTACACAGAATCTGCCATCTACAGACCAAATCATTTGAGTCACAAGCCAAGAAGAAACATTCCAAGCCATAATTTCATACATAAACAGGTCTGCTACAATCCAGAAGTTAATCACACTCAAATGAATCCATTAGCTAACCAACATATTTGTGATAAAACTCCAATCTGTTAGGCACACAAATTGCCTGGAATTAGACTGTGTTGTGCTTAGAACCATAAGGTAATTTTTCCCCTTTAAAAACAAGTGTGGAAGACCACTTGCTGAGGCTTTTGATTTGGTAATTTTTAAATTATCAAAATGTCTTCTCAAAGATTAGTTTATTGGTTCATCACAAATCAGAATAAAGAAAAGTACTTGAAAACATGAATAAATCCTTGTCAACTACTCCCAACTAGATGGGAAAAAATGTGTTTACACCAATACTGCTAGGCATTATACATAAAGCCGTTTACTAAAAACTGAGAGAAAAGGTATTATGTATAAGAAGGTGTTCTTAAAAGAATATCAAAGAGGAGTTTATAACAAAATGAATAGTTAAGATTTTCATGATTCTCTGTAACACACAGCTGTGTAGATAAATTAAAATTAAGTAAATCGTTTGACCAGTGACTTTGACAATGAGTAATAAAATGTAGGGACTGAGTTTGTCTTTGAAAAAAAAAAGGGCTGATATAAAGCAGATGGTGGAAGGTGAAGATAGTTGAAACCTAGAGACCCACCATTCTCAGGTAGAAATGCTAAGAAATAAAGAGATATGGAAAATCATAAGGCAGGACAAGTGATTTTGGCTTGCGAATCAGGAGTTCTGATTGAGTTATGAGAGTCAGGTCAGACTTTGGAAAATGTTTACAATGAGCTGAAAATAAAACCACTTTAGAATGACTGAAAGTCAAAGACTAAATGGTTAAGCGATGCTCCTGGAAATTATTATATTAAAAGAATTAAGTAAGACTAAAAAAATTCATATTACCTCTTACCTATATATCTCTGTTTTCAAAATCATATATATGTGCATGACATAAAGGAATAAGAAACTGTCAGTGAAATGAAGGAGAATAACTGGAGAGGGATGGCAGATAGAGAAGAAAGTAAGAGGGTTGATGGGGAACTCCTTCAGCAAATGGCCTTTGAGAGGCTGGACCAGGTTGGGGGTGGCTTTCAGGTTCCAAAAAGACCACCAAAGCACCTGCTCGGCCTCTTCCTGCTCGAAACAACCTGGATGTTGGATCCTGTTCCTTTTTCCTTGTTGTTAATCTGTTGGTTTCCCTTTTAATAATAATAATAATGAAAACCTTAGTATACTCTATTCTGAGCTAGCATGGAATTCCTTTATTCGTGTTCTCTCCTATCTGATGCTTTCTGCTTCATCAGGTGAGGCAAAACTGATTCAGACTACATTATATACTCATAATGCACACATCCCCATGAAAGTCAATATTTCATAAAACATATTGTATATGTGCTAGTTCAAAAGTGTTTGTGTATAGAGAGAAAATGCACTTGTGTGGTTATGGATGCTAGAAGACATCCTCAGGTATCCTTCCTCAGGACAGGGTTTCACTTTAATTTTGAGACAGACTTCTTAAGACCTAGGGTTCACTGGTTAAGCTAGGCTGGCCTACCAGGTAGCTAAAGATAGCCTTCTGTCTTCAAGGTCTCAACTGGACAAGGGTTATCATCTAATACCATCCAACCTGGCATGGCTTTTTAGCATGTGTTCTGGGGCTAGAACTCAGAATTTTATGCTTGCTCAGCACTTAGTAAACTTCAGCTCTATCTCATAGTATATAAGGTACTATTGACATGTATTTAGAAAATTGTTTCCTGTAAAGATGGCAGATTAGATAATCTATGATGCAACCATATAAATCCAAGCAGATATAAATAGAAAAGTAAAAGATAGTGAACCAAATAATATTATAGTTGGAGCTGATTAACATCTCAGATATAGCATTGTCTATAATTTGCTAATGGTGAGTCATTATGACTGGTTTTTAGCAAATTCCCAAAAAAGAGTTAAAAATAGCTTTATTTTAGGTTGTTAAAATTAATTCTATCTGTTGTTTTGGTTTATATTTATAGACTTTGAATAGTATCTATGTTAAATTCTTTACCAGCATTTAGAATTATTACCTGAAGGCAGTTTAATGTTGTCATGAAACTCTTCCACCATTTATAAAAGCTTTCAGTTAGCATTCTTGCGATAGTCGTTATCACATACAGAGAATAAATAAAAGTCTCGGATAAATGGAACTTTTATAATTGAAGACAATTTAAAAATAAAGGCACACAGCATTTTCTTTTCATGTTTTTAAAAATCCATACAAAGAATTCAAAGCATGTTAAGAATTATAGCAAAATTTAAATGATTGACAAATAATAAGTTCAGACTTTCGACTGATCTTGATTTAGTAGATGAAATGAAGCCGTATCAGTCGTTTCAACAGAGACCATTTTGTAACGAAGTCTATGAACAACAAAAGGACACAGGAAAATACATAGCTGTTTGACTAGACTGGAAAAACAAAAACACTTTTATTGCCCTGGATTCTTTATAAGGGCAGCAAAACCCTGTAACTTGCATCCAGGAAAGGAGAACAGGATTAATAAATATATTCATTAAAAATTAGTTTAAATTTAGTAAAATAAACATGAAGGAGAGTTATATGATGCTTTGGAATGAAGCACACTGCTGGACATAACTTCCAAGACTCAAGAGAAGAATGAAAGGAAATTTTCCTTTCTCATTCTACTTCTCATTCCTATTGTCTCTTATTTTGAGTCAGAAAAGAATGGATAATCAATACATTCTTTCATCATTACTGTACACAAACTATGTTGCATTATTTTACTTTCACAATGCATATCAAGTATTTGCTCATACTAACCACCATTTAATTTCCCTTTCTTCTTCACCTGCCTTCAGTCCTGTTCTTCCCTCAAAACAGTTTCTTTTAATTTCATATCATATTTTTACATATGATACATATTTAATATTTAAATCTAGCTGATCTATTTGAGAATAAAAACATTTATTTAAGTCTGGCTCTCTTAGCTAAGCTTGATGATTTCCAGTTTCACTAAGTTTCCTTCAAGTAGCATATTTCTGTTTTTCTATATTGCAGAACAAAATTACATTTCATATATGTAGATGACATGTTCAGCGATAGGGGCTTATGTTTATTTTGTGGAGAACACCCAACAACCTTGGCAATAGCCTGAGTTGTTTAACACTTCTTATTTTGTTACCCACATAAGTGGTGTCCTTAGCAATCAGGTTTCATTTGGATAGTGGTAAAAGGTCCACAAGCTATAGACTACAGTGTTTGTAGATCTGTGGTACCTCACTTGCCAATAACTCCATAATAGTAACACTCTCCTGCCACTTGAATTTTTACTTATTATTCTGTGATTGCTAATATGAGCATTATTGTCCCCCCTATAGGGTGATTATATTTAAAATCTTTTTTTGTATGTCTATGTAAATATTGTAAGTAGCTTCTATGGTATCTAAATAACTTTTTAATTCTTTTCCTATATCTACCTTCATCTTTAGTTCCTATATGTATTTCTTGCTGTGATAAAACAACATGGCCATGAAATTATATAGAAAGAAAACCTTTAATTTTGGATTCCTGTTTCTTGAGATCCATGAGCAACATGGTGGGGATGAGAGCATGAGGCAAACAGATATGCTGCTTGAGCAGTAGCTAAGATACTATATCTGCATCTACAAGCAGGAGACAGAGAGAAACACTGGAAATGTCATGGACTTTTGAAATTTTAAAACGAGCTTCCAGTGGCTCACCTTCTTCAACAATACCACATCTCCTAAACCTTCACAAACAAGTTCCACCAACTGGACACAAAGCATTCAAATATATTAGCCTATGAAGGCCATTCTCATTCAAACCACCATCCATGTTTATATTTTCTACTGAAACATTCATTGGATGTTTATATGACACATGAAAATAAAATTACAGGAATGATTTCATGTGACCCTTATAACATCTTGAAGAATATGCTACCATATAACCTCCTTTTCAGTTTTCTGAAAACTAGTAATATTACATATGTAATCCATGATATAGAAAAGCACACTTTACTAGATTTGAAAATAAGAAAAACCATGTCTAAGAAGTCTCAGCGCTTGTTATTACCTGCAAGATGGCAGTGGGAGCGACAGCTGATTTTTTTTTAACTTGTTCTTTTTCTTCTTATTTATTAATTATGTGTACAGGGTTCTTTCTACTAGGGACAGTGCGTTTGATGGTATTCACTATAAATGTGAAACTAAGTTTTCGGTCAGTGGGCTCTGAGAAGATAAAAATCAGCTGAAGCCAATAGACCATCCTGGCCTGTTGGCTTCAGCTGATTTTTATCTTCTCAGCGCCCACTGACCGAAAACTTAGTTTCACATTTACAGTGAATACCATCAAACACGCTGTCCCTACTGATGTCTGACAACCTGTTACAGGTAGAACTGAGATTCAACTATTGAAAAACTAACATTTGTGACTACTTCACTCTTCAGCTCTCTCATAGATCTTTTGAGCATTGCACATATCAGAATGATAGTCTTTCTTTCTTTCCTCCAGACTTCTTTGAAACTCCACCATTTGAAGTAGCTTGAGTTCCTATCACAACATACAAATATTTCTGAGATATATCTTGTCTCTTATCCTCAGTGATTTGAAAATATCTCTATCATGATGGTTGGCTTACAACCCATCTTAAAGAAAGTCATATATAAGATTTCCTTATCGATATGTTAGATGAAAAAAATTGCCGGTAGAAAATATGGAAGATTTATGGCAGCATCTGATAAGATCTGTATATTTGAATCTTGATTCTAAATCTAGAGTAAGTAATAATTTTTGAGAGGGAAATGCATATGGGCAGGCAATTATTTCTATCAGTCTAAACTGGTTAGTCTCTGTGTAAGGCGCTAACACAAGAAGTTAAATGACACATGCCTTTGTGATCTCATTTCTCTTTTACTGTTCCTTCTCTAAAGCTATCACTTTCATGTTCTTTCTACATATTATGTTTTATGTCTCATTGAAAGTGGGTATTATGTTATCATATAAATGAGACCCAAACCTATATTTACTTCAAAATATAAATACTTTCATCAGAAAACAACTTAAAATACTCTCTGGCCTTCATGAATTTTGCTCTTCAATATGACATTTAAAAGGAGATAAGAAATGGAGTGTCAAGTTTTTAAAGTCACTGTTCAGCTGACATTTCTAGACAGCAGAGGATTATAACAGTGTTGGCTATAAGTTGACTAATCATCTCACAGGTGACCTATTTTAGAATATGCTCACAGGTGAGCATATTTTAGAAATAAATGAAATTTATGACTATACTTATTACAACATTCATTGGATAGCCAACATTTTTGTGTATTCACATAGCATCAGATATA
Source organism: Microtus obscurus (assembly GCA_963919715.1). NCBI lineage: Eukaryota > Metazoa > Chordata > Mammalia > Rodentia > Cricetidae > Microtus > Microtus obscurus. The sequence continues at coordinate 565,623 of CAWTZC010000854.1, read as the reverse complement.
ATATCATGTATAGAAAGCAACACATTCTTAAAATTTTATATAAAATTTGCACTCTCATGACACTACCTGCTTAAACTATTACATTAATTCTATAAAATGAACAATTTTATCATCCTTATTTTACACATGAAAAACTGAGTCAAAATGGATAAATAATTTGCCCAAGAAAATGTAATAACTGACACCCTTACTTGTAGCAAAAACCATCTTTTTAAAATCTTGCTATTTTTCATACCTTATATATTAGAAATATCATAACATGATTTGAATTGCAGAACAGTTTTTTTAAAGGGATGTTTCAAAATAGAAGGAATGGTGCTTTCTACATAAATAAGTAGTTGCATTGGTCATGCAAGAAAAGAATGAAGTCTGAAGAAACTGTGAATTCTATGGATAATACCTGAAGCCAAGTCAAAAGTGTGATGTATTGGAAGAGGGCTGCAATTTTGTCCTAATCAAGATTGTAAAATGAATATGTAATCAGTCTGACCAGGTGCTCATTTATATGAAAATCTCGAATGTTTTTCATGAGGAGAGAAGCCGCTTGTTTCAAAGGGGTAGTTAAGAGTTCAGTGTGCATGAGTTTAAAGTCTGACCTTCCCTTATAAGTAGTTGTATAACATTGAACAATTTGCTTAACCTCTGTCTCCCACAGCTTCTTCAGCTTGTGAAATGAGGCTAGAAACTGTAAGACCTCTGTGGTTGCAATGAAAATTAAATGAGTTGTGTTTAGAAAGTATTTAGAACTATGACAGAAAAATGGTATAGCTTTTAAAATGAAGATGAATTTAGAAGTACCCAAGTAGATAACTTGTGTGACTTTGTATTTCATGAGCATATATCTATGTAGTATTTTTAACTAAAATCATAATCACTGCATGGATTCCAAACAAGTTCATGAAAGTGGTATCCATGTAACTTTATTACCTTCATTTGTCAAAACAACTATTCTGAGTTTTTTGAACTTATATCTCAAGTACTACATACTAATATTTAATTTTAAAGTTCTGTCTGTTCTATTACAAGATGCTCCATCTAGGGTTTCAATGTATCATCTAATATTTTGGCAGAAAACATTGAAACCATATAACATGAATATTGTTGTAATATGGAGAGCGGCAGGGCTGTGTTCCCGGCACCTGGCTGCCCACATGGTTAGCTTACACCCCAAAATAATTACACGGAAACTGTATTCTTTTAAACACTGCCTGGCCCATTATTGGCTAGCTCTTCTCGGCTAACTCTCGCACCTGGACTAGTCCATTTCTTATAAGGTGTGTAGCACACCAAGGTGTCCTTACCCGGGCAGATTCTAGCCTGCTTCTGTCTGGAGTGGGGACATCATGGCGACTCCTCACTCTGCTTCTCTTTCCCAGCATCCTGTTCTGTCTACTCCGCCTACCTAATTTTCTGTCCTATGAGAGCCAAGGCAGTTTCTTTATTAGTTAACCAATGAAAGCAACAGATAAGATACAAGACCCACCTCCATCAGAATATATATGTTGTTGTTTGTATGTGCATAAGGATGCTGTTCTCGTGTGGGAAGTCATTCATTATATGTGTTTCTTTTATTGGCTAATGAATAAATCTGCTTCAGCCAGTGGCTTAGTAGAATAGAGCAAGGTGGGAACTTCAAATAGACAGAGGAGGAAAGAAGGCAGATTCAAGGAAAAGCCATGTAGCTGCCAAAGGAGAGAGACGCCTCTTCCAGAGCCCTTCAAAACTTTGCCAATAGGCCACAACCTCATGGTGATGCACAGATTAATGGAGATGGGTTAGTTTAACATATAAGAGTTAACTAGAAATATACTTAAGCTATTGGCCAAACAGTATTGCAAACAAAATAGTTTCTGTGTGATTGTTTTGGGAGTCTGGATGGCTGAGAAACAAACTAGTGGCCTCTACCAACACTATTCCTTAGAATTTGCACTTCTTTGAGGATAAAGTAGAAGAAAATAAGAAGGTATAGGAAGACAAAATATAATGAATAAATGAAGGGGTGAATGTGAGTTATGTTCTAAATATTTTAAATGGGAAAAGTGTAAAAGATCACAACTCAACTGAAGAACAATTAATAAAACTCAGAGGGAGAAATTGGGGTTCAACTTGAAGATCCATAAAGACAAAGAGCTAGCCACTGGCTCTTAACTTGACCTCAGTCCAAAATGGTGATCCTGCCTTCAAGAATCTCAGAATGAGACTGTGTGTTGAGAGCTGTTTCCTCCCATTTTATAATCCTTTCTAGGGCTGGGAGTAAAGGCATACACTGCCATCCTTTAAAGCATACTCTTCTGTCATTTAAGGCAGGCCACGACCAGTTTCTGTGGCAACTAGTGTGGCTACTGGGATTAAAGGGGTCTGTGTGTTACCATAACCTGGTCTGTAAAGCTGACCAGTGGGACTATTTTACTCTCAGATCTTTCACCAGTCTTTATTTATTAAAATATAATTGAAATGCCACTACACTTAACTCCAAATCATAACCATTATATGTTATGATAACATTATATATTTTCATCCTTGTTAGTGGGCGGATGACTCAATCAGTAAAGTGTTTTTGCCAAAGTTTGGAGACCTGAACTGGTATTGTAAGTACTCACATAAAGCCGGGCAATATGGTACAGGCTTGTTATAATAACGTTGGTGGGTCCAATTCAGGAAGCTCCATGGGACTTGATGATCAGTCATGATATCTGATTTGGTGTTCGAGGTTCAGTAATAGAATATGTCTCAAATAAAGCAAGAGAGAAAGACACATGATATCAGTTTCTTGCTTCCATATTCACACACAAAAGCCAAAACACATATACACACCAGTCAATGTGCATTATGAAATGTACTTTAATGCATAAATACTTTAGAGTTTTCTTCATTTTTGCATAAGTTTTATAGTTTGAAGACAGTTCTAATGTTGATGATAGTGGATATTTTCTTCATTTGATAAAGATTATTTTGTTATTTCTGAATTTCTTTCTGAAATAATTTTATTTTATGTGTACAGGTATTTTGCAAGAATATATGTCTACGTGCAAGTCATGATTAGTGCCTGCATCTGAAAAGGATATCATACCTCTTGGAGTTACAAGTGCTTCTGAGCCATATGGAGGTGCTTGGAACCAAAGCTTCTTCCTCTGGAAGGCCAGAAAATCTTCTTGATAATTGAGCTATCTCTCCCTCAATGTATTTCTGGCATTTATAATTACTTATGTAATTATTGCATAAAAATTAAGTCTCCATTTAAAATGTTTTATGTATTTTTTTCTATGACAGTGAATGAACCTGAAAAGTCCTAAAGGGGGAAAAAAGAACAAAAAAGTAAATGAAACAAACATTTGGTGCCATGCCACTGTTCTGAGGCTGTGTTATTTCCTATATAAATACATTTTCCTCCAGCTTATTACTTTGGTAGTAGAGTCCTGTCATCTGAAAACAAATACACTTATGATGAACAAAATTGAAATTCAGATACTGTAATTTGAGGTCAAAATGATTGCAGTGACAGCCTGTCTGAATCCTGGGTCATACTTGCAACATTTATAACCTGCAAACAAACACCCACAAGGCTGTCAGGAAAGGAAGGAGTGTGGCGTGGGAGCTTTGCTTTCTGCTAGTTTATCATCCACACTTCAGTGATCTTTATGGAAATGGCCAATAAGCCAGACTGGTGCAAATACGTCTACGGAAGAAGTTCTTAATACCCATTCTTATCAAATTGAATCACCATGGAGATAATCTTCTACAAATTATTTCTGAGAGTTGACATTTCATGTGCACATTAAAGCACCCTATAAAGTACTCGTCAACTGGAGAGTGTCACAGCTGATCTCTTTCAACCTTCAGCTAGGTTTTATTAAGCTAAGAGTATATATCCTTTAGCAGTAGTGAAACCTGGCAGGATGAGAAAACAAACAAACAAAAAATGCTACGGAAGAACAGGGAAGACCTTATACTCTTGAAGGAGGTAGCTCAAATTGGTATTTCTTGATCATTAGCATTTCCTTTTTAGGTAAATGAATGGACAATGCTGATCTTCTGTACTATGAAAAGACAAGACTCTTGCTACGATGATCATACAACTTCTTAGTGAGTACTAATTCTATACCTCAGTAGCTATGACTACTGAAATAAAAGTCATCAAAGTACAGCTGAATGTGTAGTGTGATAAACCCACCCAATACATTTTAAACCTGCATTATGAGAGGAGAATTATCTCAGTCATGTCAGAGAAACACAAAATTAGTAAATAGATCCTTCAGTTAATGCTTACAGCTGTGGAGGAGTGGATGGGGGTAGGAACAAGAAGCAAAGTTATCAAGACATTATTATATATGACACTAACCTTCACCTTACATAGTTCATTTACCTATAACTTTTAAGAGTCTCCTATACATAAACTATTTTATATTTTGAATATGTAAACTAATGATTAATCAGCTACCATTAATCCTAACTTACTTAAGATCTATTGCTGTTTACAAAATCACTATGATTTGTCAGTGTTAGCTTTGACTAAGTATATCATAAATTTTGAACCACTGTTTTGATTACACCACTGTTTTCCCAAATCATAAAATTATGTGCCTAAAATACTTGTCAACTGCCAATTTTAGGTAATAAATAAAGTTCTTTTTCCTTATTGAGAAGGCAAAATTTTCTCTTTACATTTTCTTTTCTGTAATATAGCCAATGTCTTAATTATCTAAACCTAATAATTTTTTAACATACTTTAGTATTTTTAATGCAGTTTCATGTGAACTTCTTTACTAATTCTGAATCATTAAGATCACTATGATTTCTGTATCATTTGCCCCTAAAGTCATTTTCCATGCCTCATTTTATTCAAATTCCAAGCCTCCCTGACTATATTCACCAATCCATTTCCTTCTAGCAAGACCCTCTCACACTCTATATATTCTACCTACTAGATCACATAATGTCAACTTGTTCTTCTTATCAAATGTTACAGTTCTCCATGTATTTAATTATTAAACATATATAGTCCCACCAATTGGAGTCCAAATATTTAAAAATATGACCCTCTCAGCAGTGTTCAAGGTTAAATTTATTATTATCATTGTGCATGAATTAGACATATTGACAATGTAGCTTCTAAATAAATGGATAAAGTAGTTTGTTTCAGACACAATTGAAAAATGATGTCTTGCTATGGTCATGGAAAAATATTTCAAGTAAGAGTATCTAAGTTTACTGAAAAAATACTAGCTCATTTAGAGAATATAGTTAACTAATGTAGACATTATTGTCAAGGTATTCTGAGTTCTGATTATTTTAATATGTCATAGTTCCACCTAAGTTTCTTTTAAATAGTGTTTAAAATGAATAATTGCACTGAATATACTATATATTATATATTGTACTAGAATATGTAAGCAGAGACAATTAATAATAAAAAATAGAATACAAAGCTATTCTCTTTTGTAATATCTACTGAGACCAAACAGAAAATTATACTGTAATGATTGTACCAAGCACAAGTAATCAGAATACTAAGTATGAATTTTACTTTTAGATGTTGTTAATCTAATGCCATAAATATCAATTCACGCTTCATATATCCTGAAATAAATTTGGTTTATTATTTTCTCATTTTTAAGATACAAATAAATCATCAAAATTTGACTCTGACTACAAATTATTTCTACACATTCTGGACAATCAAAGTTTAACATCATTGTGTTACATATAAATTACATTATTCACTATTAGTAAATAACAATGATATAAACAAGAACGGTGACATTTTTCACATCCTCTTGAAGAATATGAGCTAAGAATAGAAAAATGAGTATATAAATGTTATGACCATAGTGTGCAACTAATTCAGGAAAAATAATATCAACAATTTACTTTTCAAAGGATTCCACTTGCTTTAAAGTAGAATGGTGGTACTTATACTTCTATTTCCAAACTAGCAAAATAAATTAGATAATATTTTTCTGCTTATAAGCATACAACTAATTAACAATGTATATTTTAAATTATTTTGTTTTTAATTTATATCTTGTATTTGTTTCATAAATTGAAATAAAATTTTATCTAGTTTCTGCTATTTTACATTTCTTTCCTAAAGGAACATAACTGATATAAGATGAATATATATGCATATATATGTATATATACACACACAAATATATATGACTGAATATTATATTATGAATGAATTTTAGACCAGTTTTCAGTCTGTGGTCTAAGTAGACCAACAAGGGCTAATTCCTAAAGGAAAGGCTGACAATCCAGGAGCTGTTCATTCTCCAAGACTGACTATCTCAGCAGTTCAATTTGTCTCTTTTTTCTAGTACTAGAATGTTTCTGGGGAGCTGATAATCTCCTACCTATGTGGGTGTCCTGAATTTAGTTATAAAACAGGTAAATAATGTCTCCACAACAGGAGAGATAAATTTGCCAGTGACAGTCTGGACAAACAGGTAGAAAGCAAAGCTTCCTTTCTTCTTATACATCTCAGATTTAGACTGGGTCTTCCTATCTCAAATGATCCAGTCAGGAAAATCCCTCATAGGCATGCCCAGCCACTTGACTTTTATTTGATTTCTATGTAGTCAAGTTGACAATCATTATTAGCCATCACACTTGTTTATTCTTGTCCTTTACATCCCCCCCCATCTTCCTCTTTTTCCTTATAATCTTTCCGAACATGTACACATGCTTTCATGTGCACACACACAGAACACAATTTACATTTTACCATTTATATATACTTACATCAACTATGATATTTTGAGGTACACCCACCTTTTAGAATAGTTTAACCGGACTAACATGAGGTTTTCTTCATATACTGATTCTTTTGTTTCTCTCCTGATAATAAAAATCTGCTCTTCCCATTTGTCAGTATACAGTGTGTTTATGTTACCTGTAGATCCTATGACATACAATGGGTATCATCTGTCCTATGCTTTGAACGTGGTGTGTTTTGACTATGACCCATATAATTACCTCAAAGCTACCTTCACATGCTGATGACAAGTGGCAGAATCTAGGTTTTTTAGTAAGTTGAGTGACATAATTATTCATTTACTTTTTGTAGACATTTAGTTTGAATCTATAGTTTAGTATTTCTAAAGTCTGTATGGAACCTGAGACTAAGAGTATTTCTTCAAAAAATGATTTTATGTCCCTTGAATATATATTTACTAAAAATGCATATTTTAATTTTTCAGAAATTTAATAATGGCCACCCTAATGATGTTGTACAAGGAAGGCCCTCATTTTGTCTACATCCTTTCTGACATTTGCTATCTCTTTGAGAATAGCTGTCCAAGTAAGTATAAGATGGTGCTACAATGAACATTTGTAGTTCTACTTTGCATCTTACTAATGATTAATGATGCTAAGATGTTTTTCATGTAGTTATTATCAATTTGTTTGCTTTCCTTTGATAAATGATGGTTTCCGCTGCATTTTTAACCAGATTTTTCTTGTGTTCTTTAAATTTGTTACATATTCTGCATATACTATGCATATTTCAAGTTTTCGCTGAAAAACAAATTCATTGATAATCTTACTGGAATTCCTTTATCTGTGATTTGCTTTCTTCTCTTGCTACATTTATGATTCTTGCCTTATCTCTGATTTTTGACAGTTTGATTATGATTTGTCTTGATGTAGTCTTATTTAGATTATTTTTGAATTTTTAAAATTCTGTCCCAGTTAGTTATGACTGGTTCAAAGTTTTGGAAGTTTTGTGCCATTATCTCCTTTTATTACTCACCTTAAATTCTAAATCAAATATGCAATCTGCTGATGGTTATATATTTTCAAATAATTTATATTCAGATATGCAATTTCTTTTTCTCAATCATACCTTTGATGCTATTTATTATATTCTATTTTTCAAGGTTTTTTTTGGTCAAGATTTTAAAGACAACTTTATCAATGTTAAAATTTTCATACAGTTGACTTGGTCTTAACTTTTTTTTTTTTTAATTGGCAATTCTGGAACACACCCCAATGAGATTAAACATATTAGTAAGTCCTATACCTATAAGTCATATTTCAACCTTAATTTTGAATTTTATTAGATTGTTTCTATGTATAATTCAGCATCCTTAAAACAAGCATTTTGAACTTCATCAAACAACATATATATTTGCACTCAATTAGGGTCAACTACTTGAAAATTTCTGTGTTTTGCAGTGACATGGTCTTTCCTTGTTCATTTTTTATGGTTCTTCTTGTCTTATATTGATTCCTAGGTGTTTGATGAAATAACCTCTTCCAGATTTTATAAGTTATTTTCGCTGTGCAAAGAACTTTCCATATGGAGGCATGATGAGATAATGTAAAAGCATTTAAGGGTTGGCTGCATGCAATGGTCAGACACCAGCAAAGGCAGCTGTTCAGAATCTATGCAAGGATGGGGTTGGCAGACTGCAAGGGTTTTCAACTGCCAACGCTACAGATGTCCAGAGGGGTAGCACTCATTAGTTGTGGGGGTTTTCATTGGCAATGACTGCTTTATTCCTCTTAATCTCATTTTCTCACTGCATGAGGATTTGCGACTGAGGATATCCCTCCTGGATCTGGGCCTGCCTTGCAGGACAATTAGTAGTGGTAACACTGGTATCTAAAGAATGACAACAGTGATGTCACCACAGAGTTGACATCCGATGCAAGGGGATTTATAAGAGAATGTAGCTCTGGGGTTCAGTGCAGTCGTGATATTAGTACCAGGTGTAGAGCCCTGTCACTCTTTTGCTTAATTTCATTTTAGGAACAGAGATTTCTGGAATTTCTGGGACTTCTAGAAAGAGCACTCAGGAACCAGTAGTCCGGGAGTTGCTACAGTGTCTGGGTAGTTTCTACCTGTGGTTTTTGAACTGACTCTTACTGTTCCATTAAAGACAGTTGAATTCTAGCTCAAGGTTTAAAATACCAATTAGTTTGCTATGGAAATGTCTGTGGTTTCTGAAATGTGGGTGGTATCATTAACATTCCCAGCAGCTGAGTTTGGAAAATAGACAACAGGATAGTGACGCAACTCCCTAGTTAGGGGAGATTTCAATATGTTGATGACATGACACAACAGTGGTCAGCTACTGGATGGGTTTATACTGTGAACCTATGTATCTCTTATCTAGCAGAAATGCTACTACTATAACTTAGAGGAATGACTTACCAGTGTCCTCTATTGGGTAGACAATTGTGGTCCACAATGGTGCCTACTTTATGACTGATACTGTTTAGTTCCATTTAAATTTACCTTTGGCTTCTAGCTGTATGTAGAATTTCAGATATGCCATCATCAACTTTGTCAACTTCGATCACTTCCATGTAATTCTTTCTTATGCTTCTCCACTGTATTGCCATATAGGCTTTAATGGATGTTTGAGGTTTCTCATTGGTGGTATTTAGTGAATAGACTGCCATCTTGGTTGGTTGAGGTAGTAGAGGTGTGTGCTAGTCTCTCCAATATCACTATTTTGGTTGTCTCTTGCTTTCCTTTTCACCATTTTTGTAAAAATATAGTTTGCATGGATATGTGCTTATATATACACCCTAAATATATACCTAAATGTTATTTCAGTTATGCCTTCACCATTGCTTTATAAATTCTATATTGTAATAATTTTCAGATTTATTTTATACTTACCCAAAACTCCCCAAAATATAGTATAACACAATTTAATTTAAATTTAAATTATCAGTGTACATTATGTCTGTGGATAGATAGATATTAAGTTATTTATAAGTATTAGTTCATTTAATTGAAAGAAATGGACTCAAGGTAATATTCTGTAGATGACACTCCCAAATATTAAAAATAATTGTCCTATACCTTTGCCTTAATAAGATTTGGAGCTATGATTCAAATATAGGCCATTATATATCAGTAAAATTTTGATTAACCCTAACAAACTCTTTCTTTCATAGATGAAGCAAAAATTCAAAATTAAAAGAATGTCAAGTTGTTTGCAAATTATTGTGGTTTGGAGACTGGAATGTCCCAGTGGATAATGAAGTGCAAGTGTATAGGGTTAATATCCAGCGCCTTGTACCACTGAGATGTGAATAGTTCACAGCAAAATGCACAGAGTATGTGGAAACTTCTTGGTGGCAGTTAGTTCCTGGTCTTGTCTTTGAAGATTTCCTACTGTTTTTCTCTGGGTTCTCTGTCCTGTCTTCCATGAAGTAACCTTTCTCTGATGAAGGACACTATAAAATAATCCCATAGTAGCTCATAATTGAGTATAATAAGGGGTTATTTATTTAGGGGTAGACTCACAGATCACAGTCCTCTGAATGAGCAGGGAACAGGAACCGAATCAATAACCCGGGAAAGAGAACCAACAGCACTTTATGTTGGCACTTATACTATTAGAAGCTATGCCCAAGTGGGCTGGTATCTTAAAGGCTACTGGCTGAAGGAGTTCCACAACATTCCTCTATCATGTCGTTTTGCTCTGAGATTTCCACTTTTATATAGACCTAAAGCAATGAAGTCAACCAAGCATAAGACAAACCTTTGAAATGATAAGAAAAAAAAAATTGTTGAACTTTGTTTGATCAGTTATTTTGTGTCAAATAAGAGCCTGCATATAAGAGAAATGGATCCACATATGAAATACAATCATTACACAGTTTTCATTTTATCTTAATTTATACTGTTTCTTCAGAGAGGAAAAATCATATACACACATTCAGAATACAAATTCAACTTAGATTTCTAATGTCCTCCTACTATTTATAAATGTATGATGCAAATACTAATATCAAAATATTGCTTGAGGATAATACTGTATGAGACTATAAAATTTTTACAATGAATTATGAGCAAAGATGTAGGATGCCTTCTGATTGAATCATTTTTCAAGGGCATTTTCTACAGTGAACATGCTTAGAAGACACGGGACTTTGTGCCTCTAGAATAAATGTGTGATGGACATAGTATATCATTTATACTAAGAAGCAAGGGGATGCAAGCCTGCTATCCAGTACAATGAAATTGCTTTCTAAACCCTGTTTGTTTTTGTGATGGAACCTGCCATCCACGCTTTCTTCCATTCAGATTCTTCATGCTGCTTCCCAAACTGACTCAAACATCCCACTCCTCAGGCTGCCTGCTGTGTTACTTTTAATAGAATAATTTGTCTCTGACCCAGGAGATTATGAGCTCTGCCAATAACCATGAAACCATGGCAAAATCGCTTGTTAGTTCATAAGTATGTTATGAACTTTAGTTCTCTAAAATGCTCTCAATTCTTTCCTCAGTAATGATTTAAATTGTTTGAAAAAGTCTCACTACTTTCACTGAGACCCTTCAGAACTCTAAATGCCATTAATATCCCACAAAATGCAGCAGAATGCATATTGGAAATTCCAAATATAATATAATTAAATAGTATACTTTTTAAACTTAGTACTCTACTAAATGTATTTGTTTCCATTGGAATCTAAGAAAAAGACATGTTAAAATTATTTTCTGTTTTTGCTCTACTAAGACTTCCATCATTACATGACACAGAATATCTCCTGGTATATGACAGAAGCACAATATCAGTTTCAGCCTAACTAACCACTTGCCAAAGTTACTAAATTCACATTTTTGGTGAGGTAATGACAGAACAGAATACCATTGTATGAAAATGTGGCAGGTGTTATATATTTGGAGGAATGATGATGAACTAAATATGAAATTGTACAACCACTTTGGAAATCAGTATAGCAGTTTCTCAGAAAATTGGGAATCAATCTACCCCAAGAACCAGCAATGCCACTCTTAGGCTTGTACCCAAAAATTGTACACTCATACCACAAGGTCACTTGTTCAATTGTGTTCATAGCAGCATTATTTCTAATATGCAGAACCTAGAAACAACCTAGGTGTCTTTCCACCAAAGAATGGAAAAAGAAAATATGCTACATTTACACATTGGAATACTACTCAGTGATTAAAAAAAAATGACATCTTGAAATTTGCATGCAAATGGTTGGAACTAGAAAAAAAAAACATCCTGAGTAAGGAAACCAAGACCCAGAAAGACAAAAATAGTGTGTACTCATATATGAATATTAGACCTAAAGCAAAGGATAACCAGCCTATAGTCCCTGACCACAAGGAAGCTAGGTAACAAAGAGACTAATAGAGACATACAAGGATCCCCCCAGGAATGAGAATTAGACAAGATCTACTGAGAAAATGGGGCGAGGGGAGAAGGAAAGGCAGTAGGAGAGGGGGAGGAAAGAAGGGAAGAGAAGAGGGTAACATGAGAATGGCTGAGATGGGAAAAGGACAGAGAGGAAGAACAAGGAAAGAGATATCGTGATTGAGGTAGCCATTATGGGGCTAGCAAAATAGAAATATTAATAGAAGAAAATGGGATGATAATTCAAACACACAACTATTTAAGGATATTTAATGTGCCAGAATCAAGTTTTGTGTTTTCTCACTATCAATGCCTTGTATTGAAAAACTTAATGGATTTTACGGTAGGATATTACTAGTTAAATAACATGACTTTATTAGGCATTCTATTGGATTTATACATGCCAATGTTTTCTATTAGGAAACTAAATATATATTGAAAAGACATTGCTCAAAATTAAAAAATTAAAGTATCTTATCATCAACTTTTGTTCATTATACTTTTTTAATTGCTACTATAAAGCTGTTCCTGCCATTAAAAGGCAAATGCATTTGCCAGGGAAAATAAAATAAGATGAAAACAATTGATAGAAAATCTTCTTAAAATTGAAGGCTTCCCTGAAACGTGGTGGTTTTCCCTGGAGTGAAGCTGTGACAGCTTTACGAAAGCACGCAATCATTTTGGTTGTAAATTGCTTGTCACTCACTAATCTTGTACCTTATTAGCAAAAGTTTGATCCCTCTCTTACTTTTAATGTCCCAAGATGTTTTGATCCCTTGTATTTAAAAAAATCCCTTGTCAAAAAAAATTATTTGACAAGCTTTGTGCCTCATTTTTAATTCAATTTTATTCTATTACGTTTCCTCAACCTAGATGGGGTACCAAAAACAAACCAAGGTAAGAATTATACATATGAGTTTACTGGGATTACTTATAGTAGTATAAATATATAGTAGAGTTAAATAATATATAGCCTGGATAAATACAAGCCTGGATGAATCACAGAATTTATATCATTGCAGAGTTCAAATTCATCATGGATGGTAACTCCATAGAAGCTGGATTATTAAATACTGAAATGAGTTAAAATTGAGTTAATCTTCTATTTGTTGTGTACTCTATCACTCCTACACAGACATATACAGAAAAACATTCACACAGACACACACGCACAGACAGACCATATATTCCTGGGAAATAGGAATTTTGATTGAAATCTAAGCTGAGGGTCTTGTCACCTTTCCTCACCTCCAATAAGTAGTATCAATAGTTCATTGCCAGTATCATAGAATTTTCTATAACTCTATTGTTCAACTTAATCCATAGGCCTGACTATGCCAAAGAGTCATGTCTAGTGCTGATAGGGACAGATGGAAAAAAAAAACAAAAGAAAAAGGAAAAAAGAAAAAACTTCATGCTATAAGAATTTGCTTGTTGACATGGTTATTAGTTCTCAGATGCATATTTATATAAAATGGGTCATGTTTTCCCTAACCCTCCTTTTATATCAAAATTGGTCTGGATTCCAGATATAAAACATGACACACCAAACATTTCACCAATAAAAATGAAATGTCCTCAATTAAAAAAAACAAAATCAATAGAGCAAGTCACATAACTGTCACTACATTCACAGGAGTGGGTAGGGGATGGGAGGGGGTTTAAGAAGGGGAGGGAGAAGGAACTGGTGTTGGTATGAAAAGTGAAAAGTTAGTTTTTCAAAAAAGTTATGAAAAAAACAACTTTAGATACATTGTTAGTCCAACAAATACTTAGAATTAATGACCTTTTAATTTTTTTGAATATATTCGTAATTATAAAGTAAATTGATGTGCAAAATTGTAAATTTACAAAATAAATAAATGTTAGAATTGTTAATTAATGAATAAGATTATTGTTTAGAAAACAACATTTAGCTTTTAGTGTAAGTAGACAAGACAAATGTTACTTTTCCTTCTAATGACTGAACTCAAGTCTTCTCACATTGTTTTCTCATTAATAATCTTGCATTTATCAATGCTATATGAGTATTGTTCATTAATTTATGTCCATAGATCACGCTTCTAATTTCCACATATCAGACATAATAGGTCTAACTATAAGTTTCATTATAAAATAAGGACTTGTCTTAAAGTAACACAAAAATGTCTTTGTCAATATTAACAATATGAGCAGAAATCCTTTTATCTCAATTTCTGTATCATTCTAGTACTAAAACTAGTTGCTTTTCTGCTTTTAGACTACAATCAACTTTATTATTAAAACCATCTAGAACACAGACAAAAATGCCATCTATTTCATTGTGAGGCTATTTTCTATAGGAGGAGGGCCCACCTGTTTGTCCTGGCTGCCTAGAGCCAAAATAACCACGCAGAAATTGTATTAATTAAATCGCTGCTTGGCCCATTAGCTCTGACTTCTTATTGGCTAGCTCTTACATCTTAAGTTAACTGCATACTTATTAATCTTTGTATCACCATGAGGTCGTGGCCTACCAGCAAAGTTCCAGCACATCTATCTCTGGTGGCGGATCTATAGTGTCTCTCTGACTCTACCCATTTTTCTCCCAGCATTCAGTTCTGTCTTCCCTTCTTCCTAAGTTCTGCCCTATAAACAGGCCAAGGAGTTTCTTTATTCATTAATGGTAATGAGAGCACACAGAGTGGACTCCCACATCAATTTTCCATAACTAAAAATCTTTTCAAATCAATAAGAGCATTGCTGGCTATCTTCATAGCATTCATGTCTCCATTGTACCTAGGACCAGATCTTGCCAGGCTAGCTAGCTTATAGCTGTATAAGATTGTGGATGACATTTCTCCCTCGGCAGCCTGCATAGCACCTGACACTTGAAAGCAAACCCACAAGGAATAAATTTGCAGTTTATTTCTAGATCGATTTCTTCATGTCCTATGAGCAAAGTATATGATTACTTCAGCAAGAGAATCTTATCATCTTTTGATTAGCCACCAAGAACAATGGCTATATCTTGTATTATTCTGAAGGCATCTGAAGCCTCATTGACCATTAACTTTTAAGGTTGTATCCCACACAGATACTAATGTTTTTCTTCAATGAGCTATGGCTTCTGGGAAGAACAATTTACTACCATAAAGATTTCTTCAATTTAATTTTTTTAAAAAAATTATACTGTAATAGTCGAATAAAATATGGATACCACTATTATGTGAGCTAGAGTCTTAGACTAAATATAATGGAGAACATGGTGTGAACATCAGAACTCATCTCTGTGTCTTGATTGCAAATGTGGTATAATCAATTAACTGCCTCATGCATCTGCTGCTATGCAGCAATGTGAAAATATATATTGTATAAAAAAGTTAAATAGATTTTTGCTACTGTTCTTAAGATTCAAATCCTCACAGTCTCATCCCATCTCTGTACCAGGAAATCAGCTACAATCTCTTTCCTCTCTGACTCTATCCCCAAGGTATCCTACCACATTCCTTCCACCACCCATCCACTACCCCAGCCTCCAATACCAGCAGGCATTACTGGGAACACAGCAGCTGAGCAGACCGGGGAAACACATAAGTCAACTAAAGCCGTCATTCCCTTCTCCCTTCCAAATCTAATTCTAGCCTCTGATTTCTACTGCTGCAAACAGAAGACCGGCTGCTGTCTCCCTCCCCCAATGCTGGCATCTCCTGTGGATTCTAAACACCTTTCCCTCCTAACTTCTCTCCTCTCAATCTTTACTTTATCCTAGCCCATACTCTAGCCTGCATGGCTGCCAGCCCAAAGTGTAAGAATGCCAGAAAAGAAGGTACACTTTCTGTAAACCTTCTCTGCTCTCACTGTTTCCCCAGATCCAATTCCCAAGTCTCAGTTCCAGATTTGGAGCCGAATACCTGTGGCAGCCTTCATGTTGTTCCCAGCTTCCATCTACCTTGGATCCCACAGACCTTGCCCTTCTAAACTCCCTCACAATTCTGTGCTTTGTTTCAGATCCCAGCCCCAGCAAGCATTCCCTGGAATATATCAGCTGACCAGAATAGGAAAACAGATTACACGCAGCCATCACACTCTTTGAAAACCAAGAGAAAAAAGAAAAAAACACGGAACAAACCACCTACCCAATAAATAAAAACCCAAAAATCAGCACCTAGATCTTCTAAACTCAAATGTATATATTTCTGCATAAAAATACAACCAATAATGGCAAGCACAATATGTCTCCACTAGAACTAGAGCCAGGTTATCCAACCATAGCAGGCCCTGAATATTCTCAAATATCTAAGAAGCAGAAGATCTTAAAACTAATTATATAAATATGATAGAGGCCCTTAAGGAGGGAATGAATAAATTCCCTAAAATACAAACAAACAGCTAAAGAAAAAAAAGACAGTTTAAGACCTGAATAAAGAAATAAAATCAATAAAGAAAATTTAAACTGGGGGAATCTGAAAATGAAAAATTTAGGAATTCAAACAAGAACCACAGCAACAAGTTTCACCAACAGAACACAGCACACAGAAGAAAGAATCTCAATCATTAATGATATGATAGAATAAATAGATATATTGGTCAAAGAAATATTAAGTATAATAAAAAAAAACTCCTGACAGAAAATCAGGGACATTATGAAAAGTCAAAGACTAAAAGTATTAGGAATATATAAATTTACAAAATCAGAAATAAAATGGGGACATAAAAACAGATATTGAAGAAATCTAGAAAATCATAAGGACATATTTAATAACTTATACTCCACCAAATTTGAAAATCTAAAAGAAGTGGATAAGTCTTTTCACTTACCAAATTTAAATCAAGATCAGAACAACAATTTAAAGAGACCCTTAACCCCTGGTAAGTAGAAGCATCAAGTAAAAGATTCCCAGCCAATAAAAGCCCAGGGCCAGGTGGTTTTAGCACAGAATTGTACCAGACTGTCAACAAAAGTTAACGCCAATATTTCTAAAATTATTCCACAAAATAGAAACAAGAAAATAATGGTGTAGGAGGTCCTTTTGTTTATGTGTTGACTTCATTGGTTAATTAATAAAGGAACTGCTTGGGCTGATAGGGCAGAACTTAGGTAGGTGGAGAAGACAAAGCTGAATTCTGGGAGGAAGAAAGCAAAGTCAGAGAACTGCCATGAAGCTGCCAGAGACAGACATGCCAACTCTTTCCTAGTAGGCCACTGCCACGTGGTGATACATATTAATAGAAATGGGTTAAATAAAGATGTGAGAGTTAGCCAATAAGAGGCTAGAGATAATGGTCCAAGCACTAATTTAATTATTACAATTTCTGGATGTTTTTTTTCAGGTGTATGCTAGCCAGGTGGCCGGGACCAAAAACAGGTCGTCTCTCCATGTAACACAGGAGGACATTGTCAAATTTATTTTATGAGAACACAGTTATCCTGATATTCAAAACACATAAAGACTCAGCCAAGAAAGCAAACTAGAGACCAATTTCCTTACAAACATAGATGCCAAAATATTCAGTAAAATACTTGCAACCTGAATCCAAGAACATATAAAAATGCTCATCTATCACAAATCAGTTTCATCTTAGAAATGTAGTGATTATTCGATATACAAAAGTTAACAAATATAATCTACCCTGTAAAAACAAATCTGGAGAAAAAAATCAATGTGATCTTTTCATGAGATGCTCAAAAGGTCTTTGACAAAAATCTAGCATTCCTTCTGGATTAAGGTCCTGGGGATAACCCCTTCTGGATTAGAGTCCTGGGGATATTAGGGATGAAAGGTATATACTCAACATAATAAACGCATTTACAGCAAGCCTATTGCCAACATCAAATTAGAGAGAATCAAACCAATTTCACTAAAATTAGGAACAACACAAAACTATCAACTCTCTTCCTATCTATTTAATATAGCTCTTGAACACTTGGCTAGAGGAATGAGAAATTGAAGGAGATCAAGTGGATATAAAGTGAAAAGGAAGAAGTCAAAGTACCATTACTTACCAATATTGTGATAGTATATTCATAAAAGACTCTAAAAAGTCCAACAGAAAACACCTACAGCTGATAAGCTTTTTAAGCAAAGTGGCTGGATACAAAATAGACTCAAAAAAGTAGTCCTCTTATATTTAAATGACAAATGAACTGAGAATGAAATCAGAAAAACAACACCTTTTATAATAACCTCAAACAATACAAAATATTCGGGGTAACTCTTACCAAGCAAGTGAAAGACTTGTATAATAAAAGCTTAGTCTTTGAAGAAAGAATTTGAAGATATCAGAACATAGAAAGATCTCCTATTTCCATCATTGTTAGGATTAATATAATAAAAATGGTCATCCTAACAAAAGCAATCTACGGATTCAAGCAACCCCCATTAAAATTAGAAGAAAATCCTAACATCATATGGAAAAACAAAATTTCAAACAAACAATCCTGAAAAATAAAACAACTTCTGAATATCTTACCATTCCCAATTCCAAGTTATACGACAAAGTTATAGTAATAAGAACCACATCGTTTAGGCACAAAAACAGGCAAATTGATCAGTGGAATTGAAAAAGATAAAAACAAAAGTCCACACAACTATGAATAGCTGGTTTTTGATAAAGAAGCCAGTATACATTTGAAGAAAGACAACATCTTCAGCAAATGCTGCTAGTTAAACTGGTTCTCTGGACATAAAATAAAACAAACAGATCCATACTTATCACCATGCACAAACTGAACGCCAAATTGATCAAAGACCCCAAAATAAAACCAGTTATAATGATCCTTTTAGAAGAGAAATTGAGAAATAGCCTCGAACTCATTGGTACAGGAAACAACTCTCTAAACAGAACACCAATAAATAGCACAGGCACTTAGACAAACAGTAAATTGGACCTGGTGATACTGAAAAGCATCTGTAAGATGACCAACACTGTCAGTTGGACAAACTGATAGCCTTCAGAATTGGGAAAGCATTTTTTCAATCAACTCCACATCCTATATAGTACTAATATCCAAGATATATAAAGAACTCAAGAAACTAGCTATCAAAAATAAATAAATAAACTAATAATTCAATTTCAAATGAGGTATAGAAAAGTATCTCATATTACATAAAGAAAATTTAAAGAAATATATGATATTTCACCTAACAACTTGTGCACACATTTAAACTTTATTTCATTTTCCTTTATGCTGTGTATAAGGATTTTTTCTTCATGTATGTCTATCCAACACAAGTGTGCATGGTATGTGTGTAGACCAGAAAATGTCATTAGATCCCCCAGAAGTGAAGTTATCCTAAGTTATCTGTTGCAATGCTGGTGTTGGGAATTGAATCTGAACCAACTGTTAGAGCAGCCGGCTCCCTTAACTGAACAATCTCTCCTTCCCTAGATTTAAAATGTTGATGTAATTTTTTTTGACAAACATAGTATTAATTTTGGCAAATACTTTGTGAACTTATAAACTCTTGCTTTTTATCTGAGATGAATGCCTAATATTATGCCTAAGAACTTTAAATGTAATACTACTTTAACAGAAATTTACTCCTATTATTTCATTTACTATACTGATTCAAGTGTGCAACCAGACACATGTTTTGAAAATAAAAATAGTTACTAAATCAACTATATTAAAAAAACATGAGAAAAGCACCTCTATTGCATTTTAGAAACTATAAATATTCAAAATATAACCCATTGAATTAGCAGTTGCTATATAGGACTGTGTAAGACAATTATGCCTGAAGAGTATCGGATGTACATTACTCTTCAGGGTGTCATACATCCATTTGAGAATATGGACTTTCTCATAAGAGCTGTCAGATATCAGACTTACTATCACACAATTGCTCACGTTGAAATTTCAGAACCTGTCAGAGAAATTGGTCATGATACAACCTTTCACTATTATCTCTTTAACCAAAGCATCATAGTGCCCTATGTATTTCTGTTGTAAATACTGTTGAAAGGAAACAAAATGAAATTCACTAGAATTCATGGAAATGGTATTATTATCTGACAAGACGTCAGTCATAAATACTCTCAATACAATCTTTAGTGATATTTTTAACAAAAAGTACCAAAATTACTATGGTAAGCTTGAATAAAACCTAACATTAGAAGCTCCTGACACAGAATCTTTAACGACAGAAGACTAAACTTAGAGAATTGAATGAGTGCTTTCAGTAGCTGTAAATCTGCTTTCCCTAAGGAAGCCTGGTCTCAATTAATATTGAACAGATAGAAGCAATGGACATATATTGTGTTTAAATTATTAGAAACTAGACAGGTTAGCTGAACATTCTAGGCATCACCATTGTTAAATAACCTTTGTTTCAAATTGAATGAAAGTGATTACTTGATCGACTCTTTTTTTAAAGCTAGCAACTTGTTCAGCTATTGTTCTTTAGGCAAACAATAAAACAGGCTGCCTGGGTTTTCTATCAGTACATTCTTCTTGGAGAGAGATGTTCACACAGGAAAATTCTTGTGTATTTGTTTGTGTGTGTGTGTGGTTTGTTTTATGGAACTTTGTACCACTCTATTGGGAATTTGTTAAAGGTATAATACTCATTTAAGTTTCTTAGCATATTCTGAGCAATTCTGATACAAATGATATAAGTGTGATGTATTCTCATTATTTTTCTAAATACATTTGGATAAATGAATTGATACTTGTTTATTTTTAATGCTGGTATTTCATAATATCATTCCTATTGAGATGTGAGGATTCATTCACATATATAATTATCTCTATATGCAAACTAAAATAGTCATAAGTTAAATGGTTTAGTATATAAAGCATACTATATATAGCATAGTATTATATTTCATATATATGTGTGTTTGTGTGTGTGTGTTGTGTGTGTGTGTGAGAGAAGAGAGAGAGAGAGAGAGAGAGAGAGAGAGAGAGAGAGAGAGATCATAATATATGGAAAAAGCGTGACAAAGAAAGCCACATAATTTGATATATTCTTTTACACTTTTAATTGCAGTTCTAGTGAACATTTATAGGAATCTCCAAATATCAGGACACTGATTTTTGTCTTGAAAATAATACATAGTTGAGTAAATTTAAATATGATTTAGATGCTTACTGTTCATGAGATAATTTATTTGGTCTGTTCATTGTGATGTTTGCCCATCTACCACTCCTGAGTATTAAATCTTTTTTGTTCTACTATTTTGCTACTTTGATAACTTCAAGTAGAAAAGATACTTATTTTCAAATGTTTGAATATCTATCTCCCAATGTGAGATTCTTTCAAAATCGGATAACATTATTTTTTAAATAGAGTTTTTTTAGAACAAATTTCCATATTACATAAACACACATATTTGTATTTATAAGATACTTTTAATAAAAACAATTGATTACTGGTGAAGGAGAGTCAGTTTCCTTCAGAGATGTTTCCCCAGTAGTCTGTCTACTAATATTCCAGCTGATAACCTTACATGTGTGCATGCATAAGCAGGCAGCAGTAAGTGGAATCAGTGGGTTAAAAACACATTTATGAACTTGGGAAGGAGAAGTAGTAGAGGTGGGTAAGTGAAGAATTGGAGGTAAGGGAATGTGGGTGAATTTTATTAAAACACATTATATGCATGCATGAAATTCTTTTTTTTTAATTTTATTTTATTAACACATGCTTTAAGTATGACCAAAGTGACCAGGCAAACTGTAGCTTCTCTTTCAGTAAAAATCTTTCATTTCTATGATTCTTTTTTTTAATACATTTGAGCTCATTTTTTTTTATTGGAAAAAAAAAGAAATTTCAGCCTCCTCCCCGCCTCCCACCTCCCTCCCACTCCTCCCTCTCGTCCTCCCCTCCCCCACTCCTCCCCCTCCCTCTCCAGCCCGAAGAGCCATCAGGGTTCCCTGCCCTGTGGAAAGTCCAAAGTCCTCCCCCCTCATCCTGGTCTAGGAAGGTGAACATCCAAACTGGGTAGGCTCCCACAAAGCCAGAACATGAAGCAGGATCAAAACCTGATGCCATGGTCCCTGGCCTCCCAGCAGCCCTTATTGTCCGCCAAACTCAGAGAGTCCGGTTTTATCCCATGCTCTTTCAGTCACAGTCCAGCTGGCCTTGGTGAGCTCCCAAAGAATCAGCCCCACAGTCTCCACGGGTGGGCGCACCCCCGTGGTCCTGACTTCTCTGCCCATACTCTCTCTCCTTCTGCTCCTCACTGGGACATTGGGAGCTCAGTCCAGTGTTCCAGTGTGGGTCTCCGTCTCTATCTCCATCCATCGCCAGAAGAAGTTTCTTTATTTAGTTCTAGAAACCAATTATGAGTGAGTACATCCCATGTTCATCCTTTTGGGTCTGGGTTACCTCACTCAGGATAGTGTTTTCTATTTCCATCCATTTGCATGCAAAATTCGCGAAGTCATTGTTTTTTACCGCTGAGTAGTATTCTAATGTGTATATATTCCACACTTTCTTCATCCATTCTTCCATTGAAGGGCATCTAGGTTGTTTCCAGGTTCTGGCTATTACAAATAATGCTGCTATGAACATAGTTGAACAAATGTCCTTGTCATATGATCGGGCATCTCATGGGTATATTCCCAAGAGTGGCATTGCTGGGTCCATGGGTAGGTTGATCCCAATTTTCCTGAGAAACCGCCACACTGCTTTCCAAAGTGGTTGCACAAGTTTGCATTCCCACCAGCAATGGATGAGGGTACCCCTTTCTCCACAGCCTCCCCAGCAAAGGCTATCATTGGTGTTATTGATTTTAGCCATTCTTACAGGTGTAAGATGATATCTCAATGTTGTTTTGATTTGCATTTCCCTGATCGCTAAGGAGGCTGAGCAAGACCTTAAGTGCCTTTTGGCCATTTGAACTTCTTCTGTTGAGAATTCTCTCTTCAGATCAGTGCCCCATTTTTTAATTGGGTTAATTAGCATTTTAAAATCTAGTTTCTTGAGTTCTTTATATATTTTGGAGATCAGACCTTTGTCTGTTGCGGGGTTGGTGAAGATCTTCTCCCAGTCAGTGGGTTGCCTTTTTGTCTTAGTGACAGTGTCTTTTGCTTTACAGAAGCTTCTCAGTTTCAGTAGGTCCCATTTATTCAATGTTGCCCTTAATGACTGTGCTGCTGGGGTTATACCTAGGAAGCGATCGCCTGTGCCCATCTGTTGTAGTGTACTTCCCACTTTCTCTTCTATCAGGTTCAGTGTGTTCAGATTGATATTGAGGTCTTTGATCCATTTGGACTTGAGTTTTGTGCATGGTGATAGGTATGGGTCTATTTTCATTCTTCTACAGGTTGACATCCAGTTGTGCCAGCACCATTTGTTGAAGATGCTTTCTTTCTTCCATTGTATACTTTTAGCACCTTTATCGAAAATGAGGTGTTCATAGGTTTGTGGGTTAAGATCCGGGTCTTCTACACGATTCCATTGGTCACCTTCTCTATTTTTATGCCAATACCACACTGTTTTCATTACTGTAGTTCTGTAATAGAGTTTAAAGTCAGGGATGGTAATGCCTCCAGAAGTACCTTTATTGTATAAGATTGTTTTGGCTATCCAGGGTTTTTTGTTATTCCATATAAAGTTGATTATTGTCCTTTCAAGATCAGTGAAGAATTTTAATGGGATCTTGATGGGGATTGCATTGAATCTATAAATTGCCTTTGGTAGGATTGCCATTTTTACTATGTTGATCCTCCCAATCCACGAGCAAGGGAGATCCTTCCATTTTCTGGTATCCTCTTCAATTTCTTTCTTCAATGCCTTAAAGTTCTTGTCAAATAGATCCTTCACTTCTTTGGTTAGAGTTACCCCGAGATATTTTATGCTGTTTGTGGCTATCGTGAAAGGTGATGCTTCTCTGATTTCCCTCTCTGCTTCCATATCCTTTGTGTATAGGAGGGCGACTGATTTTTTGGAGTTGATCTTGTATCCGGCAACATTACTAAAGGCGTTTATCAGCTGTTATTAAAAAATATGTTATAAACTGGGAGAAACAGAGAGACATTCTTAAAAATTTTACCCCAAACTCCCCTTCCATGATAGTAGAAATTAGGAAAAAAAAACTAAAATTTTTTTTATATTCTTCTCATTATTTTAAAAGACTATGGATCTGTGTATGCTATATTATTTTTCATCTAAATAGAATATTATATAAAAGAACAATATGAAATTAAAAAATATGGATTTTTTTAAATAAAAGGTTTTCAGGGTGCATGCTTTTATCCAGAGCATTGAGCTAACTAGACAAGTTTTCTACCATTAAACTACACTCCTACCATGCTATTTTCAAACAGAATATTGTTGAGAGTGCTGTCCATTGTTTAATTAAAAACAAAATGTAATTAAAAAGAATTAAAGATTTTCCTTTGGCATTTATACTTACAAATATGTTTCTTTTCAAGAACCACGGTACTTTCTCTTTTATGAAAATGCCACAAGGCAAGTAGTTGTATTATAACAGTTTCCCTCTTCCCTTTAAACTTCAAATTACTGAAAAAAAAATCAAGTATTTGTATTTTTAAAATGTGTTTATTTTGTCCTGTCTTCCAGCTTCCCTTCTATGCAGTCTTTCTTTACTTTTATTTTTATTTCTTTTCTGTGCAACAATTATTATCATTGCTTTCAAAGCAAGAAACCCAGAATAGCTTCCCAGTTTCTCCAACAGCGGAGAGTTTCAAATTCCCTGAGGCAATATTTTAGTTGTGCTCAATAAAAAAATAAATAAATAAATTCTAACTTCAATCAGATAGCTAAAGGTAAGTTTCTATTATAAAGACATAGCTTTTTTTTTTTTTTGGTCCTCTGGGAGCTCTCTGATTTTATTATAATTGCTTGTCTTGGAAATGTGTATTGCCTATCTATCTTCTCCTTGACTCTAATTCCCAACTCTTATTTTCTTGGCCTTCTTCTCTGTATACATCTTCCTTATTTTTCAAATACTGTCCTTGGTTGTATGATGTACCTAAAGGTTCAGATTTATGTTGGACTCTAACTTCTTTCTTTCCATTGCTCCTGAGATTATCCTTTATTTTTTTCCTTTCTAAACTATAAACTCTTAATGATTATAACTCTATGCATAAAATATTCTTCCTGGATGTTGAAAATATTTCTTCAGGTGTAAAACATGACTCCAGAAAGAGATGCAGATATCCTGTTGGTGGAGACCACTTGTTTGTTTCCTGGCTACCAAGACCCAAAATAATCACACAGAAACTATATTCATTAATACACTGCTTGGCCTATTAGCTTAGGCTTCTTATTAACTATTAACTAACTCTTACATCTAAAATAAACCATTTCTATTATTCAGTGTATTGCAACAAGGCTGTGTTTTACCAGGTAAGATTCTGGCATCTTTCTCCTTCGTCAGTTACATGGTGTCTCCTTGACTCTGCCTACTTTCTCTCTACATCTGTGTTTGGATTTTCTGCCTGCCTTTACTCTGTTAAGCCATTGGCTGAAAGCAGCTTCTTTATTAATCAATGGCAATAATACGCATTCACAACATACAGAGGGAAATCTCACATCACATCACTGCCCCATTTCTTTCTAATTAAAAGGAAGGTTTTAAGTTTAACATAGCAAGGCTACATACAACAAAACAGTTATCAAGCAAAAATTATAGTTACAATATTTAGTCCATTTACATTTAGAAAATTAAGAAAAATACTCTTTCATCTATCCTATCTTTGTGAGTCTAAAATTTTATATTTAATCTATATTTTATAAGCATAACTATGTTTCTTCAACTTCAAAGACTCTGAACGGATATATTACCTAAGTAAACAATAAGTGCATCTTCCTATAAAATGCTTTGTTCCTCTTATTACTGAGGTTCCAACTAGTTTCCATTATCAAATCTTAACCATTCATTCATATGCAGATTGTTTAATATAGTGAGAAGTTCTTACAACTTCTAGATATGCTTTACTTAATCTCCATCTTGATAATTATCAATAATGTATTTTCCTTTTCTTTCTCTATTAATGCTTTTGGATTGTGAGCTCTATGAAGACAGGAATTCTATTGTTTTCTCATTTCCTGTGTCTAGAATAGTACTTTGAACAAAGCCAGAGCTAAGAAACTCATCTCATCCTCTTTTGTTGGCTTTAAAATTGTACATGTAAGGTCAATCTTTCCAGTACTTGTTATTAACTGAGGTGAGTTTACATTGATTTCATCTTTTCCCCAGTAGTAGTCAAATTTCTGTGGCTGTGATAAAAGACTGTGACCAAGATATTTACAGAAAAAGGAATTTACTTGGGTTCATAGTTCCTGTGGATTAAGAACGTAAAATGGTGAAGAAATGTGGCAGCAAACAGCAGGAATAACTGGAACAGAAAGCTGTGAGATCACATCCTTAACTACAAGCATAAACTAGAGACAGCATGAGTCTTTAAACTTCCAAAACCTACCCTTTGTTATTTATGTACTCCAGCTACATCTCACAATTCTACTCAAAAGATTCCACCTTTTGGAAAATAAGCATGCAAATTCAAGAGACTATGGAGGTATTTATCATTTGAACAACCACATCCCCTCACATATCTCCCTAGAAACATTAGACAGTATAAACTCTTAGAAACACACAAATACAAACAAAAGAGCCAATATTCCTTAGTAACATGTATTTTAAAAAGAAAATTTTACACAAGAATATATGAATGGACCAAAAATATGCTATTTATTATGTTGGTAATTAAAAGGATAAGATTGACAAGCTGCAAAAACTGAGCAGCTGAGTACAACTCTGTATGGTAGATCTCGACAATTATGAATGAACTAATGGTACCAGATGTGATTGTGGTCCTATCTAAATTTGATTATCAGCTGGAATGACTAATCTGTGGCTAGTTTAATGCCCAGGGAGTGGCACAGCAACAATTCTGGCTAGAACTGATGATGCAGATAAAGGACAGAAATAGCTCTTGTACTCAAGGGGAATGACAAGACCCATCCATTATCTAGTAATGGAGCTTTAAATACACACAGCCTGTTTACCATATTTTTTTAGGAAATGAAGAATATCATTTTTTACCACATTAAAAAGATAAACAAAAATAGAATAAATACTATTTTGCTTATGTACATATGAAAATGAAGCCTTCCTTTAAACATTAATATTGCTGTAAACAGAAGCATAAAGGGACTGTGGTGCTTCCAGCAAGTGTCCCTTGACATCATGAAGCTTGGGACCTGTTTTCTCAAGAATTAGTTTCTTCAAAATTCACACGGTGTACGAGGAATAAAAATGCTATATTTGACAAAATTCTTCTTCTGGTGGTCTATGGTGTGTACCTTCCCGCTAATGGCATTTCTAGTTCATTCGTTGGAAGGTCTTGATTAGCAGGCTGCTTCTCTGAGATTATCAGGCAACAAGAAGTAAAGGTCAATAAGTTTCTCTGGGAAAGGCAAGAAGAAGGGATACTACTAAGATCTGAAAATCACAGGTTCTGATGTTGTGTTACACAGTTTGTGGAAACCTGGTCCCCTGTGCTCCAGAGTGCCAACTCCTCTGCAATCTCTTTGATGAATAGAATATGGAATGGAAGGAAAATTTTTCCTTGTTATAAAAATGATATATTTTTGTTATCACATTGTTAAGCTTTAAAAAAACAAATATTTTATGTTTCAATGTACAATTTTATTCGGTTTAGATATTGAATTAGTTTTACAGCCACCATTATATCTTTTATTTATAATTACTTTTTGTTTTTAAGTTTGGATCCCACAGAATTATCTATCACCAATCTGTATTTTTATTTACTTATATTTCTATAATGGAAAAAAGAGGGACAATTATAATTTGAAATATACTCTGGCCAAATAAGTACTTATGGAAAGATAGAATTAGATTAAAGATATGAAGGAATAGATAGACAATAGAGACCACATGGAACATGAGAACAGAAAATAAGTCAAAACTAAAATGATTTAGAACCATAAACCTGAGTGAATAAATGATGCTAAAGATACAGTCAGGACCCAGGAGTGGGAGGCCATACCACCTAACAAGTAGGATCTTATTAAGTAAGCATAAGCATAAGCATAAGGATGAGTTCTTATCAAGGAGGATGCAAAAAACATGAGTTCGCTTTCGTAATGACAAGTTCTAGTCACTGAAAGAAAACCCAGCATTAGGGCCTAGACACTTCTCAGGATTTGGGGAAATTCTGAAAAAGGGTGCCTCCTAATAAAAAACAAACAATCATCAGGTTGTTTGGACATTCACTCCAACAATCCTGTGACCAGGCATTGCTCATTTCCTTCAATTGAAGAAAACACGCCTGTGTGATTAACAGTTCTGATTTATCCAATGCTGAATTTAAACTGTGCTTCCTACATCTTTCCATTTCTGATTTTTAAGGAAAAATTAAAGGGTGTAAGAAAGGCCATGGCTAAATGCATTGCCTCTATGGCCATTCTAACTAATATATGCAAGCATAAAAGAATTATAAAAATGGTTAACAGAGGTCCAAGGAAAGGGAAAAGCCACAGTATTCAAGAGAACCATTCAAAGATCACTTGAGAGATAGATTGTCTCTATCATTTTATGTAGATCATTACTTTGCCCATCAATAGTGTGGGGAAAAGTCTGACAAATTAAAGCAACACACGCCAGGAAATTGTTGACAACTAAATTATGTTTGATCAACAAATAGTAGCTCTATTTGTAATACTGTGGTCCTCAACTCATGAATTTCCTGGTTGATTCTGCTAATATCTTTGTTGTAATGTTAGTATTTCTTACTAAATATACAGATCATTTTGGAGACCTATTTTTGTATTCCAGGAACTATCCCTGGAATAGGCAATACAAAATCCTTGTGGCTGCAATAGTTAGAGGATCCTATATAAGTAAAGAATCATCACAATTCTCAGGGACAGCTCTCTTAATTCTACTGATTTATTGCAATTATTTACTGAGCAAAATGGTATAATATGGTCTATTACACATAAACTCATAACCCGCTGTAAAGGTAGAATAAATAGCATTTTCACAAAAAAGAAAAAGTCTATCCCAAAGGCAGTTGTTCACCAGAGACAGAGAGTTGTAAATAGAAGTGGAATTAGAAGTAAATAGAAGGGGACTTAGGTCGTGTAAAGAACAAATGGTGTGATAGAAAAACACCATTGATGAGAATATCAGCAGAAATCCTATGAATATTGGTGCAGGTGAGTTCTATGTTGTCCCTGTTATTTATGCACAGGGCTTCTGGGTGACTTTATATAAATTTCTTTTTAAGAACTCTGTACTTGACAGGTCTTCCATGATACAAAAAGATTGTTTCTCTAGACTGTCATAAGCCTGAGTTTATTTTCTAAACCTCTGGGAACAATTACTGCTATTCTAGGTACAATCATAGCATCTTTGGTATGTATGCAATACATCAGGAATTCCTTTTTTCATCTTTATATAAATATAGTTCCACTATGTGAACCTTCTAAAAAGTGATTAATTATCCCAAAAATTATTACTGTGTTTGGACTGACTATACTAGTCCAACAAAAATATCTACCATTCATATTACTAAATATTTGTGTATCATCTTTTTTCCCAGACAACTGGACCTAAAATATAAAGATAATCCTTCTTCTGAACAAGCAATACCAAACTAAACTGTCTCCTATTATAGATGTTCCTTTTATTCCCTTGACAGAAAATGTATTTGGATTCTGCCTTGACAAGCTGAGAGTTAACATACAATGTAGCCGGTAATCATAACATCATCATTTTTGGATCAGCCCTATTGTATCATTGTTGTTTTTCCAAAATCAGGAAACTTGATGAGTCAGAGTCATGATGCATCCTCAAGTCACCAGTTTGCTCTTCCTATTGGGTCATCTCCTCTTGACGATATTGTTGTCCGTCTTTATATGTTTCCTTGTCTGGTGATTTCTGGGATGTTGTCCTGGTAAGGTGTATCGAAGTGAGAGCCATCAGGGACTTCATTCATCTTCTGGAAAGACAGAAGCATTATCTTACTCTGATGTTAATACTACTTCCTTTTCATTGATTATTTTCAAGATCTTTTCATTTAACATATGCATTAGGTTTGTCTCATTCGGGACAAAATGCTTTGGGGCAGCAGAAGAAACATTATCATTAAAGTGAATTTTTTTTTTTAAAGAGTCAGGACAAGTAAAATAGCATAGTATGTGGGGATACAAGTGGGTATAGCCACCAAACCCTGCTTTTAATTTGCCAATTAAGTGTTTGATTTTTTCTTTTTTTATAAAAGCTTTATGCTGTGTATAGTAAGGCATTTTACTGCCATGATTAATAGTAATATTTCCTGAATTATTAGCCAGATTAAGCAGAAACATTATTAGGATTCAGTTGTGAAGAGAGTCCTAGGAAGGTTATGTGTAGAGTCATTTAACAAAGTCAAGTTCCAGATAAGATATAACGGTATTTTCCTGGAGCTCCCAGAGCCTCATGCTGTGCCTGAGGCTGGGCTCTGTAGCTGAAGAGTTAGGGAAGGGCACTATGCATACCTGTAGTAAACTTTAGCACAGATCTTTACATACCTGAGAGTAGAGAAGGTCTCATACATAGACAGCTGTAGTTTCAGATGTCAAACTGAAGTCCATTTATCAGTTTGACAGAAGTTTGGAATAAAATAATGTCTTTATACTTTCAAAAACTTATGCCTATCAGTGCCTGATCATGTGCCAGACCAATGGCAGGCATAATTTTTTTTAAAAAAAATCTATCTAATTAACAATGGCAACTAATTTTTTTAAAAAAACTTAAACCTATGGCTTTATTAACTTAAAATCTGGGATCTTTAGGTGTTGAAAGAGGAGTGGCCGGGCTGTGTTCCCGGCACCCGGCCACCTGCATGCTTAGCTTATGTCCTGAAATAATTACACGGAAACTGTGTTCTTTTAAACACTGCCTGGCCCATTAGTTTCAGCCACTTATTGGCTAGCTCTTGCACCTGGACTAGCCCATTTCTGATAATCTGTGTAGCACCCCAAGGTCTGCTTACCGGGGAGATTCTAGCCCGCCTCTGCCTCTGGTAGGAAAATCATGGCGACTCCTCACTCAGCTTCTCATTCCCAGCATCCTGTTCTGTCTACTCCGTCTACCTAATTTTCTGTCCTATGAGAGCCAAGGCAGTTTCTTTATTAGTTAACCAATGAAAGCAACAGATAAGATACAAGACCCACCTTCATCATTTAGGATTTAGGACAATTTTAATTTTAAAATCAATAAGATTTTATTAGGTGACATGATACTCTGCACTACTTTAGAAATAACCACAGAAAGTCCTATAGAAAATGACTGAGTTTTTCCATGTAATTATGAATGTCTATATTCAGCTGTTACTGTAAATGAAACAGAAATGTGAACAATATTAAAGTACAATTATGAAAAGTGAGCTTATCTTAAAATTTTCACCTAAAATTATTTTGATACATCCTGAAAATTTGTTATATTAGACTGTTTACAAAATATAATTAAAACTAGAGCCTTCCAACAAGTTTTGCAGAGGAAAATTTTAAGATAAGTTCAGTTTTCATAATTGTACTTTTGGTTAAATTTCTTTTGATTTTCAAAAAAATTTAAGAAACATGCAATTATGTTTCTATTTTGTAACCATTGTACAAACCAGGAAAAAAGTTAAAAAACCTTTTTTACTACATTTTTTAATTTTTTTTTATCTTTTCTTTTTTAACCTTTATGTATGTCTGTGTGAGGGTATCAGATACCCTGGAACTGAAGTCACAGACAGTTGTGAGCTGACCTGGGGATGCTGAGAATTGAACCTCAGTCAGTGCTCTTAACCTCTGAGCCACCTCTCAGGTTTTGTCAATTTATTCTTAATTAAATCACTTTTAAATACATCTCAAGTCTATTTATATTGCTTCTTAAAAATTTTTCATCATGTATCAAAATATAAGTAAATATGAAGGTATAGTAATAAAAGATAAAACCTAATTTCTTATTTTGTTAATATTAAATTTATAAGGTTTTTGTTAACTATCAATTATTGTGGAATGCTACTCTATATACTGTGAATATGTTTTATTACCACGGGCTAATATTAAGCTGCTTTGGACTATGACAGAGCAGAATAGAGCTGGACAGGAAATCTAAGCAGAGAGATAGGGAGAAAGAAGGCAGGGTCAGAAAGATGACAGCAGGTGCTGGAGAAGCAAGATATGAGTTAACAAGCCACGAGCCTTGTGGTAAAATATGGAATAATAGAAATGGGTTAGTTTAGGCCGGGTGGTGGTGGCGCACGCCTTTAATCCCAGCACTCGGGAGGCAGAGGCAGGTGGATCTCTGTGAGATCAAGGCCAGCCTGGTCTACAAGAGCTAGTTCCAGGACAGGAACCAAAAGCTACGGAGAAACCCTGTCTTGAAAATTCAAAATTGTAAGAGCTAGTTCATAATAAGCCTGAACTAATAGGCCAAACAGTTTATAATAGGCCAAACAGTTTATAATTACTATTAAGCCTCAGTGTGGTTATTCAGGAACTGGCAGGAGGGAGAGAAACCTTTAGTTACAATCAGTATAATCAGAGAACTAATAAAGATAAATAAGTTAAAGCATGAAGTATTTTCCAAGTGACAGAGGAAATATTTTTATTAAATATTTTAAATGCCATATTCAGCAGAGCTCTTAGAAGTTTGAAATCATGTATTAAATATACCTGATTTTTAAAATCTTTAATGGTTTTTAGCTACTTCCTATAGTTTTGAATCTTTTGGTTCTTTGAGGGTATCTGCTTCATAGTTTCTACATGGAGGCTTGTTCTTAGTAATGAATATCTGACTTTAGGTGCCTTGCTTCTTTCCAGCTTTTAACTTATGTTAACCTGTCTACCTTTTTGCCTTTGGGCTTTTACCTTTCTCTTACTTCCATATATTGTACTTTTACTCTTACTCTGTGGCTTGCTGGGTGGCTGGCCCCTGATGTCCTCCTCTCCTTCTCTTGTTTCTTATTCTTCCTATTTATTCTCTCTGCCTGCTAGCCCCACCTATCTTTGCACCTACCTCGCTATTGGCTATTCATCTTTTTATTAAGATCATCAGGTGTAGTGGCTTTTTAATTGTATTTTTTGTTGATTTTTATTGAGCTCTATATTTATCTATGCTCTCCTCCCTTCCTCTCCCCTCCCCATTCAGTCCTCCCCCAAAGTCCCCATGCTCCTAATTTACTCAGGAGATCTTGTCTTTTTCTACTTCCCATGTAGATTAGATAGATGTATGTCTCTTTTAGGGTCCTCATTATTGTCTAAGTTCTCTGGGATTGTGATTTGTGGGCTGGTTTTCTTTGCGTTATGTTTAAAAGCCGCATATGAGTGAGTACATGAAATAATTGTTTTTCTCTGTCTGGGTTACCTCACTCAAAATGATGTTTCCTAGGTCCATCCATTTTCCTGTAAAATTGAAGATGTCGTTATTTTTTGCTGTGTAGTACTCCATTGTGTAAATGCACCACATTTCCTTATCCATTCTTTGGTTGAGGGCATTTAGGTTGTTTCCAGGTTCTGGCTATGAAACACAAAGCTACTATGAACATAGTTGAGCACATGTCCTTGTGGCACAATTGAGCATCCTTTCAGTATACACCCAAAAGTGGTATTATTGGGTCCTGAGGACGGTTGTTTCCTAATTTTCTGAGAAATTGCCACACTGATATCCAAAAAGGCTGTACCAGTTTTATTCACACCAGCAATGCAGAAGTATTCCCTTTACCCCACAAACTCTCTAGCATAAATTGTCATCAGTTTTTGATCTTGGCCTTTCTTACAGGTGTAAAATGGAATAAAGACTGCCTGAATGTTCAGACAGTAAAACAGTACCACTGGTCAGCCTTACAGACCGGGCTATGGTATCATGCACCTTTAATCCCAGTAGCCACACTAGTTGCCATTGAAATCGGCTGGTACATGCCTTTAATTCAAGTAGTGTACACATTAAATCTCAGCCCTAGGGAGGATTATAAAATGGTAGGAAACAGCTCTAAGAAGACAGTCTCCTGAGATGCCTGGAGGCAGGATTACCAATGCAGACTGAGGTCAAGGTAAGAGTCATTAGCTGGCTATTTTGCTATTTGAATCTTCAGGTTGAACCCCAGTTTATGACCTTGAGTTTTTATTAATTGTGCTCCAATCAGGTGTTTTATACAGGCACAGTAACACAGCTACAGAGAATTAAACAAATACAGAGTAAACAAAAGTCACACACCTGAAAATAATATTCCCCAAGAAATCCTAAAAATTTGGGGTAGAGATTATTTATAGATCCTGTGTACCATGTAAATGTGGCCTCATGATCATTGTCTGTATGGACAAATATTCAACCTCTATTTTATTTAGTGGAGCAATAATTTCTGTAGGCTTTTAACCAGTAAGGGATTAATTCTATGAGATACTGCTTTAGCAGCAACATCATTTAATAAGCTAACAATCTGTTCTCTTTCAGCTGTTACCTTTTTTCTTTAATAGAACTTAACTGAGTTTCCAGAAAGCAACATAAAGAGAAGACACAAATCCTTAGTAGGGATGAATAGATAAAAATATAAGCAATGATATGACCCAAAATTTTAAATTTTACTCTTTTAGTTTATTTGCCATGAAAGTTAAGTGTTTTTTTTTTTTTTTTTAAGTATCGAATAGCTGAGCAGAGAAAGCTAACATCCTCCATAAAATGAATGTCCTGTGCCTCAGGATATTAAACAGCATTTGCTTAGGTGCCTTATGTCCTAATTATACTTGTTCCTATACTTGATGTTGGGCATATTTTAATTTTTTCCCCATGAAGGAACCTTTGATATTGGGTTATTCCTGCTATGAGGGAGGGAAAAGAACAAAAGCAACAAAAACCAAGCAAACACAATCTAACAACAACAGCAGCAAAATATAAATTCCAGGCCAGTTAAGCTAGCTCATGCTGCATGATGCCTACATAGTATTGCTGAGACCTGCCAGGACTTGTCTGGCAGAAAAGTTTTTTCTTTCCCTCTCCATCTTTTTTTTTAATAACTGATAGCAAGCTGGGTTGTGACAGCCCATGCGTTTTAATCCCAGCAAATCAGTGGAAGGCACATGAAGGCTTATTTCTGAGTTCAAGACCAGCCTGGTCTACAGAGTTCCAGGACAGCCAGAATATTTCAGAGAGACCCTGTTTGAAAAAAACAAAAAAATAAACAAACAAACAAAAAATTGATGGTGATTTTATTTTCCCCTTTGTGAACTCCTTTTCATTAGTTTCTGTGCGTACAAAAGTTACAGAACTGTTGGTCTGAATATTTTGTTC
This sequence comes from Microtus obscurus, assembly GCA_963919715.1. Classification (NCBI taxonomy): domain Eukaryota; kingdom Metazoa; phylum Chordata; class Mammalia; order Rodentia; family Cricetidae; genus Microtus; species Microtus obscurus. Next base: position 530,278 of record CAWTZC010000854.1, on the reverse strand, counting down.
CTTTGAATCTTAATGAGAATTTCAGTTATTGTAGGAAATATTTTATCTCAGAGGGCTCAAAAGAACCTATTTTAATTCTCAGTGTTTACTGAAGATCATGACCCTTTTCAGTAAGAGGACCAAGTTTTCATAACTCCTAATTTTTACTTAAAGAAAACTTTTTCTACCTTCTCTGAGGGTATTGTGGCCCAAGTTCAGGCACCAGATATTGTGGAGTCCTTATAGGTATCACAGTCCACGGAGAAACAAACCTAGAAGGGATGAGAAGGCAAACTCCATAGAGTTAGACTTGGTCAGTCAGACTGCTCAAAACTAGACAGTCTGATACCATAGTTTAATTCTCTTGCACAATTAAGCACAAATGTTGGGAGGGAAAAAAATATCCACATAACAATTCTCATAACTAAACTTTAGGAATGGCTATGTCAAAATTCCCTTGCAAAATAGCTGTTGTGGCATTCAAATCTATTGGGAGAAGTCAGAGTCTTAGACTCCATTCAAATTTAGATTATTCCGGATGTATTCTGAAAGCCAGCAGGAGGCCTTCAGTCATAGAGCAAACACAATATGCAGTACAGAAAGAGGGTTCAGGATGACATCAGAAACACATGTATTACAACTACCCATGGAATCAACAGCTGGGCAGGAAAGCTGTTTTACTTCCCTCCGTTATTTCTTACTTTCCCACTATATAGTAATAAAAAGACCATTTTTTTTCATTTCCCCATAACAATAAGCAGGTTTTCCACAAGCAAGCTCAGGGGTAAGACCTTGCAGCCCATTATCCTAGTCTTTTCTCAGCTGCAGACCACTAGGTTCTCTTATACATCCCAGAGTGAATGGTCAATGGTCTTTAGGGAATGCCTGGCTCCATATTAGTTTTCTTTAGTCATCACAGGGGACCTGTGTAAATTATTACTGAGATAGAGCAGTTCACCTCTGGTCTAGTAAAACACAGTGCCATCAGGTTAAAACTGACTGTCATGTCCCCACATCATAAAGGCAGGGTTGTGTGCCTAACAATCCGAGTTTTGTTCAATGCTTATTCTAAACTGTGCTTCCTACATCCTCCAGCAAGGCCACACCTACTCCAACAAGATCACACCTCCTAATCTCTCTCAAGTGGTACTACTCTGTGAGGAATAATCATTCACACATAGGAGCCTATGGGAGACATTATTATTCAAACCACCACACTATTGGAAGTCAACATGTTCTACTCTCCATTGGGACCTTGGGAGCTCAGTCCGATGCTCCAGTGTGGGTCTCTGTCTCTATCTCCATCCATCTCCAGATGAAGGTTCTATGGTGATATGCAAGATATTCATCAGTATGGCTATAGGATAGGGTCATTTCAGGTTCCCTATCCTCAGCTGCCCAAGGAGCTAACTGGGGACATCGCCCTGGGTACCTGGGAGCCCCTCTAGGTTCAAGTCTCTTGCCAACCCTGAGATGATTCCCTTAATTAATTTATGTGATTGCCTGCTCATCTATCCAACCTTCCTTTATCCCAATCATCCCATTTCCCCAAGTTCCCCCCATTCTCCCCTTCTTACTTTTCTCTCCCCATCTCCCCTTACCCCTGTCCCACTCCACCCCCAAGTTCCCAATGTTTTTGCCTGGCGATCTTGTCTACTTCCCATATCCAGGATAATAACTATATGTTTTTCTTTGGATTCACCTTCTTATTTAGCTTCTTTAGGATCACAGAATATAGACTCAATGACCATTATTTGTGACTAGAAACCAATTATGAGTGAGTACACCCCATGTTCATCTTTTTGAGTCTGGGACCTCTCTCAGGATAGTGTTTTCTATTTCCATCCATTTTGCTCATTTTTTTTTTCAGGGACATTGTTTGGATCTCAATCTTTCACCCACTCTCATAATGTAGGCAAAATCAAAGGGCCAATAATCTACTCTATTCAAACTCACTTTTTTAAGTCAATTCAGTTAAAATTATTGCATCAAAGGGAAAATTGTGCCCAAACTTTTAATTCCAGCTCCGTTTCTCTCTCATACACAAACACCTTTAAAGGCAAGTATCTTCCCAAAAACTTAAAAAAACTGTCTAGCTTCAATTTTAAATAACATGCAAACTTGTATTTGCCAAACTTCCTCTCAATGTCTGCTCATCTCACTCTGTTGCTTCACATGTGTTAATGACAAATACCCTAGCTACTTTTCTCTTGCTGCAATAGAAAGACCCATGACCATGGCAACTTGTAGAGAAAGGGTTTCTTTGGGGTTTATGGTTCTAGGGGGAAGAGACAATTACCATCATGGTGGAGAAGCAGGGCAACAAACTCAAGGCATAGTGGCAGAGAGAGCTGAGAGTTCATGTTGTCAAACACAAGAAGGAAATACAGAGCTAGAACTGCAGATGGAAGCTTTTGAAGCTTCAAAGACTGCTCAGAATGACATACTTCCTCTCGCACAAACACACCTCCTAGCCATCCCGAAACAGGTGGACCACGTATTCAAAACTCGAAATTATGAAGAGAAACTCGTTCAAACCAGGACCACAAGTCACACATTCCACTTGTAAGTTCAAAACTAGGAAATCTTTTTGATACTTTGTTGTTTTACATGCCAAAATAAATTCTCTTCTGTCTAGATTGAAGTGTGACAAGAACTTCCCCACATCCTCCATCAGCACTGTTGGAGCTCTTCATCAAATCACTGTCATCATTTGAGAGTTTTGTTATCACCCACTAACTGGCTGCATGGGGTACATTCCTGCACCTGCAACCCATTTCACCAGCGCTACAGTGACACTTGGAGACTATAAGTCAGACCGTGTCATTCCAATATTGAAAGCCTTTCAAATCATCCTTATTTCACGCAGTGAAAATGCTAACAAAGCCTTTTTGAAAAGTACCTACAAAGGTCGAAGAGCTCTGCAACTTTTTATCTTCACAAACTTTCTTCTCATTCACTTTCCTTCAATCTTCTCCTTGATGAATGTCATGTCCATAAAAGTGAGAACTGTGAGCCCTTTTACACAGCTTTCTATCTCGCTTGTTACCTTCTTCCTAACACATAAACGTACCTGCTCGGCTTATTTAAGTCTTTACTCATAAATTTCCTTTCAATTAAAACTAATTATAATCTTTCTTTAAAATTATACTCTTTTTCTCAACTCACCTTTGCTTACCCCATATGCATGTTAAATGACAGCCAATGATATTTTTACTCCTCTTGTAATTTTTAGAGATTGTATGTTATATCTATCTTTCAGACCCTTAACATTCCATTTATGTAAACTCTCCAATAGAACTGATGGAGAATGTCTTTTTACTTCTATTGATATATCCTTCATGGTAAGAACTGTATTGCCATCAGCCCTACAGCGAGACTTCACAGGTAGAAAGAGCAGCCTGTTAGTTGGCCTGTGGAAAGAAATGTCTGCATCACTTAGTCAGAATACAAACATAGACAATGAAATTCAAATAGAAAGACAGTGAAATATTAATATTTTACATATCATAATAGCATTTTACACCCTATTCAATTCTGCTTATTATGTTTTAGAAACTAAATTTGTATCAAATATTAATTTCATTGACAAGTGATGTGTAACAGGTGACATGATAGTTAAGAATACTGCAATGATAGATGAGCCTTGTATAATGAGTAGCCATATTTTATTCATTTCAGTTAAATTATTCATCAAATAGAATTGAATTATCACTCTTTAGGATAAAGCAATACATATGCAGAATAAAAAAAAATGATGTTGAGGCACTGGCAATGTAGCCAGGTATATGATAGCACTTGATTCTATGCCTGTCTATTTGAGTTTGATTCCTGGAACTTACTTGGCGGGAGAAGAGTACTGTCTCCTGCAATTTGTCCTCTGTTCTCCATATGCATACTGTTGAAGGTGAACAAGTGCACACACAGATATACACAAATACAAGTAAGTAAACAAATACAATAAAATGGTTTTAAAAGAAGTTTTTGATTAAATTATTGAAGAAGGCCTCTGTACTATTTTCAGTAGACTACAAATGATTTACAGCTGTATAAGGATTTATCATAGTTTAAATAGTTAAAACAGGATTATTCTTTATCATCATAAATGTTGAGAAAAAAGATTTTCTTGCTTTTTGACAAAACACTCTATCAATCTGAGTTCACCTGAAGCAAAACAAAACAGATTATGTATTTTCTTTAATTTTAACTCATTGTCTGAATATATGGCCAAATATTAAAAATGAGTGAGAAAAAGGTACACTTCTCAGAGTGTTGGGAATGCCATATAGACAAAGTAAATGCCAAAGGAGCCATGGAAAAAATACTATGATAGAAAAAAATGGTAAGGCTGATAAGAACTGGGCATCTGAAAAATATATCAAAAAAGTGAAAACTGAAACAATACAATGTTCAAATTATGACTTACCAAATCTCAGAGCACTCTAAGGCAAGTAAATAAACTACAAGGCAGAGTCTCATTCTCCTAGCTGGAGAGAAATTCAGCATGAGCCTGTTTCATAAGTGTAAGCAGAGACTGCTCATTCGTTTCCCAACTGCTCAGACCCGAATAATCACACAGAATCTATACTAATTGAAACACTTTTCAGCCTATTACCTCAGGTTTCTTATTATAACTCTTACATCTTAAATTAATGCATTTCTATTAATCTGTGTAATGCTATGAAGCTGTGGCCTACCTGTAAGGTTCCAGCAGTACATCTTTCTCATTTGGCAGCTACATGGTGTCTCCCTGACTCTACCTACTCTCTTTCTATATCTCTTCCAGCCTGGCTATATTCTACCCTGCCAAAATAGCTTTACTTATTAACCAATAAAAGCAACATGTATACAGAAGGACAAGAAGGACATCCCGCATCACATAAATATATATTCCCCAAGGGAACTGATGAGATCTGTGCCCATGTCTTTAATTCAACCTAAATACATTTTTATATGAGAGAACATGAGAAGCATTCTGGATTTGAAAGTCTTGGAAGTGAGCACTGTACTAAAGTGGGACAGAAACGGTATTCTGGCAGAAGTTAAAGAACCATAACCAGAAACAGAGTGTGATTGGAGACACTGGTGGGCGTTCTTTCATTTTTCCTCATTTTTCAGAAAGCCAACATTAAAAATGCATGGGAGATCAGGGTCAGATTTCCTGAACATTTCTTTGGGAATAAAAATCAAATACCCCCCAATGGGCTGGTATCTTTGAGTAAAGGCGTACGTCACAAACAATCCCACACCAGTTTGAAATTATGATTAATAGAATGGTTATTTATTTAAAGGGGAAAACTTACAGATCACAATCCCAGACAACAGCCCTCTGCACAATCAGGAAAGGAGCCTAATCGCAGGAAGTGGAGCCCGAAGCTAGAGAGAGAGGAGAGGGAAGTGGCCATTTTTTTTTTAAAGGCGAGAGAGACCACACTCCAATGGGCTGGTATCTCAGTGGTTATTGGCTGATGGAGTAGAAGAAGCTCCCACAACACCTCCCCCTTTTGTTTAAGTAAGAGAGTTCTAAACCTACTATGAAATTATATACAATAAGTACAAATATCCTATTTTAACTAGCTTAAGTCTTATATAATAAATAGCTTGGCCAAGTCAAGAATGGAAAGTAATTACATTTATATAGTTTTTAACCCCATCTAAGATCTGAGAAGGGAAATAATGTTACCTGAGCAATTAGGAAGTACAATCAAACAACTTCCAAAACATGCAACACATCACAGAGACAACTAGCTACCTGGGCAATCACCCAAGGTCACGTTTGCAGCATTGAAGCAACCAACTTTGGCTAAGGCCTAACAAAACTGACATATCATTTTCAAAGGTAAAAAAATTGTCAAAACTATCTTACCCTGTCTTGTCTTGGCAGGATATGACAGTCCTGTTTTCTCCATTCACGGATACTCTGTGTGTGTGTGTGTGTGTGTGTGTGTGTGTGTGTGTGTGTGTGTGTGATCTGAGTATCTCAGCAATAAATATCAAAGTCTTCTTATATACTATATGTGAAATAATAAGAGCAATGATTCCTTTAAAAGGCTAAATACTCTCTTTGATAACTCATGTAAAGCAAATAGATTCAATTACTGAGATAATTCATTTACAGCAATATTTTCCTCATGAAAGCTATCCAAAATGGAGTTACTATTGATTTTTAAGAATCGATTTAACTTTTAAAATGAGAGAGTTCAATTTGGAAAACAGTTAATAGTATACAGTGAAAGTAGTTGAACTTGTGTAGATATGTCTTTCATGGCTAAACCTAAATAAATAAAAGTTTATTGCCTACTGGACAACAAACAGAAACTCACAGAAAACTGTTTTCAGTTAATCAAAGTAGTAAAGAGACTTTATGTTCATAGCAATAATCAGCACCCATGATGATGGCATAGCAACCCTCCAAACTAAAGTTTTGTTGAAACTTTCCACAACTTAAAAAGTACTCCAAGGACAGAAGTGTTCTGCTGCCCACCCCACTCAGCTGCAGTCTCTCTGTTCATCAACTCTAAAAGACCCAGGTTATTACAAACCCTGGAGACTTCATGATTATGGTGTTCTGAATATCAATTACTATTACTAATCAGGAAGTTCTATCAATTCAATAGTGAGTAGAATGTTAACCACACGAAATGACCATTTTTACTCGGAGCAGTTTCTTGCTATCATTGTTTTTGTCTATCATTGATTTGAATAATCAGAAAAAACTCCTTCTAATTGATCACATGCATTTTCTCAAAGTTAAGTATGAAATTTGTAAAATTTTCTCCATTATCCGTGCTTCTGTTATTAGATTTTAACAGACGATGAGTTATTTAAGGAAATCACAGCAGTTATCTCTTTCCACAGAGCTGTTAAGTTCTAAAATATCTGCATATTTCATTTACTAAAAGTGAATTTATTTGTATGGGGGAATTAAATTTTTCCATTAAATGTAAGAGTAATTGTCTGCTCCTTGCTTAAAATACAGCTCTTCCATCACAATTATGCAGAGTGCTCTGCATTATTCGAATGAGATGGCAAATCAAGTCAATTTCTCATTACGTTGTCAAAACACATGAGTGATGGATAATATTATTTCTTTCCAAATTAAATTACATTTTTGTTAAGCACCAAATAATTAAAATTTACATAAGAAGACACATAAAATAACCATTACAGGATCAAGCAAATCATAAAGAAGGGAGAATAATTTATTTCCTTGTGTTGTGGCATGTATGGTAGAATGTTGATTAGAATATTGTTGTGAAACAATGTCCTCCAAGCGTGATATGGTCATTGTTTTCTAGAATTTTCAGGAGCTGTAGATACTCAAAGAGGACATATAAAGATTGTAACCATTTACTCTGTATTATGGATTGGGAGTGAGGAAAACACTGTCTCTCCCAAAGGATGTATAGATGATTGATGATTAGTACAGAAAAAGTCACACAAGGCTCTAGTCATCCCCAAGATTTTAAGGCAGGTAATAAAGGAACTTTTGAGGCTGCACACCTCCTCAAGGATATGTCCATAACTTCAGAGTTACTTGGAGAAGAGTTTTTTCTTAAATGGTATATCCTTTCTTTGTAGGAGGAGGGGCAGCTTGTTCATCCCAGCCGCCCAGCTAGCTTAGCCCTGAAATAACCACACAGAAATTATATTCATTAAAACACTGCTTGGCCCATTAGCTCTAACTTCTTATTGGCTAATTCTTACATCTTTATTTAACCCATTTCTATTAATCTCTATATCGCCTTGTGGCAGTGGCTTAGCGGATAAAATTCTCAGCGTCTGTCTCCAGCAGATCCATGTCATCTCTCTGACTCTGCTTTCTTCCTCCCAGAATTTAGGTCCATCTTCACTGCCTATCAACAGGCCAAGGCCTTTTCTTTATTCATTAATGAAAGCAACAAATAGACATAAGGACCTCCTACACTACTTTTTTAACTTTCCTTCATTTTTAAAGCAACTCTTCCCAACTCCTCCTTCAGTAATGTCACTTAAACTCAGTAGTTGACCAAGATACACTTGGGTAAAATCTTTTGTTTAGTCATTGGTACCCTGAATGGTGCAAGTAGAGGTTTGTTTGGGACGGTTCAGAAAGTATTCACACAAAGATTATAGTCAAATTAAAACAGAATCCTAAGGGAGAACTCTTTTAAACTGATGTCCAATGCTTCACCTGGTCTTGTGCAGACAAGGCTCTCAAGTTACATTTGCTTATGGGACCATACCATCACTCACTTTGACCAAGACTTTGATAAACATATCTTACTGATTTGTTTTCTGATACATATCCAATGCATTCACAATTCCCATTGATTCTAACATTAAATTGAATTTGAAATCTAACAACTTTTTAACTCTCAGTTGAACTGAAATAATTGTGGTAGTCAATATTTTCCTAAAAATGTCCATATCATAGTCTGTAGATTTACGAGAGAATATAACATTGTGAACTTATGGTTGTAGGAAGAATCGAGGTTGGATAGTTAATTAGTAGACAGTGGGAGAGGAAGATGGTTCTACGTTATTTTAGTGGTCATAATATAGTCATAAGGATGGACATAAACTAAGAACCACTCGTGCCCTGCGGAAGTTGGAGAATCTATAGAAATAATCTTGTTTTCAATCTTCAGAAGATCAGTACTGTCAACCCTTTCTTTGTAGACCAGGAGTGCTCAGTTCAGTACAAGAATCTCAGTCATTGCATGAAAATAAATGTAGACAATTTTAGACTACTAATTTTGTGATATTTTATGACACATGAGTTACTGAGATGTCTTTTAAAACTACCATCATTTTTGCTGATATAAGCTAATAATTAGACACATTAATCAATTTATTTATCCTTTCCATTTTCTATAAAGGAGATTAAACAATTTTTTAAAAAAATGAGCTCCTTAGTTAATTGAACATCTAAGAAATTTATATAATGAGAAAAAATAAACTCAGTATCTTGATATCACCACGACATGCCAAACTTTCTGATTTTATTGCCAGCTTCCATGGTATTTTCATTCCCTTCTATCTGTTTGGGTCTTTGTTAGTATCTACATTCAAAGTTTAGTTATGACTTTTGATCTTTGAACACCAGATTTTCTCATTCTAAATATTCTACTTCTAAAGCTGATCTTGATAGACTTCTTTACATTCTAGTCTTTGATTTTAGACCTAATCAAGTAGGCCTCCATAGGCCCAATCTAAGTCAGTCCCTCTTTTTCAGTTGCTTTTTTCCATTTTCTTCAGTTAAGAATCACCTATTTCATTGTGTGCTCTTACTTTAATTTGTTTGTTCCACATGGGTCACATAGAAGTAATGTAAATCCATTTTGGAAGAACGCTGTGCACCTTATCAACTTAACAATGGTACTTAGAGTTGCATCTGACATATAACAAAAGCTGCACATCTATTTGTTGAGTAAAGGAATGAAAGTGTTTACTAAATTCAATTAAGCCTTAAATATTAAGATCATACATGATTAAACACTAATTCATTTTCTTCTCAGTTTATTAAGTTCAGTTATTCTTCTCTAAAGACACATGTTGTCATTTTGGTAATAATGTCCCATGATGTGATTATAATTTGCATAGTACATTATTAATTGCAATGATATGTTTCCCTTATCACAGAGATTTATGATAGGGCTATATTGTGACCTCCAGCATTTTGTAGGGAGTTAGAGTACTCGTCAATTTCTTTTTGTGTGTAATGCTTTTTCCTCCACAGATGTGTCAGTTGTCTGTCCTCACTAATGATTTAAGTATCTCTATCACAATTCTCAAAGTATGCTCCCCATGACCACTCACCTGAGTGGGCTTATCTATAAAATGAGTTCTTTACTTGCTCTCAAATAAATTGTTTAGGCTCTGTTTCCCCATCTATATCATTAGTTTAACACTAATATATTTTTCTGATTAAATAATCATGACTAAGTGGACAGTTCCCAAGACTAATCACATATCAACCATTATAAGCACAGGTAGATAGCAAATGTTAGTGAGGTCAGTACCTTCTAAGCAGAGTTTGAAAATGTCCTGTTGCTGTCACTTACTTACAGTATTCAAGCATTATGAAAGGGGCACATGTGGGATAAGTTTTCCAAAATACAAGTATGAATCTTTTTATTAAAAACAAATGAAAAATACAAAAGAATGTCTTTTTTAATCAATGTACATAGGCACTAAGTCATTTGTCTTATTTCATTATAGTGGGTTCTTTTTGGAATCCACTAAAGGATAGAAAATTATCCTTCTATAGCATGGGTTAGATCTCTCACTTCTTTTGAATAAATTTATAATTATCAACTGCTAAGCAATGTTGTTGCTTTGTAAAGATAGTAAGGAATATGCTCTTAAAGCTAAACACTCTCGGAGACAAATAATTAGATTCATTATTTTAAAACTAATAATAATTGGGAGGAGCATTCTTCAATTGCTATGACTTTTTCTGGTAAGTCTCCTAGTGATTCACAGCAACAGGAAAATGTCCTCTTGTTTACATCTTCCCTTGGAAGAACCATGTGTCATAACAATCGATGCTTTTGGTGCTTATCTCTGTGTGATTCTCTCTCACTGTGCTGTGCATGCTGCTGGTAAAACACATGATTATGAATCTAGACTAAAATATTCAGATAATTTACATTCAAACAATTAGGCGCTTATTATCTGTACTGAACCTCCTCACTTTCCCTGCTCCTCTTCCACCTCTTGCTACTTTTCTACAGATTATGAAAGGATATCTACTCAGTCTGAAATGTTAAGTCTGCACTACTATGAGGAAATCAGCACTCTTCACAATCATTCAATTTTGACCTAAAACAGGAGTGAACAATCCCATTTTTATTTTTTCCCTTTTTTTTTTTTTGGAAAATAGATACTTTTTTCTCATATAATATATACTGATTATGGTTTCTCCTTTCTTTATATTTTCCACTTTCTCCTCATTTCCCCTCCTATTCAGATCCATGTTGTCTTTTATTAGAGAGAAAAACAACACAGACTTCTAAAAGAAAATGTTAAAATAAATAAAGTAAGATAAAAACAAAAAACTAACACATTGGAATTAAACAAAACACACAAACACAAATAAAAGAGTCTAAGGCACAAAAACCAGAAACTCACTTGTTTGTACACCAAGGAAAACCCTTAAAATGCTAAAGTGGAGCCCATATTATATACACAGAGGACCTGGTGCAGAACTGTTCCTGCCTTGCACTTGCTGCCACAGTCTCTGTGAGTTCCTAAGAGCTTTGATCATGATTTAGAGGACCTTGTTTCCTTAGTGTCCTCCATCTACCCTGTCTCTTAACACTTGTCTGCCTACTCTGGCAGAGTTCCTAAACCTTAAAACAACGATTAAATGGAAACATCTAGCTTAGGGCTAAGCCTTCCAAGGTTTCACTCTCTGAATAATGACTAACTATGGGTCTCTATATTTGTTCTGATCTGCAGCAGGAGAAGGTTTCCTGAAGCAAAGCATGTTGGCTAACCAACTGGTTGGCTAACCAGTCAATTTTTTTTTATTTGATTAAGGTCTATTCCACAAGACAGAAACCATGCCTGACGTAGCTTGGTTGACCAAGAACACGAGACCAGATAGGTCATGGTCCTAGGGTAAAAACAAGTACTACTGTTCATAAATACACAAAACAAAATTAACTACAAAATGGCTGCTAATCACACTCGGTTATCCTCACAGATCAGTCTTTTTCAGACCATACCAGAGAAGCTTCCTCCTGTACCTTTTACATTTTCTGTTGCTTAAGTTTTTCAAATTTTGTGATTCAGATATATTACACAGAGCAGAAAATATTGAACCCTACACTTTTGATAATATTAATACATTTGTATATATAGATAACATAAAAACCAATAGTTCTATAATCTGAGACGATAAAAGCATATAATTTTTTTTTCATTAGCCAGAGAATATTGCATCATTTTTCAGAGGAATCATAAACAGAAGCAAAAGTCCCCTAAAATGGGAAACTTTGTGTGTGTATGAGAGAGAGAAGTTATGAAAATTTAACACCAAAATATTTGGTTAATTTTATAATTACTTAGTGTTTTTAAAAAAGAATGGATTTTTTTTCAAGAACATAAGATTAAAAAAATGCCATATGTAGATACGGCACTTTTAAAAAGCTATGTTACTGGCTTTGTGAAGGTTCTAACTTTCCCAAGTACCTCCAATAAAAGTTTAATCTAAAAGGAGAAATAAAATAATAATTAGCATGTTCCTAAATAATCTAATGGCATTTCCCATGGGTAGATTGATCTACCAATCACCAGAGATGTATCTGAACAATATTTTTCTATCAAAATCCCTATTTCATATGTTTAATATCTTGTGCAGTTTCTGTCCTAAAGTTGTGAGAAGTAGAGATTCTTACAAGGACAAGAGTTTGCCAAGAGGCAGTGAGGAACCACAGGGGGCTTTGTTTAATAATTATATTCCCATCACTAGAGATTCAGATCTTTTATTGAAGTTTTTAACTTTGGGTTGATGTTTAATATTCTCTTGACCTATAGTAACACCTGAGTCTTTTATTAACAAAAGTATTCTAAATAAATGTGTCAGATTTAAGGAGATAGACCATAATCAAATCAAAACTGCACACAGCCAATATTCATGGTGTCTGGGGTGGTCTTAATTTGTAATTAGTAGTTAAATAAAGGTGAAGAAAGTGTCTGGGAGCTAATTAAAGCTCTCCATCAGCTGAAAGAATATCAAGAGTCTATAGGAAGGAATGAAATTTTCTTTCAGTAACTTCTATTTCAAAAGGTAATGTACACATCTAGAAATATAACCATCAGAAAGTGAAAATTAACAATCATGAATGCTGTGAATGATTTTATTTTGCTCATTACAGCTTGTCTGGTGAAATAAGCAGTGTCCTAAGCTTGCTGCTCAGGACCAGCATGGAAAAGGTGCCTGCTGATAAACCCGCTAACCTCAGTTTGATTTGAAGGTCCCATCGGAAAAGAGGGGACTAACTCCTGCAAGTTGTCCCTTCACCCGATCACCTGCTCTCTGGCATGCACACCCCACAGAACACATAGAAAAAGAACAAATGGAAGATGTTGTAAAATGGTTACAGTTCACTAAAAATCTGAGAGAATAAATATTTATCTTTTATAATATTGAATAGCAAGAGAATTTAATAAATCTAATAACCAAATGATAAATAACACATGGATACAAGTATTGCATGTTTGCCACAAACATGGTTGAAAGGTGTATTTACCACATTTATTTATTACAGTGAAAAGTTGAACATATGAGAAAATGGTAAAAGCATAAATCACGGAAAATGATTAAAAGTAGATTAATGAAACAGTTTACCAACTCTAACATATTGATAACTTTAATTTAAATTTTATTAGATATGCCACTTTATTAAATTTAAGGCCTTACATGCTGTTCTTTTTCATGATTTGCATGTGGTCTTCCAATACATATGCTAATACAAATAGACAATTTGTGTTGGTTTATTGTGCCAAAGGTGGCACTGGGTCTGGTACAGAGTGTTGCTGTGAAGATTTATGTTTTCAAACAATTGTCAAGATTCATATTAAGCTGAATCTGCTGCTCAGATGAGCCTACCTTGGGTAATGTATCATGCCTGTGCCTTTTCAGCCAAGATCTATGACTGGAGCACGGCAGTCTCAAGACAGTTGTCGTGATGTATGGCATATTCCATCATGGTCGCTAAGCTTTGTTGTAGTCCTCAAGGCATTGTGCACTTGCCGAAGTGTGACATGCAGGGAACAAAAGGGGGTTCAGTTCCTTTGGAAGAGCTTGTCAGTCAGTGAGATGCCTGCTGAACAGCTTCTTTGAGTAGGAAGATGAAGCAGGAACCATGAAAGAACTGTTATGTGAATCATATTCCTGTTAAGGAACTATAAAATCAAATTGAGTACTAATATACATTAATTGAATGTTAGAGGCTAGATCGATACACAATGTTTTGTATCACTTTGTGAACTATTTCAAATGCTAATCCTGAAAACACAGTTCTCTCCTGGGAAGAACACGGTATTAAAATGAGAAGTATCTACTGTTTAATATGTAGAAGTAATTATCAATGAAGACGTGTAAGCATTTCAAATGGAAACAAAGCATTTGTAAATGAACTATCCTTTCTTGTGTCTTGAAATCAAAATAAGTACATGTGCTTAAGTAAGTTTCAAAAAGAAATCAATGATCTTTTGTTAAACGTGTACTTTTGTAGGAAAATATTCATCTTCTAATTACATTTTAAAAACAATGTCCAACTTAGACAACAATGAGGACACTAAGAGAGAGATACATAGATCTAATCTACATGGGAAGTAGAAAAAGACAAGATCTCCTGAGTAAATTCGGAGCAAAGGGACCTTGGGAGAGGATTTGAAGTGGAGTGGAGGGAAGAGGAAAGGAGGGGTGCGAAGAAAAATGTAGAGCTCAACAAAAATCAATTAAAAACATTTGGCAGAACTAGGTAGAGTGCACGCTCTGTAAAACTACAGTCTTTGCAGTCAGGGAGCTCTTCATAAGCACACTACTTTTCACTTGGTTTCCTTTTCATATAATACATTTCTTATTTAAGTTTCATTTGCGAGCCGAGAGAGATTTTTTTCATTGTTAAGAGTACTTGCTGCTCTTCTAGATGATTTAAGTTTGCCTCCCTGGATTCTGGGTCCTGACATTTGCAAACTGTAGTAACTCCAGCTGCAGGAGATTACCTGTTATCTTATGGCCTCGCTGGACCCTCATGTGTCATATACTTCTATAGACACACATATACATACTCATAAATGAAAACTAATCTGTTCTTAAGTTTCATTCTTTCTAGCTGCATCCATTTACCTGCAAATTTTAAAACTCCAATTTTCTTTGTGTATGTACCATATTTTTAAAAGATTTATTTATTTATTTATTTATTTATTTATTTATTTATCTTATGTATATGACTGCCCCAACAACTTTATGCCACTATGCCAGACCTCACTATAGATGCAGTTGATCCACCATGTGGTGCTGGGAATTGAATTCAAGACCTCTGGAATAGCAGCAAGTGTTCTTAATGGCTGAGCCATCTCTCTAGACTGTGTTTCACATTTTTTATAGTCTGCTAATTTATTAAGGCTCTTTCCACCGTTGTACAGGAACATATTAATAAATCTCTATGCACTTATAATTTTCTAAAGTTTCTGTGGTTTATTTCAAGTCCTATACAATATGATCTAAGCTGTTACTAATAATTGTTACTTGGAATGATTTAATTTCATCAAAATTTGTGTTTTGGCTTGATGTAAGATCTATTATTTTGAACTCCTCCTGTGATGTGGAGAATCCTTTGTACTCCACTGCTATTGATTAGCAACTAGCAAAATGTGTGGCAAGTCCTCTTGGTTTACAGGGTAGCTTAAGTCCTTTTGATTCTGTTGTTTTTCTTTCTGTATGATCTGTCCATTGCTGAGAATGGGTTGTTTTGATTTTAACTGTTCTGGTTATATTGTAATTGTCCTCTTCATTTAGATCTGACAAGAATTTTTTTTTTTTTTGATTTCTAGATGTTTAGGTCTCGGTTGGGTTGCTTCTTTCAGTTATCCTTCATCTTGTTTGACTTAAATGGGAGGAAAGACTCTCTGTGCAACATCTTGTCTTACACTTAAGGTATTCAACTATATTGCTTTTAAATACGCTTACTAGATTCTTTTTGTTGCTTTTCTGAAACCAATCTTTGCATAATTTCCATAACTGTGATAGAATTTCTTTATTATTTTTTAATCTCTTTTCTAATTGCTCTTCTGAATTGATAGCATCTAATATATTGCTTTTTACATGCAAGATCCATTCATGTTATTTATTTAGCACAATTTTGAACCAGTTCATTACATTTCAGTTTCATAAATGGTATTTTTAATTTTAATATTCTATTTCAGACATAGTATTTTTGTTTTTTATTACTTTTCATTTTTATTTTCTTATTGAGAATATATTTCCTTTCTCATTCAGTATATCCTGATTATAGTCCCACTTCATTCCTGGCTACTCTCTCTTCTAGACCCTCTCTTTCTGTCTCTCATTAGAAAAGAATATACATTTAAAAGATAAAAAACAAACATGACAAAATAAAATATAATAAATCAAAACCCATCAAATCAAGCAACTCAACAGAAGGAAAAGAATGCCAATGTCAGGCGCAAGAATCAGAGACCCACTCATTCACACACTTAGGATTCTCTGATGATGACTGAATAAGGCACAATATCATTAGGAGTCATTTTATTGACACATTTTTGTTTTAGACCAACAGTGTTTGGTTTTATCTAGGGACTCTGGAGTATATGGGGTCTTAGTTATTTAATCTATTACAATCACATAGAACATACAAAGTGATTGTTTTTCTTATAAAATTTGCTTATTCTTCCTTTGTATTCAAATATATGGTCTATTTTAAATATAGTTTCATAAGCTGATGACAAAGGTTTGTATTCTATAGACTTTGGACATACTATGCTATATACATGTAATATATATATATATATATATATAACATATATTATATCCTTTATGTCTATAATAAGAATTAGTTCTAATACTTCTCTTTTTATTCTTTTATTCTTTTGACCTGTCCACTAAAGAGAATGGTGTACTAAGTCACCTACTATTACTGTATTTGGGTTAATACTGTGACTGAATGCCAAGTAGTGCCTGTAAGTAACATTGGATACATTTGTGTTTGATATGTGCATGTTTAGAATAGTAATGTCTTCTTGATGGATTGTTCCCTTGATCAGATTGAACTTCTTTGTTTTCTAATTAAACATTTTGTAACATATGAGAATCACAACACCTGTTCATTTCCTGGTTCCACTTCCTTAGATTGTTTTTTGAGTTTACTCTTTCTTATCCTGTAAGATACTATCTAACCTTGATGGTGTGGTATGATTACTAAGACAACAAGAAGATGAATTTTGTTTCCTAATATTCTTGTCTCACCTTTTTTTTTGGAGACTTGAAGCCACTGTTAATTAAAATTATTACTGAAAATTGTGCACTCATTTGTTTTTTGATTTTGTGGTATTGTTTTTATTTATTAATACTTTTTATAACCACTATGCTACCATTATTTATTATTTTCCCATACTCTATTGGCTGTGCTTTTCTTTATTTTCAGTCCAAGGAATTCCTTCTAGTGTTCTTTGAAGGGCTGCTGTGTGATGGTTATAAATTTCCTTAAATAATTTTTAATCATGGAGCATTTTTTCCTCTTTCAATTTTGAGTAATATTTTTGTTGGGGTGAAGTAAGCTGGGTTGATATCTGTGACCTTTCAGAAGACAAAGTAAGTTCTGTTTTTTTTTTTAATTTTCATTTATTTATTCATTTTAATTTCATTCCAGCCACAATTTTCCCTCCATCTCTTTTCCTCCCTCCCTCCCTCACCTCCCACTCAGTCCCCCTCCCCCCATCTAGTCCTCTGAATGAGTAAGGGCTCCTATGGCACATTAAGTTAGGGCAGGACCAAGCCCCTCTTCCCTGCTTTAGAACTGAGGATGGCATCCCACCATAGTGAATAGGTTCTTCTGTTTAAAAGTAACTTATTATTTTAATGGGTTTACCTTTACATGTGAGATGTAGTTTCTCTCTTTTGGTTTTAAGTACTTTTTCTTTGTCTTGTATATTTTGTACAAGAACTATAATTCAGTTTGGGAAGTTTCTTTTCCATCCCTTTCCATGGAGTGTACCTCATGTATCTGAATATATTAGATTTGGGAAATATTCTATAATCTATTGAAGGTGTGTTCTCTGATTGATCTGTAATTTTTCTCTTTCTTCTATTTCCATAATTAGAAACCTTTGATATTGTCATTTAAGAATTCCCCAGTTTGTTGGCAATAGTATTTTATGTTTCCTTCTTTTCTATAATATTGGTGTGTAAGATTTTAGATGTCTATTATGTCTGCAAATTTTTATATTTTCCCATAAGCGTTCAGTCTATACTCCTATTTTTTACACTATCATGTCATGCTTATCATGCTATACTTTATTCCTTTCTACATTTGTTTTCTGGTTTTATACTCTGTTCTATTGTTTGGATTAACATCACTGATTTATATTCTATTATTAATATGTTTTTAATATCAATACCACTTTAATACTTTGTCACCTTTTCCAGTGAATTTTTTTCAAAATTGACATTGTTCTTCTTACACTGCTTTTCCAAACTTTATTAAAAGTAACAGTAAAGATTATAAATTGCAACTGTAGAAAGTTAAAGTAATTAAAAAGTTTTATCATATGTTTTTATTTCAAGAGATCAATACAAAGGGAAATGCATTAGATAAAAAATTCAAGTTTTAGTACATTATTTCAATCAAACATGACTCTTCTGTTTTCCTCCTTATAAAAAATTTAATGCTGACATTTATTTCTGGGATTGTTTGGCTATATCTTTTCTTTTATTAATTATAACACTATGGTTAATAAAGTCAAAACAGAAATTAAATCATATATTACTCTTCAGAACCAAATCTTGAAGTTTTAGCAATATTATATAATAACATATACTATGGTCATGGTATATCTGTAACTTTTAAAGCTAATTTGTAAACTGAATATTTTTCTTTTTCATAAATTTCTATGTCTAACAATAAAATGTAAAAATTTATTCTACATCATTAAATATTCATAATAACTAACTTTAATAATTCATGATAACTTAAGAAATGCTCATCATTGTTTGTTACTTTTTATGAAGTCTATTTGTTGATCATAAAAGTGAGTATTAATTTGATAAATATGGGGGTATGTCTCAAAGCAAGGTTTTGCACTGATATTGGATCACTTCTTTCTTTTGTTGAATAGATATTACTATGATTATTAAAATTTTCTGCAAAAAGATAATAATAAAATGTGAATATGGAGGGCAATTTCACATTGAAATTTCCAGAATAGAACTTAGTTAGAAACTTTAATTTTCTTCACACTTCTTTTCCTTGTCTTTTGATATAATCATATTTTTTATCACTGAAAGGTCAAAAAAGATA
Organism: Microtus obscurus; assembly: GCA_963919715.1. Lineage (NCBI taxonomy): Eukaryota > Metazoa > Chordata > Mammalia > Rodentia > Cricetidae > Microtus > Microtus obscurus. The sequence continues at coordinate 511,265 of CAWTZC010000854.1, read as the reverse complement.
TTTAATTCTAGAAATAACCATTTGTGATTTTTTTTCAGAGAATAGTCCTCCCCCCCAAAAAAGTTTAATTTTCTTATTTTGTCTCTTTTGTTTGTTTGTTTTTCACATTTGACCTCAATAATGATTTTTTTCAAAAGTGGCAAAAGTCACATAAAAGAAATTTGAGTTACAAAAATATTAATATACAAAGAAATGCTTTAAGTATAAAGATTTTTAAGATGAATAAAGGGGAGACTTATACGGAGCTGCCAAACCTAGCTACATGAAAAACAAGTGAGAAAAATGTAGATTGCTTTCTGAGCTTTCAAAGCCATCAGACACTCAATGTGTAATAATGACTGAACATGCTCACTGTACTTAAAGCTCGTATAAAAAGAAGTGTCTAGAGAAATTTGAATTAAAGAAGATCTGTGAAATTTGCCTAAGTACAGAATGCGCGTCTATTTTGAATTTCCTTGCTTTTATTTAAGACAAGTGGCAGATAATTTCACAGCTGTCAGTTAATGCCCATAATGAATGCTTTATAAAAGGATGAAAGCATGAAGCTATATTCATGTTGCCTAAGTATGTAAAATAAATTCAAAGGATGTCAAGATCTGGTGCGAAATGAAAAATGCAAAAACACTTTAGTTAGTGATGTGGGGGTAGGGCAGGGTGGAGATGTGACCGAACATTTCCCCTTTAGTTGCCAATAAATTAAGTCAGGAAACAAGTAGACAAAGTACTAACTACTCTAACTTAGACTTTTCAACATTTCTTACTGAACTTTTACACGTTATCATTAACTGATAAAAGGGCAATTCTTAATTACTTTAAAGCAAATTATCTATAATATCAACTTAATCATAAATTTTGACATTTTTTAAAAAAAGTTTTTGAACTCACAGTTTTCTAGACACATAAGAAAGGATCTTCTCCAACTTTGGAGAATATATGTTCATATTAATAAAAGAAAACTCTGCCATATTAATAAGTTTATGAAGTATAAATAGAATGCATCCAATAGCTTAAATGGCACTGAATGTATTTATACCACAGATAATTCGTGATTTCTGAAATAAAATTCTTACAAAGATTTTACTCTTTAATATGATTTTGATAATCGGTGTATTATTTTTAAATGGCTACATAAATAAAGTGCATATGATCAGTAGTTTCAGACAATTTGTACAATAAAAATTTATATAAATGGTTCATTTTGATGACAAAGCTTCATTTAAAATTGATGCAACTTCTGAACCACTGAAAATTTGTAAGTATAATCTAAGCACCTAGTCTGTGGCACATTATCCGCACTGTACAGAATGAGTTATTATCTCTCTGATCATATATTTGATTGGATCTCTTCTCACTTCCATTGCTTAAATCATGTGGGAATTTCAGTCTGTGATTCATTAGCCAAAGTTCAACATTCACAGCATAATCTACATTTTTTATCAATTCATTTATTTGGACCAATTTAATTAAAAAATAATATAAGTCAAATCTCTCTAGATCAAAATGCACAAATATATTTTATATAAGGCAAAAATCATATAACTAATACCTGCAGTGTTATTAATATACTGCATGGTACCTTCCTTCATTATATGTGGCAGTTCCTTATTACTTCATTTGGTCTAAATTTCTAAAACCCAATGTGAATTTTCAGTCTTTAGCTTTCAGTGCCAACTTTGGCTTAGTCCTATGATCTAGCCTGACAAAGGAAGAAATAGAATATGAGGTAATGAAAGTATTTAGAGTTTGTTTTGTTTTTGTTTTTTTTTTGATCACGTATTTATAAAGAAATTCATGGCAAATTAAATTTTTTTAAGAAAATTGCCTTATACTTCCTAATAGTTCATTTTCCAAGGCTATTACTGACAGTGAATTTATACTAATTTTCATACTGGTGATCAAATCTAGTGTCTCGTTAACATTTGACATGTGTCCAACAGTTGAATCACAACCTATATCTCTAAGATAAAACCAAGCTACTATCTGTTCTTGATTAATATTTCTGGATTTTTATAGTGATGGAAGTATTCAAAGCACCATAATATTAATATTATTCTTATTAGGATCAGCTTCCTTTGTTCTATATGAAGAAATCGATCAATAGGTGTTCAGAAACAAGTATCTTTAGAACACACACAAACTGAGAGTGCTTTTTTTAAATTTATTTATTTATTTATTTATTAAAGATTTCTGTCTTTTCCCCACCGCAGCCTCCCATTTCCCTCCCCCTCCCCCAGTCAAGTCCCCCTCCCTCTTCAGCCCAAAGAGCTATCAGGGTTCCCTGCCCTGTGGGAAGTCCATGGACCACCCACCTCCATCCAGGTCTAGTAAGGTGAGCATCCAAACTGCCTAGGCTCCCACAAAGCCAATATGTGCAGTAGGATCAAAAACCCATTGCCATTGTTCTTGAGATCTCAGTAGTCCTCATTGTCTCTATGTTTTTTCCCAAGACGGTTTTATCCCAGGCTTTTTCAAACCCAGGTCAGCTGGTCTTGGTGAGTTCCCGGTAGAAAATCCCCATTGTCTCGGTGTGTGGGTGCACCCCTCGCGTTCCTGAGTTCCTTGCTCGTGCTGAGAGTGCTTTTTAATGAAACCAAATGAATAGTAACAAGAATGTTAAACAACTGGTTTAAATTTTGACCACTACATCTGTGCCATAGGAGAGAAATAAGCTTGCATTTAGTGTGGAGGAAAGAAGCCTTATCTTATGGCCTAAGTATTCCTCTTGAGTGTCTGCATTGGATAGCATTATTATATTTTCACAGATATATTATCACTTGATTTTCAGAACTAGCATAATATGAACTTTCAGTAGATTTATAGACAGTCTGTTACAATGATGACATGTTAATAATGGTAATCTTGAAAAGTGACTGAATTATATTGAATGTTATCAAAGAACTTTACTTACTAATAAATAGCTTCTAGATAAACACGAGATCCAAGAATCTCTCTCATAAATTATTGTTGTAGGGTATATTTCAATCAGAACTTAATAAAAATTGCTGGCCAAATAAAATTCAGAGAACTAAATTATCTTTCGTTTTCAGACATAGTACATTCCATTTTAGAGATTCTAACGGATCTATTATAAGAACTCACTGGAAAAGTACATACATTTTATACTTATTTTAACCATATATCTTAAAAATTATTTGAGTAACAATGAATATGCTCTGTATATACTCTATCTACTATTTTATTTTTGTTCAGTACAGGAATGAAAACCATTAAACCCAAGCAAGATAAAGAATGAACAAGTTGTTTATCTTTAAGCAACAACAAAATCATCCTTTCATCCAAATTATTAATACTTTGAGAACAGAAGTGTCTAAATAGAAAAACTCAGTGGCAATATATAAATCCACAAATTCCAATATGAAGAATGTATAGAAGATTCATAACTCACAAGAAAACAATAATCAGTTTGGTGTTCCAAACCAGGTAAGACTTGACTATAAACTTTATAAAAGAGGTGTCAACATACACAAATATCCTGAAACAAATGAAGGATCACGGAAACACAGCAGCAAGAAACCATTCATGAGGGCTAAAAACGAGCAATAACAAACATTAAACAGGTTACTAAGTAGAACTTTGATTTACAGAGAAAAGGAAAGAAGCATGTTCACAGTCTTGGGAATAGCAATTTTATCCACTAAGAATAACTCTCAATACACCTAAATTCTAGGTTCTATGCTACTCAAACTCCTAACACAGCAGAAGCCACTGGTGGTTGCTCAATTCCAATCAATACAGGGATGGATCACCAAACCGTGACATGTTCATGTTCATGTAATAATTGCTATAGAGAAATAATAACTATTATCACATGGGAAACTATGTATGCATTTTACCGATTATGGTTGAATTAAATAAAACAGAGAGCAATATAATGGTTAATTTATAAGAATGCCAATAATAGGAAACTGATGTCAGATTTTAGAAATAAAAAAGGCTATGTATAAAAGACCATTGCCTTTGAGGGGATTAATAATAAGCAAGGGTCACATAAGACATATGGCATAAGACATATTTCAGATGATGTACCTAAAATCAAATTTATTTTGAGAAAATTTGTAGAATTTCATATGATTATTAAACTTTAATATACTTAAGTTAAAGCTTAAAAACTGATTTTTTTAAAAAATAATTGTATAGAGGTGAAAGCATACTGTCCCATTTTCACTAGTATTTCTATACTACTTATACTACTGGATAGATCTTTAGAGTATAAGCTATCGTATCTGATGACAGGTTTCTAAATTTAAAGACTTAATGAAGAAATTCCTCTGAGGGTGAGCCTCACCTGATTCACGTCTCTGGCGGATATGTGCTATCTCTAGGAAATAATTTGTTCAAGTCTGAGGAAGTCAAAGGACTCTTGTTACTTCTAGGTAGAGTTGATCTGTTTTCATTATGTAGATCTGATTTGAATATTTAGCTTCCTTTTGAAAGAATCAATATTGAATTACCAGAAGTGTTCTTAATTTTGCTTAGCTAAACAAAGTAATGATATTTGTTTAGAGACAGAACTGGATGAAAGGATATGATACAAATAATCTGTTCAAAATAGTCTTGTGGCCCTGTTGTGCCTTCCTTTAAAGCATCTGGTACCATTTCACATGTCAGGACCATTTGCCAAATGAGCTGGGCCTGTTTTATTGATGAGATTGTTTTGTTCTCATAGAACCCTTTTAATGGAAAACAGCATCATTGATTTAATAAGAAAGACAGCAAGGGAGAAGACTTAACAATATGCTATTTCCTCTCCAACAAGCAAACAGCATTTCTAAGGGAAAATCACAAAAGTTGATGTTTTCTATCTGGGGGATGACCCAAAAATTGTGGTATCAAGGTCATGATAAGAAAAAGATAATATTATAAGCTAAATCCAGTCTCTAATAAAAAAAAATTAAAGAAAAGATATCTTGCTATAGTTTTTAGAGTATTTGTAGGTTTTACAATTATCTAAAATGTCTGCTTATTTTTTTAAAGAAATTTAAAGATCGCTTTACGTGAGATGGCAATTACTAGTTAAAAACATTAAAATATTATATGAAGTTACATTTTAGTATTCACTTTTCTCCACTATGAAAATAATTAATAGAATTGTCATTTAAATATATTTTCATGTTTTGTCCTGTAGAATTTAGCATGTTAACTTTTAAAAATATGATTATGATAGTTTACATAGATGTTAAATATAAAATGTTTTAAAAATACAAGGAGATAAAAATCCTTGCTGACTCGTACACTCATTCGATTGCTTTGATATGGTGACCTATAATGTCTCTATTTGAGGTTTTTCATTCAATTCTGTGGAGTGCTAAAAAGCATAAATGTTTTTTATCTGTAAAGCTTAGTTAATATATGCATCAAATTTTACAGCATAGCTACTTTTGTCATTGTTATTAAATCATCTCATGATGTTACATGTTATATATATATAAATCATATATCTATCATATATATCACATATATGATGAATCTAATGTTCACCTATAATATACATACATATTATATATATTGGATTAGAATTATGTAATTGAAGTTTTAGAATTGTGAATTAAATATGATTGCAATATGGATGAATTTAAAATAATCTAATCCCAGCACTTCATGTAGTAATATAAATGAATTCTATTATTTGGATCTACATATAACCCCTGTAGTGCTACAAAGTTGCTAAAAAGGATATTATGAGGACTCAAATATGTGGTTCGATAATAAAAATTTTTGCAACATGTAGCTCTCAACATTCACCTTGAATAATTACTATCCACGTAGCTCAGAGCACAGATTTCCTTTCCCCATAGCTTCTGCAGTACCAGATGCTGGAGCTGAAGTTGACTGATTGCTCAGTTAGATTCACTATAACATCTTTACCTGAACTGACACCACATCAAGACTTCACATTTTATTATTGAGTTTGCATTTTCTGTAAAAAAATAGATTACATTCATTTTAACTGGTATTTCTTCACCTCTGTCATGCTCTAAAATAATTCAAATCCTGAGTAACAGTTCTGAAAATGACACTGTTTAGGTGAATAAAATTCACACACACAATGTTAAGCACATATTTCCTCAGCTCTGTCAACAATCATAAAAAAATTCCTGTCATTTTTCATTTGATTAATTACTCTCAATTATTGCATGTAAAAACATAAGACTACCTAACACCAATAAAATGTTTTAACAAAGAAGAGTAATCCTAGAGTTATTTAATATTCTAATAACGAGGGTCATCTTTTCCTGATTTTAGATTGATTGAGGTTTAACTGTTATCTCAACAAATCTGCCTGAATATGTCTTGCATACTCATATGCCTAACCATTCACAAGTCAATTACTTTCCTCCTTTTCAGTTATCACTAGTTTCCCAAGTTATAAAATCTGGAAGAAGATCCTGTCTTTTAACTACACAAATAAATTTTTATTCTACTTCTGAGTATTACCATGGTTACTGTTCAGATCCAAGTAAGTAATTCACATACTTTCTGTCAGCCAAAATAATGGCTAGATGCTGTAGCCAGAATGGCGTTCTAAAGAGGAGCCTCTGAATGCAACTTCTAAGCTTACAACCTCTCCAGTTTCTTCAGTGCTGGGAGAATTACGTTCAGTCTTAGCCTTTGAAATCATTAAGAACCCCATTCTCTTCTTGCGTCTCATTCTCTAGACATGAATTACTAATTTAAACTTCTAAAACCTTTTAGGTGAGTTAAACATTACACACTCCTTTTTCTTTTTTCTTCCTTTTACTCAGAAGCCAGACACAGAATTTTACACATCAATAGGTAGGGCAAGCATTGCTCTACTGAAGGCGAGATTTCACTTGAAAATCTGAAATAAAGCAAAGACAAATGAAGATGGGTAGTTATCAAATATGCTTGTTCTTGTATTTCCACCCTTCATAACTGATACCCAAGTAAGAGCCATAACATGGCTTGAGTATGCCTTCTTCATGTAATCTTATTGCCCACTTCAAATTTCATACACTCATTAAAAAGTGATTCTCCTGGTGTTTTATTAATATTACATGTACTATGATTTATTTTAGGTGTGTCATGTTCCAAAAGGGGAGTATCATAGTTAATGATTCATTATAATATATATGTGCAAGCATTGTGTGTTTCCTTGAAAGAAGATGGTAATTCATGCTACAATGTAAGCTATTAATTCACTAAAAACTTCATCCAAGCTGTATACTTTGCAAGTTAAACAAATGGTTCTTTTTCTTCAACTGGCAAATAAATTCTAAAGAATTGGTGATTTTTCTCCTTCTTCTTATAACAATGTGGGAAGAAAGGTTGAGAGATGAAACATTTTTGGCTGTGTAATAAGTTTTAAAAAGTTTTATGTAAAACATTTCATAAAATCTGTAATAAGAACAGTAATATCCCAGTAAATAAAAATCATAGGTGAATGAAATAAATGGAATTAAATATACCAAATAATACTTAATGCTTTTTTAGATTTTACTGATAATTACAGTTAATTTTTATATTAATTAAAAAACAATGAAGCATCGTTCTTGGATTATACTTTGTATAAAATTTCTTAGATGTCTATATGAATATAAAAATAATTTCTATCTTTCAATGAAATAATTTTTTTGAGGAAATAATTAATTGACATAATGCCAAATGAAAAAATTCTAAGAAATTACATGATATTGGAAATAAGAAATTTCTCTAAATAGAAGGCAATGGTTTTCAACTCTAGTCCCCTTTAACTAAGATTTAAAGTGACTAGTTGCCTCTTCCTAAAAATAACATGAGGAATATTTTTTAGATTTCTATTATTCAACATTTAATCAAAAATTCTGGAAACAGCAAAATAAACATTTTCTTGCACAAATATGTATTCAACTGACAAAAGTTTTAGAAAACTGATTTTAAATATTCATAAATTGAGGAAATTACTTGATTCATGCATTATAAAATTTCTGTCATAACTATATGAATAATCCTTAAATAAAACAAAATACACATATATCACATTGTGAAGGAATGAAATGATATAATACTCAATTTAATTATAAAATGCTAGATCTAATATACCCATTTTTCTTACACTTTATAGTATTAATTAAATTTAAAAATAGTTTGAAGAGATTTTTCCTGCATGCCTGCTAGATTATGCAGCAGTACAAGAATGAGTTTACTAAACAAAACCAGAATATCATTTGAGGTATTTGTCAGGGAAAGCTCAAGTGCTTCCCAAACTCTTTAGGTTTTGGTTGTGCCTTCTGTTACCACTGTAAGTAAATAAGAACCTCTTGTGGAAGGGACCACACACCTTGACTGTAGGATAGAGAATGAAAGCTAGAACTTAGATAGGATATTCCTCTTCTGTTTTGTTTTCATAGGAGACTGTTAGGAAAGAAAAAAAAGGCAGCAATGGTCTTGGCCAACTATGAACCCTATAAATTACAACAGCTACAAGCCAGGCTCACTTGTTAAAGAGCAACACAGTGGTTAAGGGCGGGTAGCCAACTGCTTTCATTGGATCTGAGGCCAGCACAAAAAGAGGGAAACCATTCTTGGTTCTGTAAATCTGCTCCAAAAGCAAATGGTTGAAGAAGCTTAGGCCTTAGGGGAGAATTTATTACTGTGTTTATTTAAACAGTCTTCCAACTGTAGTCTACATATCTATGTTTATAATCATAGAAAAATTCTACTCTCTTAGCCTTAATCAGATAAGCTTCTCTCTACAATGTACAACAGTATATGAGGATGCTGACAAGATATTGAGAATAAATGACCTTTGAGTGATCAGCCATGAACAAGACTGTTACCTGGATATTTGACCATACTGTTAAAGCATGAGACAGTGTTAATAAAATTAACCTTAGGTCAAGGGGTGAAGGCAGTGACTAGTTGACAGGAATTAGCCATAGGGAGGACTAAGCAGCTAGGAATACAGATAGAGGCACATGGGGACACACAGGAAGGAGTAGGGAGGGATTGAGGGATTAATGGTATTTTTTTTTTAGTTTGAAACCAGTAGAGAGCTGGTTCCTATGAAAAAATGGTCAGCTCTTTGCTTCTCAGCTTCTCTGATGTAGCAGGTTTACACCCCAAAATCTGACACCCAAGTCTTTTTTCGGTAACTAGAACAACTTAGTTAAAAAGAACACAAGAAATTTATCTCTTTTTTGTTCATTTATCTTTTTGAAAAGTTATAAATCAGTACTGTAGTTTATCATTTCTTCTCTTCCCTTCTCTCTTTTCTCCAGTTGGTCCCATGTGTTCTCCCATTCTCTCAAGTTTATCAGGCTTTAAGTTCTCATATAATTATTATTGTTATGTCCATATACATTTATTTACACACACATAATCTATTTAATCTAGTATTATTTCTGTGACAAGCTGGCATTATTTTTCTTGGTGAACCAATGAGTTTTCTGGGGTGACCATATTACAGGAATATGAGTGAGGATTTACTTGCAGCAGCAGAAATGGCTCAATGATAATTGCATTACTAAGGCCCTTCCCAGAATGTGTGACAGCACACAAAGTTGTAAAACCTGGAGATCAATGCACAGCCTTCAGAATACTCAACATGGCGGGAGGGGCCTTTCCAGGTGCCTCAGTTTGCCTAACTTTCTTCCAGGCATCTCTTCTTGTCCGAGTACTTTCTTTGCACCTGGTTGGCACTCAGCAGTCATTAGATCCCTATACCTAGTTCTTCATCTAGGAGTGGAGCTGTGTGAAATCTCCCAAACCAATCAACATGCCAACTATGGTTGCCGTTATGCAGGTCTTATTTAAGAAACCACATCGCTGAGATTTCATGGGTAAATTTTCCCTGCAATGACTAGAAGATAATATCTAGCAGAATGGATCCTGATTCTCTGACTCCTACTAGTTTTCTGTCCTTCCTCCTGTGATGGTTTTTGAGCCTGAGGTGTAGATGTGGTGTTGTACATGTGTCAGTTTATGGTTGGAAATTTCATGGCCATCATTCTCTATATGAGTACCAGTATAGATCTCTGCAATACTCTACATCAACTACAAAAAGAAGGTTTTTTTTTGTTTTTTTTTTTTTTTTTTTTGGTGAGGAACGAGAGATACTTTTATCTGTGTTATCTGTGGATATAAGGAGAGGTATATACAATACAGTTAGACATTATGTCATGTTAGGAAATTAACAGTAGTAACCTCTCCTCTGGGGTCTGTAAGAGTCTATTATGGGTAGTTGGTTAGGTAATGGTACTTGGCAAAGATGTCCTCCTATTGAATGGGCCTTAAAATCTTTACAACAATTTAAACCTCTGCATCTAAGGCTCAGAAACATTATAGAAGAGGGGACAGAAAGAACGTAACAATAGGAAGATAAGAAGGCTGTAAAATAAGATTTTCTGTGCTTGATGAAGACACGGAGATCGTGTACTAACGGCAGTTGTGGTTACTTACATTGGATCTGAACAAGAATAGGCCTACCAATAGCTAGAGACAATTAGAAGAGGGGATCATTGGGTCTCACCCCATGTTGTTCAACTATCTGGGATGAACATGAGTGAATCCATTAGGTGTGTTACCATGAATGAGATTACTAGGTTCCACTGAACAGCTCCAAAGCCATTTTCATGCAGATGGCCTTGATTAAACTCAATGAATCACAAAACAAAACAAACGGACAAAAAATATATATGTATAAGTTAGAGAATAGGAGTATACAGGAAGGACTGAAATTAAAGAGGGCAGTGAATGAAAGTAATAATAATGCATAACATAGATGTATGAAATCCTCAAAGGAAAAGATAGTTAATAAAATATTATAAATTATTACTGAAATGTATGTGAAGACACAGAAAAACATGTCTGCTTATAAATCCTTTATTTCTGCCCTGTATAAAATGTCATAGCACCACTCTTTTATCCGAGAAATAGCCATTTATATACTTATAATGTTCTACTAAACATGATTTTAAACTTTAAACCATTGAAATATTTCCATCTGTCATTTAATGAAATTACACACACACACACACACACACACACACGCAAATTCCCTGAATAACAAAAGAATTAAAAAGACTTCAGAATATAAATGAATAGATATCTCATATAAACAAATTTATTTTAAAAGGCATTAAAAACTGATAGCATAGAAAGAAAATTAGTATTAAAAAGTTAAAACATGATACAGTCTATATGCTGAAGCAGAAAGAGACAACGTGAACAGACTGATAACGATTAGGATTGTATCAGTAATCATACATCTCTACTAAAGAATATCACAAGACAAGCTTATCGTATTAAACTTTATTATGTTGATATTTGATCATCTAATACCTATCTTGTTGAGAGATTCTATCATAGAAAAGATGTTAAATTTTGACAATTGGTTTTTCTGCATCTGTAGAGATTATCGTGCTACTTTTGCCCTTCACTGCTCTGATACAGTCTATCACATTTTTCCTAGGTCTAAAGGATCACTGAATTACCACTAATGCTACTCAAAATCTTAAAAAGAAGATTCTGAAGAAAAAGAAATGCTTTCAAAGTATATTCACAGGGCCAGTTTCACCTACCTCAAATATATCTGAATACTGCAAATAAAGACAATGTATACCCATATCAATAATTAATACAGATGTAATAATCTTTAAAAATAGCAACAAATTAATCCGACAGCATATTGTCATTCAGTGACACAAACTATATTCAGAAAAATATTATTTATTACTCTAAATTATATTCAAATACATGATATTTCATAGATGTATATAAAATCCACTATATGTACATAATATCATGCAATAAGAGATGAAGTTAGAAGGGAAATTGCCTGGAGGAAGACTAAGGATTCAATTTTGCTGTTGCTTAAACTGATTGTTTAGTTTTCCAAAATATGTAGGTGTGTATCAATCTTCTCCACCTATAGATTTTTTATCACTCCATTCTGATTATTAAGCTCTTTGCATCTATTGCACTAATGAGTGAGGAAATTCTTATTATCTACTCTACTATTTGATGAAAAAGTGTGGGTCCTGTTTATTTATTTGTTTGATTACTTATTCATTCATTAATTTATTCATTCATTCATTTTTGGGTCTGTTTATTTTCTAAAGAGAGAGGAGATGAAAATGAAAGGATTAGGAAGATGTCAGAGAGAAAACCATTATCCGATATAGTATATCAATAAAACTTATTTTCAATATAAAAATATATGTGTGAGATTTTGACATGTTAGTACTAGGATTAGTAAAAAGTTGCTGAGCTACTACTCTGAAACAGAAAAAAAATGATCTTAGAAAACATTAATTCTTACTCAACAATTAGTTATTTTTCTCAATACCGTGACTAGTTGGTAGAATTTTCAATGCAACTATAGGTTTCTGGAAAACAGTAACATACTTCATTCTTTCTATATTGATAGAGCTTAGCTTTTCTTCAAAGTTATAGCAAAGCGTTCTCATTCCTGTATATTTTTCTTATAAAATATACATACCACAATGTTTTACAAATTGAGCAAGTTGTATTAATATATTTGGAATGTATATATCAGTCTCTCCATCTATATTTATACACGGAGTGATGGGAAGTGAAACATGCCCCCCAGTAATGCTGAAGCATGCATGGGCAGCCTGTCTATAGTGAGTTTCATGGTTTGAGCACATGAGGATGACGGACCAGGTCTCTCCCTTAAGGAACATGTTCCACCAAGATATGAACTCGGATCTCTGGACTCGGAGACCAGTGTGTTAATACCATGGCAGCTGTAGTCATCAGCAATTAAAAAAAAATAGATTTGAGAGTACATGAAAGGTAGTATATGCAAAATGTTGAAGGAAGAAAAAAGAAAGGGGAAATTATGCAATAATATTCTACTATCAAAAAACTAATAGTAATTAAAAATATTAATCTAGAAAAGTATTTTATATAATTTAATACTTGAAAATTATTTTAAATAAAATATTTTCTGATTTTTTTTATATTTAACTTCCAGCTTTTCAACTAAATTTATTTAGATTCTTTTTAGTTAGGGCACATACATATTGTACTTAAGTTTTATTAAAAGCTTATATGATTTTGTCTCCAAAAAGTAGTTTTAATGATTGTTGCTACAGATTTTTAATTCAAGTACAATGCATATCTTCACTTGAATAATATTCATATGAAGTGACTAAGAGAAAGAAAGGAAAGACATGATATTGGAAGACTAAGTTTCTATATATAAATTTTATAAAGTTACCCACAACAATTTTCTATTGAGGTTAAATGAACTGGGGGAGAGATGCCACACTAATACAAGCTTACCTGTAACTACATTTGAAAAGCTGTTACATCATCTTAGGTTTTAATTGTTTATAATAATTTTAGTCATCATTTACAGATGAAAAATTCCAAGTTAAAAGCTTTAGTGAATTCTGACTAAAGTTACAATTAACTATAGTTGAGCATAGTATGGTTCCAAGTTGCCTGATCCTAGAACAGATGGTCATTGTATGCTAACTTGAATTTCCCTAAAATTCAAGTGCTACGAGTGTTGAATAAGGAAAAGCAGAAAAAAATATATATAGAAGTTTCTAATTGTAACACCAATTTTCTAAAGAAGAAGGAATCATGTTGCTCTTGTAATATCTATATGAGAAAGGAGTCTGAAACATTTGTATGGCAGAATATCACAGTGTTCTTTTTGTTTTGCTTTTATTTTATGAAACAAATACTCTAGCTATTTGCTTACATCTCTTTCCAGAAGTCCAGAAGTTGCATTTTTCTTTTTTACAATATTTTGTCATGACATTTAAGATGTGGTTTGGACAATTCCATTTTAGTGGTGTCCCTGCAAACATTACAATTAGGATAATGATTCCCATGAGGCAAGAAGGAAATCCTGTTCAATATGGCTTAGCTACCTGGTGCCTTTTCACATTTCTAGAGAATGACACTGAGCAGGTTATGTTCGCCACATTTAAACAAAGTACAACCTTGAAAAAATCATTTTCTCCAGGCAATTACTACAATAAAGCTTAAGGCGTGACTTCATCAAAACTCCTTTGCAAAGTACCTATGACATTTTCTATAAGAATGGGTTTTAGTGAGTGAGAAACAACTCTCAGGATAAAAAAGGGAGGAAGCGTCTGGGGTACGCATGATGGTAAACTCCTTTACAAAGTCCATGGGACCTTGCCCATGAGAATATGTTCCTCAACTGACAAACAGTACTCATTAGTCTGGGATGAGTCTTTGGGGAACAAATAGTTTGAGGTAATTTATGTGAAGTTAGGCTCTACAGATAGGAGATAGATCAGAGAGATACAGGTAGATCATTAGCTTATTAATTACATCCATTCCCAGGTTTCCAGATGGAAACAGACATAAATCAATTCCACCAAAAAGAAAAGCCTACATGTTTCACATTCTTGGTTTTTCTAGTGCTATCTGTGATCACAAGGACCTTATTTTCCCTACACACATTAAGGACAAGAACTTTCTTTTTATTATTTGGGCCCTATTACTGGAGTTTTTAGCTATATACTACACCTACAATTTTATGTGTATTGATCAAAGTTTCTCTGTTCTTCATTTGAGACCTTAAGCCAGCAAAATCCTATAACAAATGAATATGCATCAGAGAAACTACAGCATTAAATTCTGTGATGGACCATCCCTATCAAAGTTTTTGAAGATAATTTCTTCAGAGGCAAATATAATGCTCTTCCATTGCATTCTATTCATATTGGGTGGACAAAATGAAATTAAAAAAAATTACACCATGTTAGTTATTTTGAATGTAATTGTTCCCCATAATCTCCTAGGGAATGGCATTAATAAGAGGTATGGCTTTGTTGGAGGAAGTGCATTACTGTGGGGCTGGGCTTTGAGATTTCCTGTGTTCTAGATACTGTGCAGTATCTCAGTCGACTTCCTATAACTAACAAGATGCAGGACTCTCAATTCCAGCACATCTGCCTGCACACGGCCATACTCCTCAACAGAATGATAATGGACTGAGCCTCTGAAAATGTAAGCCAACCATACCCTATTAAGTCTTTTCTTTTTTAGAAGAGTTGCTGTGGTCATGTTGTCTCGTCACAGCAATAGAAACCCTAAAACAGAAGTTGTTACCAGTGACTGGAGTCAGACTATGATTTTGTTTGGAGTAACATGAACTTCGGATGTCAGAGTCAAAGTTAAATTTTAAGTATTAATTGCCATGCCTTAAAAATCCAAGAAACAAAAATGTTTCTAACATGTAAGTTCCTTGCCCGAAGACAGATAGTTCCTGAAGTGATGGAGGCTATTGTTATGGGCGATAACAAACTGCATGCTTTCACTTCCCTTATCAAGTTTGTTTGCGCCATTGGCACTGGATGCACTTGATCCCGTGTAGACAGGAGATTCACAGTCTAGAAATCTGTCAGGATGTATGCTTGCCGCTGATTGGACCTGAAGGAAATGCTAAAATGGCTACAAACCATGACCCACAGCCATCATCCGGAAATCCTGAGATGAACCTGGCCAGAGCCCATCCTCCTCACCAATAATCAATTGAAGCTTGTTGTCTTTGGCTTAAAACTGTGGTAGTGGTCTTGTTCTCGATTGGTTGGATTAACATTTAGTGGACGCTCCCGAGAGATTCAGACCACCCACTCAACTTCTAAAACTGAACTTTCCCTCCTTGTCTTTGGGGCTGAGGGGCTGCCTCAGGAGGTACATGTCTTGACGTTCCAAGGCTCCAAGGCAAATTGTTGGAGTGAGCTGCCATGCTGAGAAAAGCAGCGTCTATTTAGGCCTTCCGGTGAATCGTAGCCTGGTTCTCTTTTGTAGGATCCTTATCTGGGATGTGGAGGGGGTTCATGGGGCCCCAATATTCTCAAGCTGTCTTTGTTAGGACTGGAGAGGAAAGATGTCATGTGACTTTATCTTTAAGCATCCGCATAGCTGACAGCCATCTTTGCTAGGATTGGAGAAGATGGATATCATGTGATTCTCATGTCATTTTGATTAAAGATGACCACAAGGATTCTGCCTACCAAATCGGCAGCAGCAGGGCTCCAAGATATTTTAATTGAAGCAGATTTTGTATGCTAATTCCTATCCTGTCCTGAAAATAGAGTTTATGAAAGATAGGGTTTCTTGTTTAATAATGTATTAAGTCTGTACCTCTATGCTTTTATATGCAAGATTGTTCCGTTTGCTGGCTTCCAAACTTTGTAATATAAAAATCACCCAGGTAATATTGGCTTTAAAGACATGGAAATGACATGGGAAACAGCTGAGCCTTGCCAATGTGTGGCAGGGATAGAGCTACTAAAGAGAGCCAGGTTGCAATAGTGGAGTCTAGCAGTTTTGGAAATGCTAGTGTCATGTGATAGTCATCAGAAGCACCAGCCACAAAAAACTAGAGCAGGAAGTGTTCTAGAAGACAGGGTGCCAAGGGTGAAACTGAGGAGGGGACTCAACCCTTGAGAAAGCCTAAATTTTGGTCAATGAATCCCAGATATTGCGCTTTGAATTCTTTGCACTGCTGGAGCTTGGTTTTGTTTCATGAAGATTGTGGTTCTGCACTCTTTTTTCCTTCTCTAAATAAAACAAGAGTGTTATTCCTTTGGTTCTTTTCCACTTCGCCGGCCTATGACCCACGTGTTTCATCTGCCGCAGCTCCTCCAAACAACAAATCGGCTCACCGTGAGTGATTCAATTCGGCTTGTCTCCTGTGCTAAGCCCGTGCCTGGGATGGCGTGTCCTTGTCCAGCCCCTCAGCTCACTCGCACCTGGAGGCCCCGGGGTCTCCAGTTCCCTTTTCTCTCTCCGGGGTTTGGTGCCCCCAGCGGGGTTTGGTACCCCAATTCTGTGCTGCTTGGTGCAGCACAGCCGCTATGGTGCGGCCTGATTCTCTCTCCGGGGTTTGGTACCCCCAATGCTCGCACTCTCCGGGGTTTGGTACCCCAGTTCTATGCTGCTCCACGGTCTTTGCGGGTGATTACACGGCCTTGACCACGGGAGCCAAGCCATCGAGACCTATCACTCCGGCCTCATGCTTTAAATGCCTCACACTTATCAGTCTCTGTAAATGGCCAGTTTTTTGGTTCCAGCCTTTTGTCCCTCCCCTCTGCGGCTTCTTTTGTGGCTGGCGGGCTTTCCAACAGAGCAGACTACACGTGGCAGTAGCCATCTTGGCTGAAGGCCAGATGGGTCAGGTGCCCTTTTCGCCATCTTGGCTGAGAGCCAGGTCACATGACCACACTCTCCCAGTTTCACTCTCTCGGTTTTTTACCCTGCCTTCTCACCCGGTTTTCACTAAAATCCTCATGCGAACTCTGTTAATAATTGTTTATTACATCTCATTTCAGACTACAAAACATGCGTCTTATATTTTAAACTGGTATGTACCCTTAAATCTCTTAAGCTGTTTTCTACCATTGTCAGTTCTGGCATTAACCTTCCATTGCCAGAAGTTTCTTCTTTCTGCCCTTTTACAAATGTGGATCTTACCTGTTAAGAGCCAGTATACTGCAGCTATATCTAAAACAGCCCTCAACTGCTCAGAGATCTGGGGAATGTGATATTTAAGTATTTAATTATTAAAAACTTTTCACAACAACAAAAAGAGACAGGTTGGCTCCTAGCAGCAGCTCTCTGCCCCCTCCATAGAAGACAGACACATGCAGAACAACGTCCTTCTGCATTTCGCTTCGATGGCAAAGCGCTGACCATTGGGCAAACCTGCCTTTCGTCTAAAGTAAAGACTTCTCTAGACGTGGACGGAATCGCTGGAATCGACAGCCTAGCTGCTCAGGTCAAGGTAGGCCTGTCTTCCTACAGATTTCTTAGCCCACAGGATCTTCTGGAGTCTGGCAGGCCTTGCGCTAAACAGCAAAGCTCAAGTGCAACCTTCAGCTACCATGGAGGACCCAAAAAGGGGTAGCTCTGGGTGCCAACCAAGTAAGTTCTCTTTTTTTAAGTAGTAACTCAAGTAAAATCTTATACTTCTCAAAGGTCTCTGACAGTCTGACAGCTGAGAGGTTTTGCCAGATTGAGGTTTTTGTAAGGTGACCTCACCAAACAAATTTCAAATCAAATTTATCTCTTAATGCTACAGTCATTATATGTCTAAAACTTCTGTTTTCACAAACCCAAGGAGTTCTGGTGAGTTCCAGGGAGCCGAATTAAAACAGGTCAGATACCCCCTCAATCCCCTGGTCCTAAAAATTTTTTTTCCCTTAATTTAGCTTTGTTCTTTGTTCTGCCAATACCTTAGGCCATGCCACAAACACCGGTCAAAAGCAAAGGGACCAGCCACGCCAGGATGTTCCCAGCCTTCTCTCGCGCTCCCCCCCAAGACGACGCCCACAATCAGCCAGAAGCAGTCTTGAGAATTCGCCGCCCCAATTCCTTCAAACTGGAGCGTCTAATCTGCTTTTTTATTAAAAGCAAGATCTGGGAATGTTCTTCCTTTGGTCCCTGCCCTAGCCACGCCCACACCTTTTAAACCTCTAACCCAGCCTGCAAGCTCTCTCTTCCTATTCCCTCTGTCCTGGTGTACACACAGCTTTTCCTTTTCTCCTCTCTCTCTCTCTCTCTCTCTCTCTCTCTCTCTCTCTCTCTCTCTCTCTCTCTCTCTTTCTCTCCCTCTCTTCCTTAATAAATACTTATGGCTATTTCCTGCGTTTACGCGTACCCTCCGCCACCGTCCACGAGGCGCGCTCCCCCCCTACTGGTGGGAACCTGCGGGCTCCACCAGCCCGCTCGGTAATCGTTTTTAGGAATAACAAAGAGATTTTTCATTTTTGATATTGCAGGAGTGTAAATGTGACAGATTTCCAAGTTTTTTAGATGAAATTTTTGACATTTACAGTAAACTTAAATTAAAAAGCTGGTTTTCTTTATTTTTAAAATATTTGTATGTATAAGGTTATGGAAAAAATTTAAGTTTATAAAATGTCTTATTTTATTAATATTTGAATTTAAAAATAAATAAATAAATAAAAGGCTAAAAATGAAAACCACAGCTATGAACAACAAATACTAAATACAAGAAATTGGCATGTTCCTATATTATGATGAAGCAATACAACATCGGGAATTGTATTGAAGGGTACCAGCATTAGAAAATATGAAAACTGCTGGCTTAGAGAATGTCTCTTTTTACCTAAGGTCTATTCATGCTTGAGAATATATATGTAGACTCCTTATCTTTACTACCTTTGTTACTCGTAAGCTATTTCAATAATTCAAGTCACATATGAAGCTGTTATAGTCTGTAATGGTATACTATAAAAGGATCAAGATAGTTCCAAGTCTCTCTGTGGACTGTGTTTATGAGTTAAAAGTTTTATGTTGATACTAAAATGAGCTTCAAATGAGAAATTGTTATTTTTTTTAAGGCTCAAACTTAACAGAGATAAAGCTATGAAGTCCTTTTTCCCAAATCAGGCATTAGAGGAAAGCACCTATTCCCTTGCGGGCTTGATGAAAGTTTCTGTTAGCTAAAATGGAAGTCATTCTCCTTATCACTGGTAAAAGGAACTTGTGGCCCATCTGGAAACTTATGGCTCTGTTGCCTATTAACTTGTCAAGGACAATGCTAGCCTCTAGGCTCCCTGAGTCCCTGCTCAGAAGCACTACCCCTGCAAGATTTAGTTTTTGAAAGATAATGAATTATTGTAATCTCTTAACTTGTAGTTCTTAATTATTCTTAACAGCTTACAGGGCTACCTTCTATACTATTATTACACTAGGATTTTAAAAGTTCAGAGTTTTAACATTAGCATAATTCTGATAAGCTGGAAGAACAGTGACGATTAACTGATTCATCACAAGTTCACGATTTTAAATTTCCTATGTTTATCTTCTAAGTATAAACTTAAAGGTGTGTCTCATCAGGCCAAAGAGAGCTCTGTTCAATCTATATCTAGCTCTGTAGACAGAGGAAAAACTGTTCATAGTTTTTAACCCAAATTGATAGCTTTTACCAAGACTCAAAAATGTGCTATCTTCATTATTTTTACATACATCTATTACCTGCTTTGTCTTCAATGTGTGATGTGGGAATGTCCTATATAAATCTGTTGATTTCATTGGTTAAAATAAAGAAACTGCCTGAGTCCATTGATAGGCCAACCCTTAGGTGGGTGGAGTAGACAGAAGAGGATTCTGGGAAAGAGA
Organism: Microtus obscurus; assembly: GCA_963919715.1. Taxonomy (NCBI): domain Eukaryota; kingdom Metazoa; phylum Chordata; class Mammalia; order Rodentia; family Cricetidae; genus Microtus; species Microtus obscurus. The sequence goes on along the minus strand of CAWTZC010000854.1, from coordinate 491,141 downwards.
AGCTGAGAAGGAGTCGCCATGATGTTCCCACTGCAGAGAGACGCAGGCTAGAATCTCCCTGGTAAGCACACCATGGGGTGCTACACAGATTATCAGAAATGGGTTAGGTCGATATGTAAGAGCTAGCCAATAATGGGCCAGGCAGTGATTAAAAGTATACAGTTTCCGTGTAATTATTTCAGGGCTTAAGCTAAACCATGTAGGAGGCCGGATGAAGGGGACACAGCCCGGCCGCTCCTCATTCAACAGGTGGCGCGCCAACATGCTAATGAACTCCATGTAAAACCTGAGAGGGCTTAAAAAGGACATAGAGAAAATTTGAGACAGCTTTTTGCTGTTCCTGGGTTGCATACTGCAAAGAAATTGTCCTGACTTAGCAGCAGGAAAAAACTGGCTGTTTTAAAATGCCGGCTTTCTGGGCTGTGCAGCCATTGCAATCTCTGTCTGGCTCCTGTGAGAAACAGAGCTTTTGAATGGAGCATTTGGAATAAACTGCTATGGCTTGCTTGATGGCAATATGGACTGCTGTATGCCTGGAATTGTGCACAGCTCAGGGGCACCAAATGGCTCTGAGGCAGGGGCGGCTCAGCTCCGCCATGATGAACTGAGCTGGTCTCAAGCAGCAACTACCGTAATTACTGTGATAACAGCGCACTTAGGGTTTAGACTTTGCAGGACACAGGCAGTACCGTATTACCCCTACATGGTGCAACTTAAGTTTTTAAGAAGTGCTTAACATTTTAAGAAATGCTCCTGGATAGTAAAAAAATTACAGATTCACAATAAAACAGATTCAGACACACCACTAAATGGATCACAGTGTTGGATGAATGTACGTAGGCTTGAGAGAGAAATAAATATATATATAGAGAAAATAAAGTTAATGCCTTTAAAAATAAAAAGGTAAAGTCTTTAAAGAGACAGAGTACAGATAGTTAAGAGAGTAAAAGAAATAAAGAAAAATAAGCCACGTAAAAATGAAAAATTCACAGAGAGTCTGGATTATGTACATTGTGTTTTCTTTAAAATTTTTGACTGTAAAGGAGCTAAGTACAGAGAGACATTTCATTATATGGGCTGCCAAGTGGAACCAGAATGGATATAAGGGTATTACGATTTCAAAATTTGGGTCTAAGGATATGATGCTTCGGAGAGGGTCTTCTTTTGTTTTCACAGAGGACCAGACCCTATGGATTGCATCTATTCCGATATGGTATGATAGACCACGCCCTCCTGAAAGGTTGCTGTGAACACCCTCAGAAAATTACTTCACTCAACTGCCAACTGAGATGACCCTGGCACACAGGTTATACCATGAAAGACCTAATTAACGACGCCCCCATTCAGCAGGAAGCCATTTAGAGAGAAAAAACTGCGCCCATGTTCCCAAAACATTGTTTATAACTGTTCTTTTACATTTAAAGGGGGATAGGATATAGATATGAATAATTTACATTGGTGTGGATTTTAAGGTCAATTTTGTTATATGTATATGTATTTCTGATCTTGATCAAGGTATTGTGATTGTGTAGTTCATTTTTAAAATGTAATGTATAATTAGGAAATATAGGTTGTTAAATAATTGTAAATAATAGTCAAGCTTGTAGTCATGTTAGATTTTTTAGATATATAGAGATATATTTCAGTTAGATAGGCATTCTTCATATCTTTCAAGGACTGTAAAATATGGCATTTAATGTTTTAATAATTTAGGGCTTTTCATGACAATGAGACATGTCTGCTCCTGGCAACAACAATCTACTTCAGGAAGAAGATGGGCATCGAAGAGGATCCTTATGGAGTTTGATAGCCATTTGGGCAAGAAACTGCTCTTGCCTGGACTATTGCATAAACTGGACACAAAGAACCCACAGAGAGAGGACTACTGAACTTGCCTAAAGGTGAGACAGTCTTTCGGGGTTCCTGACTCATAAAAGAGTCTACGAGACATTCTGCAGGACACAGCAGAAAGTGACTGAACTGTCTTTGAAATTTCCATGCTTCATTGAAATGTCTCTGGATACTATGGGCCTGAAGGCCGAAGATGGATGCCCCAACGGTACAGAGGAACTTTGGGTGACTGTCCAGGCAGCGAGATGTCTCTGTCATTACTAGAGTTTTCTTATTTCTTTTTTAGTATTATATCCTTCTGGAGACTTTGATGGAGTTGAAGAATGGTTATAATTATAGTTTTCCTTAGCTATGATAAAAGATAAAGTAGATATAAATATTGTAACTGTAATTCTTACTTGATAACTGTTTTGCTATATGTAATTTTACTATGTTAAAATGAAAAGCCTTCCTTTTTGTTTAAACAGAAAAAGGGGAAGTGATGTGGGAATGTCCTATATAAATCTGTTGATTTCATTGGTTAAAATAAAGAAACTGCCTGAGTCCATTGATAGGCCAACCCTTAGGTGGGTGGAGTAGACAGAAGAGGATTCTGGGAAAGAGAAGCTGAGAAGGAGTCACCATGATGTTCCCACTGCAGAGAGACGCAGGCTAGAATCTCCCTGGTAAGCACACCATGGGGTGCTACACAGATTATCAGAAATGGGCTAGTCCAGGTGCAAGAGCTAGCCAATAAGAGGCTGGAACTGATGGGCCGGGCAGTGTTTAAGCTGAGCCATGCGGGTGGCCGGGTGCGGGGGAACACAGCCGGCTGCTCCTCTTACTACAAATGTGGATTTCAGTAAAGATTGGAAATGGTAATTCTTCTAAATCTTTCCTGCTTTGTATAAACAAAAAAAAATAATCATGTAAGTAAGCTTCAGCGAATTGAGGGAATCATGACTAAGATCTACTTCTCGTAGATCAGTGGGGCTCCCAATAAGTACAGCCTAAGTCTCCACATCTGTCTATTCATGAGGATGGTGTTTCTTTCTTTCCTGGGTTTGGGACTCCTCACCTTCCCCAATTACTAGGACTATGTACCCGAAAGTTCCAAATGGAATATTTCCTTTGCATTCTTAAATTTTAACTTCTGTCCCTATTGTATATTTGTCTCAGAAGGTTTACCCTTGGCTGACAGATACTATCCAAGCATTAGAAAGCGAGTACAACCTGATCTAAATGGCCGTGAGCCTGAACTTTCTGAAAGCTACTATGGACCAGTACAGCCAATGTGAATGTTCCGTGTCTCTGCAGCTGAATCAGCGAACCAGATGCTCTGATGTATGACCCATTACCTGAATTCCCTCATTGCCTTTGACCAGCATTATAGTCTTTCTGGACCCTGACATGAATGTTCTAGTTTGAGTAGGACATAGTTACAGAAGAGAATACATCACACTTTGTCCCTCAGCAGGCTGAAATGTGAAATCAAAAGAAAACTCCCAGGGAAAGGGGAAAAAATGGAAAGTAATAGGACCTATTGAATACAAGGAAAGATACCTGTAAAAATCAAGTACACTTATATTTATCAACAGGAAGATTCCTTAGCTGAAATAGTTCTATGGGATGATGGGGTAATCAACCTGATTTATGTAAAACAGAGCTTTAAGAGAAAGTTGCTGTTTCTATATAACCACTCAGGAATCATTACAAATAATCTGTCAGTACTTGAAAAATATCATTGCAAAAAAAGTGACCTGAGATGAAGTAGATAACTTGTCACCATTCTTATTTCCAGGTTCCTTCTAAATAATTCTGACATCATCTAGAGGCCTTTGGCCTTTCTACTTCTGTTAATTGCTGTTGTCTCTTAATCATTGATACCTTAACTAAATAATAATTTTCATCTGGTAACCTTAAGATGTGGTATTGATAGCAATATAAATAGTTATCTATCACAGAGTTAGGAATTTGACCTAGAATACATCTTAAGGGGGGAATGTGAGACCCAAGTTTTAAATTTTAATTACTATATTTTAGAGATCCATGAAATAAAAATGCCTTTGATATACCAACCCATTGCCGAAGGACAGGTAGTTCGTGAAACGTTAGAGGCTATTGTTTATGGGAAATAAAAATTCACATGTTTTCATGCCCATAAACATGTTTGTTTGAGCAGGCTGCAGTGGCTGTGTTTGAGTACATGTGGACAGAGTATTCATAGCCTAGAAATACATTAGGTTGTATGCTTGCCCCTGATTGGAAACAGGGACAAAATACATCAGGATTTAAGTTTGACTTTGGTTGGACCTAATAGGAAATATTAAAGCCACTGCAAATGATAACTTGGGATCAATTTCAGGAGAGCCAGAGATGGACATGGTCAGAGCACATCCACCTGGCCCATATTTAGTTAAATATTACTTCAAATTTGACTTTAAACCATGGTAATGTTCTTATTCTCAATCAGTGGGATTAACAGGGACTGTGAAATAGAAAAGCAGTTGAATGTTTTAAGTACTGCTTAATGGCCCATGCTAGTAAGAGGATGGAAGTCAGTGGTGCTGAGTTTGATTTGATGAATTGTTAGGTGCTCACGCTAGTGGTTTCAGAGGAGAAGAATTTTAATATGTTGCCTCAAGATTATTCTTGTGATATTTTGGTAAAGAAAGTTGCTGCCTTTTGACCTTGTCCAAAAAGCTTGCCTGCAACTAAAGTGAAGAATCTTGGATTAATTTCCTTGGCAGAGGAAATCAAAGCAGCCTTGTATAGACTCGGTTGTGTGGTTATTAGTGGTAACTCCAATGAAAATTTATAAGAAAAAATAATTTGAGCACGGTGAATTACAATCTGTAAAATTTAAGGAGAAAGGGAATGCCAAAATATGGACTGGAACTAAACCCTTTGCTCAAAGAGATACACGGATGAAAAAAAGAGAGTGGTAACCTTGGAGCAAGAGCCCACCCAACTAATTTTCCAACTTTTGAAAAGGAACAAAAGAAAAATTTAGAGCCATGTGTGATAGGACATACCTTAACTCCTACACTGGGAAGGCAGAGGCTGGTAAATCTGAGTTTGAGGTCAACCTGATATATACAGAGCCAGTTTAAAGAAATCTAAGCTTAGGTAGTGAAAGATAGAAAATGGTGGAGATGTAATTGAATGAGGGGGAAAAATTCCAGCCCCAGTCAGCAAAAGAACTTGGCACCCTAACCCACATGTCTCTGGTTAAATAGTTGAAGATAGAAGAAACAGATTATGTAATTTCCTTCAATGCAAAAAAGAAAGCTTCTGAGGTCAAGCATGTGCCAAGCATGTCCCAGAATTGAGTCCTAGTAGAGACTTCATTGAGTGAGGCTGTGAAGTTGAAGCCCGGCTTGCCTTCAAGAACCCAAGATGTTGGAAATGCCAGAGTCACTGGACTCCTGCCAAGAAGAACTACAGTTAAAGAGATTTCTTGAATCTCAGAAGAGACTTTGAACTTTAGACTTTTAAACAAGGTTGAGACTACTATAAACTTCTGAAGTTGGACTAAATGCATTTTTCATTAGGGTGTTATTACAAGCATATGGAGACCAGGGAGCAGAATGTGGCAGTTTGTATGTAATTGACCTTCGTAAGCTCAATGGGTGTGACACTATTGAGAGGTACAGCATTGTTGGAGTGAATTTATCGTTGTTGGAGGAAATGTGTCACTGTATGTTCAGGGTTTGAGGTTTCCTATGCTCAGGCTGCTGTCCACCATCTCAGTCAACTTCCTGTTGCCAGCAAGATGTAGAATTTCAGCTCCAGCACCATGTCTACCTGTATGCTGCATGCTCCTCCCCGTGACGATAGTGGACTGAACCTATGAAACTAAAAGCAAACACTCCCAATTCACTGTTTTCCTTTATAAAAGTTGTTATGGTCATGGTGTCTCTTCACAACAATAGAAACCTTAACTAAGACAAATACTAACTTTTTACCAAAATCCCATATTGACATATGTTTGAATTACATTTTTCAAGCAATCATAAATCTGATATTTAGAAATACCTTAAGGAAATTTAAGTGAGGATATATGCTTTTTATTTTTTGAAAAGAATAAAGAATCAATTTGATTCATTACATTAATTTATTCTCATGTCCATTCAAAACTATTTTATCAAAGGTAAATCAATGCAAGTAAATACCATTATAAAAGTACATATGTTACTAAATTATATACTTTATAAGATTACTCATAAATGTTTTATAGTTTTGGATGATGGCAAGAGATCAGTTCATCTTGGGCTTAAAAGCTATCTCATAGTAAAGACAAATTATAATTATGCTCATTCTTTTTATGATTAACCCTCTGTTTCTCAAAGATTGATCTACATCCCACCTGTAACTTTCAGTACAAATGGTTCTGTCCTACCTGTTTCAGGAAATGGTAATCATGTCTTTGTTTCAAAAAATTGTAATGAGTGCCATGCAACCTTACCTTTGTTTCTAACGGTTATGATTACTTTGTTAAAGCAACCCTGTTATGAGAAACTTGTTATATCGAGCTCCTATAACTCACCCAGTTTTGCCTAACAAATATCCTCTTTTGGAAACTCCCTACCCCAATCTATAAAAATATTCTTTTGTATGTCCACAACCGACCTCTTGAACCTTTCCTTTAGGGGAGGCAGTCTGTGTATACCAACAAAAAAGCTTGCTATAATTAATTTGGCCCTGACAACTTGCTTTGGTGATCTTTCTTCTTAAATCTTTGGGGAAAAAAAAAAAACCCAAGCTCTTTCAGAGATAAAAAGCAGACACAACTGGGAGCTAAAGAAGTGTTTTCGCAAGTCGGACTGAGGACCTGCATTTGGTTGCAGCATTCATGTCGGTGGCTCACAACTGTCTCTAACTTCAGGTCAAGGGAAAAGACAGCTCTGGCCTCTTTGGGCTGCTGCACTGATGTGCACAAACACATTCATGCACACAGAACCACAAATTAAAAACAATGTTTAAAAATTGAATCTAGGGATCCTAGGGTAATGTCTTAGTAGGTAAAGACACTTTCTATCAAATCTGATTACCTGAGTTCTGTGCCAGAAATTGGGACCTATATAATAAAGAGAGTACCAACTTGGCAACTTACCATCAAACTTCCACATGAATACCATAATGCATGTGTTTCCTTAATAAAATAAATACATATGTAATAATAAATGTAAAAAATAAAATAAAACTTAAAAGCCGAATCTAAAAACTTGAATTTATACTGCTTTAAAATCATATAAATACAATGTTTTCTTTGTATAAAAGCATTTTTTTTAATTTTTTGAGATTATAATTCAATCACATTTTTCCTTCCATTTCCTCCCTCAAAACATTCCCTCACATATACTTTAAAAATCATGACTTATGGGGGCTGGAGAGATGGCTCAGTGGTTAAGAGCATTGCCAGCTCTTCCAAAGGTCCTGAGTTCAATACCCAGCAACCACATGATGGCCCACAACCATCTGTAATGAGGTCTGATACCCTCTTCTGGCTAACTGTATAAATAATAAATAAATAAACATTAAAAAAATCATGCTGGGCAGTGGTAGCACACACCTTCAATCCCAACACTTGGGAGACAGAGGCAGGTGGGTCTCTGTGAGTTCAAGACCAGCCTGGTCTAAAAGAGCTAGTTCCAGGACAGGCTTCAAAGCTACAGAGAAGCCCTGTTTTGAAAAAGAAAAAAAAAAGATGATTTTTGTCACTACTTCTTATTGCATTCATATATGCATATATATTCAAAATTACAATCTGTCCAGTCTATATACTGCTAGTCGTTTGTATGTGTTTAGGGCTGGCCATTTGATATTGGATAACTAATTAATGTGCTCTTCCTTAAGGAATATCACCTGTCCTGCTCCCAGCTTTCCTCAGTTTCCGATAGTTCTTTATGTATGTTTGAGACCCCATGTAATTTTCTCCACCCAGTACATTGGTGTCTCCTTGTTCATCTCATATTTGGGCAGTCAAGTTAGTGAGACTACAAACAGTGTTTGGTATTATGAGGAGCTGCACTCTTACAGCAGGGTCCTTGATCTTCTAGTTCTTACAAACTTTCTACAGCCTTCCACTCAATGTTCTCTAAGCATTAGGTGGGAGAGGGTTTTGTAGATGTATCACTTAGGACTGGGCTCCAAATCCCTGCAACTTGATTGATTGTGGTTTTCTGTAATGATCTCCATCTGTTGCAAAGAGAAGTTTCCTTGATGAGGGATTAGGACTACACTAACCTGTGAGCATAAAGACAGATGTTTATAGTCTGTTGCTAGGGATTAGGCTAATGTTTTTTTCGGTCAACCTAGAGAAGTATCAGCACACTCAATGTTAGGTCTGTGGTATGATGTGTAGAAATATTTATATGTATTGAAAATAAATTTATCTAATAAATTTGACTACTTGACTCAGAAACTAGAATCATCCAAGGATAAGAAATTAACTTTTTAAATTACCTTATTAAAGTTTTGTAGTTTTCAAATGACCATTCATTGAGGCCATATCTACAGAGACTTATCTCCATTCCGATTTGGGTTCCTGTTCCTTCCATGTCAGGCAACGAAGAGAACTCTTCTTAACATTTATATTCTCAATTTATCTGTTCTAATTTATTCGATCTTTAAAAAAATTAAAATATATCTACCACAAGGGCTACACATAAATAAAAAAATTCCTTTTGGAAAACAACTTCTGATCTCAAATAACAACCCAGTAATGCAATCTATGTTAATGGTTCAATAACTTTAAAAACTAGACCAAAATTATACTTTCCCCATTCTGTTGGGGCTTTCTCATAAACTTGATTATATTGATTTTTTTCCCTTAACATTTCTATGTTCTTCTGATTCAATTGATTTCATGCTCTTTTTCCGATTATTTCTAACTAACATAACCTGAGACCCTCTGCAGCTAATGGATAAAAGATAGAGATTGGGATTCAAGGAAGGGGACATCAGGTACTGCCAGGAAGAAAATGTGAGTGCAAGTCAGATCCTCATTTCTATGGAAATGAAGCTTTGGAGGAAGTTTTCCTTCCTGCTGTTTCAGGATGGATGTTGGTTCCATGGCAGAAATGCAACAAAGGTCTGTTAAGAGACTCAGGGATTTTGGCTGGTGCCTTTTTTATGCTTAGCCACACAGCTGGTGCAGGTACATTTTCAGCCATAATAACTAATAACATTCCCGGTGGGGACATTCAACTGCAGTAAGACAGACAGAAATCTATTATAAATGTGAGTACAATGTCAATGTTTACAGAAGGAGGTCAAATAGTAGAATTCTATTTGGTAAATGTCAGTACTGCATGAGGAGAAAGCATTTGCAATATTTGCATTCCTATTAGAATGAAACGTGTAAGAACCTATAAATATTTCATAGAATTTTTTAACTTCCATCTTTTTCCTCTCTCACCAGAAATTACTTCTCTTGCCATTTTCTGGCATCTTAATGTCCATTCTCTTGTTTAAGTACTTTCCAACATTTGAAATGATGCAGTGAGCCTCTGAACTAGTGGAACATTCAGATCGAGCCTTATTATTGTGACACAGTGCACATTTGCATGTAGATGTGAACCCTAGAACAATATGCCTCTTCTAATACAAATTCATGAACAAGTACAAATATTTTCTCAGTACCCTAAATCAGCCATTTAAGTCTGGTAATGACTCATCATTCTCTGTGACCTTTAACATAGTGAGATAAAGCAGTCCAACCACAGGTGATATATACTATTTGGAAATCAAATTAAAAATCCAAATCATTGGATGCATAATGGAACATGGATAGAAACCCTTATAAATGAGATTTAAAATGCTAAGGAGCTTGTTCTGAGCATAAATATTGATAATATACATTTATTTAAAACACTTCAAAAATATTATGAACTACTATCTTAATAACACCTTTTTTTCCCACACATCTCATTACTGATTCCATGAAAATGAGAAATACTTTCTTATATAAGGAAGAACTAATCGTTCATCAACTATTCTCTGTGTAGACTTTTAATCGGGGAAAAGTAAAGGATGACAGTATCTTAGCTACTTATATATTATACTCTAAAAGCACCTTTTTATAAGTAAATTATCTAAAACATTAGACAACTAAAATTAAGAACACACATGCTGATGACAGATGAGATGGACTTTTATAGTCTGGTTCCATGTAGGTAATGCAGCTTTCACTAACAACCCCTCTTCCACAAAGATTTTGCTGCTGCAATGTTCTATTCTGTGGGTGAAGAAGATATATTTGGTCAACAAGCAATATTTTATGTGGATTCTGTTGAGAGTTTTGGTGCAATTATTGAACATACTGATTCTATCTTCAGATATTTCTCTTAATTAGAGAAATTGCCTCCCAATCAGTGATGTAATGGGCCCAGGAATTAAGAAGAGACCTATTTATGTTTGGTAATCAGAACAAAGTGCAGTGAAAAATATGTTCTTGAGGATTTATTATAAAGTTTCAGATAGTCATGTGGAAAGTTCTCATATATACATTCAAACATCCAAAGTAAAGAGTGAAGCTAGGTATGGTGTCAGCTTACTGGAAGCCACATAGTCAGAGAGACCGTGCTGAAAGCTAACAAAAACTGGTAGAGGCCTTATTATTACTTTATGATTTTGATGCAGACTCTGAGGCACAGAAAGGTCAGATCAGGTGTTTCCTCATTTAGAAGTTAATTTCCCCATGTCTGTCACTACTACCTGACAGAAATGATTTAGTAACAGAAATACTTTTATTGAATGTACAGAGGGTACAATATCCCCTGGACGAGAAGGCATGGCAAAAAGGGTAGCACCATTCAAGGAGCAGGAGTTTGCTTCTAGAATGCTCGACAACTGGGAAGCACAGAACCCAGGCTGAAACCAGAAGTGGGTTGTTTTTTGCTGTTTGTTTGTTTGTTTTGAGACAGGGTTTTGCTATAGCTTAGGAGTTGTCCTGGCACTAGCTCCTGTAGACCAAGATGACCTCCAACTCACAGAGATCTACCTGCTTCTGCCTCTGGAGTGCTGAGACTACCACCCAGATCAGAAGCAGGTGTGTAAACTGCAAAACCCTGTTGCAAGTGATCAAATACACCAACCAGGGCTAGGAAGTCCAGAAGCTCACAGGACAGTATCTCTGGATGAACAAGTGATCAAAGCCTGAGCTTTTGGGGACATTTCAGATGCAAATGACAACACCAAATGCAAAGCTGAAGTGTTTAAGCGCTTTCTGTCCATCACATTGGATACAGATAGTTAAACCACAGATTTTGTACAAATCTTCGAAGGATCAAGAAACATTAGATCCCTGCTTTGATCTAGGCTGTGCTTACTTTTACAAAGATTCTAATAGAACCACTAAATTGACTTGGTGAAAAGAAATAATATACCCACAGTTCCCAAAACAGTAAGGCACATCTCAGAGACTTGAAATTTGAATACACAGAATTTGGTAAAAGAATTAGAATTCTAGAATGCTCTCCCAAAGGACTCAGTGATATCTGTATTTGAATCATTACGGACTCACTTCATTCTTACCAGGCTCATTTTCTTAAGCTCTTGAAAATCTTTCTAACTTTTACTGATGGTAATAAATATAACACCCACTGTGAAAAACAAAGACCTGAAAATATATTAATAATGATAGGGAGAATATGAGGGAAATTATCTATCTCTTGTTATATTCAAAATGAATGTAATTAAAGCAAGTTTATCTATAATATTTAAATAAATTTGGCTCATGCATTTTGGTAGATTGCACTAATTTAGAGCTGACTGATACCCTTAATGAAACAATAAAAAATAGATGAAACATATAAAAATCATATTTAAAATCATCAAGAGAAACTGGAAAAAATAAATTTTAGATAAATGAAAATTTAGAAATAAAATAGCAGATGAAAACTGATAATGTCAGTTCTTGGGATTTTTTTTTGGGATACATTATGATTAAAGTACTGAATATGTAGTTTTCATGTTAGCCTTAAAACTAAGAGTAAGTGTTAATTAAAAACAGCAAAATAAAATCTTCCCATTTCATTGAGTATAAGAAACAAAGTCTTCCAGAACTTGAGTGGAAGACCTCATCGCTGAGGTCACAACACACAGGACTCAGGGAACTTCATGTGATCTGAATACCTCCTCCCTGCTGCCTCCTCCCTTATGGCCTCCTGTCTTAGAATTTGAGTTCTGCAAGCTGCCTGGAGAGAAGTTATTAACAGACACACCCAGCTCTAAATACTATAAACCACAATAATAGCTTAACAGGATGAGTTTCCTTGTGGTGCTATAGTGGCACTAATAATTTGCAGATACAAAGAGCTGTCTGGGTGGACTTGAGAGCTGTCTGGGTGGGCTTGAGATGTACGCAGCAGAATGAGATTCAAGGCTCCCATTGTTTACAAATCCAAGGAACCATGGCTTGAAAGATCATGGATCCTTGAGAAGAACCTACTACTGCCAGTTTCTTAAGGTGATATCTCATTCAACTGCCATCTAAATACTCATCCTAATAATTATAGTAGGTACTGTTTTCACGCCTTATGAATGATTCTCTTTGGAGAGGACAGTATTGCGTACAGAGAAGCACAACTAGTGAACCATTAGACAAAAAGTGTTGATGGATGGTCCTACCCCAAATAGGCCATAGATAATGGATTCCCTATACTCAAGACTCAGATCACTGGGGTGACTGATGTGAAGTAGTGTCTTCTGAACAGAGACATTGTACCTGAGAATTCTTGAGCTGTGGTTACCTGATTAAGAATGCACGGGCTTAGCCGGGCGATGGTGGCGCACGCCTTTAATCCCAGCACTCGGGAGGCAGAGGCAGGCGGATCTCTGTGAGTTCGAGACCAGCCTGGTCTACAGAGCTAGTTCCAGGACAGGCTCCAAAACCACAGAGAAACCCTGTCTCGAAAAAACCAAAAAAAAAAAAAAAAAAAAAAAAAAAGAATGCACGGGCTCACAGTTCAGCATGGGTAGGGTAGGACTCTTGGACCCATTCCTTGTTGAAGAAGAAAAGGAAGTCCATGTCTGGGAAAAGGAGGGGAGGCAGATTTCTTCAGAAATAAGCCCCTTGGTAGGTTTTCCCATATTTAAATGCTCAGTTTCACAACCAAGTACATAATGACCACTTTAATTTGATCCAGTAATATACTGATAAATACCATAACAAGTATACACACACACACACAAAGAAAAAGAGAAAATGAATTTAAAAGGAGGATAATGGGAGGATTTGGATGGGCACAACATAAAAAATAAGTCTGTAATACTGCAACAACTTCATAGAGTGAAAAAATGCTGAAACAGAAAATGGAGCATAAGATATTCAGAAAATAGAAAAGCATCTAGAAAGGGAAAAGCAATAATAAGCTTGACAGCTGGCTGTACAGGTGAAAACATTGATATTCCCCAAGGTAGCAACATAACATGTTTAAAGTTCAGAAAAAAAGAAATTAGGTAACATTCTAGAACTCTATACTATAGTATAATGGGATGTGAAAATGGAGAAATAATTTTCTTGGAAACTGAGCAAATATGATGTTTTATGGAACATATATGTGAAACTATATGTGAAAACTATAACCAAGTCAAAAAATGAATGATAAACCTCCTGTATAAAGAAATTCAGCCAAGAAATGTAAAAATAGAAACAGAATATCTCAGAGGGGAAACTTATAAATAAATCAAACTGGGTTTAACTTAGTAATATTCACTGTCTTGTGGGATCTAACAAAGCGTAAGGAGATCAGCCCTCACCAAGATCCTGTCTCTCCAATCCCCATCCTCCTGTATATTCTCCTCCTTAGTACTTGGGAAGATTAACAACTTGCTCATAAACAAGGAAATCTCACATAGGATAGGCTGCTACTCCTTTGACCTTATGCTTAGTTACATCTTCCTACCTCACAGACTCCATTGATTCTTGTGATTCTATATAAGCAGCCATCAAAGAAAGGGACATGTGACAAGAAACACCCACCTATTTCTAAAAATATCAGTCAGGTTGCAAGACCTTTAGGAGACCAATGTTGAAGATGTCCTTATTCTCCAAGCAACCAAACCTATGGTCCTCAGCAATGCACTCAATTAATAGTATCAATAATCTTTGTGGTCTTCAAAGCTGATGATTCTCCAATAGATCCCCGATACAATCACACAGATGTCTAACACCTAAATTATAGCCTTCTGGGTCCTGACCTAAGGAGGCATCTAAGCTATAACTGGACTTTTGATACTTAGTAACTATAATAACCAAAATAGGGAAGGTTTTATGCCTTTAAGTACGTACAATTTTAATATAATTCATACAATTACATCATATGTGATTTAAAAATTTGCTAAGATATGCTTGGTAATATGAAATATGAGAAATGTATAAGTGGATTGGGAGATATAGTGGTATTATTATTGTATGTTGTAATTATTAATTATATGTGATGGTAAAGTATATTATTTTCTAATAAACAGCATGTATGTTGTGTTAATTTTATACTCACTTTAGAAAACATAGGTATTATCATTAAAGTACAGTGTTTTCATATGTTCTGATCAAAAATTGCCATTTATATTTATAGATAATCATATCTAGCAAAAATGAATACATAGATGTGTCTTCTATTGGAATCCTTCCAAAAGCATTAGTCTTTATTTCAACAAACTACAATATGACTAAATGATATTACTATTTATTTAAGTAGACACCTTTTTGATGTATTAAAACATAAACCAACAATAACAATAAATCTTAGTAAAAGATGTCAGACACAAAATTGTATGACTAATATACTTCCATTTTGTAAGGCACAGAACATTTGAAAGTAATATATGCTGATAAAAGACAGGATAATGGTTATCCTTGAAAAGGTGAATTTCAAATTAGAATCTAAAATGAAGGAGCTTCTATCCTGCTGCAATGTTCAGTCTATAAGATTAGATTCTGGTTTTTAAAAAGTTGTCAATTTGTTAAAATTCATCTTAAACTTATATGTAACCTGAACACTGAAAACACTGTAGTATTTGAAGTTCTTCAAAATATTTATTTGGCCTTCTCCTTGGAAATGTATTGAATACTGGGTGTAGACAGTGCTGTGAGAGATTTTACTTATAAGCTTAAGCCTCCGTGTATTTATTTGGGAGCAGTTATGAGACAGGAAAACTCTGTCTACAAATAAGTGCAGAAGAAAGAGAAGAGAAGTGAAGGTAAAATAACAGTAGGATGTCTGAGAACGTTGTATGCAAACATACGGTTAACTGTATAGATAAGAATTCCTATAAGACACTTCAGTCTATGTATACATATAAATGTATAGTCTAAACAAAACTTTCCCTTCTGAGCTAAGAAAGAGCCAAAACCATCCATAAAATCTCAAAACCAGGTTGAGAAGCCTTCTTTTGATTTGTTTGTCAGGGTTGTCTAGGAAACTCACAAAACATTATATAGCCTGTTGCTCTTTTTCTTGGTTGTCCCAGAGGAGGGAGTATATATTGTTGAAGACACCATGCACATCAGATCCAGAGGACACAAATTGGGTTTGATTCAAAAGCTTCATTCTGGAGGGACTAACTGTCATTATAACAGAAGGCAGCATACAAGCTTTCTAGTGTGGAAAACAAGCCATATTCCCATATTCCTACCAGGTGCCTATGAACCACAACTATAGCATGGCATGATAGCTTCAAAAGTTCAATAATAACATGCACACCGTGGTGGTAATCAACAGAACTCTGATTGGACTTAAGGCCTTCTCAATAAGGGAATATAAATTTCATATTTTTTATAACAATGATTACTTTGCATAGTTTATAAATGTTCTTGTCTGGTTCTCTTTATTGGAAATAATAAGAAACAGAATTTTCTAGTAAACTTAAGAGTAAAATCTTTTTCCTACCTTGGTAAAAATAAAATCATGGCATTTGTATAATTGGTTGAACAAAAGATATACACATTAATGTGATATTTGTAAAAATAAAGCAAGAATATAGTGAAGAACTTTCTCCAAAAAATTTAAATTGAAAAAGTTTCTGCAGTTAAATATATAAATTTCAAATTTCTAATGAACATAACAATATTTTTATTGGAAGAGAAAAATATTTCCCTAGCTCTGAACTTTCAATACATAAATTTCAAAAACATAATTTGTTGTAAGGCATAAATTAGAGTTGTGATTATTCTCATCCATTAAATTGATTTAAGTTAATCATCAAATCCCATAGGCATTTTCTATGAGTCTAATTTAGATGAAGCAGTTGCCAAGGCAGAGATTCACACATACGCTGGAAGCTCCAGCAAGGAGCCTTCCTTGACTCCAATTCAACAACTACAAATACTCATCTCTATATTCGATGACTTAGAAGGCAGCAGGCTACAAACCTGCTGCAAATGCCTAAAAGCATCTGCCTTTGACACAGCTCCAAGCTCAGTTCAGAGCACATCAGAATATTTTACAGTTTTAAGAGGAAATCTATTTCTTAAATATTTGAAATAGCTAAGTGAAATAACTGTGTTACATAGTCTTTGGTTGTAGCTAAAATTATATCTGGTTTCATATTACTTTATACCTGGTACAAAGATTAGTTCATAGGCAATTTCATAGGTGGCACTGGTATAAGATATCCCTTCAGCACAGAGGAGCACACTGACTGCAGGAGGCAATGGGAAGGTCAACACATAAATTGCTAGTGGAGAGCAGAAATGGCATTCAAAAGAATAATTCATAGGAACTTAAGTTATTGTATTGGAAATAGAAAAATGATCAACTTCGATTGTGGATCTAAGAAAATTCCTACATAGAAAGGTAATAGTAATAGTTAGTTTTACTTACCCCAAGAGATAATGAAACATCCCCAAATATAATCAAATTTGAAGTTCTATTCTGAAGTAAAATATTAAAGTAGATCTTGTTGGTATAGATGATAAAACTTGTTTTTATTCTCAGGGATTCAAAATGACCAAATTTCCCCCCAATAAGAAGCAGCTATGGAATAATTTTTAAGGCAAGACCGTAACAATATATATATATATATATATATATATATATATATATATATATATATATATATATGAGAGAGAGAGAGAGAGAAGTATAAGGAAAATTGTAGGAGGCAATGGTGGTTGGGTTTGAGCAAAGCACATTATATGGATGTCTACAATTTTCAAACAATCAAAAATAAAAATAAATTACAAAGTAAATTGAATTAATGGCATCAACTGTGATAATAGGGAATCTGGGTAAGAGTGACTGTTGTTGATTTGGAATTTATTCAGGCAATGACAGTGAACTATAATACAGATTTAAATTCACCAATAAAGACAGGACAAATTAGAGGACAATGAGTTTATGGGATGTAGCCTGAGGAGATTGATATTACTTAAAAGGCCACAGCTTGCCTCAGTTGATCCCCATTCTTCTGATTAAAACTTAAGAACCTGCAATGGAAACTGCAACTCAAAATGCCTACAGACAGCCACCAAATCACTAATGATTTTTTCAACAAGACTTTATAAATAATCCAACAAATTTATGTGAAAATTAATTATCCCTCTCAGCACTCTGTTATTGGCTATTTTTGTGAGCGAGAAAAAGAAAAATAAGTTTAAGGATAAACCACTGACTTAAGAAAAATATGTACTTTCTCCTGGCAAAAAAATATAGAAATTGTTTGATATAATCAATGCTACCACAAGGGAGAATAAAAGTAATGGCCAGCACCAGCCTAAGCAATCAACTGTCACAGACTTAAAAACAATGAAACAAATCTATTAAAACTGGGCAGTTTTTTACTGTCAAAACAGGCTGTCAGTTCTAAACTAAGACAGTGATAAAATGCTCCGCTAAGCAATTTCCAGTCACTGCAGAGTTGTTAGTATTTAATTACTACGGAGTACGATTATATATCCTTCCTTCATTGAAGAATTAGATGGAGAAAATAAGTCTAAGAACTGAGAATTTTGCATATTTTCCACCATGCGTGTGAGCTAAACTATGCGAATTTTTGTGGGGGAGGGGTAACTAAATTTATCAAGACTTAGCATTGTTTGAGTTCACTTTAAGAGTAAAGTTGATTCTATTTCATTGTTGTAGATAGCACCTTGGAGTTTTAATTTATGACTTATTTATTTTTATTACTCCCCGCACATGCATACAGAGAAAAAGTGAAAGACATAGATATCTATAAACACATACAATTGTCTTCCTGCTAATAAATTTGAGAGCTGTTGTAGCTGATTCTTAATAAATATTCTCAAATTCTTAGACTTTAGAATCACCATTTCTAGAATAAAATTGTTTGGTGGAAATCTCCATTTCAAGCCACCTACCCTGGGAGTTGTTTCAGTCCAACCACCGTTGAGAAAGCCCACCAATTGGTGACCCCTCCCCAGGGAGGGTCAAGACCACTCCCACAGGCTATTTTAACTGAGCCCCAGAGAAGGAACATGTGGTCTTTCCAGTTCTCCTTCCCCTTCTCCGTGTTTTCCGTAGGTGGGCGCTGGCATCCATTAAACAACCTGGGCTTAAAAAAAAAAAAAAAAAAAACCTTGATTTGATTTGGCTTGATTTGGATTATGGAGAAGCTTCCGGGACACAAAAACTTTACATATTGAGGTCCCACTGAGGGGGCCCTTTTTTCCACTGGCCCAGGGAAAATAACCTTCTTACCCGTGCTCCACACCTCTGGGTAAGTTCCCCTTTTCTAAGTAGTTGCCCCCAGGGCTCATTTGTCAGGCAGTCTGTTGAAGCTGCAGCTGGTGCCAGGCCCCAACCTGACTAAGGAGCAAGGCAGTCCTCTCTCTCCCTCATGGGTTTCTGTTGCACAGGAGACATCCTTCCATGGACTTCTCATATCCCTCCGTTTTTTGACTCAAGAGTCTTATCACAGTGGATGCATTGTGGTAGGTTTTGAGTCCCAGACTAGGCATAGATTTAGAGACTTGTAAAAATGGGCACTTGCGATTCAAGGTCTGATCTCCAAATGCCCTTGGGCTGCAAAGGCAGGCAGACTCTGTGAGTTCAAAGCCGGCCTGCTCTAAAAGAACTAGTTCCAGGACAGGCTCCAAAGCAAAAAACAAAAATTCTTTTAAATTGGGGCTATCTCACCATACATCCCTTAATGCCAAATATCAAACAAACAAGCCCCCAAACCCATGGTTTCTAGATGCTGTGCTCCCGCTCCCACTCCCCTTCCCAACTCCCCCTCCCCGCTTCTCTAGCTCTTTGCTGTTTGTCTCATGCTGGGACTCTATACAACCCTGTCCTTCCACCCCAAAACTGTATAGGTGTTCTGTTCTTATGTTTCTATTCCTTGTTGTAGTGTCTGCTAACCTGGTCCTTAATGGGTTCACCCATGTGCTTCCCTGGCTTCTGCCACCTACCTATACCAGGATTTTAAGTTGGTCAGCTGACATGCATTCAAAAAAAAAAAAAAAGTTCTATTTGTCTGTCTGTTAAAACAATGTGGCCACAATATGCCTTTATTTCTATGTTTGTATGTGTGTTTGTTACCACAGTATGTTTGTCTTATTTCTCTGAGTGTATGTGTGCATGTTTTAAAATCTGTAAAACTTGTAACTCCAGATTACAACAGCTCTGGAAAACTACAAACACATGTGTCGCCGACATTATGACCTCAGCACCATCTATGGTAAGAGAATCCACATGTGTTGGACCTACCAAGGAGACATTCTGCCTCCAAAATTTTTTGACTTATTCAAATATTCCTTTTAATCTTCTTACATTTACTAACATTGGTAAGCTGTAATTAATTGGGTATTAATTACATATTATTTATATATACCTAAATTTAACTTGTATGTCTAATTTAAATATAACTAACAGGTAATAGCACCCTAATTCTCAAGTGCCTTTTACAGATCTGCGAGTATGGCATTTAATAAAAGAGCTTCTAACACAGAAGACATCCAGGCTCTTTCAGCATCCTGTATCTTCTTCAAGACGATACATGCTTACAAAAGACCTTCCAGCTGGAGGCTTGCCTTTGGGTATGGCAAAGCCACCCACACAGCAAAAAGCAGCCTTCTACCTCATCAGCTTCCTGAACACTACACCAGGGAATCAATCTTCTCATCCTGCCAAGGCAGTTGAAATACCGCCCCCCACACCATACATAGTAAAATTTTTGGGTCTCCTGGACTCAGCAGCTAATGACAAGCACTGTTTCTAAGGCTTGTGTTCACCAAAGACTAAGGAGAGGCTTGGGATTTCCTGAATAGCTAAAAAAGCTGTCTCATTTCTGTTCATTTCTCCCTCTTAGATCAGTATAATGGCGTTTAATGACTTAGGGTACTGGTAACTCATTACTTCATTTGTTAAGTTTCCTACTAACAATACAGACAGGCATGCCTCTTTGGCTTCATAGGCTAGGATAAACAAGTTTCAAATGTAATAGTTCCCAATTCCCTTTAAGTGTCTTCTAAAATGTTCCTGTTCCAGGAAGTTGTCAGACAGATACCTGCAGGTTCCTGAAAAAGTTCTGCTGTTTTATCAAGAAATCTGGTCTGGTGAAAACTAACAGTCTCCAGAGTCTGTTTTAACCCCACCCATTTTCAAGCATATTTTACTGGTCACTCCTGCTGTCTCAGCCAAGACCAACTTACAAAGGGCCCTCCAGACAACACAAAATCCTACACCAGTTCATGGGACTTCACCATTGGTACCAACTCTTCTGGCTCAAAAGAACACCTACCAACTAAAATCTGGTTTTAAAAGAGCAGATCTGCTGTCGTGTCTGACTTATTTACCCGTGCCTCACCTGTACAGCCAAAGCACTTGTCTGTCCCATTCTTTCTGGCAACTAATGACCCTTCCCATGGCTAGCCACATTCATAGGGCCAATATACTTTTTATCCCCATCCATCGCCAGACGAAGTTTCTATGGTGATATGCAAGATATTCATCAATATGGCTACAGGATAGAGTCATTTCAGGTTCCCTGTCCACAGCTGCCCCAGGAGCTAACTGGGGACATCGCCCTGGGCACCCGGGAGCCCCCCCAGATCCAAGTCTCCCGCCTACCCCAAGATGGCTCCCTTAATTAAGATGTGTGCTTCTCTGCTCCCCCAACCAACCTTCCTTTATCCCAATCATCCCGTTTCCTCAAGCCCAAAATGTGTAGTCCAGACTGGCCTCGAACTCCAGATCCACCTGCCTCTGCCTCCTTTACCGGCCCGTGCCACCAGAGACAAGAGATGGATGGGGATGGAGACAGGGACCCACGCTGGAGCACTGGACTGAGCTCCTGGGGTCCCGGTGAGGAGCAGAAGGAGGGAGAATGTGAGCAGGGAAGTCGGGACCACAGGGGGTGCGCCCACCCATGGAGACAGTGGGGCTGATTCTTTGGGAGCTCACCAAGGCCAGCTGGACTCTGACTGAAAAAGCATGGGAAAAAACCGGACTCTCTGAGTTTGGCGGATGGTGAATGCTGCTGAGAGGCCAAGGACCATGGCGCCGGGTTTTGATCCTACTTCATGCTCTGGCATTGTGGGAGCCTACCCAGTTTGGATGTTCGCCTTCCTGGACCAGGATTGAGCGGGGAGGACTTTGGACTGTCCGCAGGGCGGGAGCCCTGACTGCTCTTCGGGCTGGGGGAAAGTGGGAGGGGTGGGGGAGGGGGAGGGTGGGAGGGGGTGGGGGATTAGGCGGGGAGGAGGCAGAAATTTCTTTTTTTTTTCCAATAAAAAAAAAAAAGGAAAAAAAATATACTTTTTATACTAACCATCTGCCTTCTCATCACCCTCAAGGAACAGATGCCTGAGGTCTTCAGGGTGGCAGTAAAACAGATGCCTCTCCAGCCACACCTCTCACTAAGCATGAGTCCACAAACTCCCAACTCTCCCCTCTCTCACATCACCCCATACCCATAGGAAGTAGCCATATATGAGTTGGCACGCCTTTATCCAAGGAGTCTGGGATGTTTGGTTGAACACATCTGACAAATGGTGACTCCTCCCCAGGGAGGGTAAAGTTCCCACAAGCTATTTAAACTGACCCCAAAAGAACAAACACGTGGTCTTCCTGTTCTCCTTCCTCCTCTCTGTGTTTTCTTGGAGGGCCACCCGAAGTACTGGCATCCATTAAACCTGGGCTTTTTCTAATTTAGTTTGATTTCGTCTGATTTAGATTATTACGTTGGCAGAGAGGCTTCTCAGGCTGGATAAACTTTACAAAAATGTCTATGAGTTTCTATCAAATTTAATTTTTATGGTTAAGATTTTTCCAAATTATGTACTTTCATATAAGCAAAATTGGAAATAAATTAGTAGAAGACATTATCTTATTAACTATGAACAAAACTAAACTCAAAAATTCAGTTCTGTATTTTCTGTGTCTGAGTTTCTTTTCTAGCTGTTATTATTATTCATTTCATGCCATGGTTATTACTGAAGATGATTTTGTCATATAGAGAAGTATGCCTGAAAAAAAAAAAGGTGATCTGCTCCAGGTGTCAAATATGCTAAGTATATCACTGATGATAATTCCTTCGAGGTCAAAGAGAAGATTCCAATTTCTCATCAAAGACTAAAGTAGTTCTTGCACATGAAGGTGAAATTGTGTCCTTATTCTCATGGTCAGGGACAGGAACATAAAGAATTTTTAGAATAAAAATGATGATTGTGTTTATATTTCTTTGAATCTACTTAGATATAAAGGGAATCAGTTTTAAGTAACAAGAAGCCAATTATTTGATCTAAATTATCTGAAACCAATTTGAATAATATAAAATTCTATAGATGAGGGTATGATTTTAAATGAGGTAAGACATGCAATATGTTTCAAGACTAAAGTTAAAGGGGAAAGAATAGAAATTTAGAAGTACAAAGTTAAACATCAGTTCATATATGTACAAAATATTAATATGATTTTTAACATATATTTGTAAAATTTTTCATCATACTATGTAGCAATCAGGTTGGTACAACTATTTTGGAAAATAACCATTATTGTGGCATGGCTCAATATAGGAGACACAGAGGTCCTTGTGTTCACAGACAAGTTGTAGGGGAACTAGGAATGGTTGTCTCACCTTAGGTTGTCTCTTCAAAGCAAAAGATTTATAACCTGTTTTCTGCCAAGAAGGCTGGGAGGAGAGGCAATTAAAAGCCTGAGGTCTATGTATTATGTGTGTGGCTGAGAGCACACTGGATCCTCCCCCAAACCCTTATCATGAGCTTGTAAATCTACAGGACTTATTTCTATGGGAGATGTTATACATACTTTACAAAGTGTTTCAATGTAGCCAGTTGTGATTCTACTTATATTTTGGCCTTTTGAATCTCCACAATAATTTCTAAGAAGCTTTTCTTAGAACATTCTAGGAGTTCCCTAGGCCACTTCCCAGAACTTTTCAATGTTTCTTTTGTAAACAAACAAGTAACAAAGAAGTAAATAGTCAGATTTAAACACTGTAGCAAAAGCCTCTAATAATCTAATATCATTTTCAATTTTAGTTTATTTTTTTTTATCTGATAAAACTAATTTTATTAATTATTATAGAACTCTTTTGATATTCTAAAAGTGCCCATGAGCATCCAAAACACTTGAAAAATTAGCCTAACTATTCTCTAATCAAATCAAAAATGTTTAAAATTATTATACCAGGAAAACTTTTAATAAAGATATTATCTATCTGTCTGTCTCTTATCTGTCATCTATCAATAACACAAATTTATAAACCACTTACTTTGGATTTTAATGCCTTGGGAAAAGTGACAAATTTATGAGTAGTGGTCTTGGTCATCTTAGAATTAAAGAAAAAAGATATAATAACATAATAACACATTACAGCATGATAGATACTATAATACAACTAGATATAAGGTGGAAAAAATTCACAATGATAGAAGCAAATAAACCTTTCTCATAAATTGGGTAATGATCAGAAAGATGAATTTTTTTTTATCTGTATTTTGGAGGGTTAGTGTTAGATGTGGAGAATCAGGGGATGGCACAGAAGAAATAAAGAAGCACAGAAGAGATGAGACAGTGATTATTTTTACAGGTGGAATAGAAACAAAACGAAGGGGAGTAAAGCAAAGAATTGAGGTGGGAGGCTTATAGCTAATGTGCTTTGAATAGAAAATGAAGGAAACAGATGACGGTGAAAGTTGCATTTTATTTACCATATTAAGTTGCTTTCTTTTTTCTTGTAGACCAGACATTTCTAAATATATTTCAGAACTCTTTTTCTTTTCTTTTTTATTTTATCCCTTTTCTTTTTGGTGGCTCACATGAAAGTGTGCAAGGAGGTCAGGCTCAGTGTCTCATGTGTTTAAATGTATACCATTTTATTTTTCGTTAAAACATTTTTTTTTTGCACTGTTGTTGAAATATACTTAGAAAAGAGTACATTTAGCTTTATATGTTTCCATTGGTTTCTTTTTTTTTTTTTCTTTCTTTTTTTTTTTTTTGTCAAAGCCTCCGTTTATTAGGGACAGGGTAACAACTTATATACCCCCTGAATGAGGGCTTGGGGAGCAGGGCACAGGAGCATGGAATCTGGCCGCGTGGTCCCAGTCACGTAACCTACATCCGGTCAGGTAGGCCAAGAAGTCAGGAGTTGCCACACCTAGTTCCCTGGATAGCTGGAATTTAAGGCAGTTCCGCTATCAGATTAGGATCGTTAGCAATTAGCGAATAGCTAATTGGGTGTGGGGCAGGTTTTGCCAATAGGACTATTCTTAACATAATTATGGGTTTGGGGTTCCCTGCAGGCTCCCCAAGGTGATGGTTTCTGTAACAATCTTTACGGGGGGAAACGGCTCCCAACATATTCCTCCTTTCTTATATAAAGGCAAGTAGTTATAGGTGGAGGGCACCAAGACAGAGTCAACCATGGTGTCAGATCTAAAGGAGAAGGGACTGGGACAAGGAGAGACCCTCCTCTCGACTGGTGAAGCAATTTACCTCTCCTAGGAACAGAGGGGTGCCTTATGAGTAGCATTAGTTTCTTGGAGCTTCTCAAATAAAAGGTATCTAGTAGGATTAAAGTAAGCAGATCACAGGGCACCCTGTCTTAGGCTATGTGGAGAGCGCCCTCGTACCTAAAAACCATGCCATGTTGAGCCGGCCTGTACGGCCTCTGTATGGTTTGAAATTTAGGTGAGGATCCACACTAACTCCCGTCATTGGGCCCCTGTATCTATCATTAATGAAAAATCTGTGAGGTGCTCCTTAAACAAAAGATATGATATAATTTTGGCACCAATAACTCCATCTCCAGACAAGAAGAAAGGGGCACCTTCCAAACCCAGTATTCAACTTTTAGTCTGGCCCATGGTATGTCCTCCTTCCTAAATGCCTACTCCACAAAAAGTTACGTGTGCTTGCCTGCCATCAATTAGGGAGGTGAAAAAGGGATCAAAATCTATAATTCTTAACATATGCATTAAACCCAAACACTTTACAGCATGTGTCAAACCTTTCCCAACATCTATAAGCAGTTAC
The DNA here is from genome assembly GCA_963919715.1 of Microtus obscurus. Taxonomy (NCBI): domain Eukaryota; kingdom Metazoa; phylum Chordata; class Mammalia; order Rodentia; family Cricetidae; genus Microtus; species Microtus obscurus. The sequence goes on along the minus strand of CAWTZC010000854.1, from coordinate 465,843 downwards.
AAATATCATTAGATCAATTTCAGTAAGAGTACAATGACATACATTGTTGTCAAATACCACCATTTCCGGACTCTGAGCAACAGTCACAGGAACCCCAATCTTTCCCCTTCTTAAGTGAAGAGGTTAGTATTTTAATTAAAATGAGTTCTGTGTCCCAGAGATTAAAACAGTCTGATGTCCAGTCTGCATCTCAGCTCCAAAGCAGACCAGAGTTCAAGCTGCAGAAGCAGTTTAGCACTTGTGCTTCAGGGCCGGTGGGATTCCTGGGTGAGGTGAGCTGGATTCAGCTATCTGAAGCACATCCTGGCATTATCTCAGCCGGGTCTCCCTGGACTCAGGAGGCAGAATTGACACCCTGTAGAGTGGAGCAGCAGGTTCTGTTATCAGGGACTCCTCTCCTTGGGGGCAGGAAAAGCCAGACTAAGGACCTCTCTGCAATCGCCTCAGGGACTCCTCTGTGTCCGCAGCGCAGCCTCGACATCAGGCCCAGCTTTTATTTTCTTTCTGTGAAAAAAGCATAAACATATCCTCGACCCCAAATATATATAGGTCGGGTTTTTTCATAATGCATTGCAAGGGCTTTTCCACCTTGCCCTAGCAAAGGTCGGCTTGGTGTTATCATGTCAGATCCGTTTGCATCTGGATCTACTTGCAAGTTTCATAAGCTGCTTACAAGGAGCCTTATTATGCTCCATAATATTTTTTTTATTATTATTAGCCATATATGCAGTTCCTCCATTGGAAGAGCCATTTGTAAAATTTAACATAAAATCCTTTAAGGGATTTTTTTTGCTATAACATTAGCAAAATACAGTTGTGTGAATTGTAGCAATAATCATCTGGGGATCAAGCCATTTTTTAGCTTTTATCCTGCCCTTTTGTACCAGACAGGCTACTGGTTTAAATTAAGAGTTTAATATCTTAATTGGCAAAACTTGAGAAGATTTTGCCATAAACAGCATTTTTTTTATGAAAATGTTGTAGAATAAGTTTTATATTTAATATGCACACTTGCCATAGCTGCATTATAATTAATATGCTGTGTTTGTTGATTATTGTATACTTTACCTGTTGATTTATATTTTACCTGTTTGAGTACCTGTTAGGCAGCTTTAAGCTCTCTCTATTGGAAACTGTTTTTTTTTTTTTATTTTATTTTTTTTTCTATTCTAAGATGGCTCCCCTTAATTAAGATGTGTGCTTCTCTGCTCCCCTAACCAACCATCCTTTATCCCAAACATCCCGTTTCCCCAGGTTCCCCCCATCCTCCCCTTCTCACATTTCTCTCCCCTTCTCCCCTCACCCCCCCTCCCACCACACCCCCCAAGATCCCAAATTTTTGCCCGGCAATCTGGTCTACTTCCCATAACCAGGAGGATAGCTATATGTTTTTCTTTCGGTTCACCTTCTTATTTAGTTTCTTTAGGATATCAAATTATAGACTCACTGACCTTTATTTATCTCTAGAAACCAATTATGAGTGAGTACATCCCATGTTCATCCTTTTGGGTCTGGGTTACCTCACTCAGGATAGTGTTTTCTATTTCCATCCATTTGCATGCAAAATTCGCGAAGTCATTGTTTTTTACCGCTGAGTAGTATTCTAATGTATATATATTCCATACTTTCTTCATCCATTCTTCCATTGAAGGGCATCTAGGTTGTTTCCAGGTTCCGGCTATTACAAATAATGCTGCTATGAACATAGTTGAACAAATGTCCTTGTCATATGATCGGGCATCTCGTGGGTATATTCCCAAGAGTGGCATTGCTGGGTCCATGGGTAGGATGATCCCAATTTTCCTGAGAAACCGCCACACTGCTTTGCAAAGTGGTTGCACAAGTTTGCATTCCCACCAGCAATGGATGAGGGTACCCCTTTCTCCACAGCCTCTCCAGCAAAGGCTATCATTAGTGTTTTTGATTTTAGCCATTCTGACAGGTGTAAGGTGATATCTCAATGTTGTTTTGATTTGCATTTCCTTGATCGCTAAGGAGGCTGAGCATGACCTTAAGTGCCTTTTGGCCATTTGAACTTCTTCTGTTGAGAATTCTCTCTTCAGATCAGTGCCCCATTTTTTAATTGGGTTAATTAGCATTTTAAAGTCTAGTTTCTTGAGTTCTTTATATATTTTGGAGATCAGACCTTTGTCTGTTGCGGGGTTGGTGAAGATCTTCTCCCAGTCAGTGGGTTCCCTTTTTGTCTTAGTGACAGTGTCTTTTGCTTTACAGAAGCTTCTCAGTTTCAGTAGGTCCCATTTATTCAATGTTGCCCTTAATGACTGTGCTGCTGGGGTTATACCTAGGAAGCGATCGCCTGTGCCCATCTGTTGTAGGGTACTTCCCACTTTCTCTTCTATCAGGTTCAGTGTGTTCATATTGATATTGAGGTCTTTGATCCATTTGGACTTGAGTTTTGTGCATGGTGATAGATATGGGTCAATTTTCTTTCTTCTACAGGTTGACATCCAGTTGTGCCAGCACCATTTGTTGAAGATGCTTTCTTTTTTCCATTGTATACTTTTAGCACCTTTATCGAAAATGAGGTGTTCATAGGTTTGTGGGTTAAGATCCGGGTCTTCTATACGATTCCATTGGTCGACTTCTCTATTTTTATGCCAATACCACACTGTTTTCATTACTGTAGCTCTATAGTAGAGTTTAAAGTCAGGGATGGTAATGCCTCCAGAAGTACCTTTATTGTACAAGATTGTTTTGGCTATCCTGGGTTTTTTGTTATTCCATATAAAGTTGATTATTGTCCTTTCAAGATCAGTGAAGAATTTTAATGGGATCTTGATGGGGATTGCATTGAATCTATAAATTGCCTTTGGTAGGATTGCCATTTTTACTATGTTGATCCTCCCAATCCAAGAGCAAGGGAGATCCTTCCATTTTCTGGTATCCTCTTCAATTTCTTTCTTCAATGCCTTAAAGTTCTTGTCAAATAGATCCTTCACTTCTTTGGTTAGAGTTACCCCGAGATATTTTATGCTGTTTGTGGCTATCGTGAAAGGTGATGCTTCTCTGATTTCCCTCTCTGCTTCCATATCCTTTGTGTATAGGAGGGCGACTGATTTTTGGAGTTGATTTTGTATCCGGCCACATTACTAAAGGTGTTTATCAGCTGTAGGAGTTCTTTGGTGGAGTTTTTGGGGTCACTTATGTAGACTATCATATCATCTGCAAATAACGAAAGTTTAACTTCTTCCTTTCCAATTCGAATCCCTTGATCCCCTTATGTTGTCTTATTGCTATTGCTAAAACTTCAAGCACTATATTGAAGAGGTATGGAGAGAGTGTACAGCCTTGTCGTGTTCCTGATTTAAGTGGGATGGCTTTGAGTTTCTCTCCGTTTAATTTGATGTTAGCTGTCGGTTTGCTGTAAATAGCTTTTATTATATTTAAGTATGACCCTTGTATCCCTAATCTCTCCAAGACTTTTATCATAAAGGGATGTTGAATTTTGTCAAAAGCTTTTTCAGCATCTAATGAAATGATCATATGGTTTTTTTCTTTCAGTTTATTTATATGATGGATTACATTGATAGATTTTCGTATGTTGAACCAGCCTTGCATCTCTGGTATGAAGCCTACTTGATCATAATGGATAATGTTTCTAATGTATTCTTGGATACGGTTCGCCAGTATTTTGTTGAGGATTTTTGCGTCGATGTTCATGAGTGAGATTGGCCTGTAATTCTCTTTTCTTGGTTGAGTCTTTGTGTGGTTTTGGTATCAGAGTGATGGTAGCTTCATAAAAGGAATTTGGCAATGACTCTTCTGTTTCTATATTGTGAAATACCTTAAGGAGTATAGGTATTAGGTCTTCTTGGAAATTCTGGTAGAATTCCGCATTGAAACCGTCTGGTCCTGGGCTTTTTTTTGGTAGGGAGGTTTTTGATAACAGCTTCTAATTCTTCGCGACTGACAGGTCTATTTAGATTGCTCACCTGGTCCTGATTTAACTTTGGTATATGGTATTTATCTAAAAAAGTGTCCATTTCTTTTACATTTTCCAGTTTTGTGGCATACAGGCTTTTGTAGTAAGATCTAATGATTCTCTGAATTTCCTCTATGTCTGTGGTTATGTCCCCCTTTTCATTTCTGATCTTATTAATTTGCAGAATCTCTCTCTGCCGTTTGATTAGTTTGGATAGGGGTTTATCAATTTTGTTGATTTTCTCCAGGAACCAGCTTTTTGTTTCATTGATTCTTTGGATTGTTTTCTGTGTTTCTATTTTGTTGATTTCAGCCCTCAGTTTGACTATTTCCAGTCTTCTACTCCTCCTAGGTGAGTCTGCTTCTTTTTTTCTAGAGCTTTCAGGTGGGCTGTTAAGTCTCCAATGTATGCTTTCTCTGTTTTCTTTAAGTGGGCACTAAGGGCTATGAACTTTCCCCTTAGGACTGCTTTCAAAGTGTCCCATAAGTTTGAGTATGTTGATTCTTTATTTTCATTGAATTCAAGGAAGACTTTAATTTCTTTCTTTATTTCTTCTTTAATCCAGGTGTGGGTCAATAGTTGACTATTCAGTTTCCATGAGTTTGCAGGCTTTCTGGGGGTAGCATTGTTGTTGAATTCTAACTTTAGTCCGTGGTGATCTGATAAGACACAGGTGGTTATGGATATTTTTTGTAACTGTGGAAGTTTGCTTTGTTACCGAGGATGGGTCAATTTTCGAGAAGGTTCCATGAGCTGCAGAGAAGAAGGTATATTCTTTCCTATTTGGGTGGAATGTTCTATAGATGTCTGTTAAGTCCATTTGGTTCAATACCTCCATTAATTCTCTTATTTCTCTGTTAGGTTTCTGTCTGATTGACCTGTCCATTGGTGAAAGAGGCATGTTGAGATCTCCCACTATTAGTGTGTGCGGTTTGATGGCGTCTTTGAGTTTTAGTAATGTTTCTTTTACATATGTGGGTGCTTTTATATTAGGGGCATAGATATTCAGGATTGAGACCTCATCCTGATCAATTGTTCCTGTTATGAGTATAAAATATCCCTCTCCATCTTTTCTGATTGATTTAAGTTTGAAGTCAACTTTGTTAGAAATTAGTATGGCCACACCTGCTTGTTTCTTAGGTCCATTTGCTTGATAAACCTTTTCCCATCCCTTTACTCTAAGTAGGTGCCTATCTTTGTGGTTGAGGTGTGTTTCTTGTAAACAGCAGAATGTTGGATCCTGTTTGCGTATCCAATCTCTTAGCCTGTGCCTTTTTATAGGTGAGTTGAGTCCATTGACATTAAGGGATATTAATGACCAGTGGTTGCTAACTCTGGTCACTTTTTTAGTCATAGGGTTTGTGTGTTTGCTTTCTTTTAGTTGCGCTGGTAAAGGGTGTCTAGAAGTTTGAGTTATTGTGGTCATTGTTGGTCTCCTTGGTTTGTGATTTTCCTTCTATTACTTTCTGTAAGGCTGGATTTGGGGCTACGTATTGTTTAAATTTGTTTTTATCCTGGAAAATTTTGTTTTCTCCATTTATAGTGAACGAAAGCTTGGCTGGGTATAGTAGTCTGGGCTTGCATCCATGTTCTCTTAGCTTCTGCAGTACATCTATCCAGGACCTTCTGGCTTTCATGGTTTCCATAGAGTAGTCAGGAGTAAGTCTGATAGGTTTACCTTTATAAGTAACTTGACCTTTTTCCTTTGCAGCTCTTAATATTCTTTCTTTATTCTGGATGTTTTGTGTTCTGATTATTATGTGGCGAGAGATGTTTTTTTCTGGTCCAGTCTATTCGGTGTTCTGTATGCTTCTTGAACCTTCAAAGGAATATCTTTCTTTAGGCTGGGAAAGTTTTCTTCTATAATTTTATTAAATATATTTTCTGAACCATTGAGCTGTACTTCTTCTCCTTCTTGTATCCCAATTATTCTTAGGTTTGGTCTTTTTATTGTGTCCCATATTTCCTGAATGTTTTGTGATGAGAATTTGTTGGTTTTGCTGTTTTCTTTGATCAGTGTGTTAATTTTCTCTATGGTATCTTCAGTGTCTGACATTCTTTCTTCTAACTCTTGTAATCTGTTGGTAGTACTTGTCTCTGTAGTTCCTGTTTGTTTACCCAGATTTTCCATCTCCAACCTTCCCTCGGTTTGTGTTTTCTTCATTACTTCCATTTCGTTCTTCAGGTCTTGAACCATTTCCCTTACCTGTTTGATTGCATTTTCTTGTTTCTCTTGGTTTTCTTGGGTATCTTTGAGCGAGTTATTCATTTCCTCTACCTTTTTGTTTGTAATCTCTAATTGTTTATGGCAGTTTTTCACCTCCTGTTTAAGGTCTTCTATTATTTTCAAAAAATTCACTTTTGGTTCGATTTCTTCTACTTCTTCTGGAGTAGGGTGTACAATTCTTCTTATTTCGGGATCCCTGGGTTCTGGTGATGTCATGTTGCCTTTCAGGTTGTTGGAGGAATTCTTGCATTGGCGCCTTCCCATCTCCTCTTTCAAATGAAGCCAAGAGAGGCCTGGTGTCTTGGTCCAGTTTTTGCTGTGACTGAGCCTCTGGGTGTATCTCTTCAGTGTGGAAGCAAGGTCCGTCCTGCTGAGCTTGATCTGCCCAGTGATGTCTCTCCTGGCACCCGGATCTGATCTCCCTGCTGCTTGGGTGTCTCGCGAACAAAGGGCCGACCTAGCTGCCGCAGGGCTGGGCAGGCCACCTAGACAAAGGGAGCTACTACCCTCCTGGCTGCCCTCCCACCTCGGACCCTGTCCCAGCACCCAAACAGGCTGAGCTGGGAGCTGTTGTGTGGTTCAAGGCGGGGCGTGGGGTGAGAGGAGGAGGGGAGGGTCGTGGATGCAAGCTGGTTGGGATATGAATAGAGAGGAAGTATCGGGTAGTATAGCCCCTGCAGACCGACCAAGGAGTGCAGGAGGATTGAGGAACGTCTGAGTTCCCTGTCCCGGGCTGCTGCCGCAGTCAGAAACTCACCCACCCTGGTGATGTCTCTTCTGGTACCGGGATCTGGTCTCCGTGCTGCTTGGGTGTCTCGCGAACAAAGGGTCAATTTTAGTTTATTTTCTTACTGCTGTGAAAAATTACCTGAGGGGCTAAAAATCTTAGGAAAGAGTATGTTATTTGGGCTCATAATTTTGCAAGTTTTTAGTGTCAGTTAACAATGACATCCGGGAAGTAGAGTGAGGAGAGCTCTGGGCAATCAATTTATTATAACTACAGAATTTTATTTCCTAGGATATACTTTGTACAAGTAAATCTCCTTCCTTCCTTCCTTCCTTCTTCCCTCCTCCCTCCCCTCCCTCCCTCCCTCCCTCCCTCCCTCCCTCCCTCCCTCCCTCTTTCCCTCCTTTCTTTCTTTCTTTCTTTCTTTCTTTCTTTCTTTCTTTCTTTTTTCTGTCTTTCTTTCTGTTTTTTCAAGACAGGGTTTTTCTGTAGATTTGGAGCCTTCCTGGAACTAGCTCTTGTAAACCAGGCTGGCCTAGAAATCCCGGAGATCCACTGGCTTCTGCCTTCTGTGTGCTGGGATTAAAGATGAGTGTTACCACTGCCAGTTATAAGTCTACTTTCTAAAGTTTCAATAATACCTCAAAGTAGTGCCCAAATCTAAGTTTATTTTTGAGTGAACACTTAAATTTGTTTTGCTTTTTCCTCTTTCAAGTTATTTAGAACTTCTATCTTCAACACTGCAGAGTGATGAGAGGCATTCAATACACTATTTTTATTCATTTATGGACTAAAGGTAAATTTATTGTAGTATTCATATATTAGTATAACTTGTTCAGACCATGTCACAATATATAAAAATATCTGGGTTTAAAAAATAGGATATTAGGCAAAGAGACCAAATGGAAAATACAAACATTGTCTCACTAAACTATGTAGAGTAAGTCTGCACAGTGAGTATACAAGGCAGAGGGCTCTGTTGTGTTTACAGACAAGATTCTTCCTGAATGGAGGTCCTGTGGATGGTAATGATTGTGGCAGCTCCACATGACCTAATCTTACAGGCACTGAACTGTCTTATTCAGTAAAGCTGTCCCTCCTCCATCCCTTGATGACCAACAAATGATGGTAAAATTTATTAAATCACTTCATTCAGTAGATTCCTAGGCTTATTGCATGAATATTTTTATTAGTTTTTAAAATAATTGCATTCTTTTGCCCCTTTCTTTCCTCCCTCCATACCTTCTTGGCCCACCTGTTGGTTATAGAACTCTGCATTTTCTTTCTTCAGTTACTGGATGAAGGTTCTCTGGTGACAGAACCTCCATTCAGGAAGAATGTGTAGAATGTAGTTAGGGGTTATGATGGTCGAGCAAATTGGCAGTTGTAGGTTCTCCTCTAAAATCCATATGTTCACTAGCTCTGGCTTGTTAGGGAAGACATTTCATATAGAATTCACAGCATTGTCTTTACTGGATTCTCCTTTAATAACCAAAAACATTTACTCAAATAGGAAATGTATATGATTAATTTGAGAAGTAAAAGCAGGAGTATATTTTAAAAGGGGACAAAAGAAAGATACAAGTAATTATTGGAAATTGCCTAATTTAATTTCAATAAATATGGTACTTGTTTCTGAAAAGGTGTGTGTTCTCATAATCATGTTGAAAATCTTGGCTGATTATATAATATATTTTGGTTATGACTTGTATGTTAATTTTATAGCTTGTGGTGTTAACTGTCAAAGAACTTCAGGCTGCTGATTTTACTCTGATGCTCTCAATTGATTTAATACATTCAATTGTACACTGTATTGCTTTGATCTTCTACTGTTTCCCTTGACAACAATCACACAGAATTAGCCATATTATCTCCAAATTATAATTACATCTTGTCAGTTTTTCTAATAAGTTATTTGACAAAATACTAAGGGAATTGTGGAAAATATTGAAAATTAATCCAATGCTTTTGTGTTATAATACAACAATGTTTCATAAGCAGACTATTACTTGGGCCACAAAGAAAATGACACATTTCTTTAAATGAAAACCATTTAAGGATTGAATGACAACTTTGTGATTGACAAAAGGAACTTACATTAGATTTTCGATTTAATATATAGCACTAAGAAAAGAGTTTTATTATTTGAAAACAAACCACAGTGGGCACAGTGGGCAATGTTTGTGGGAACAGTATATTTCTAATCCTAATTTAGTCATCTCAATTGTGTCATTTCAAAAGAGAGAAAATGCAAACTCACGAGACTAGATTTTTCCTAGAAAGTTTGACAGTTTTCAAGGCTTTCCCACAAAGTCAATGTTTTGATAAGGAAGCAGAGGATGGCATTGTACTCATTTGGAATGTGAAAGTACAGCTCACACAATGCAAATGAACTCGAAGTCACAAATCTGATTTATATTCCAAAATAGGTTTCATTCCCTCGTTGGTTAGAATAGGTTAAAGAATAGACTGACACTTAACTGCCAGACATTCCCCTGTTGTTCACACAATTCCTTTTTCTTGTCCAGTGCTTTTATAAAATACTCTAGTTCTTCTTATGATAAATACACTGAAGTACCAGAATAAAATTTGAGTATAAATTCTTAACAGTTTCTTGACAGAAAGTCAAGCAATCAAAGCAAGAGCGTATTATTACCTAGGCAGTCAATCTTTTCTACCACATCAGTATAGCCCTTCCATTTCTCACACCAAATACAAGAAGTGTTTAAAGGACAGTGAAAAAGCTGACTCATGTTTTGAAATTATGTTGCCTTCACTTTCTTGTTTTCTTAGATACAGGGATTTACAAAGAAGAAATGATGGGAAGGGTATCATGTATCTTTGGAAGGCAACAGAAAAAGTTAGAAAAAATAATAATTGAATGCAAAGAACCTTCAGAGACACATTGGTGTGTTGAAGTTAGTTCAATTTGGGAAATAACTAGAATAGCTAAAAGATAAAACAATTATATTTTGTATTTATTATAAGGGTAAAAACTCATGAAACAGAAACGAGAAGTCCAAACTCAGCTGTGCTGCAAGGGAACCATAAAGAGAGCACACCTGGTTGCATGCCTGTTTTTTCTCAGGATCCCAGAAATCCACACCCCAACTTAGTACCACTTCTTAAAGATAATTGATTGACAAAGCTTCCCCATCACCTCCCCCTTTTGTTTAAACAAGAAAAATCTAAACCCAATACAAAAGTATATAAAATAGTAACAGATATCAAGTATAAAATTCCAACCAACATAAACAATATTAACCAAGTGATATGGGGGTTCTCCTGGGTGTTCTGTGATTACCATTAATGAATAAAGAAACTGCCTTTGCCTGTTGATAGGTCAGAACTTAGGTAGGTGGGGAGGACTGGACTGAAAGAAGAAAGAAGGGCATAGTCAGAGAGACGCCATGGAGCTGCAAGAGTGAGACATGCCAAATCTTTGCCAGTAAGTCACTGACATGTTGCAATATACAGATTAACTGAACTAGGTTAAATTAATATAAGAGTTGACCAATAAGAATCGAGAGATAATGGGCCAAGCAGTATTTTAATTAATATGGTTTCTGTTTGGTTATTTTGGTTCTGGGAAGCCAGGACAAACAAAGCAGCCTCCTCCAACAAGCAAGGAACACATGATAAATGTTTAAATAGACATTCTATTCTAAAGAGTCTAAGTCTTAAATGGGAAACAGGCTTGCATAAACCGTAAGAGGATGGTAACTACAACTATGTAATATTCAACCCTATTGAAGACCTGGGAAGGAAGATAATATTACTTAAGTAGTCAGTAAGTGCGATCAGGCAGCTTTCAAAGTGAGCAGTATATGGCGGAGACAACTGGCTACCTGAACAATCACACAAAGTCACATTTGTAGTGTTGAAGTAACCAACTTTGGCTAAGGCCTACTGTAACTGACAGACCATTTTCAGAGGCAGGAAATCTTTTAGAACTGTCTTACCTGTCTTGGCAAGGTTTGGCAGTTCTTTTACTTGTATACTGCTTTTCCAGTCCAGATAACAAGTACTTTGTCAGTACATGAGGCATGGGTTGTTCTTTGGTCAAAGTCCAATTGTACCAAGAGGAAAACAAACTTTGAGTGGAGTGTCTTTGGTGTTCAACATTGTCTCGGGAATACACTGGTTCTGTCAGGAATAATCATTTCTTTTGTCAACAGAACCCTAAGTTATTTAAATGCCCTATGTTTTACAGATCCTTGAAGGGATTGAAAATTACATATCTAGGCAGAATACAATCTCTATATATCTAAAGAACCTAATTATCTGACCATATGTATAACAAACATGAGCAATAATTGACCTATAATATTTAATTTCTGTATAAGTTAAAGACTAAGCCTTCATGTCAGAATAATAAATAATCTGTAAACAAATATATATCGAATGAGGACAATGACCTCAAAATGTAAACAATGCATAAGTATCTTGATCAGAGGTAAGAATAATATATAATGCAATATGAAAATACATCCTAAAAGTTTATCAATATACAAAATTTCCTAAACAGAGGTATACAGTCTGACAGAATAACTTTTCATAGGTGTAGAAATATTGTAAACAGAAATAACAAATATAATTTGAACTTGTATCAATATACCAAAAAACTATACCAGTGTAAATTATTCATAGATAATAGCTTACAAATTAGGTTAGGTGCTGAGGAGTTCCATCTGGACGGGACCAGTGCTCAAGATCGGTTTTAAGCTCCTTCACTAAGGCTATCCACCCAGAGCAGGGAGTGCCTGCCTTCTGGGCAGGTCTCAAGGTTCCCTGTAAGGGATCTCGAGCACCTACAGCTGGTGCTCCAGTGCGTCCAAGTTGTTGTGCTGAGGAGTTCCATCTGGACGGGTTGGTTCCTGCTTCTACACTGAAGAGATACACCCAGAGAGTCAGTCACAGCAAAGACTGGACCAAGACACCAGGCCTCTTCTGGCTCCATTTGAAGGAAGAGATGGGAAGGCGCCAATGCAAGAATTCCTCCAACAACCTGAAAGGCAACATGATATCACCAGAATACAGGGATCCCGAAACAAGAAGAATTGTACACCCTAATCAAGAAGAATTAGAAGAAATCGACTCAAAAGTGAATTATATGAAAATAATAGAAGACCTTAAACAGGAGGTGAAAAACTGCCATAAACAATTAGAGGTGACAAACAAAAAGGTAGAGGAAATGAATAAATCGCTCAAAGATACCCATGAAAACCAAGAGAAGCAAGAAAAAGCAATCAAACAGAAAAGGGAAGCGGTTCAAGACATGAAGAATGAAATGGAAGTAATGAAGAAAACACAAACAGAGGGAAGGATGGAGATGGAAAACCTGGGTAAACGAACAGGAACCACAGAGACAAGTACTACCAACAGATTACAAGAAATAGAAGAAAGAATGTCAGACACTGAAGATACCATAGAGAAAATAAACACACTGATCAAAGAAAACAGCAAAACCAACAAATTCTCATCACAAAACATTCAGGAAATATGGGACACAATAAAAAGACCAAACCTAAGAATAATTGGGATAGAAGAAGGAGAAGTACAGCTCAATGGTTCAGAAAATATATTTAATAAAATTATAGAAGAAAACTTTCCCAACCTAAAGAAAGATATTCCTTTGAAGGTTCAAGAAGCATACAGAACACCGAATAGACTGGACCAAAAAAAAAAAAAAAAATCTCCTCGCCATATAATAATCGAAACACAAAACATACAGAATAAAGAAAGAATATTAAGAGCTGCAAAGGAAAAAGGTCAAGTTAATTATAAAGGTAAACCTATCAGACTTACACTTGACTACTCTGTGGAAACCATGAAAGGCAAAAGGTCCTGGATAGATGTACTGCAGAAGTTAAGAGAACATGGATGCAAGCCCAGACTACTATACCCAGCCAAGCTTTCATTCACTATAAATGGAGAAAACAAAATTTTCCAGGATAAAAAAATATTTAAACAATACGTAGCCACAAATCCAGCCTTACAGAAAGTAATAGAAGGAAAATCACAAACCAAGGAGTCAAACAATGACCACAATAACTCAAACATCTAGAAACCCTTCACCAGCGCAACTCAAAGAAGGCAAACACACAAACTCTATGACTAAAAAACTGACCGGAGTTAACAACCACGGGTCACTAATATCCCTTAATGTCAATGGACTCAACTCACCTATAAAAAGGCACAGGCTAAGAGATTGGATACGCAAACAGGATCCAACATTCTGCTGTTTACAAGAAACACACCTCAACCACAAAGACAGGCACCTACTTAGAGTAAAGGGATGGGAAAAGGTTTATCAAGCAAATGGACCTAAGAAACAAGCAGGTGTGGCCATACTAATTTCTAACAAAGTTGACTTCAAACTTAAATCAATCAGAAGAGATGGAGAGGGACATTTTATACTCATAACAGGAACAATTCATCAGGATGAAGTCTCAATCCTGAATATCTATGACCCTAATATAAAAGCAACCACGTTAGTAAAAGAAACATTACTAAAACTCAAGGCTGCCATCAAACTGCACACACTAATAGTAGGAGATTTCAACACTCCTCTTTCACCAATGGGCAGGTCAATCAGACAGAAACCTAACAGAGAAATAAGAGAATTAATGGAGGTATTGGATCAAATGGACGTAACAGACATCTATAGAACATTCCACCCAAATAGGAAAGAATATACCTTCTCTGCAGCTCATGGAACCTTCTCGAAAATTGACCACATCCTCGGTAACAAAGCAAACTTACACAGTTACAAAAAAAATATTAGTAACCTCCTGTGTCTTATCAGATCACCATGGACTAAAGTTAGAATTCAACAACAATGCTACCCCCAGAAAGCCTACAAACTCATGGAAACTGAACAGTCAACTATTGACCCACACCTGGATCAAAGAAGAAATAAAGGAAGAAATTAAAGTCTTCCTTGAATTCAATGAAAATAAAGAAACAACGTACTCAAACATATGGGACACTATGAAAGCAGTCCTAAGGGGAAAGTTCATAGCTCTAAGTGCCCACTTAAAGAAAAGAGAGAAAGCACACATTGGAGACTTAACAGCCCACCTGAAAGCTCTAGAAAAAAAAGAAGCAGACTCACCTAGGAGGAGCAGAAGACTGGAAATAGTCAAACTGAGGTCGGCAATCAACAAAATAGAAACACAGAAAACAATCCAAAGAATCAATGAAACAAAAAGCTGGTTCCTGGAAAAAATCAACAAAATTGATAAACCCCTATCCAAACTAATCAAACGGCAGAGAGAGAATATGCAAATTAATAAGATCAGAAATGAAAAGGGGGACATAACCACAGACATAGAGGAAATTCAGAGAATCATTAGATCTTACTACAAAAGCCTGTATGCCACAAAACTGGAAAATGTAAAAGAAATGGACTCTTTTTTAGATAAATACAATATACCACAGTTAAATCAGGACCAGGTGAACAATCTAAATAGACCTGTCAGTCGCGAAGAATTAGAAGCTGTTATCAAAAACCTCCCTACCAAAAAAGCCCAGGACCAGATGGTTTCAATAGGGAATTCTACCAGATCTTCCAAGAAGACCTAATACCTGTACTCCTTAATGTATTTCACAATATAGAAACAGAAGAGTCATTGCCAAATTCCTCCTATAAAGCTACAGTCACTCTGATACCAAAACCACACAAAGACTCAACCAGGAAAGAGAATTACAGGCCAATCTCACTCGTGAACATCGACGCAAAAATCCTCAACAAAATACTGGCAAACCGTATCCAAGAACACATTAGAAAAATTATCCATTATGATCAAGTAGGCTTCATCCCAGAGATGCAAGGCTGGTTCAACATACGAAAATCTATCAATGTAATCCATCATATAAATAAACTGAAAGAAAAAAAACCATATGATCATTTCATTAGATGCTGAAAAAAATTCAACATCCCTTTATGATAAAAGTCTTGGAGAGATTAGGGATACAAGGGTCATACCTAAATATAATAAAAGCTATTTACAGCAAACCGACAGCTAACATCAAACTAAATGGAGAGAAACTAAAAGCCATCCCACTTAAATCAGGAACACGACAAGGCTGTCCACTCTCTCCATACCTCTTCAACATAGTGCATGAAGTTTTAGCAATAGCAATAAGACAACATAAGGGGATCAAGGGGATTCGAATTGGCAAGGAAGAAGTTAAACTTTCGTTATTTGCAGATGATATGATAGTGTACATAAGCGACCCCAAAAACTCCACCAAAGAACTCCTACAGCTGATAAATACCTTTAGTAATGTGGCCGGATACAAGATCAACTCCAAAAAATCAGTTGCCCTCCTATACACAAAGGATATGGAAGCAGAGAGGGAAATCAGAGAAGCATCACCTTTCACGATAGCCACAAACAGCATAAAATATCTCGGGGTAACTCTAACGAACGAAGTGAAAGATCTATTAGACAAGAACTTTAAGACATTGAAGAAAGAAATTGAAGAGGATACCAGAAAATGGAAGGATCTCCCTTGCTCTTGGATTGGGAGGATCAACATAGTAAAAATGGCAATCCTACCAAAGGCAATTTATAGATTCAATGCAATCCCCATCAATATCTCATCAAAATTCTTCACTGATCTTGAAAGGACAATAATCAACTTTATATGGAAAAACAAAAAACCCAGGATAGCCAAAACAATCTTATACAATAAAGGAACTTCTGGAGGCATTACCATCCCTGACTTCAAAGTCTATTACAGAGCTACAGTAATGAAAACAGTGTGGTATTGGCATAAAAATAGAGAAGTCGGCCAATGGAATCGTATAGAAGACACGGATTTTAACCCACAAACCTATGAAGACCTCATTTTCGATAAAGGTGCTAAAAGTATACAATGAAAGAAAGAAAGCATCTTCAACAAATGGTGCTGGCACAACTGGATGTCAACCTGTAGAAGAATGAAAATAGACCTATATCTATCACCATGCACAAAACTCAAGTCCAAATGGATCAAAGACCTCAACATCAATCTGAACACACTGAACTTGATAGAAGAGAAAGTGGGAAGTACCCTACAACAAATAGGCACAGGCGATAGCTTCCTAGGTATAAAACCAGCAGCACAATCATTAAGGGCAACACTGAATAAATGGGACCTACTGAAACTGAGAAGCTTCTGTAAAGCAAAGGACACTGTCACTAAGACAAAAAGGCAACCCACTGACTGGGAGAAGATCTTCACCAACCCCGCAACAGACAAAGGTCTGATCTCCAAAATATATAAAGAACTCAAGAAACTAGACTTTAAAATGCTAATTAACCCAATTAAAAAATGAGGCACTGATCTGAAGAGAGAATTCTCAACAGAAGAAGTTCAAACGGCCAAAAGACACTCAAGGTCATGCTCAGCCTCCTTAGCGATCAGGGAAATGCAAATCAAAACAACATTGAGATATCATCTTACACCTGTCAGAATGGCTAAAATCAAAAACACCATTGATAGCCTTTGCTGGAGAGGCTGTGGAGAAAAGGGTACCCTCATCCATTGCTGGTGGGAATGCAAACTTGTGCAACCACTTTGGAAAGCAGTGTGGCGGTTTCTCAGGAAATTTGGGATCAACCTACCCATGGACCCAGCAATCCCACTTTTGGGAATATACCCAAGAGATGCCCGATCATATGACAAAAGCATTTGTTCAACTATGCTCATAGCAGTATTATTTGTAATAGCCAGAACCTGGAAACAACCTAGATGCCCTTCAATGGAAGAATGGATGAAGAAAGTGTGGAATATATACACATTAGAATACTACTCAGCGGTAAAAAACAATGACTTCGCGAATTTTGCATGCAAATGGATGGAAATAGAAAACACTATCCTGAGTGAGGTAACCCAGACCCAAAAGGATGAACATGGGATGTACTCACTCATAATTGGTTTGTAGAGATAAATAAAGAACCTTCATCTGTCGATGGATGGAGATAGAGACAGAGACCCACACTGGAGCACCGGACTGAGCTCCCAATGTTCCAATGAGGAGCAGAAGGAGGGAGAATATGAGCAAAGAAGTCAGAACCACAAGGGGTGCACCCACCCACTGAGACAGTAGGGCTGATCCAGTGGGAGCTCACCAAGGCCAGCTGGACTGTGACTGAAAAAGCATGGGATAAAACGGGACTGTCTAAATTTGGCGGACAATGAGGGCTGCTGAGAAGCCAAGGACAATGGCACCGGGTTTTGATCCTACTTCATGTTCTGGCTTTGTGGGAGCCTACCTAGTTTGGATGTTCACCTTCCTAGACCAGGATTGAGGGGGGAGGACTTTGGACTTTCCACAGGGCAGGGAACCCTGACTGCTCTTCAAGCTGGAGAGGGAGGGGGAGGAGTGGGGGAGGGGAGGAGGAGAGGGAGGAGTGGGAGGGAAATAGGAGGCGGAGAGGAGGCAGAAATTTCTTTTTTTTTTCCAATAAAAAAATAAAATAAAATAAAATAAATAAAAAAGAAATATGACTTCAGCAGTTAGAATCCCAGTACTACAGACGCCCCTGAAAATCAGTATTAGGGTTTCAAATTTTGATCTTCTTATAACAAGAAAAGGCCATTGAAATGTTTCAAAAAAAAGATGGTAAAACAGTAATTCATACAAAGCATTTTGGTTCTGTTCATCCCATGTCCCTCACTTGTCCTCTTTTTCTATTCTGCCATTTCTCTTTGAAATTTTTTCTTCTTCTACTTCCCTGTCTTAATTTTTATAATGACCCAGTGAATTTCATTAGAGTGGTTTATAACAGCATGATTGGGGATTGGTTTATAAGAGTATGGACATCTTACCAAGGCAACAACATTAAAGAAATTGTCTCTCTCCATTAAGTGTCTATAAATATTCAGAGGGATCTATATCTTGGTGAGTTTGTCCCTTCCTTCAACTATGCTAAAAAAATTCTCAAAATTCTTAATCAGAAATCAAAGGAAAGGGAATATTTAATATGTGAAGTTCATTACCGAATTAAAAATTTTACTTTCAAAAATAGGTTTATAAGAGGCTGATAAATAAGGGTAAAAATGGTAAGAACCACAAAAATACTTAATAACAGAAACAAAAGACTGTTATCAGGATTGACAGCATAGTTGTATATCAGAGGAGATCGAGCCAACACCATCTAAGGAAACATTAGATGTGTCAGAAAAAAAAAATAATGGTTAAAGGTTTATTTGTCTCCTCTTCTCTTCCCAACCCCTCTAACATCACTGAAACTACAGAAATATCTAACTCCTTCAAGTCGTCTATAGATGACTCTCCATTGTAATTTTTTTGTGTTTTAGAGTTTAAAAATCACAGACTTCAACATAGCTTTTTAAGTTATCTTTCATTTTTATTTTAATTTTTTAGAATAAAAAATGTTAAATTCAAGTGGTATTTGAGGCAAGGGTGCTAAGAAATTACAGAGAGTACTAAAAACAATGGTAAACAGGTAAGTGCTTAACTTGAAAGCTTGGGGATAAGATAGATCCCCAGGACCCATACAAAGCCTGACACAATAAAAAATAATAGTGATCCCAGTGTTCCTAAAGTGTAGTGTAAAGCAGAGACAGTAGAGTCTCTGAAAAGTAACAGCCAATCAATCCTATTATACTCAGTAGTTAACAGAAAAGAGACAATGTTTTAATATCAAAAGGAAGAACCAAATTCCTAGGTAGTCCTTTTGACATTGACATGTGTGCTGTTGCAGTGTGACCCTAAGACACTCTTCTTACCCAATCCCTTTCCACACACTCATAAACACATACTACATCATGTCTACATATATGTCCATGCAACCTTAAAAAGAAAAAGAAAGTAATATAGTAGATAGATTAAATTCCTGAAGAATTGTATTCTATAATCTAGTACTCAAATGCTAGATAATCTAGGTGGGCCCATTTTTTATCATAAGAGGGCAAACTTTGAGAGAAGAGGAGAAATAAGAAACTCTATGTAGTTGCATGTCACGATGGCATGAGCTATTGTGACTGGTCTACAAGATGAAGGCAGAGTGCCTGACTGAAGAACTATGTGCTGACACCTGAATCTCCCTTAGATCATCAAGAAAGAAATGTCACCTTGCCTTTCTTGTATTGACTCCAGAATATTCATTTTGGACTTCAAAACTACAAACCTGTAATGTAATGAGATATATATTCTTTTTTTTTCCATTTATTTATTTATTTATTTATTTATTTTTAAGTAAAAATTTCCACCTCCTCCCATTTCCCTCCCCCTCTCCCCATCTCCTTTCCTTCCCCTTCCCTCTCCAGTCCAAAGAGCAGGCAGGGTTTCCTGCCCTGTGGGAAGTCCAAGGTCCTCCCCGCTCCATCCAGGTCCAGAAAGGTGAGCATCCAAACAGTCTAGGCTCCCACAAAGCCAGTACCTGCAGTAGGATCAAAACCCAGTGCCATTGTCCTTGGCTTCTCAGTCAGCCCTCCTTCTCCGCCATGTTCAGAGAGTCCGGTTTTATCCCATGCTTTTTCAGTCCCTGTCCAGCTGGCCTTGATGAGCTCTCGATAGATCAGCCCCACTATCTCATGAGTAGGTGCACCCCTTGCAGTCCTGACTTCCTTGCTCATATTTTCCCTTTTCTGATCCTCATTTGGACCTTGGGAGCTCGGTCCAGTGCTCCAATGTAGGTCGCTGTCTCTAGTCTCATCCATTGCCAGATGAAGTTTCTATGGTGATATGCAAGATATTCATCAGTATGGCTATAGGACAGAGCCATTTCAGGCTCCCTCTCCTCAGGTGCCCAGGGATCTAGCTGGGGACATCTCCAAGGACACCTGGGAACATCTCTAGAGTCAAGTCTCTTGCCAACCCTAAAATGGCTCCCTAAATTAAGATATATACTTCCCTGCTCCCATATCCACCCTTCCTCCATCCCAACCGTCCCATTCCCCCAAGCTCTCTCCATCCTCCCCTTCTCACTTTTTTCAAATGATTAAATTTATACTTTTTAATGATAAAAATTGTAAAATAGCATAAAAGTTGAGTCTAAAAAAGTAAAAAAAAATATAAAGAGATGATACTTTATATGCCAAGATGTTGTATAAATCTATGGTTAAACGCTGGCAGAGCTCTGGGTATGCACCACAAAGGAAGTGGTTCACCGATGCAAGGATTTAAATGGTATAAAACTTAGAGAATAAATATGCAGTAACAGGGACGAGTAACAGCCAAGAATAAAATAAGATGGTAAAAGCAGATGGAGAAAAACTATCGAAAAATGCCAAGCTTTATGAGTCAGGTGGAAGAGGGGGAGCCAGAAGAATAGACTAACAGAGATTTGGAAATATAAGAATCAACCATTTAAGCTGCTGTAAAATATAAAAGGAAAACTATTTTAAAAGAGCATATTGCTAATCTTTAAAGCAGAGAAAACGTAAAATGAATGCCGAGATAATGGCCATGCTGTTGAACGGTAATAGACAAGGAAATGGGTTAATGGCTATAACAGATAAAAGTGAATGGAAGCATAAAAGTAGTAATATTTGCATAAAGTATTATAATGATTAATCTTGTTTGTCGACTTCACTATGTTGAAAAGTACGAAGTGCTATAATATAATTTCCAGAGACGATGGTCATATGGGTTTTCAATGGGGGAAATATGCGCACACACTGAGTGTGGGCAGCACTATACAGTAGACGAGAGTTCCAGACTGAATGAAAACAGAAGCAAGACTCTGCATGTGGGTTGTTAGTTATCTAGGAGTCCTCTGCAGGTGATGCGATCCGGGGTCCCAGCCTCTGTTCTACCACAATGTTCTAACTCACTGTGCGTAGGCATCGCAACACTAGAGCTATTCAACTCTGTGGTATCAAACTGCTGCCATCATGAAACGCTAATGGCCCCCGTTTAAGTCACTTATCTCAGAATTTTTTCAAAATGCCTGAAACTTGGCTGATAACCATACTTATATGAATCTTTAAGTGCTTATATGTTTGCTTTTATAAGAAGACCTTAGTATAGTAGTTTCATTATCAAGAATATGTGACTGAAATTATATCTTTATAATTATGACACTGCTATGAAAAATAAATGTGAAAATATACTATCCAAAACAGGCTATACATTAGCAATAAGTAAAAACCTAAGCATCACTGAATTGTGAAACTAAGGGAGTCTTTGACATGAGTAATTGACTTGTCACCAGGTCCCTACTATAAATCAACTGTTTAAGACCCTGTAATGTTTCTACATTGTGACATATACATTCCAAGATAAAATCTTTCTCGTAGAAACATAGGTACAGAGATTTTTCATGGAGTGGCTAGTCTCTAAAAGGTAACAAAACAGATCTGCAGTTCATCACATTGATGTATACACAAGGCCCAAATTGTCCAGATGTCTAATATGGTACAGATGGGCAGGAAAATCATTTGGCTGTGGTGTTCTTGTAAACCTAAGAGAAAGCAGTATGGAAAGTTAACTTTTTAAGGTGGTACTCTTCCAGTTGGGGAAATATACAAGGCTGGCTGCATGTCGCAGCCCTAACTGCCATCAGCACCATTGGCATCTGGAGAGAGGTGCAGTCCCAGTGCTCACAACAGAGCTGTAACCAGGAGCAGCTGTCAAAACCTGAAGCAGCATGCCAACTGGGTTCCATGACCTAGTTAAGGGTCTGGACAGTATTTTTCTCTCATACTTCATCAAAGCTCCTATACTTCTTATTTGCAAGGTGTCAAATATGTATCAAAACACATAGCAAAGCCAAGATTATAACAGGAGAGAAAGACAATGAGAAGGAAAGGTATCTGTCTATCTCATTCAGCTGGGAGAACAGAATAGAGTGATTAAAAGATGCAGTGATAGGAAGACCTATAAACATCAAAGTCTTGATCAATACTTTGGAATTTAAAATATATTTTATATTAAAAGGGTTATATACAATTTCAGAACTATATGTGAATTTTAAGGTGTTTACCATAAAGAAGAAAAATAATTACGTATCCAAAGTACTTTCTTTGGTTGTTTGCAAAGTTAATTACTGTAAATAAAAGTAATTTCAGCCTGGAAGTATGGCACAATGTGTAACATGCTTGTGAGTTCTGTTGTGGAATATTTGTTTACAGTGTGAAAATGTGCCATTGTGACTGGTTTTATAAAGAGCTGAATGTCCAGTAGCTATGATAGGCAGGATTTCTGGGGAGAGGTAAGAAGAGGAAAGGGAATCTAGGTTCACAGATTAAACCAGCAGACGTGGAGCAAATTAATGTACTGAATTAGGAAGTTCTTTTCTTTCCCCAGGAGGCCCTTCATCCCCCTCCGCCATCCCCCTCCCTCTCCCTCTCCAGACCAAAGAGCAGTCAGGGTTTCCTGCCCTGTGGGAAGTCCAAGGTCCTCCCCCCTCCATCCAGGTCTAGAAAGGTGAGCATCCAAACAGACTAGGCTCCCACAAAGCCAGTACATGCAGTAGGATCAATTAGGAAGTTGTAACCAAGCCATTTGGCAGAATATAGATTAAAAATATGAGTTAATTAAGTTATATGAGCTACTTGAAAAAAAAGCCTAAACCAAGGCCAACCTTTCATAATTAATAACAAGACTCTGAGTTCTTATTTTGGGGTCGGTTATCCAAAGATAGGTCAGCACGAAAGCTTGTTATAGCATTTCAAGTTATAGTAGTCTACACTTGTAATCCCTGCACTCCTGTAGTGAGATGGGGAGCAGAGGTGGGAAGAACTCTCAGGTCAACTAGTCTGGTGTACTTTGTGAAACATGAGAACATGCCTCAGACAAGGAGAAATGCCAGAGTGTGCAACCAAGGAAGTTTTCTAACTTCCACAGTTACTCCACTCATGCCTGTATTATGCAGAGATGCACCACGCGCACACACACACACACACACACACACACACACAGAAAAAAAAACACATAGGGAGGGATTAAAGGGGATTAAATAGAACTTATTTTCTTTAAAAAAATAAATCTAGGTTAAAAATTAAGTTTTCTTTTTTTCCTAATATTTGTAAGGATCAAAGTACATAGAATGTATCAATTTAAAAATGATAAAAAAAAGTTTAAGAAATGTTTGTATGTAAAAGAATATATGTGTAGCTCATTTATAATTTTTATCAGTTTAAAAAAACAAAAAATAAAAAAAGACGTTTTAACAATAAAAGAAGCTTAAAAAGACAAGACATATTAAATATTAGCTTTAACTGTCTTTCAGGTCAAATATACGAAGAGGTCTTCTAGAAAAGATATAAAAATCTGACTGAGATCATTCTTTGTCTTTTAGAAGTCTGTCTCATTCGTCCTGCATTTTTGTTTGTTTGTTTGTTTCTGTGCTCTGAGAATTCACAATTTTTATTTCTGTATTTCATGTTTATCACATTCACTACTGAAACCAAAGCATGTCTGGATAATGGAGAAAAAGGCAGACATTTGCTTTCACATTAGACAATTAGAAAAATATTGAAGCAAGATGATTCTTTTTCATTTCATTTGTTTCCAAATGTGATTCTTTCTGTCATGCTTCAAAAGATGAGACAAGTATTACAAGGAGAAAATGTAGGAGATAAACTTCATGTTTCAAGGATGAGTTGATATTGGTAACTAAATTGTCAGTCCCTATTCTATTTCCTAAGCAGACCTCTGAAGATGGGCCTGTGGTGTGGAAAATCCTTCTGTGTGGGAAGACCTTCTGTATATGTGTTGCTTTTATTGGCTGATGAATAAAGAAGCTGTTCTGGCCAGTGGCTTAGAAGAATAGAGCTAGGTGGGGGAAACTAAATTGAATGCTGGGAGAAAGGAGGCAGAGTTAGCAAGACACCATGTAGCTGCTGCAAGAAACAGACATGCTGGAACCTTGCTGGTAAGCCACAGCCATGTGGCAATACAGAGATTAATAGACATGGGTCATATTAAGATATAAAAGTTAGTCAATGAGAAGCTAGAGCTAATAGGTCAAGCAGTGATTTAATTAATACAGTTTCCCTGTGGTTAGTTTGTGGCTGAGCAGCTGGAATAAATCAAGAGGCCTCCTTTAACAGTCAAGCTTCTTCAACATCTGTGTTTTCTTCTCAGTTAAATGCAAGTATCTTTCTTATTCTGTACAATGGTGGTGTTATTGTTTGTTAATAATGTTTTGAATTATATTCACATGAGATTTGCATAATCATACACCTAAGAGAAGCCAAAACCTTCAAAAATTAAAGTGTATAAAAAACCTCCACAGTTCCAATTTTGCTCTTATTTTTTTTTTTTTTTTTACTACTTTA
This sequence comes from Microtus obscurus, assembly GCA_963919715.1. Lineage (NCBI taxonomy): Eukaryota > Metazoa > Chordata > Mammalia > Rodentia > Cricetidae > Microtus > Microtus obscurus. The sequence goes on along the minus strand of CAWTZC010000854.1, from coordinate 441,699 downwards.
AGTATGCTATGACTGCATAACATGAGGGTTTTGTGGGACTCCTAACAATGAAAGTGTGGGCGTCTCTAAGTCTTTTGCATACTCTTGGGACCTTTTTTCTTTTACTGTGCTGCCTCATCCGGTCTTTATATGAGGGTTTGTGACTAGTCTTATTGCACCTTGTTATGCAGTGTTTAGATGATATCCCTGGGAGCCCTGCTCTTTTCTGAAAAGAATCTGAGAAGAAGTGGATCTGGGAGAGAAGGAAAATAAAGGGGCAATGGCAGAAGAGGAGGAAGGGGAAACTGAGGTTGGAATGTATTGTATGAGAAAAGAATAGATTAAAGAATTAAAAAGAGAGAAAATTATCTATACCAGGACAGGGTATTTACACAAATTACTGCCATATGTTTATAAGGAAGTTAGCTACACAATACTTAGTGATAGGTGATAGTACTTTTATTATCTAAAATATATATTGATAGGCCAAAGAAATGGTTCACTATTAAAGAGTGATTTCAGCTCTACCAGAAGACTTGAGTTTTGTTACCAGCTCCCATATCATGAGGATCACAAACACCTATAACTCCAATCTCTTCAAGCACACACACACACACACACACACACACATGCACACACACACACATACACTCACATGCACACATACACATACACAGAGAGAGAGAGAGAGAGAGATAAAAGAAAGAAAAATTATGCAATCAGCTGTTCAAATAAGAAGATGTGATCTTAGTGAAGCTCCCACAGCTCTTTGTTTGGTGAGGTTCCCTTCTGTATTGGAAAGACAGATAGAAAAGAACATGGGAAGCTAGCTTCTATGAATGGAAGTCTTGTCCCCAAAACTTCCCCTTCTACTAACTACAAGACACTAAATAAATTTAATATCAGAGACAAATATTTGATTTTATATGAATAACAAAGTTAAGGGGGGAAAAGCAGATACACAAGATACCATGAGGTTCAGAAACTGCAGGTGAGCTAGGCTATATACAGTATTTTATGACATATGGGAAGGAATCTTGATAATTTCAGCCTTTCTATAGTTTCTAAAATGCTTATGTTAACTTTTTTCCCTGTCACAACTAACAGAATACTTAATACTTATATCTTTGCATAATATTTTGTTTGTCAGCAAGTCTGTGAAATTGAAAACCATCTTTATCTTCCCTAAACTGGCTTACTTGTTTTGGAGTCACAACCCACACTTGTCCAGTGGCCAAGAGTATGAGGGAATCGGCAATAAATCTGAAGTTTACAATGTTTACAGACGTTGGACAAGTATGTTTTTGATTCTGGAAGTTTGATTTAGTGAATATTGCAAGGTATTGTTTTTTTGCTTGCTCTCTCTTGAGAATTATTTTTCAAAACTTCTGTGCTCTTGTAAAATTCTTTCGATCCTTGTTTAAAAAGCAATTTCTTAAAGACAGAGAGCGTGTCTTAGGTTTGCTTTTTGCACAATGGTTTGATTATACTGAATGTGTTTGTAAAGGACTTTTATGGTTGACATTTATGAGAAAATTTATCCTTTGATCTCTAAAAGCCACACAATATAGCTCTTTCTATGAGCAATGGGATTTTTTTATAACACTGCAGCACTCACGTTGCTATTTTGAATTATATAACACTTATTAATTTGATACTGAAGAACATATATGCAGTATTTGAACATTAAAAAGTCACAGCTAAAAATGTATAAAATATACTTATATATATCCACTTAACGTAGTATATATACTAAAATTAATTACCTTGAAAATTATGTCACAATATAAAGATTTAGGTTTAGTGCCTATTATTTGTATGTTATTAAAAGACTTTTTAATGTCTTACTTGATGGAAGATTTAGATTTAACAGTCACTGCTACTTTTAGGAATAGAGGAATTGACAGTTTAAGACTCAAATTATGTTGATTCTATTTTATCTTTCATTTTAAAGTAAATTTAGACTCTAAAAAGAAATTATTTCAGAAAGTTACAGTATGACTTTAAGTTAAGCTAGGTTTGATGCAAGCTAGCTTAAGGTTATCTTAGATAACTAAAACACTAATATTACAGTAAAGAAATTAATATTGCCACATGACCATTAACCAAAAACAGTTCAGATTTTGCAATTTTTAGAACTAATATATATACATATATACACACATATATATGTGTATATATACATATATATGTACATGTATATATGTATATATATATATATATTTACATACACACACACATATAATATATATTATTCTATTCCAGAACCTACTCCAGGACTCCCCATTGTATATGTCATGTCTCCTTTTTTGTCTCCATTTTACCATAGTTTATCAATGTATTATATTTCATGACCTTGAAACTTTGGAAGATATTAATTTACACATTCTCTATGTGATTTGTTTAATGGTTTTTCATAATTAGATTGCTTCTGAATTTTTATTAAGAAAGCAAAGTGACGTACCTTCACAGGACATCATACCAATGGTACATGACATCCATACTCCACACTCAACTCAGGGAGACACTTTGATGAAAATGACTATTTAGGTTTCTCCAGTGTCTGAGATTTTAATATCAGCCAAACAGTTACCTTCATTGTCCTCAAGTACTCTGCTTTCTAAGAGAAGTGAAGAATATGGCAATACAACACAATACGACACTGCTAGATTTCTAGCTATTGGCAAAACCCTTTGTAGGGACCACTAGCTGTGTACAAAAATTGGATGAAGAAGAACCTGTTTAAACTGTGCAAAAGAAATGTAAGACAACACATTCAAACCACTGCACTCAGCCCCAAAAAACAAAGGGTGCTAGAAAATTGAAAGCATTTAATAATGCTGAAGACATAAATTACATAATAATGTACTTCATAATTAAACCAAGGAAATTATTTGTACACAGATACTAAGTACATTTTATGGTTTTATGAAAATTTTGACAGCATATTACAGATCTCATTTTTTTAAAAAAATTAAAAACATAAATTCTTAAAGCATGGTTATTTAAATGACAGTATCTCAAAGGTTTTGATCCTCATCTTCCACTAAAAGCCTCCATGAATGTTCGACTTCACAAGTAAAGAGGCTTATACCTGTAACATTACGCTGACCACATGCTTAAAACTACCGTGACAACGCTAATATCGCTGGTTTCTGTCTGTCTAGCCAAGTTCCACTTACTTAATGAAGTTCAGGATCAATGTAAACTTCTTGTGCAAATCTTCTTTTGGATATATTGTAATGGAATTATAACATTATTATTGGAGCACTCACCATATTATGATTTTTCCATGTGTTTTCATTTGCTGTTTCATTGTTAGCTTAGTGTTTAGTTCAGGATCACAGCACAATAAGTAACTGACAGATTAATCAATTAAAAAGATGAACAAATACTCAATTTAATGATACACAGAAAACTCCAATTGAACTAGCTATTTTCAGTCATTAGTCTAAGAGTTAATAATATAATTCAGTTCATGAAAATTATTCATATTATTATTGCAGATAGAATCAGCACAGAGGCAGAAATTAATGTGTCTGCTAATTTCCTGTCATAAATATTCAGTGACATTTGGTGAGATTGCAAATGCTTTTTAGATGCCTTCATAGTTTATACATTAAAAATCAAACTTTATAATTACAATAAAAATAAATATGCAATAAGTTATTAGTGAGGTTGTTACAGAGCTAAAGAACAAGTAAATGTAAGACTATCTTGTTGATTTCCTTATTTCTTTCAGTATTTGAAGTTATTAAGCATCATTAAAATTAAGACACTAAACTCATTTAAATTGCTGAACAAGGTAAACTTTCTTCTTCCAATCCTGAGCAAAAAGAAGTATTACCTAGGAGTTATGTCTGCACATGTAAAACATCGGCTCATTATTAACTAGATAATCTTGATCTAAATAGTGCTTCCACAAACTAGTGACTTTGGTCAGTTCCTGAACATTTTTTAAAAATAAAAACAAAAGCATCAATTTTGTTATTCAACACTCTTAAATTTGAGTCAGATTCAGACTGAATTGTTGTCACTGAATTTGTTAAGTGGGTTCAGAGTATCTCAGCTGATAGACATGAAGTCAGAGACAAGGGGAAAGAAAATCAATTGTTCAAACCTACAAGTCAACCGTGCCTCTTCTAAAACAAGTAAATTTGTGTGCACTAAGTGGACGTGAGAAGGGAGAAATTAGCCCGATCTTGAGGAAATTAAAGAAGCACAGTATTATCTTCACTAGAGTTATCTTAACAGTACGTGTTAAAAGATAACACCTTAATACTATTACTGGAAAATGAATAAAAGTATTAGTATAATGCCAGATCCACTGTAGTGATGCGTCTTGCATTCCAACAATTGTGAGAAAACAAATAGCTGGGTGACGGGATGGTGGACAGTGTAAATACAAATTCTCGTATGAGCAGGGGATTACATTGTTATTTACATTGTACAAACATAAGCTTTCCAGAGTGTCGGAATGCCAGACAGGGTAAGGTTATACTTAGTGATAACCGAGTAGACACCGAAAGGTCCAAGTGAAACACTGTCATAAAAGATGAAATCCTACACCGACTGAGAAACTGCAGAAGATACAGAACTATTCATCATCATACCTTTTAAAAAGAAGGCAACTCCCACACTTCCCATTTACTGTAAACAAAATCCCATCCACAGGACACTGGTCCAACAGCAAAGCATTGGAAACCTAGATTAAACAATGAAAAAAAAAGTGATGGTCGATCCTTAGGGGAACACATAAAAACCTGAGTTGAAGACACAGTGCAGAATCACAAAGGAGCACACTTGCCAAGGTTATGGCCTCTTCTGGAGTATGTATTTTGATGGGTGTAAACAAAGCACTTTATGATAGGTTTGACTGCTCATACAGAGGCGGTGTTCAGGAAACACAGAGTAAAACGGCAGGAGGATATAATTCAGGCCTTTGAAAAGAGAATTTAGTTGCAGAAGATAAAGGCTTTTATAGTGCCTTTCCACGGTAAATGAAACTGTGTGAGAATTTTCTGTGGGACCACTTGAAAGGTAAGCGGTCATCTGGAGGGAAAACAGCATTACAAAGGAGATGGCAGGAGAGTCTTGGGATTAAGTTGAGCAGCCCAATGCAAGCACTGCCTCCATACTAGAGTCCTTGAAAATAGGACAGTTTCTACCAAAAGAAGAAACTTGTTTTGTCTCTTTTAAAAATTTGGATTCACTTTGTAAACATTTCTCAGAGCAGACCCCATTGATGAGAAGCCACCTGATGAGTGGGTTATGACGAGGTTATGCCTAACTCTGTCAAAACACTGTGTGTTTAAAAACTACCTTCATACTTAAAGCTCTATTTAAGATTATCTATGTCCTATAGAAGCTTGTTTATTTAAGATGAATTAAAAAGTGATTTTTATGTAGCCAAAAAGAGAAACAAAAAAAGAATCATTTTCTCACTTAATTTTAAAACTCAATAAATCAGGTTTTGAAATTAAAAGAACAATGTCAAAGTATAATGAGTACACTGCATTTATAATATTTCTCAAAATAGTAGAAGTGGGCCGGGCGGTGGTGGCGCACGCCTTTAATCCCAGCACTTGGGAGGCAGAGGCAGGCGGATCTCTGTGAATTCGAGACCAGCCTGGTCTACAAAGCTAGCTCCAGGACAGGCTCCAAAGCCACAGAGAAACCCTGTCTCGAAAAACCAAAAAAAAAAAAAAAATAGTAGAAGTGGTACATGAATATGGCAAATAAATATTAGTACATAATTTTCATATTAACACACATGCATAATGCGGTACTTAAAGTCTAATTACATCCATTTGTGATCACGGGTCTCGGAGAGTTCCTTTCCTGACACCGTTGACGGTTTCCATTTGTTAGTTGAAACATGATAATTGTTACTGTGACTATGTTTGACTTTTAAAAGATATGTCTGACTTTTAAAAGATGATGAATTTTCTTCTGCGGATGTAACTTCCTCAGTTGGTTGCTACGAACACTGCCCGTTTTACTTCCCACCCATACTCACTCATGTTTGCATAGTCCTGTGTGACTGTGTGCTGCCAGCATACTGTGGAAATGGAAAAGAAAACCAGAGCAGGAACTGTTATCGATGGCGGCAGCTAAAACTTACCAAATGCCTAAACCCCTAGAACATGTTGGTTATTTATCTCAAACTTTAGTGTATTTATTTGGTTTTAGTATCTTTTGTTTTACAGGATTAATATAATTACACCATTTTCTTTTTCCTTTCATCCCTCAAAGCCTCCCAAACTCTCCTCCTTGCTTTCTTTCAAATTCTTTTAAAAACATTTCTAACTTTGTTTATTGTTTGCAGGGCATTGTGTGTGTGTGTGTGTGTGTGTGTATGTATATGTATGTGTGTGATGTGTGTGTGTATGTACATGTGTGGGCATGTGTATATGTGTGTGTGTGTGTGTGTGTGAGTATAGGCATATGCCTACACGTGTCTGAAGAAAAGGACAACCCTGAAAGTCATTTTTCTCTTTTTCCATGCACTCCACTCAGGACTCGGGACTTCATGCTATGTATTTTTACCCATTGAACTATCTCGTTGAAGCTTGATATTTTTTTTGGATCAATTTCATAAATAAGTACAGAGCATTTTGAAAATATTCATATCTCTCTTATCCATTTCCAACTCTTCACATGCTCTTAACAAGTCCCCCTTTCAAATCCACGTACCCTTTCTCTACTATTGTTAAATCTATATGTTTCAGTTGGTGTGAATGTGGTTGATATCCACTGTAGTGGCATTTCATTTGCATTTTAATAAATAAGGCTTGCCTGAAGATCAGAGAGCAAAAAGCCCCACTGGTCAGCTTTATAATAGCCAGGCAGTGGCAACACATACCTTTAATCACAATAGCCAATACCAGTTGCCATAGAATCTGATTGGTGCATCCCATTAATCCCAGTGGTATACTCCTTTTATTCCCAAACCTAGAGAGGATTAGAAGATGGGAGGAGACAACTCTCAATCTCAGTCTCACTCTGGAGGCAGGATTGGCATTTTGGAATAAAGTTGAAGTAAGAACCAGTGGCTGACTACTTTGCTTTTCGGATCTTCAGGTTGAATCCCAATTTCTCTCACTGAGATTTTATTAATTGTGCATTATTTGGCACACAACTTTTGGGGTGCAAATTTATGAAAAAGCCATTTACCTGGGGCTTTTTAGCCTCCAGTCCAGGGCAGAACTAGGATTGGAATTCAGCTAGGAGTTGGAACCAAAACCAAGCCACCTGCATTCAGGAGAAGTACTAGTGCTCCCAGCTCCCATCTGCCCCATTCCTTGGTTTCTAAATTATAGATGGAGTTTCAGTACTGTCTGTTGTCACAGTCATTCAGTCCAAAAGAAACACAAAGGTGCCTATATTAATTATAAACTGGTTGACATATTAGCTCAGGCTCACTGTTAAGTAGCCATTGCAACTTAAATTAACCGATAATTCTGATCTATATATAGTGACTTGGCTTGGTAACTTTTCTCAGTGAGGCATTCTCATCTTCCTCTGTGTCTGGCTGGTGACTGCAGACTGAGCCTATCCTCTTCCCAGAATTCTCCTAGTCTGGTTGCCCTACTATACTTGCCTGGCTACTAGCCAATTATTGTTTCATTAAATCAATACAAGTTACACGTCTTTACAGAGTATAAGAACATTATCCCACAGCACTTCTCCTTTTTTCCTTTTCAAAACAAGAACTCTGAATCTAATGTCTTTGTTTAGCTTTTTTCCTGACCATTATTCATAACAACTTGTAACCACTTTTTGAGTTATCAAAATTCTTCTTAGAAAATGATCATTGATCACAATCACTGGAATAGGCAACATATTCACAATGTTCCTTCCAGTATTCTGAAACGATTCGTCAAAAGGCATGATTTCCATTAGATAGTTGCAAACTGTGTCAAGATTATATTCCTTTCTCTCCCAAACAAATGCTTCCCTGAGCGGCAAGGTGCCATGAACCATCTTTCTTTGAACTTCAAGGCTTCTTGTCCTTCCTAGGCTACTTGTCCGTGTTATTTCTCCAGGAGGCTCAAAATGTCTCCAAATGAGGGTGTTGTAGAGCAAAAGTATGTCACTTTTCCTTTATCAGTCAGCTTCGTCATCTTTCTCTACATTTCCGTTCGCCAAATTAATGTCCTTTCATATGAAAGTAAATGTCACCCAATGAAGGCTTTAGAGGAATGGCCACTCAAAGAGTCTTATTTCTCCTTATGTGAATTTTATTGCCAGTATTCCATCATCATAGTTATTGAAGGTGCTAGAATGGTAATATTCATGGAGTACTGTCCTCAGTATCCTTGTTTCAGTTAGCCGTTCACCTTCTCAATCAAAGTGATGTTCTAAAATCTACCCTTTCTCTTCATTCCTGTGTCTATGTTGCTCAGCATTAATTTCTTACATTGCTTTGGTTAACATTTTAGTAATATCTTAGAATCAACTTTTGCATCCTCCTGAATCCATCCTGCTGTATTCTCTCACATCAATCTATATTTGTATATGCTTGTACTGCCTTTGCTATCTTTTGCTCAGTTTTCTTCAATAATTTCTTATCTTTAGGAATATGAAATCCTTATGATTAGCAAGATGCTCTTAGTATTTATGTCAGCTGGAATATGGTAAGACAGAGGTAGGGAAATTACATAACTGCCAGTTGTAATGAACACCGAGCAGCACAATTGAGGTTTTCCAATACTTTACATGTCCTTGAAAGTATGGTGTGCTGTGGGAAAAGGCCATAGGTTTTCTTGATTTAGACAATGATCTGTCTTGGTTGTCAGTAGAGGTCATTTGATTAATTTCCAGAAGTTTGTGAGGTGCAAGAAATGCAATTTTTTTCTCTAAAATTACTGCAACCACTTCAATTTATTAAATATCAACATCCCTTTTACTGATGTTTGAGAATTAATTACTATAACACTGAGTTCCAGACCTTTGAATCTTTCTTGCACCCTCAGCATTAATTTGAAATATCTGTCTACCAAGAGTGGTATAGGTCCCTTTGTTAGTTAACAAACTTCTATCTCATTTGACTCCTCAGTTGGGATAATCTTGACATTAATTTGTACACATTTTATGTAACTGATTTCTTTTTAGAAACATGAAATTCCTAGTTTTCTGTGTCTCATTTATGTGGTGTGAAATGTACTCTTTGTACTTATTCAATAGAGCTCAACACACACACACACACACACACACACACATTCTATACATACTTTCACACATACCACCTTTTTGAAAAATAGGGATAACACATAAATAGATAGATGACAAATAGATCATAGAGATAGATAGATAGATAGATAGATAGATAGATAGATAGATAGATAGATAGATAGATAGATAGATGATAGACAGACAGACAGATGGACAGGTAGACAGACTGTCAGACAGATAGATTGATTGATGAATTAATTTTCAAGGGGGAACAATTCAGTATCCAGATGCCTTGTAGAGAAACGATGAGGAAGACTTTCTTAAAGCATCAGAGTAATCTGTCCAGCAAAGATGCTCATGGGTTCTAATAATTTATGTAGATCTTTGTGTGAATACTGATGAGCAAACTGTTAGAATAAACTTGAGTGATGTAGATAGAATCCTAGGTCCATATAAGAATATCTAAGTACATTTCTAACAGGGATTTTTAACCATTCCTCAAGTTTCAAGACATCAGGTTGATTCAGATTTCTCACATCATAAATGAATTTAGCTATTAATTAAGGAAAATTATAAAAGAAAATGAGATGTGCCAGAGATATCTTATTACAGAAACCTTTAGATGTGTTAACACTAATTTATGAGCTTCCCAAATACCAAGGAGCCCTCAAATTCATTTATATCTGGAGAAATTGAAATTTGTGTCTCCTTGTTTCTTACAGTGCAGTAAAGTTAATAGCTTCATGAATGTATCTTACTTTACTAAAGGTATTATTATCACATGAGCATTTTATTTCTTCTCTCTATCTCTCTCTGTATATGTGCATGTGTATGTGCATAATTAATATGGTTAATACTGCCTCTTATATATTAAGGAACAAAAAAAAAGAATCTCCTTCAAATTTTCCTCTCTACAACAATAACAAATTCAAAGAAAACTCATCGTAATCATCAGAGAAATTAGCATTAACATCAGAGAACCCGAGAGATATGGGCAATGTTCTCTTTCATATCCTCATATAAATTACCTTATTAACACACAAAGTATTGGTGCAACACAGATTCTTATAACACTCTTATAGGAAATGTGATTAGTTGGCATTCAGCAACTAATGGTTCTGATTTTTGAAAGATATGGTATTTTCATTGGTTATTCTATCCTATGTATGAATATAGAAAGTAGAATGCATTTTCTCTGTGTACTGTTTTTGCTCCATGCATGATAGAAACTGCTTGTCTACTACAAACAGAGTGATGATAGACCATTATCATTTTAGATTATTTGTCATCCACTTCACTCAGTAACATAATTTATTCTGGTGAAACTTTGATGATAATATCATTCCAATGCCCATTATGTGAGTGCCATAAATTGATGACATTATCCAGTTTTGTCTTAGTAAACAAAGAACAGCGCAATCATTAACATGCTATGCATTCCCCAGGAGAGTAACGCCTCGCAGCAAGCTTCATGATGCAATGAACATTTTGCTTCATTGCAATGTCTAGTTGCTACTCTGGGTTTGTATATTATATGTATATTGATAGAGAAAACATAGGAAACCCCGAAGACGAGACAGGATTGTTAGTGACACCGACACATTTTGCAAACATGGAGATAATTTTAGGCTTGACTTCCTGATTTTTTTTAAGGATGGAAAGACAGTTTGATAGATGAATATCTAGAAGTTCAATCATAGACTACAATATTTTTGTTTTCTTCATCAAGGTAGAGTTAGAGTTGTGAAATTGTGGATTTCCTAGGTACCATTTAACTGAATTGTCTTGAATCTACATTGCTCTTGCGATTGTTAAATTTGATTGGTGACATCATTTTGATTGGAATAAGTAATGCCTAGAGGATTAGTGAATCATGGCTTTAGTACTTCTGAAATGATATTTCCAGAGAAGAACTGAAGGATGAAGCCTAGTCTGAACGCAGGGGATAACATGCTATAGACTGTGGTAGCTGAAGGAGAGAAAGTAAGGAAAGAAAAATACAAAAGACATTTCTTCTGCTCCCATTTATGCTCTAATAAAGAGATCACAGAGTTAAGGAAAGTAATTGATATAGTTATGCCTTATGATTATAAGACAGAATCTATTACTTAGTACTAAATCCATTTGATTACATAATTCTTACAGCTCCGCATTAAACTATAAAGTCATAGATATAGACAGATAGATTGTGAAGATTCACTGAGTATAGCAGGTCTGCCATTAGTAATTAATGTTTTTCTTCCAAATTCTGCCTTTGTGATCACCTTTTATCTCTCCTGACATCTGTTTTGAAACCTAGCAGCCTCTTCATTTGAGAACCAAAGAAACTTCATATTATTCATAGGGGATATTTACCTCATCATTGAGCTAAGCTGCAAAACTTTGGTGCAGCCAGGCATGGTGGTGCAGACCTTTAACCCCAGCATTTACAAGGCAGAGGCAGATGAGTCTGAGTCTCTACAGGTTTGAGATCAGAGTGAAAAAAAAAGAAAGAAAGAAAGAAAGAAAGTCACCAGGGAAAAGAAAGTCACCAGGCTAGGAAAATAAACTAGGCTCAGAAAAAGAATTATCATATATTTTCTATGTTATCAGAAAAATGACATGAAATTTATTGGGTGATTATTTGAAGGAGGAGAGAATAGAAGCAAAAGCTGATGAGACAGGGTAACAAGTGAATATGATCAAAGTGTATCATATGTATGCATGGAAATGTCAGAATGAACATATTACTTTCAAAATTAACATATGCTAAAAATAAAAACAAAACAACATCAACAAATATTTTAGTACAGAAAATGTCCTATTTATGTAAAAATCAAGATGCTACAATCAAAATATATGTAGGCTAAAGAATACTTAGTTATCATACTAAATGGTCAGCCCTGAAAACATTGTGCAAGTAACCTGTATAGACTTAACAAGATATATTTAGCAGTATAAGTGTTCATACATATATGTATGCAATAATAATTATTGAAAAGTGAGTCCATAATTTGAAAGAGAGCAATGAGGTACGTGGAAAGTTTTGGCAGAAAGAGAAGAAAAAAATGCAATTATACTATTATATCAACAATGAAAGAAAAAGAAAAAAAGAATTTCCAGTAACTTTCCTCAATTAAATTACAAATATTTCTCAAGCATTATATGATGCTATATTATCAAAATATGTATTTAAAAACAATAAAAAATAAGACAAAGGCTTAGAGAAATTCTTTACAGTGACACACCAAAAATGAACCAAAATATATGAAGAACACTTAAAGGTCAACAATAAGGAAAAAATAAACCAAGTATAAAGGAGCCTTATGGCTTCATAAACATCTTATTTAGGGAGGTACCTAGATTGTGAATCAACTCATGTATATGGTACGGATATTATGCCATTATGGAGATATAAAATAAAACAATAATGACCTCCCCAATTTCCTAACACTGATTAAATTCAGATCTAATGCTTGAAGCCATCAGTGGTTTTTATATAAAACAGGGTAGACAACAAGAAGCACAAGTTAAGCCGGGCGGTGGTGGCGCATGCCTTTAATCCCAGCACTCGGGAGGCAGAGGCAGGCGGATCTCTGTGAGTTCGAGACCAGCCTGGTCTACAAGAGCTAGTTCCAGGACAGGCTCCAAAGCCACAGAGAAACCCTATCTCGAAAAAACCAAAAAAAAAAAAAAAAAAAAAAAAAAAGAAGCACAAGTTAATAGTTTCTTTCAAAAACTAAACATCCCTTATGATATAGAAAGTTTACCTCTCAGTGTTTATATGAAGGATTTAGACCTTACAAGTGTTAAAATTCACACAGAAAACAATTTTGAAGCAATACAAATATTTTTCAGTAGACAAATAAATTATGTCCCATTCTGACAACAGAATAATATCCAACAATTAAAGCACATAGACTAGGATCCATAATTGGGGATGAAGAAAACATAAATTCATTTTATTGGGAAAAAGCAAATTTAGCAATATTACATATTCATTCAATTATAAGATGCTCTGGGATTGGCAAAATTATGATGATAGTAAAAGAGATTCGTGGTTACCAGGGTTTAAAAGAGCTGTAACTGGAATAAAGTACAAAGGGGTTTGGGGCAGAGAAATTTACATATTTAGAATTCGCATGGATATGTGCAAAAACACAGGATGTTCCCGCACAAGGTATTAAGCGTTACATGATGTGTGGACCTAAGGTAATTATGACATGTCAATGTGAGTTTATTGTGTTGAAAGAGGAGCGGCAGCAGGGCTGTGTCCCTGTACCCGGCCGCCCGCATGGCTTAGCTTATGCCCTGAAATAATTACACGAAAACTGTATTTTTTTAAACATTGCCTGGCCCATTATTTTTAGCTTCTTATTGGCTAGTTTTTACATATTAATCTAACCCATTTTTAATAACCCTGTAACACCACGAGGTGCACTTACCAGGGAAGATCTTAACCTGTGTCTGTCTGGCATGGGAACATGGCGACTCCTGACTCAGCTTCCTTCTCCCAGAATCCTGTTTTGTTTACTTCACCCACCTAAGGGTGGGCCTATCGAATGGGCCTTAGGCAGTTTTTTTATTAATAAGAAATCACTCCTACATCATTTTGATAGTAGATAAAATAAAACTGCCACTGTGATATGGCATATGTTGATATTGGTGAGGCTTTTTATTTATGAGGATGGAGGTATTTGTAGTATCTCCTTGTGTTTTCTTTCAATTACACTGTGGGAGAAAAAGTTACTGCTAATAAATTCCTTAAAATATTTGTACCACTAGATGTTGAATGCTTATAGAAATATAAATATCTGAAAATAAAAATAAGCATAGTTACATGATTATTTTTAAGCTCTCTGAAGACTAGAAGTATAGACGTAAAACAAAGGGAAGTACACATAGGCAAATGGTCTTTGCAAAGAATGGGTCTTTACCTTAGTAATCAAGATCTAATTAATGCCCCCTGAACACTGAAAATCCTATTAATCATTTCTATTCCTTAAAAAATCTCCAGAAATATAGATAAAGAGTCGCTGACAAAATACAAAACATGTAGAAATAGGGAAAATATTTAATATAATACACTTTTTTCTAACAATAATGTCCATTGGGAAGGGCAGCAACAATAATAGAGGTTTAGAGACTGTAATAGTGATTGGTTTTCAATTTAGTTGTAGGTTGGTTCCTGGAGTAAATTTTAGCTAGGCACAATTAATTCTAATTTGGTGTTTATCTCTTTCTAGATACTATGCTTGGCTTTTCTCAACATAGCTTTGAGATTTAGATACGGTTTTCTTCACTTTATAGATAAGGATATTGAGCACAGACAAGATTAGTTTACTTATCTGGGGATCACAGCTGTTCTTTGACTTAAGAAAGAGAGAGGGTGAATAAGTGTAATCACTAGTTAGCATATGGAGAGGGAGCACATTATTGAAGCTTAGATGTTCAAATACAAAAACTCCTGTCAGCAATATCTTTGGATAAGTTGAGAAAGGCAGAAGAAGTTATAAAATAAGCTAACTGCAAATATATTGTCATTTGATTAACCAAAGAACAAGTTAATTCCTTTAGGGTTAAAAATGTATAGAGTCAATGTTCCATTGTATGTATGAGTGAAATTTTAATAATAAAGAAAAATTTTTAAAAAGTTTCTTTCATCGTTGTAACCATAATTTTGTAAATTCTTAAATCAAAAGGGCTCACATTATTTGCATAAACTGAGAAAGATTGACTCCAGTGGGATTAAATGGGAGGCTCTCTGTGCTTTCCTGATTAATGACGACATCGAGGATGATGATGTTTGCCCACTCTGTCTCTCCCTTGTACCTATCTTGGTTAGGAAGTCTAGCTCTGGGTGGAAAATGAAAAGAAGTGATGGAATTTTTGAGAGCTGGAGTGCACTGAGTTGGCGAATGTGTCTGTGTTTGGAGCCAAGAAGGAAACCTTCAAGGAGAAAATGGAATTCATATTAGGACAAGAGCACAAGAGTCACATTCCTCCCTGTCAGTGACTAATTTTAAAGTGTCATCCACGGACACATTTAGGTTGCAGTTTGCAGGTTTCCCTGGGAGTTCCATTTGGTCATTTCTGTTTCTCTGAGGATGCTAAGTGAATTCATACTATGATACTTTTGTGACTTCAAAATGAACCTTTCTTGTTTTGTTTCCGTATTTCCTGTATTGACTAGCCTCCCGGCTGCTTATTAGACAAATGTTACATTGCATATTTAAATGTAAGAGCTGTTTCATAACAATATGTCAAATATTGCTTGTGGCTTTGGTGGTCCAGAGACTGAAAATGTCACAGTTGCTTATTCCTTACAGGTTTGTGGAATCTTTTTTAGACTACTAATGATAAATATGGCGAATTTATTGCCAAAGTCTCTCTTCCGATGCATAGTAAGTAATTGATGTGTCACTTGGGTGTTCCGTAAGATCACCAAGAAATTAACTTAGTTGGAAAAACGATATTTATTCCATAAACTTGCTTGGGTAAAAATTATTTCAAGTTTTATAACTTGTCACAACAACTTTTGTTTAAGAATTTTTTGTTTGTTTGTTTTTTTTCGAGACAAGGTTTTTCTGTAGCTTTGGTGCTTGTCCTGGAACTAGCTCTAATAGACCAGGCTGGCCTCAAACCCACAGAGATCCACCTGCCTCTGCCTCCCAAGTGCTGGGATTAAAGGCGTAAGCCACCACTGCCCGGCTAAGATTTTGATTCTTTTTAAAACAATCATTAAAGTATCCGTTTTTTCAGAGTCCAGGGAGTAATCTCAGGTTTTTGACATCTTAACTTTATACAACTACTCTTACACATAAAAGCTACTGGATAATGATTATGTAATAATCAGACCCATGTGGATTGTAAATTTTTCATTGGGTCAGGTTCATAGGAATGGAAAAGTCTTTTTCTGGTCCCAGTTTTCAAAGAATTGGCATTTTTCTATAAAAATGCATACAGAAACAACGAATGGCAGTTTTCTCCTGGACAACTGCAATCTTAGACCAACTGTGGCCTTCTAGTACATGTTGAATATAATAAATATTCCGAGCTCCCAGCTTACATTAGTGTCTCCATGTGTGTGTGTGTGTGTGTTTGTGTGTGTATGTCTGTCTGTCTTACTTTTCCTCATTCTCCATCACCAATATTAGGTTAATCTCCACTGTGTCAGATCCTCTGGAAGATCAGTTTAGTGTTTTTTTTGTTTTGTTTTGTTTTTTTGGTTTTTTTTATCACTGAGCTGTCTTTCCAGTCTCAACTTTGCATCGTTTTAAATTTAGCTGCAATTAATAGGAGATATAGTTCCACAAATCCCACAATCAGGAAGGTAAGAAATCTTCAGAAATACCGGGAGTCTACATTTTGTGATACATGGCAGAATTTTGAATGATCAATGTCCAGTATTTGCCTGTAAATAGCTGGTCCACAAGGGCGGAACCATTTTTCTCCACTGTCGAAACAGAATTTTTACTCAATAAAACGGTAACCAACAGGGAAAATAGTGAGTTAGCTACTATTATTTTAAAAATACTAATGGAGGTGCCTTTGCATTTTGTGTTTTCATGTGAACACATGTGTGGAACCAATAAAGAAAACAGACCTAATTTTAAAAGGAAATCGTGATTTACATTTATTCGGGCCTGTATAATATTTGCTAGTTAACCAGGTCTCAGTTAAAAAGGGTCTGTCAAGCCTAAAGAAACTGCCTAAGCAGATGTAGGCTCCCCAAGACCAGACATCGTTGATATCAAGAGCAAACCTGCAATAAAGTCAAAGTGTTTTCTTTCTTTTCTCAATTTTTAATAGTTCTTTTAAGATTTTTTTGAAAAGCATTTACAACAAATAACAAATTCACTCCCTTATCTCACCCTAATTGCTCCTACCCACCAAACTGTGTTCTCAAAAACAAAACAAAACAAAATGTCGGGTCCTGTTTATATTGTCGGATGCTTGGGTATGTGAAACTCATGGAGCAAGGGCAATACACTACATCCTTAAAAGAATCTGAGTACCACTTATTGAGCTACTATCAACTGCCTTTACTAGTGGTGGAAGCTCTGTTCTCATCTTCCCTCTCCACACTGGAATTCTTATGGTTTGAGGTTGCCTGGTTTTTGGGTGCTTCCTCTCAGGATCTGTGTGTGGGTTTGTGCTTTCTTACCTTTCTTTTTATCCTCCTTCCCTAAGGAACAGCAAAATAAAAATGTTTTATTAAAGTATTTATTATATTAATAGAATTTTATTGTATTATTGTATTTTGTTTTGGAGACAAAGTCTCACACTGTGGTGAAGGAATGTCTTGATATCACTGTGTGGCCCAGAATAATCTCAGAGCAATCCTTCTGCTGTGGCCTCCCTAGTAGTTAATTTTTATGTAAAATAACTCACTCAAAGTTTTTTTTTATCTATTTAGCAATTCCATACCGAAAAGTACACTGCTTTTTCTTTGTCCATTTTAAGATTCTGATTTGTGATTTGTTTGCTTCTTTGTTAATTGATTTATTTTCTTTCAAAGGAAGAAAGAAGGAAAGAGTATGGAGTTGAGTAAGGAAGTAGGAAGCACCTCGAAGTAAAGATAGAAGAAACCATCACAAGACTATATAGAATGAAAAAGTATTTTCAATTAAAAACTGTATCATGAAGCACATAGGAATTTTTAATCTTATGATAAATAATAACTACTCACCAACTATATTTCAGTAGTCAAATGTTATACCTAGAAGTTAAAAAAATATGTGAAATATCCTAGAGGAAAAAGTAGACATGGGAGAAGTGAAGGAGAATGCAAGTCATCATTTGCTATGAAAATGTTCTAATATTCTATATTTTGAGCTATTGTGCATTCAAAAATAAAATATTATGCACTAACATTGAAAACAACTATCACTTCCAATTTTGAATATGCACGTGCCTGCAGACTCTTCAGGGGAAGGGGAATAGGAAAAGTTGTAAGAAACTCACTGCTGCTTCTAAGCATTGGATTTTACTTCACCAATACAGGAGAGTAATTTGCATTCTCTGTCAATCCAGCTCAGTGTGTGGCTGTGCCTGTCTCAGCAGTGGCATTCATGTGAGGAGAACCATTTAGAGGAAACATTTACTCTGGCGCAGGCTTGGTTCCCTACTCAGGTTTTCTTCCAGATGGACTCTCTCCATGCACACATGAGTTTGCCTCTTAATTCAACTACTAAAATTAGGGACAATCGCTGTGGGAGTATGTGGGTGATAAGAGTGACAGCTTGCGCAGAAATGGATATCAGCAAGACCCTCTCCTTTCCTCACTAGCTTCCTACAGCCTGGGCACCGCATACAGAATAGCCTAGTTTTCCAACTAAATCTTAAAGATGGCTATTTCAGGATAAAATTATCTCTGCCAATTATCGTTGTATCAGCTGTGATCCTATGGTTTATGATAGATTCCTGATGGCCCATCACAGCTACACAGGCTGTCAAGAAGTGTCACGTGTCCAACTTGACTCCTTGAAGGGAATAAAGCTAATGTCTTTATTTTCAGCTTCATAAGAAGTAATTTTGTTGAAAAATTATGTATCCTCAAATTGGGATGCTAACTGCTCTATTTCAAGTCATAGCCTAAAAGGAATATAAGGAAATCAGATGCATTCAGATTTTTGACCTAAACACTAAGGCCAATATTGATGGAAGTACTATAGAATAACTCTTGGTTTAATAATAAGTAGTTGCTACAGAAGAAAAAATGCTATGGCAATTGCTTCTGAGTTTAAGTGTATGAAAGATTAGTTTAGATTTGGATCAGACCTAGACAGAAGGCAGACACTAAAACCCTGCCAAATTCCTAATCCAATTGAACTATGCATATATTCATACCTTGCAAGAAAGAACTAAAGTTATTGCATAAACAAATTGAAAATGGGGAGGATATTACAGATTATCCAAGTGAATGCAGCATTAATTACCACAGGAGTATCACAACCAGAATTATGAAATGGAAATTACAAAAAAATTAAAGATGCTAAAATTCTGGGCATGAAAACAGATAAGGCAGCCATATGCCAAGGGAATTACATGGTTCTCAGAAAACAGAAGTGGTCAGAAAATGGACTGTGCCCTAGGATCTAGGGGGCAATTTTTCAGATGTCTTTTAAGTATTTAAGTATTTAAAATATTTCTTTCCATTTTCTTCTAAATTTTGGCAAGGTGATTTTAGAGATAATGTAGGATCCCTGGGTGCAATACAGACATTAAAAATTATTTAAATTTTATGTTAGATTCTTGGTATTTGTATAAAGAACAGAAACATATTTTACTGTAGTTATTCCTGAGCATCTGTGGAGAATTGGTTCTAGGACTTTACATTACAAGACTACAAATGTATAGATTCCCAAGTTCTTTATATAAAATAGAGTAGTATCTAAGTTACCATATGCACATCCTCTCTCATGTTTTATCTCATCTGCAGATTGCTTAGAATATTGAGTAAAATGTAAATTATCTATAAGTAGTTTTAATTCAAAGTCATCCCGGGAGTGAAGAAAGAAGAAAGGCTCACATGTCCAGTAGAGACGCTACATCTAAAGCCTTCATTGCCACTATACATAATATATGATTTCTTGAAACTATGGTTGCAGAAATTTTAGGTGCACTAGTTGTAATGTACATATATTGGTTTTCATAATGACCAATTCAGATTACAGAGCACCAAAGAAAGAACATTTTTTCTTGGGCCAATTTCATAATTGGGATTTTTTGTATCTCTCAAAAAGAACTCATAAGAGTTAAAATCTAAATCTCTTGTCTCCAAACGTGTCACACTGTTACAGTAATTGATAGTATCTGCACTATGATGCCAGCCTAAAAGCACTCAATCCTTTGGGGAATGGGATAAAGCTACATACTAGTTCATGGCCATATTGCATCTGGATGAAGTAGGTAACAAGGAATCACAGATGAGCAAGTAGTAGGGGGAAGTGTGTCTTAGCCCCTGGTGCTCATCTGCTCCATATTTGGGTTTGGAAATTCCTTTTCTGGGCTGGCTTCCCAGAACTTTTGACTGACTCTATATGTGCGTGTGCGTGTGTGTGTGTGTGTGTGTGTGTGTGTGTGTGTGTGTGTGTGTTGCAAGTGCAGGGAAAAAAGACCATTTCAATAGCATTCAATAGTGGGGCATCATCAGGAAAGAATGGACTATTTTAACAAGATTCACCATTAATATTTAAAAATTTATTGATATTCTATGCCTTTTAATAGGTTAGTATATTATAATATTTAATATTAATATAACAAAAAAGATTATTTTGGGGATCCAGGTTGAATATTACTTCAAATTATCAGGGGATAATTCTGGGGATATTTGGTAAAGATCTGGGCATTTATAAAGAAATGAAAAAACATTATATGCTTTTTAAAGAATTATTTATTTTTCTTTAATATTTGATCTAAAACATTACAATGATACCTATGCATCAATAATACTGAAATATATCATTGACTACAAACAAGTATTCTAGTGGTTTACTTAATGACAAAACCTGAATGAGACTAAAAGTTTAGTGTGTTACTTCAATGGGTACATAAAGCTATCTAGAGGTCATTTACTCCTCTGCAAATTATACTCTATTGTTCTTTGGAAAATTCATAAATATTTGTACTTTATATACTATAATGTTCAGGGTACATAGTTATGTTTTAAAACTTACAGTTAAATGAGTGAGTACTTGTAAGTTTGTTAAGATGATTGGTATGTAATACCTAATACGTAGTGCCTATCTATTATTCATGCCTTTTTAATTAGGGTTATCATTGAGATAGGTATTAACTTCTACAGGCTTCATAGTAAATGGGTAGAATGGATCTCTTGACTGGACTCTGAGAGCAGCTGCTTTGCTCGTTCTTTTCTTTTTTCCCACATGATTATACTCCTTGTGTATCAAAACAATGCTGGATCCATAGTATTTGTTCAGTAACAGTTTTTGGATGAGTTGTTGAATAACAGATGGCATCCCTTTTATCTCATGATTTTACACAATATGCATGTAATTAAGCAAGTTGGAAGTCACAGAGTATTTCTAGTCAAAACAATTTGGAGACTATGACTCTATTGTCTAACAATACTGCCACTTTTTCCCTCAAAAATGTCAAATTCCACTTTAAATTACATAAACTAGTGTTCTCAGCCTTTTGTTGTTTTTCCTTTTTGTAAGATGGGTTTCATGAATCAGTCACTCAGTTATCCATGTGCAAATTTAGAGAAACATTTATTTAGTTCTCTTAACTGCAAGAAGAGTGTCTACAATTATGTTGGCTTTCCCCTTATGAGTCTGTATAGTTTTCCTCATGTTGCCACAAATATTGTGGTTCAAAAACACATAGACATAGTAACGTTGCCATTGGGTGAGGTGAAAGATCTTCTATTCCTTCACAGGGAAGATTTCTGAAATTTAGATTTAGTGAAATAAAAAGAAAACTAGAATGAAATGAAGGAGGGATGGGAGGAGTCAGCATGGATGGAAGTAAGAAATGAAAGACCAAAGAAAGACAAGGAGGAAGGGAAAGAAGATAAGTAAGTGATATAATTTTACATTCTTAGAATAGGATAAATTCTTTTTTAATTAAAATAATCATTTTATTATGGGGTCATTTATTGTTCCAACACTTCATAAGACATTTTTTTTAAATCCCTTCAATGAAAAGCAAAAATCTCAACTCCAGCAGTCTGTCTAATAAGCCTTAAGCCTGAGAATATTGCAATTTACAGTTAATCATTTTTTGATTTATGTGTTTAATATAGTTATAGTTTAGCATGCAGAGTTGTGATGAGATAACCCAATCTAATTGAGGTTAGATATATGAGAAAGTATTCTATCCTGATGAGAGTACCAAAGACTAATTTCACGGGGCAAAAAGCAGAAAGAAATTTAAGTAATTAGGGCTTTCAAATAAGGACAGAGAAGGGGAAAATACCTCATCAGTATACAAATAATGTGCAAAACATAAGGTTAAAATTGCACTTCACAACATAGAGGGAATGCAGATAGTCTACAGTACTAGGAAAAAATGTATTTCTCATCTATCGTAACAAGAAACCGTATTATACAAATGCTACTGTGAAAAATTAAGTGATTGCATATTTTGTCTTGATTTAATGGGTCATTTTTTTTCTTTTGAATATATTAAAAATTGAAATTATACTACATATTATGTCTTGGATTCTACACTTCTCAATAGTTTAGAGTAAGTAGGATAGACATCACTGCAATGCAAGTTTTCCTTAATTGAATTTCTTCTTTTTAGAATCTCTCCACTAACTACATCAGTGCCCATGTCTGAAATACATGCAGGACCAGTGCTTAGCCTAAACTGTTTTCATAGCACGTGTGTAGTAGCAAGACAGAGTTAACTCTTTGTATTGAATGCATGTTTAGGTGTTGGATTGTCAGTATCAATCCTTCATTTTCTAAATCATTTGAGAATGATCTCAAGAAATTCATTATTTCATTAAAAGCAAGTAGTTCAACTCGACGGTAGAGGCTTATGCCTTTCCCTTTGGCCACACATTTAGCATAAAGGGGGACACTCTCTTCTGGGTACTCTTAGAAGTGCCACTCATAACATTCATGAGCAGAACTTCAGATACCAAGTAATAATTCTTTTTTAAAAATATCAATGAAAACACAAAAATGAAATAGAATTAAGTCTTTTTTAAGCAGATGAACTTGAGGATAGTTATATCTGTTTATGAATATGGAGAAGGTTAAAAACTACATTTATTATGTAAACTTCCAAGAGGTATGAATAGATTATAATATTTAACACCTAATGCCATGAACATAAAATTGCCCATGGATGTTTTTCTAAATAAATAAATAAATTTTCTTTCTAATGGAATATGTAGAGAATTTTTAAAACAGTTTTACTTTTGCTTGTTTGTGTTTTTTTTTAAATCCTTTTTTGTCTTTTAAATTAGTGTTCTCTTGATGTCTCTCAGACTTTCCTGGAAATAGAAATTTTCATTTTCTACCCTCCCCAACCAGACTTCAACTGATAAGACTGTGAACCACCACTCCTGGATTTTGAAAAAAAAAATCATATAAAATTTCAGATAGCCCAAATAATTGACCTAATTAATTCCAATTTTAATAGTTTCTAATCTATGAAAATGTAACCATTAAACTCATATTAAAATTTGTGCTATTTTGAAAGAATGTTAAAATTGACAGAGAAACTGTTTAATTTCTTTTCAAAGCAAGGCACATCAATTTCTACAAAATTATCCATATCTATGACATTTATTTAAACTTTCATATAACGTGAAATAGCTACATTATGTCTTTTTAAAGAAGAATTTGACATGGAACTCCAACAGGAAGAGGATTTGTTGTTATTTTAGGCATTTGCAATCACTCTTATTCTTAAATATAGCCACCGTTAAGATTGGCAATATGTTAAAGGTTTTATGGAATCCAATTTATTTAAATGAATGATGAATTAAACAGTTTTAACCAAAAAATTTCTATAGAACTTAGGTTTGCTATGGTAGTCATTTTGCAAACAAACCAAAAATCAACCAACAAACCAACCTACAAAACAAACAACACAATATCAACTACCAACAAAGCAAACAACACAATATCAACTGTGTGAGCAAGGTTAATTTTGGCTCGATTTGGAAACTCCAGTACATGATCAAAGGCCTGCTGTGCTTTGTGCTGTTGGTAAAGCAGCAGCAGCTTGTGGTGGGAGTCAGTGGCAGAAAGGTACTGCTCATATCACAAGCTAGAAAGCCCAGAGAAAGGAAAGAGCTTAGGGTGCCACAATCCCTTCCAAGAGTACAAGCCTGCTACTTGTAGAGGAGTCACTTGATCCCACTCCTCAAGTGTCCCATTTTTTCCCAACAGCACCTCCTAATAACCAGATCTTCAAAGATTTTATGATGGCATACATTATCAAAATTACATCAGACTATAATATCCTAGGTTCTAGGATCTTGTCTCAACCATATCTATAGAAAGTGATTATAATTTTCCAAACCAGTACAGTCTAGAGAAGATCATTAACCACCTATACTTCCTGAGATATTCCCTTTCAAGTTGTTTTATATTATAGTGTTACATTTAAAGAATTATAATTATTATATGTATATTCATATTTTTCCTATCATAGAAAGGAAGGTGAGTGGAGAAAAATATATTGTTCAATAAAACAATTTTTAAAGAAAAGAAAGAGAATTGGGTGACATAAAGTGATACTGTGATTGTTTAGCAAAATTGTCTCTTTACTTAAAAAATGAATAACATAAAGTAAGCCAAATGGTTCTGTATTTTAATTTTCTAGATGAACTATTAACAAGGAGTGTTCTCTAGAATCAAAGAACTTTGCCTGTACTTGAGAAATATAACGAATGCACTCTACAAAACGTTCAAATTGGAAAAAAAAACCAACCTACCAATGCAGAATCTAGATTTCTCTGAATAATTACAATTAAAATTCACTATGTAGGGCATAACCAAGCAGAAATCAACTACATATTCTAGCTCAATATATTTGCTTAATGAAAATAATGAGACTACATTAAAAAAGTTCAAAAACTATTTTTTACTTCATTATGAATGTCCCTAATATGGCCCACATGAATTTATCTTTCACACAGGTGACAAAATTAATCTTCCATAGTCTGATGGAATTTTTATCTCCTTGCTTTTTCTTAATTGGAAGTAAGCACTGATAGTATAGAATTGAACAGTAGTATGAAACTGTGCTGTGATTAAGTTTTTCTCCTTTTTGACAGTTTTCTGAATGTGAACTTTTTCTTGAAAAATCAATAATCATAGCATAGCTGTTATTTTTTGTGATAATTGTCTTTTATTTATTTGTTTTTTTTAAACCAGTAACACCATTCAAAATAAAGAAGTACTTTTTATTATTCTTCATTTTTCCTGATGCATATTAAATTACCCTGGCCACTGTCTATATTTCTTTAAGCTGAACTTACATACCATTGTCATAATTTTTACGGTAACAAATATTTTCAAGTTTATTTGCCCAACAAAATGATCAAGATCTCACTCTTGTATTCAGAAGTAAAAATTTGAAGTAAAATGCCTCACCTAAAGAACACCTCATCAAAAAAGAAGTGGCCTACACTAGCATATGTGATTGTTATTCTTTTATTTAATGTTTTTTCACTTTGCATACAAACCCCAGATCCCCTTCCCTCCCCTTCTCTTGCCCATCCCATCTTTGCCCCTCATCCCACCCTGCATCCACTCCTCAGAGGGGATGAGGCCTCTTTTGAGGAATCAACAAAATCTGGCCTACCAAGTTGAGGCAGGACCAAGTCCCCCGACCCCAAATATGGCTAAGAGATGGTTATTCTTGATTCTTGATGCACGGTTTGATGTGATTTAGAATCTGTTTATGTCCATAAGGGATTGTCTAGATCAGATTAACTGAAGTGGACTGACTCACTTTCAATGTATGTAGTAATTCAATCCTTGGTTGCCTAAGCTACATAAAATTAACAAAGCAGGATTAACAGCAGAATTTATCTATTTCTATTCCTCTAGTGAATCCAAAGAGATCATTTGTTCAGGATCTGGCCTCTATGATTGCCTACCCTGCTGGACAGTAGACTTTAACTGTGAACCCAAACACACCCTCTGATGTTGCTTTTGAGGTAATAAGCACCCTTTTCTCTGGTGCTTTGGTCAGAACAATAAGTAATTAATTCAGCATATTTCTGTATTAAGCCTTTTTTTTACATTTTTTTTATTCCTGTATTTGAACCCTTTCCCCTCAATTATACTCGTAAATAGAACAGAATTCATTGATTTTTTTTTCTCTGATGCTCATCTTCACCAGAATTCTGAGTTTGCTTTCACTTTACATTTAAATGCTCTTCCTTTGGTATTAGGAATGGTCACTTTGGTTTCCAGCTGCTCAGCTAGCTTAGACCCAAAATAATCACACAGAAACTGCATTAATTAAATCACAGCTTGGCCCACTAGCTCTAGCTTCTTACTGGCTAACTCTTACATATTAATTTAACCCATTTCTTTATATCACCACGAGGTCATGGCCTACCAGTAAAGTTTCAGCATGTCTATCTCCAGTGGCAGCTCCCTGGTGTCTCTCTCTCTGCTTTCCATCTCCCAGCATTCAGCCTAGTTTTCCCCAACTACCTAAGTTCTGCCCTATCAACAGGCCAAGGAAATTTCTTTATTCTTTAACCAATACAACTAACACAAAGACAGAAGGACTTCCCACACCATTTTCCTTTTTCTGTCTAAACAAAAAAGGTTTTACCTTTAACATAGTAAAATTACATATAAAAACATATCAAACAATAATTACAGTTACAATATTTATGTCTACTTTATATCCATTTCTTTGACACTTATTTCATCACTTATTGATTTTTCCCTAAGCCTGGATTATTTTTTGTTGGGGAGAAAAGGGTAACACATCAGTGAGATGTAGTATTGAACACTGCTCAAAAATATATATGTAAATATTTATTAAATGGAAGGATAAAATAATTTCTCAACCTATTTCCTTAGAGTTGTAATTATGTTTCTGAATTTATCATTATTGAAGGAAGTAGAACATATTCTTTCACAATCTTTATAATATAGATGCTCTGTATTTTCAAAGTCTACCTATATGCCTGCAGGTAATCAAGAAAGTATTTGAAATGTCTTTTGTAAAATGTGTAAAATATTTAATTTGTTAACAGGCATTTCTCTAAATAGTTTCTGGCAGAAATTCTTTATATAGTAAACAACAAAAACCCAATACACTTAATGGGAAAAAATGAAGCATAATAGAAAGATTCCTGTGGCAGTCACAAAATCAGTAGAAGATGGGTAAGGATAATCATACCAAAAATTCATTGCTAAAATTGAATTTAACTTGCAATTTTAACTCTAACTTCTCTACCCTTCCTTTCTCCTCTCTACTTGGTTATAATTCTCTTCTGCTACAGCTGAACATTATCTTTCCATGTTCATAGTCTAATACATCACATTTTAGAAAATGATTTGGACAGGCCTAGATTAGATATTGGTGAGTTTTCTTTCTTTTCCTTTATTTGTCCTTCTTTTGATTTTGTATTTACTCTCTCTCTCTCTCTCTCTCTCTCTCTCTCTCTCTCTGTGTGTGTGTGTCTGTGTGTGTGTGTGTGTGTGTGTGTGTGTGTAGTTTCCCTGTCTTGGGATTTGCTTTGTAGAATATGCTGGCTTCAAACTCACAGAGATTCACGTACCTCTGCCTTCTGAGTGCTGGGATTAAAGTCATGTGCCATCACGTCTGGCAGAGTGTACCCTTATTTCAACTATATATTTTTTTTGTTTGTTTTTAATGAAAATTGACCAGGAGAAACCTGGCTGTATCACAATTGAAATTTGCTCCATGAGATAGAACGGAGGAAATGTTTTGGTAAGACTGAAGAAAATTCAGGAGATTTTGCATATGCTTTACCACCACCACATTAAGGTTGAAAACAAAAACTAAGAAAATTAGCAAAAGAAACAATAGAAAAGAAATACCTAATAGAATGGATTTTTTTTTATCCTACATATTTATTAAACTGTTGAATTGCTTTGCCGAGATAAGAAACAAATATTTGTTCTTTTATAGAATTTCTTTTGCCCTCAATACATATATGATGATTGCAAACCTATTTCTACTTTAACAACAGGAAATAAATAACAAAATAGAACATTGTAAAGTATTTGCCAAAACTGCAATCTTTATGTTTTTAAAACTTCACATCTTGCCATCAGTGATATTAATTAATTTTTGAAATACATATGTGACTCTTCTGTATATTTTTTAAAAATACATATGCAAGCCTATACTTAAAATTTAAATTAGAAGTATTATCTTTATTAGATTAGTATACATTGTGATGCATTATTACTTTCAACACTGTTTCTGTAAGATAATAAAAATCTACTACCTATGTATGAAATTTCCTTCCATATTTTAGTAAGTTTTATTGGCCTTTGAGATAGTAAAATACTATTTAATAAACTCAGCTTGTTTTATTCAATCATGTAAACCAAGCTCATTTTATTTTGCTTGTAGAAGTTATGATGCCTAATATTCAATCAAAATTTGTTAAACCTCAAGTTATTTCCTACCTAAAGATATTGAAATAATTCTTGTGTGGGTAAAAGTTGTCTTTGTTAAAATATGCATGTGGGGTACTTTTGCAATAACACTGCACTGCCACCTTGTGGAGTGTAAACCATCTGCTGACGGTCAGTTTTCACCTAAAGGAATAGAACAAGTCTTCTGAGGCTGCAGCTGAGGGAATCTATATGTAAGTCAGTAAACCCCAAAGCTTCTAAGCACATTGCTTGCAAGGTAGTAGCTATTTAGTAGCAGTTTTTTATAAACAGAATTATTTAAAAATTCCTATGTGCTATGACATGTTAAGCTTGAAAAAGGTCTTAGAATTATCAACTTCGGTGTTATCCAACACACATTGTCCACACTCATCTCCTGCAGTCTCAGTGTTACAACTACTTATGTTTAAGAAATAACAACATTATTCTATGTGTATATAATTCTGTAGATTAATTTTTGCCATACATACATTTGGTTAAAAATCTTCCAAAACTCTTTCTGGACATAAAGCAATCCTTGTAAATTTGTGATGAGGAAAACGACTGATTTGGAAATAAATACCATTTATAGATTCCTGGTAAAATGTCACATGAATTTAATGAAATCAAATGAATGGCAAAATATTGACAATTAGGATAAGTTTGATGTTTTCATCTAAAATGACAAATTATATATAATATAAATATGTAATCTTAGATACTAAATATATGTAATTGTATAACTTTCAACTCCAAAGCATAAAAGAAATTACCTGGCCCAAGAACAGAACACAAGACATACAACGGAACCCACATTAAGAGTTTAGTAAGAAGAGGGAACAAGAGAAGAAGGTGTTTAGTCCTGTAGGAAACTTGGTGCAAGAAAAGAACATGGAGCAGGCTTGTCCAGGTTTTAAAGGCTGTCTAACACATGCGCACAGGGGCTTAAGTAGCCAGGTCACCCTTAGATCAATGACCACACTGTAAGCTGATCACATAGGGCTTGAGGACCCTGGGTGGCTACATTAAGTTGCCTGTATGCTTGATGGCACGTGAGTGGCCATGGAACCCGGAAGTGCCACCACTTGTGGTGGCTGGGTATTTTGCCAGAACGCAGGCAACTTTGCGTTATGGAAGTGATAACAACAAGGATTTCACATAGGGTAAAAATGAAGTCTATGTTTTAGTAAATTGTGCACATATATATTTGTTTCCCAAATAGTTTGTTTAAAAAAGGAGTATAAACATTGAAAATTATATAGATTCTGAATAGCTGAAATCTCAGCAATTGGATAATTACTGCAGTGAAAATACGCAAGAAAGGTTGCTTGAGAGCTCCTCATCTTCACTCCTTTTGAGTTATAGTCAAATCTAATAAATTTGGTATTTATAGACCAATTCAGTGTTTTATTGTGCTTCAAAAAGTAAAACTATTTAAGATTTTTTTTTTAAGTTGATATTTGATTTATTCCCAGAGTTTTAAAACATAAAACTTTTTTTTTAAAGAACAAAATTTAATTATAAAAAATATAGAACACTAAAGTATATTATAATAACATTCACTAGATAAAGCAATGTGAAATAGTCATTTTGTTATTCATTCAAATTACTTTTCTAACTGTTCAAGGTTATTCATTATAATGAAGAAACAAACCAAGTTAAAGGCAATATTTTCAAAATTATTCTCTAAAATGTCATTTAAATCATATTCAATCACTTTATAACATTAAAGTGATTTCAGTCATCTTAAATTTACAGAGAGAAATTAAAATGTGTCAAATAAAATCCAAAAATAGTTTTAACATTGACAATTAGATAAATGACTATTTAAGATTTTTAATATCAAATTTTGATCAATTTTAAATAACAGATTTAGAACTACTGTTTTTCAATGAATACTATTTAACTATTACAATGTATTATAAATTCATGACTGCTATCTCTCTATATAATTTTTACAATAGTTTTATATTCTAAAGTACCATTAGTGAAAATTCTTGCTTTTATTCTTATTGCCTAAACCCTTTAGATTACTTTTTTCTCTTTTCTAAATAATTACTTAGTATGAGAATGACATATATGTGACAGAAATGTCAATATTATTTTTTCCCATATCTTGTTGACACCCATAATTAACTATGATAGATTTCCTTCTTACATGATCTTTGCAATGTCAATTTTTCTCCTCAGTTTATGAAATAGCTTCTAAAAACTTCCCAGACATGGCATTCAAATAAAATCCACTGGCT
The DNA here is from genome assembly GCA_963919715.1 of Microtus obscurus. Taxonomy (NCBI): domain Eukaryota; kingdom Metazoa; phylum Chordata; class Mammalia; order Rodentia; family Cricetidae; genus Microtus; species Microtus obscurus. The sequence continues at coordinate 411,224 of CAWTZC010000854.1, read as the reverse complement.
AGCTGTAGTATTAGTAGTCAAGAATATTATATCAAATCTATACACTTAAATCGATTGCACTGCATAATGATCCCATTCAAAAATGATCCTTATCATCCTGATATATCTAAATATTTAAACTTCAGAAAATTCTAGCCTCAGCTAAGAGTAAAATAAGGCTCTGAGTAAAAAAAAAATCTGCCTTATATACACATAATAAGTACTTGTTAAACAAAAAATGTGGAGCTGGGGAAATTGATCATGGATTAAGAGTGCATGGTGATGTTGCATAGGACCAGAATTCAATTCCCAGAACCAATGTCCCATAGCTCACAACTGCCCATATATCAAGCTCCTGGAGACACAACACCTTCTTCTGGACTCTGAAGGTATGTGTGCTCCACACAGACATAATCTATAAAACAATAAATATGTGGAAACATGTTTTCCGATTCTAGGTCTATGGAGTACACTGGGAGAAAATCATATTTGCATGAATTAATGAGCTTCTTCTTTAATGATGTTATGTTTCTTGATCATATTCATGTATTATGAAGGGTAAGTACACACATATTGGCAATGCAGACAGCTTTTGTATTTCAAACTGTCAACATATTTAGATGTACTCTATCTTAGTGTCCAAAGCTGAACTAACTCACGTTCTCATTCTGTCCTTTTCATGTCCAAAAGGTACCCCTTTTCTCAGCAGTGCTCAGAATAGACTCTGTCATGGTCAGGGAGAGCCAGAGCAGGGGCCTGTAGGAGCACATCTCAAAGGCGAGAAAAGCAGAAATAGCAGGCTAGGAAGGATCTAGAAGTTCAGTCAGGGAGCCCTTGGCAATCAAGAAGGCACAGTTGAAAATCCAGGCTTGAAGATACCTGACAAGCCAGGCAGGAAAGAATCTCTTCCTTGGTGATTGGAGGTAGGTGTGGGGGCAGCATATACTGTCTGCAATCGAGAGTGAATTCTCGACTGTTCAGGAATAACAGTAAGCTTAGGTACTTGATCAGAAGGACAAAAAATCGAGCTTTTTTGAAAACAGACACTCTGTACCCATTTTATCCTTGAAATTTAAGAAGCTGAGTGTGGTATATTGCTATGGCAGCAAGGGTGACGGAGTGCATAGTAGATCATCTGTGTATTGGATTAAATAGCTCAGTGACAGAAAGGTTAACTAAAAGGAAAAAAATCAAGATGAGATTTTTCATTTTCATATTTGAGAGAGAAAGAGGAGAGAAAGTTTTTTTTTAAAGATTTGGGAAGTAAAATGAACTGGTAGATACATTAATATGTGTGTCATAACTATTAGTCTGCAAACAAAATATATAATTATATTTCAATATATATTGCCTTTTCAGTAAAAAGTATAAATATGTTCATGGAACTATTTGTTAAAAATTAAACTGCAAAGTAATACATTTTAGCATATGGAGTATCTGCACTTAACCACAATGCCTGAAAAGCGTACCCATTCTTGAAGCCTCTAAATTCACCATACTTTCGGCCAGAGTGTAGGGTACCATGCTCCTTTCTCTTGACAGCATCACTTTGTCTTTTGAGGTTGGAATGAAAGCATGTTAAGGTTCAGAATCTTTTTCATTGAAACTCTTTTCTTTCCTGAAACAAATGAATCATGATGTGTCTTAAAAGTATCTGCCAAAAATGTGAAAAACAATTTAGAAATGTGTGCATTTGATTTAGGAAAATGGTTATTTGTGCTTTCATATCAATGAACTAGCATGTACAATGGAGCAAAAATTTAAGGATATGTAAAAAAAAAACCTGCACTTTTCCTTTGAGATCAGCATCTTAATTTGAGCAGAGAGATGACCTGCAACCCTACTACGACCAATATTTTCATGCAAAAAATCTGATCTGTGATCCCAGAGTTGCCTAATTCATATTATTTCATAACCAAAAGTTAATTAATGTAACCCCATGTTCTGGAAGAAGAGAATCAAAGCTATTCTAGGAATGGAGATTCCCATTTATTGGAAACATAACTCACAACAGTTTTTGTTTGTTCTGTTTCATTTTGATTTTTACTTCACCTGACAGTGTAGATTAGAAAAGTATGTTAATTATGTATTTTCTTTTACTATCTCTCTTAGCTAGGTGTCTATTGCTGTGAAGAAAGACCACAACATGGCAACCCTTATAAAGGAAAACATTTATCTGGAGTGGCTTACATGTTTAGATGTTTAGTCTATTATCATTACAGTGTGATATGGAGACATACAAGCAGACATGGTGCTGGAGGCAGAGCTGAGATTCCTACATCCTGAATAGCAGGCAACAGGAAGTGGTCTCTGACACTGGGAATAGCTTGAGCAAAATAGACCTCAAAGCTCACCCCCACAGTGACATACTTCCTCCAACAAGACCACACCTACTTTAATATACCTACTGGTAATTTCATTCCCTCTGGGGGCCATTTTCTTTCAAACTACTACTTTGTACTCCCTGCCCCCCCAAAAAAAAAATTGTAGCCATATTGTAATGCAAAAATGCATCTAGTCTAATGTTAAAAGACCCCATAGTCTATAACAATTTCAACAATATTTAAAAGTCAAAAATTTAAAGTCTCTTCTGAGAGTCATGCAACCTCTTAATTGTAATTCCCTATAAAATCAAAATCACTAAACAGACCACATTCTTCAACAAACATATAATGGCACAGTATATACATTATTGTTCCAAAACCAAAGGGAGAATAGTGAGGAAACACTGGACCAAAGGAAGAGCTAAAAGAAGCCAGGCAAATTCAAAACTCGGCTTTTCCAAGTCTGATCTAAAAATGTTCTTTAGATCCAAATACTTTCAGCTTTGCTGACTGCAACACACTTCTTTCTCTTGGGCTGGTTCCACTCCCAATTAGCAGCTTCCTTGGCAGGGATCCCACATAACTGGAATCTCTAACTTCTTGGAGTCTCCAAGGCAACTCAGTCTTCAAAGTGACAGCTCCACCAATGGTTTCTATAGGTCTCCCCCATTCAGGAACCCCCTTGACACATGCCTGGCCTTGGAGACTTCCCTTAGTCTCAGAGGCAAATTCTATAACCCCTTTCTTCTATCCTTAATTACAGAACCACATGACAAATCTGCCCAGTTCTAATGTTTACTGCTATTGCAAAAAAATTCCCCTTGTTTAATTACATCTTTACCAATTTTGTTTCATTTCATTTTTGAATGTTAGAGCAGACTGGCCTTAAACTCAGAAAACTGCCAACTTCTGCTTCTGGAGTGCTGGAATTAAAAGCATGCACCACTGAGTGGCATTCCCTTTCATATGCTACGAATACCATTGGTTAATAAAGAAGCTGTTTTTGTCTTGTGATAGAGTAGAGCAGAGCTAGGCGGGGAAAACTAAACTGAATGCTGGGAGGAAGAAGGCAGAGTCTAAGGAGAAACCATGTAACCTTGCTAGAGACAGATATTGGAACCTTGCTGGTAGGCCATGAGCCTCATAGTAAAATATAAAATAATGGATATGGGTTAAATATAGAAGTAAGAGCTATCTAGCAATATGCTTAAGCTATTGGTCAAACAATATTGCTAATAATATGGTTTTGTGTGATTATTTTGGGTCTGAGCTGTTGGAAAGCTGGGAAAGAAACAAGCGACCTCTTACAACACACCACCACACCTAGATCTAAGCTTTTCTTTTTTTTTTTTTTTTTTTTTTTTTTAAATTAATTTATTATGTTTTCCATTATTTAAAACAATTTTCAAATTCAAATACACTTTGATCATATTCTTCCTCTCCCTCAAGTCCCTTCAGATCTTTTCCCCATCCCTACCCACCCAACTTTAAGTTCTTTCTTTAACAAGAAGCAAAAATCCTGTACAACAATAAAATCTTCCAAAACTTAGAAACAAGAAAGTCATACCAAGAAAAGAAAGAAAAAAAGATTGAAAACAAACAAAAAGCCCAACTTGTAACCAAATAAAGCACAGACAAAATCCTGTGGAGTCCAACTATATGTTGTTGGTCAATTACTCCTGAACATGAGGCTTGCCCAAAATTAGTTGACATGCTCAGTGTCACTCATCGTAGAAAACTGATTGTCTCTCCCCTAACTGGTATAAGTGATAGTTCAGTTGTTAACCTTTTTTTTTTTTCTTTTTTTTTTTTTTTTTTTTTTTTGTCAAAGCCTCCGTTTATTAGGGACAGGGTAACGACTTATATACCCCCTGAATGAGGGCTTGGGGAGTAGGGCACAGGAGCATGGAATCTGGCCGCGTGGTCCCAGTCACGTAACCTACATCCGGTCAGGTAGGCCAAGAAGTCAGGAGTTGCCACACCTAGTTCCCTGGATAGCTGGAATTTAAGGCAGTTCCGCTATCAGATTAGGTTCGTTAGCAATTAGCGAATAGCTAATTGGGTGTGGGGCAGGTTTTGCCAATAGGACTATTCTTAACATAATTGTGGGTTTGGGGTTCCCTGCAGGCTCCCCAAGGTGATGGTTTCTGTAACAATCTTTAGGGGGGGAAACGGCTCCCAACATATTCCTCCTTTCTTATATAAAGGCAAGTAGTTATAGGTGGAGGGCACCAAGACAGAGTCAACCATGGTGTCAGATCTAAAGGAGAGGGGACTGGGACAAGGAGAGACCCTCCTCTCGACTGGTGAAGCAATTAACCTCTCCTGGGAACAGAGGGGTGCCTTATGAGTAGCATTACTTTCTTAGAGCTTCTCAAATAAAAGGTATCTAGTAGGATTAAAGTAAGCAGATCACAGGGCACCCTGTCTTAGGCTATGTGGAGAGCGCCCTCGTACCTAAAAACCATGCCATGTTGAGCCGGCCTGTACGGCCTCTGTATGGTTTGAAATTTAGGTGAGGATCCACACTAACTCCCGTCATTGGGCCCCTGTATCTATCATTAATGAAAAATCTGTGAGGTGCTCCTTAAACAAAAGATATGATATAATTTTGGCACCAATAACTCCATCTCCAGACAAGAAGAAAGGGGCACCTTCCAAACCCAGTATTCACCTTTTAGTCTGGCCCATGGTATGTCCTCCTTCCTAAATGCCTACTCCACAAAAAGTTACGTGTGCTTGCCTGTCATCAATTAGGGAGGTGAAAAAGGGATCAAAATCTAAAATTCTTAACATATGCATTAAACCCAAACACTTTACAGCATGTGTCAAACCTTTCCCAACATCTATAAGCAGTTACAAATATCATTAGATCAATTTCAGTAAGAGTACAATGACATACATTGTTGTCAAATACCACCATTTCCAGACTCTGAGCAACAGTCACAGGAACCCCAATCTTTCCCCTTCTTAAGTGAAGAGGTTAGTATTTTAATTAAACTGAGTTCTGTGTCCCAAAGATTAAAACAGTCTGATGTCCAGTCTGCATCTCAGCTCCAAAGCAGACCAGAGTTCAAGCTGCAGAAGCAGTTTAGCACTTGTGCTTCAGGGCCGGTGGGATTCCTGGGTGAGGTGAGCTGGATTCAGCTATCTGAAGCACATCCTGGCATTATCTCAGCCGGGTGTCTAAGCTTTTCTTGAGTTCACGTTCACAAATTGGAAGCTCAGCTTGGTGGAATTTTGTTCTAACTTCATTATTCCTTTTATTCCATTTCCTAATTTGTATATTGCATTGGATGTAAGACAGTTCCATTACACTTCCATTCCTCTTCAAATTGTACAGATTTTTCTTCATTCTCTGAGTCAGCTTGTTCTTTTTCATTATAAATCTTTACAGGCATGAACACTTGTCAATAGTAGACTGTTTTGAGATTTCCTCTGTCAATGGAATTGATACAAAACTTTTCACTTTAGCCTCTGACAGACTCTTCAGACAAGTGCTCAGTCTGGATTTTTTTTTACTAGTTCTTTAACTCTTGTTTTTGTTTGCTAATCATGGTTTTTTTTTGTTGTTGTTGTTGTTTATTTTTTATTTTTTTTTAGTTGTTGAAAAAAAAATTCCGCCTCCTCCCCATTTCCCTCCCCCTCCTCCCACACATTGTCCCCTCCCCCCTCCTCTTCCCCCTCCCCCCTCCCCCCACTCCATTCCCCCTCCCTCTTGAGAACGAAGAGCAGTCCGGATTCCCTGCCCTGCAGGAAGTCCAAGTTCCTCCCACTTCTATCCAGATCCAGGAGGGTGAACATCCAAACAGGCTAGGCTCCCATGCCTGCAGCCTAGGAGCAATAAAAATGGTTTGTATAAGACATACATGTGCATGTCTTCTGTCCACTCCTCATTGTTAAATTAATCACTAGCTATCAGAGACTAGCTTCGACAAAAATACTACTTAAACAGGGTAAGGGTAGGGGAATTAGAAAAATAGTAAAGAGTACAAAGATGCCTACTCTTGGGCTTAACTCCATCCTACTATTTACTTGGAAATGGTATTTGATTTTAAGAAGAAATTTGATACTGTCTTTTCTGTGGTCTGTTTTGCACCATTACAACTCTCAGAGAGATAACTCTGATGGTGGAACCAGAGACAGATGAGCCTCCCTTAAGAAGCTCTACAGCTGTCGTAAAAAGTATAAGTATTTTCTAGGTAGAGGTGACGTCTACCAGAAGCAAGTTTTCTTCACTTGACTTTTCACACATAGAACTTCCACCCCATGAACTGGAGCAAGAGTAACCAGGAACCAATATTTTTGAAGGACTCTACCTGAAGCACTTCTGTAGCAGGCTTTCTAGCACTGCCAATTCCAAAATCATGAAATACAGATTAATTATTAGTTATGAGAGAAAGGCCTTATCTTGTGCTTGTCTCAGTCACTCTTATAACTTAATTTAGCCTTTTTCTTTTCATTTTTGTTTTGCCTTGAGGTTTTTGCCTTTCTTTTACTCTGTATACCCAAATCCATGTCTAACTGGCTGGTAGATTTACCCAGGAATGCCTTGAAAAAAGAAGGAAAAGAATCTTCCCAGGAAGAAAGTTAACATAGTAGGACAACTTAAATTAACATGGGCATATACTGGATTTTTTAATCCAATCCATAACAATGTATTTCTATAGAAGAGGCAGAGAAAACCTTAGCTTTGCTTCTCTATTGTGACCAAACTGTGAACCAATTCTTTTCCCTTTTCCAATATATGCTTCATAGTTACTCATATAAGAAGGCCCAATGAAACTACCAAATTGGACATCTCCATGGCTGTATGGAAAGATAAGATTTATTATTAATATAAAAGGGCATATTGCTAGCTCTCTGGTGGTAGGGGGAGACTGGAGGCATTTGGGAGAGTCCAAAACTGCCATGGCTTCCTATCAGGAACAGAGAGAAGCAAAACTGAAAAGGCCTTGCCAGTTTTAACAAGAACAGATAGCTACAGGGTAAAGTAGGAAACTCTAAACTGGAGCAGCCATGGAACTAGCATAGTTGGGGAGGAGTGAGAGAGTTGAAAAGAACCAAGAGACTAGTTTGAGGCTTAAGTATGCACTACAGGTACTTGTTAATAGGGACAGAAGGACCCTGGATATTATCATGGAGTTTTGGTTTGTAGCCAGATGCTCTATTTGTGTAAGGTAGGAAGAGGTACAACACTTATTTTAAAAAACATACTTTATATCAATATGAGTTTTTACAATTTTTTAACATTTAAAATCTCTGAATATGACTATAGGCCATAACAAAGTTGTATATCTTTAAAGCTTGTGTGTGTCTGTGTGTGTGTTCTATTTGTCTATATACCAGCATGTCAAAGAGGACATCAGCCAGAAGAGGGCATCAGATTCCATTATAGGTGGTTGTGAGACACCATATTGTTTCTGGGAATTCAACCTAGGACTTCTGGAAGAGCAGCCAGTGCTCTTAACCATTAATCCATCTCTCTAGCCCTGCAAATAATATGTTTTAAAGAAAATTGTAACGATTAATACACATATTTGTGTATCGGTTTGCTTTTTTGTTTCTGTAATAATGTCTCTGATCAAAGATTACCTGGGAAGAAAGGCAAATTTTTTATTGATATTTATTGAGCTCTACATTTTTCTCTGCTCTCCTCCGTGTCTCTCCGAGAAAGACAATTATCACATGTACTCACTCATAAGTGTTTTTTAAAACAAAGCAAAGAAAACCAGCCCACAAATCTCAATCCCAGATAACCTAGACAACTTTGGGGACCCTAAAAGAGATGTACATAGAGCTAATCTACATGGGTAGTAGAAAAAGACGAGATTTCCTGAGTAAATTGGGAACATGGGGACCTTGAGAAAGGGGATATTTATATTTCCAGTCACAATCTGTCAATAAAGGAAAATTATACATAGGACTGGTGCTACTCCAAATGAACTTGGTTTTCCTTCATCAACTTACAGGCGAAAAAAAAAAAAGCCTCACAAGATATGGTCACAGGAAAACCTTCTTGAGGAAATTTCTCAAGCGGTGTTCCCTCTTTCCAGGTGACTGCAGTTTCTGTCAAGTTGACCATGAAAGCTAATCAGTATGACAGGCCAAGACTGTGCAGTGGTCCTTAGTCTTCTCTTCTTGCTGAGGCCATTTCAGGCTTAACTAGAATTTGATCTCCTTACTGCAGAATCCTGTGGGAAATTATCCAACTCTATTCTCGTACCCTGAGGAAGTCAAGATTACCCAGTTAACTTAGCTTCTTCCAAATGTCTTCCTTGTCCAAAACTCCCTCTCCATATAACCACTTATCTTAGCTTCTGTTAAATTGCTTGCTTGCACAAAAACCTCCATCTGCATCTGCAGAGTGCTAGTCCAAAACATGGTTTTGCCTTCTAAACCTCTTGCTCTTAATGTCTGGATCTACCAGTGGGTTCCTGAATACCGGAGTGAAGTCCCTGCCAGTTGGAATAAAGACCTAAAAATGTCAATGAACTGTGTCTGAGTGGTCTTCTCTGGGCTCCACATAAGTGAGCATGACTTTTTTTTTAATTTCTATTTTAAAAGCATGCTAATCTGTATTGCTCCACGAGCACTGATTTTGTTTATTTCTAAGCAAGCATTCCATAGAAAACATTTACTAAATTTTTTTGTTGTTTTTCTAAAGATAAACATTTGATTTCTTATACTTACTTAAAGCATCACCACAATGGCTAAGTTGGGATTCAAACTAGTGCATTGTGTAACTGGATCTTTAGTATATTTAAAATAACTTTGCTGTAGAAGTCCTACTAGGACTGCAAGCTTCCCATGATATATGCTAAAGGCAGCAGGTGTTGTTATTTGCTATTTCAGAGTAGGAGAGTGTTAGGATCTTGGTTTTGACTTTGTATTGCATCTGACACAAATGGCAGGTGTCCTTTTCTCTATTGTGCACAGGAAGCACACATTCCTTATCTCAGAACTTATCCCATAAGCAACCACAGTGTCACCTTCATTTTAAACTCTGGCTTAGTTTGTTTCATAATTTTGTACTTGATGCTGCTCCCTTCTTTTGAGTTAGCTGGTCCTCTTTGACTGATTTAATTATCATTACTTTTTCTGATGGCATTAAAACATTGCCTGAGTTTGTCATCTTACTAAAAATTTTCCAAGTTTTGTGTTTTGAAATTTAAAGCATTTACATGGTTGGCAGTTGAAATTTTTAACTAATAAGAACATATGGTGCTGTCAGTACAACAATACCGTGCTATTTTCTATAAAATCAATTATCTATCACAATTAATCATGTATCCTTTCAAGCAGAGTGTGGAATAAATGATGTTGAATGCAATGTGACATGTGCATCTTGGAGCTGTGAATTGAGGAGGAGGGTTGGCAGAGGGCACAGTCATTTACAAAATAAAATACTCAACAGCAAGAAACTTTCACCAACTCACACTTCCCATGGCCAAATGGATAAGAATAAATCAAAACAAGTGTTATAATGCAACATTGAAGAAAAAGCCTTTAATGAGAATTTCAAACAGCTCTGCTCCTATTCATGCTACTCTTTCTTGTTTTCTTCCCTCCAAAATAAAATTAGGATGGGAAACATTTCTAAGGAAAAGTCTAGTAGGTTCTTTGTTGGTCTTAGGATATGCTGAGGAGAAAAATGGTCAGATGTGAGTGTGGGTGGAGTGGGGGAAAGATAGACAAAGCAATGAAATATAGATCTTTGTGTTATTCCACAGAGCACTTTAGAAAATTTAAATGGGTAATTTTTGAAATAATTTTATGTTTCCAGTAATGACCACTAAGAAACAGAAATAGGATATTATTCAATTTCAGAACTGCATCCTGATTTGTTGAGAGTAAAGAAAGAAATTTACAACTGATCTTCATGTCTATGAGACTTTGGGGAGAAATTTTCTTTTCATTTGTTTGTTGAATATAATTTAAGCTTTCATTATAATTAATAGCAGCACATTAACTAAATTTATACCATTTTACCACTTTATTTATTTATTTTTATTAAATTTTTTTAATTAAAAATTTCCGCCTCCTCCCCAACTCCCTTTTACCTCCCCCGCACTCCCCACGGCTCCCTCCCCTCCCCCTCCCTCTCTCTAGAGTGGTTCCCAGCGGTTCAGAGAGATGTACCCAATTAGGTAATTTCTGTTTTCTTCTTTTCCTCATCCAAGCATTCAAAGGATGTTCTGACATCTACTTTTTAGTGTGATTGTTATTGTCATAACTTATCCATTTTTTTAATGAAAGATATCATAAATTTCTAAATGATGCCTTCTTTATCTAGAACTCATGAGTCCTTAAATACTTTTAGGTTATTTTAAGATAAATGGTATAAATTGCTCTAATGTGGGTCTCTGTCTCTATCTCCATCCATCGACAGATGAAGGTTCTATGGTGATATGCAAGATATTTGTTAGTATGGCTATAGGTTCGGGCCATTACAGGCTCTCTCTCCTCAGCTGCCCAAGGACCTAATTGGGTACATCTCTCTGAACCTCTGGGAACCCCTCTAGAGACAGAAATCTTTAATAAATAAAAAAAATGGCCAAAAACAAACAAACAAACAAACAAAAACAAACTTAACTCAAATCAGAGCACTTACTTGAAAGTCCTATTTTGAACTTGGAATCCTTATAAGCATTACGAAAATACAATATTATACTTGAGTCAGCAATGATTGGTCAGACATGACAAATGACAAAGACACAGACAACAACAACAACAAAAAGCCTAGATAAAATAAAATTGATGCCATCCTGCACATATCAAAAGACCAAAAGGACATCATATATAGAGTAACACAATAACTTGCAAATTATATTTCTAATATAACATTAATATCCAAAAATATAAAATGAATAGTTTTATTTTATTTGTATGTTGAATTGTATGTTTATGCAAATGTACACATGTGTGAGCATGCACTCTCATGTAAGCAAGTGTGTACAAATGTGAGCATGTGTTCATGTGTGTGTATATGTGTATGTGTGTGTTAGTATGTGATCTTTGTTTATGTGCATACTTAAATAAGAGGTTGATGTTATATATCCATTTCTATTTTCACTCCACCTGATTTTTGACACCAAGTCTTTTTTACTGAACCTAGGGCTTTCTGTTTTGATTAAACTGGCTGACCACTGAGTTCCAGTAATCATCCTGTATTTTGTCTTCCCCATCACTGGATTCACAAATTTACAAAACTGCACCTGGCTTTTATATGAGTATTTGGATCAAAACTCGTGACCTCATATTTTAGGAGCAAGTAATTTATACAGTGATATGTCTCATAACTCATAGATAACTATATTTAATACTTTATTTTCTTCCTTCAGATATTTCTTTATTAATATTAAAATGATATAAACATTCTTTTTTATCATTCCTACATAAAATTTTAATAGTTATCATTTTCTGAATGATATTACATATTTGATGCATTTATTAAATCATACCCTAAATCCTATAAAGCAATTTATATTTCTATTTAATATTAAAGTAACTGAAATATAGAACATTGTAGTAAATTTGTTAAAATCAACATTTCTGGGAATGGAGGTTGGGATTTCTTTGTCCCAAGGCCTGAAATTATAATCGATATATTCTAATGCTAAAAGATGTAGAAATGTATTTAGTATGAAATTATTAAAACTAACAATAGAGATAATATTGTAAATGTTCTCAAATCAGTGCTTTTTGAGGAGGTCGTAAATGAATTTTCATGGAAATAACTACCTCTTTAAATTCATCTGTGTACTTTGCTTGCTTAAGAAAATCAACTGTATTTTATGCTTTATAGGTAGGCTATGCTTTTTATGTCTATAACTTTATTATTTAATTTTGCTAAGTTTAGATTTTTCTATTAAAGTGAATAGAAAATCAATTTTCATTAGTTATATTTATTTTTATTTTTTTAATATTGAAAGAAAACAACTATGAGTAAAGAAGTCCGTAACATAAATTTTCATTGTCTCAGTGTTTGATAAATAATTGGTGAGATTATAACTGATGATGCAAGGGAATAAAGGGACAAACTATTGCTGAAAAATAAAATGATAGTGCTATGAAAGGCTATCAAGTGTGGATTATATATCCAAAGGAATATTGAACAAAATATCATATAATCTGGTCAATATTATCTGTTCCTAAATTTTATTCATTTAGGACATTGCAATATTGTATGTATGTGCATGTACACACACACACACACACAAACACATATATGTTCACGTATACTGTATATAAAGGCTGGTACCACAGTATTTGCTAGGAGTATATATTTATATGTTTTTCTTTATTGTCTCCCAGTCAAAAATAATACATATATTAATTAAGAGATACTTGAGGCTTTTTCATAAATATTCTAATTCTCCAAACCTTTGCAGAACTATGTTAAATTTTTGAGTTCTTATCCAATCCATTACTGGGATAGGAGGCTGAATTTGCTACTTTTTTTGGCTTTATAAAAATGTAATTTCTTACCATGATAAAAACAGATGAAAAGAGTTTATGACTAATAAAGATAGTCTTACATTGTAACTGCCTCATGTAAGAAATGGGGATATTAGGTCTAGTTACAGATGGAACCTCAAAAATTTTGTTCAGTGCCAAATGGTCAGACCTGAGAACTTGCATATAAGTAACTTTTCTAAGGTCTTAGAAGATTATATTTAGGAATATAATGTGTGTGTGTGTGTGTGTGTGTGTGTGTGTGTGCGCACACACACACACACACACACACATATATATGCAATAACTATAGGCCAAAAAAAGAGGACATAAATTTGAACAATGGGGAGAGGCTTACATGAGGCTTTGAAGAGGAAAGAGAAGGGAGAAAAGTTGTAAAACAATTATAATCTCAAAAATAAATAAATAAATAAATAATAGTTAAGTAAAAACTTCTTAGAATGCACTGGTTCAAGTCACAGTCTTCATAAGAAGTCTCACGTATCTTCTTATTCAAATTTATAAATTTTTTTTGAATCACTTTTTCAATAGACAGTCTTCTAACTTAGCAACTTAATTTACTTTATAAGTTTGTCATTGGAGGGAGGTTTATCTGGGTTTGGTTTTAACTCCTACTATGTTCAACTCCTACTCTTGGATATAAGAGTTTTTTTTTTTTTAATAGTAGAGACAAGTTTTTTAGTTAGTCAATGTGGTGATTGAGTAGGAAAATTGAAGGCTTGAGCTTGTATTTTCCTTCCCCATTTTATCAAACACAAACATAAAAGAAAAATTACACTTGTTAAGTTGTCCACAATGTTCTAAGCTACTTCTGTGGTTAGGAGTAAACTGAGGTCTTTTTGGTCTTGAACTCAGATTAGTGCCTTTGGAAAGTATTGATTAATCTTCAGTATGTGGTACTGAGTAGAAAGTCCTTGAGCCTTGACCTTCTAAAATCAATCTCTATACAAACTTGTCATAAAAGCTAGCTTAGGAACATATTCCTCTCTCTGCAGCTAACTTGGGATATCATGTTCTTGTCCACTAGGTGCTCTTGATGCAGCTATTTGCTCTCTGTCTTAATGTGACATGGACAAGGACAAAGCCAGTGTAGTCACTACACCTTCAATTCTCTAAAACAAAATAAATACCTTTTTCTTTATAACTTAGTAATTATAAACATGTTACCATAAGGTTATAAAACTGAGAAATACAAATACTGAATATGTGATAACTTTGAACTACGGTTATTATAAGTGATGAGTTAGAACTAATCAAAAGTGGCATATTCTATATATTTATTCCACTTTCTACTCACTGGTACCCTACAACTCAAAATAAAACCAGTAGTACAGTTATGTATAATTAAGTGGAATCAATTCCTAAACAATCAAAGCCAGTACAGAAATCTTATTCTCAAAACTCCATTTTGTAAAATATTTGCAGTTTCAAAATCAGTTATTTAGGGAGAATCATGTATGTGTGTGTGCACATATATAAAACAAGTATTTTAATCTCCTAATATATTCCTTTTAAAATGACCCAGTCATGATTTGTCTTCAGGGTTTTTTTTCCTTAGGAAATTTATTATAAAAAATACCCTTTTTAAACATATAGATTAAAGCATTGCTATATCAGTACTTATTGTAAATCTAGGTAAAACAACATTTTGACAACTCAAAAATTTGTCATCTATTTCAAAGAGTAGGAACCTCACACTAGCCATGAGTGTATTGTTTCAATGAAATAGAAGTGAATGTTATAAGTATATTCTTTTTTATTTTATTGATCATCTGCACAATATATGAGTTCCAAGCAAATACTGAGTATCTCCCAGTTTTTGCATAGGTATTCTTGAATAAATGTAAAAATCTATGGATAATTTTTGCCTGGGGCTGAATTGTCTGTACATGAACACAGTTTTTTCTTCATCTTGAACTGGGTCTATAATTCAACTGATGTGACATTGTAAAATAGTTGCTTAATTTGGGACAGAAGAGAAAATCAACCTTATTGTTGATGCCCAGGGGTTTAATGATTCATTTTCACTTTGGTTCACTTATTTTGATCTTAAATTGTGAAACTCAATTACTATAGATAAATACCATCTAGTTTCATTGCATAATTGGTTTTTGTAGAGTCCATTATCCTAATAATTATGCTCTAATTGGTATAAAAATGTAATATTCTGATAGAAAACATCAGGAAATAATAACACTAATTAATAGTAATTAAATTCTATGTGGCCCATTTATAGGAAAGAGGTTGGAGGTTACTTATAAAGTTTATATACAACTTGCACAGAAAACAAATCAAAAATTTGTTATTTACTCACAGTGGCTAAAATGATTAAAATTCAAAAGAGAGAATTTTCTCATACAGAACACAAAACAGAGTGATTTAAAGAATTGTATATTATTTAGATTGTGTTTCTAGTTACTCATTTAATTCATGCCTGGCTGTCTCAGGCATTACATACAATTTCAATGGAAGAAATAAGATCATATTCTGTCATATTCTGAGCATAAATTTCACCAGAAATTCATGTTGTGAGAGGAGGCTACTGACGGGGGGGGGGGGGGCGTCCACACACAGGAGAAAATGGTACCACTGCTGACAATATTGTTGGGCATACATACAGATTGGGGGATAGCATTTCTACCTAATTTGTTTCCTTGCAGAAAGTTAATAGTGATAGAATTGTTTTCTTTATTATCCCGCAGAAAACTCAAAGTCCAAGTGGATCAAGGACCTAAACATAAACACAGCTACACTGAAACTGATAGAAAGTGGGGACTAGCTTTGAATGCATTGGTACAAGAGACAACTTTCTGAAGAGGACATGAATATTATAGATACTAAGATTGACAACAAATGAGAAATTATGGAATTGAAAATCTTGGATAAGGCAAAGGATATGGTCAATAGGACAAAATTGCAGCCTACAAAATGGGAAAAAGATTTTATTAAATGTACATACAACAGAGGGCTAAAGTACAAAATATATAAAGAACTCAAGAACTATATGTTGAAAAATCAAACAACCTAATTAAAAATGGGATACAAAGTTAAACAGATAATTTCAATTGAGGAATTCTGAATGGCTGAAAAACACTTAAAGAAATGTTCAAAATCCTCAGCCATTAGGTGAATGCAAATCAAAATGATGCTGAGATTCCATCTTATGCCTATCACAATAACGAAGATCAAAAATACAAGTGACATCTTATGCTGGAGAAGAGGTGAAATAAGGGGCACACTCCACCATTGCTGGTGGGAGTGAAAACCTGAATAGTCGTAGTTTCTCAGAAAATAGGGAATTGATCTACCTCAAGACCCAGCTATACTACTTTTAAGCATATACCCGAAAGATGTTTTCTACCACATGGTAGAGATTGTTCATAGCAGCTTTATTTATAAAAGCCAGAAACTGGAAACAACCTAAATGTTCCACAATTTTAGCGTGGATAAAGAAAATGTGATACATTTACACAGTGGAGGATTATTCATCCATTAAAAGCAATGACGTCATGAAATTTGCAGGCAAAATGGATAAAAGTAGCAAAAAAAATAAAAATTCCTGATTGATTTAACCGTGATCCAAAAAGACAAAACTTAGTATGTACTTATTTGTAACTGGATACTAGCTGTAACATAAAGGGTCTTCATGTTACAAACCACAAACCCAAGTAGACTTAAGTAACAAGGAGATTCTGGAGAGGGGGCACACTACATATGGATCTCTTCGGGCAAAGGAAATAGAATAGATTTTGTAGTTGAAATTGAGATGGGATGAGGATGGGAACAAAAGAGATCAAGATTGTAGGGGAGGGTCGTCGAGGGGGAGAGGACTGGAATTAGGGTCATTTCAAGGGTGAGGTTGAAACCTAATGCATTTGAAACTTTCCGTTACCTTAGCACATTGGAAAACCTATAAGGATGACACTAGTAATAGGGGATAAGTAGCCTGATTCAACTATCTTCAACGAGGCTTGGCTTCCAGTTGTGAGATTGAGACACTAACCCGGCCACAAAACCGTCAATTTACAGTTCGTTCTTCCTAAATGCGATGCTGGAGTAAAGGTAGTGCAGAACTTCCGGGAATGGCCAATCAATGCCTGGACCAACTGGAGACCCATGCCACAAGAGGGAGCCCACGTCTGACACTGCCTGGGTGGCCAGAAACCAGAGGTTTGAGACCCTGACGGGGGGGAAAAAAAGTAAGTGAAATAATTCCTATGATTAATAATTATATTCTGCTATACTATACTCCTATAGTTAGAGGTATTAAAATTGCCAAAAAATTGATTTTATATGCCATGGTTAAATGAAACTGCTTTAACTAATAATAAACATAAAAACAAATATTTTAAAAATTGTTGTGATTTATATATATTGCATATATATATATATACATTAGATCTAATGAGACATTTTAATATATGTATATAATGCAACATGATTAAATAAAACTAATTTATAATCTATCATTTTAAGAGGGAGCACTTAGGATCTAGTCCATTAATAACTTTGTTATATATCTCACTTTTTTTTTGTTTTGTTTTGTTTTGTTTTTCGAGAGCTTTTCTCTGCAGCTTTGGAACCTGTCCTGGAACTAGCTCTTGTATATCAGGCTGGTCTCAAACTCACAGAGATCTGTCTGCCTCTACCTCCCATGTACTGGGATTAAAGGCATGCACCACCACTGCCCGGCACCACATATTATTTTTAACTATAGTCCGTGTACTGTATAATATGTCAAGAAATACATAGGAGAACAATAAGTTGAATACATACAGTATAAAATATGTAATCTTGAAAAGATGAAGCTATGTGATTTGTAAAATGGATGAATTTGAAGGTTATAGATTTTGCAGTGTCAATTAACTCTCCAAGAAATAATGCCAAACTAAAGTTTATGCAGGTAAGCTTCCCATAAGTCACTTCCTGAAGAAAACTTTTTAATATTAAACCAAAGAAACTTAATAGACTCATCAGTCCATTTATATACTCTCTGTTCTATTCCTAAAAACTCTCCTGATTTCTAAATATAAAATACTACACAATAAATATGTATTGCTTTTATTGGAGTCTATTACAAAGGATATATAGTGTTATATTAGAACATACGCATATATATTCTTAATCAGAAAAGAAGCATAGGGTATAATGCACAAAGTGTTATTTAAGCAGAGGAAAAATGTTATACATAAAAATAAAATAGAAAATGATTCCACAGAGTTGGCAGGGGAAAAGCTGAGTAGTTAGAGTCCCTCGATCACCTTGTGCATGTGGCTGTGCGGAAACAGTGATGGAAAAATGTGTAACTGACATGGGAAGATCACATCAGAACCTGAAAGTGACTAGAAAATGAAATCACAAACTCATATTTAATCACATTTCTTTATAATGCTCATCCTTAATATATTATTTGCTTAAGTGAAATTAATACTAAGTATTTCCTTGTGACTCACATTTTGCTTGTTGTCAGGTGCTCTCTTAGTACTTAAGAATGGCCTTGAAACATTCTAAATATTTCAACTATGCCTTTGGTGCAGCATTGCCATGGTGACTATTTCTATATTTTTAGCACTGATTCTTTTAATTCCTCAAACTTACTTCCTAAATCCCAGTGAAATATTCTCTGCTGTTTTTGTCTGTAGTTGGTCTAATTGCAAGCACACTCCATCTAATTGCATAGATTCCTCTTTGTTTTTTCTCTTATTGAGGATAAACTCAGTTGATGAGTTCAGTGCCCCAGCAGCTTTAAAGTCACCATTAATTTAATGTCACTCACTCTTCATTTATTAGTAGTTCTAATTTCTTACCAACCTGAAAATATTTGGAGAAGCTGACCTATACAACTTGATCCCAGTTGCAAGCATTAATTAATCAAGCTCTCTGGCTGCCCTTTTGCCTCACTGACAGCTGTAATGTTGAAACAATCTTTATTAGAGGATTTTATTTAATCTCTTTCACTTACATGATTGTCTTCTGAGGTCAAAAATTTGGAAAGAACCCATTAGACTAGCAGTGTTTATACAGTTATGAATAGAAGCATGAAACATTTAAAAATGTCTAGTTCTGTTTTAAATGAAAATTCATTTCCTGAATGAACTATTATATAATATGGAAATGTATATTAGGTGTCAATAAGAATAGTTAACTCTCACACTTCTACATTCTTTATCTTGGTATCAAGTAATACAATAAATGTTCATAAATATTCTACTATGTAAAAACAAAAATTGATTTCTAAAGGTACTTGGTAATTTCCATTTTATCAAATATGTACCATGAAATGGCATAGAATTTTTCCTACTGATTTTTGTCATCTTAATATCTATCTTTTTAGACATACCCATGTATCAATTTTGATAAGTATATTGTCCTGTGAGTTTTAAAAACAGTTATGGTGTGTAGGCATAGGCTGGTTGTTTGTTCCCGGATGCCCAGACTCAAAATAATCATTCAGTGTATTTCTAGCTAGCTCGTATATCTTAAAATAAACCATTTCTATTATTTTGTATTTTACCACGAGGCTTTTGGTTTACCGGCAAGACTGGCGGCTCGTGTCTTTCTCCTTCATCTGCTACATGGCATCTCCTTGACTCTACCTACTCTTTCTATATATCTGCTCCAGTGCGACTGTATTCTGCCCTGCCATAGGCCAAAGCAGATTCTTTAATTTGCCAATGGTAGTAAAACATATTCACAATATACAAAGGGGAACCCCACATCAATGGTGTGTGGATGCTGTTCATTTTTCTAACTAGTTTAACAGAATAAGTAAACTTGAACATTCCTATGTGATTCAGCTAGCAATGTTTTTTTTTCTTTTTCTTTTATAAAACATGTAAATAAAACTACAGGGAAGTGTTTGAAGCATTATTTTCTCAACAACAACAAAACAGTCAAGGAGCATAGATAGTATAATGTTTTACTTAACTTTTTGAAAGTAGTCATTATAATAAAGTTGAGATTTATGCCTAAAATCTACTTTCAAATGCTTTATATATTTTTCATAGACTTATTAGTAAAGAAGGAAGCATCTTTTTCGTCCATATAAATATTAGGAATTCACTTAATATAACTAATATTTGACCATTCAAATTTTTGGATCACTCATAAAATTCAAAAGACAATGTAAGAGCTTTTAAATAATAAGTTATTTCAAAATATTAGGGTAACTTCTCAGCTACCATTTCATCAAGAACCTAATGGAATTTGTGGGCATATATTCCCTTCTCATTCTGATTGCTTTTTATTGCCTTAAAGCTTTTTTAATGCCTCAATTCATCATTTAGTCCACATATGCATTCCTCCGTATCTGGATGCAATTTTAATGACTATTTATTAATTTTTGTTGTACTACTAATCAAATCAAAGATCTAGAGCATACATCTACCAGTTAACTGGATTCCAAGCTTCTCAGTGGGAAACTGTTTAAAAGTGGTTGATAAAAGTGCTTTATCAAGAGCTGTTCGAAAGAGTTTAGCCTATCACCCAGTGTTGATCTATACTATTAGAATAAATCATACTGAAAGAAACAGTCACATCTAGATTCATTTACTGCCGTGGTATAAACAAGATGTGAGAGACAAGATACAAGCTTCACTGATGTTCTAATTTTCCTCCTGGGAAGGCAAGTGGCTAGGGTTGCAGTTCAGCACAGACACCTTGATGGACAGGTCACCTTGCTTACAATAAAATTTCTGCTTTGTCATATATACAAAGATATTAGGAAGGATTAAAGAGGAAACATTTAAATCATTGGGAAACAGAGTCTCTGATGGTGTCATGCCAAAGAGAATATCATAGTTGTGCCTGGTGAGATGAGTCACTGAATGAGTCTGTGCCGTCAAACCTGAAGTTTGGAGTTTGTTTTTTTTGGGAACCAAGTAGGAGAAGAAAGGACTCCATTCCTGTTAGTCATCCTCTGATTTATCTGTAGTGACCTTTCTCCTATGTGCCAACTCCCAAATAAAAATATTGAGACTTCTTATTAAGTATAGAAGTTCTGCTGATACCTGAGGCTTTTTTCTAACTAACTCTTACAACTTAAATTCATCCATTTCTATTAATTTACTTTCTACCAGAGTAAGGTAATAAAACTATTACCTTATTATTCTTGCATCCTCTTTGCCCCCCAAATCAGGCTTAGCTATTGGTCATTCATCTTTTTATTAAACAAATCTGAGTGACACACACAGTTACACAGTATACAAAAACATTATTCCACAAGATTTTCCACTTTGTCTCTAAATAAAAAGAAAAGGTTTTAACTCTTACATAGTAAAACTATATACAATAAGAACAATTATCAGGTATTTTCTAAATAGAAAGGAAAGTTATTAATATTAATAAACTATATACAATAAGATCAAATATCAAGTAAAATATATTTACAATGCCCAATCCATTTGTACTTGAAAATCAAAGAAAACATTCCATTATCTATCGTCATTTAATGAGTCCAAAATTTTGTGCCTAATTTACCTTCTGTCATAACAAAGGAAAAGAATAACTATAAGTTATGGTTGAAGTCCATAAAATACATCAGAAAAAGGATATAGTACTCCTGAATAAACAAAGTGCATTGTAAGTAACTTCCAAAAATATACAAATAACAGACAAATCAGGTTATGTGGATAATCACCCACAGTTCCTCTGCAAAGTTGAGACATCCGATCTTCATCCTGAAGGCCTAGAATATCAGTCAAACACTTCTATATAGCAGGGATTTTGAAGGACTGTCTTCCAAGTCTTGACAAATTTTAGCAATCTTTTTTCTTTGTGTTCTGCTCTTCTAGCTTGTTCAGCACACTATTGGCAGTCATGGCAAGCAAACTTCATTTTGAGGTTTGATGTCCATTATATTTTTAAGAAGTAAAATGCCCAGAAACAAATGCATCTCATTGCCATGGAAAGTCCTATCTCAATTTAAAAAAAATAAATGCTTTTAATACCAGCCATATCAGATAAAAAGTTATTGTTACCAACTGAAGAAGGGGTTGTTAGCTGGTGGGCTTAACCAGGTCTGCTAATTCAACAAAAAACTATCAGTTAGTCCTTATTTGAAGGATTGTGACTTTTCTTCTCATATTGTCAAATAGAAAAGTTAATTGATTTTAAACAATATACAGATATATCTTTGTTTACTCTAAAGAAAAGTAACCAACACAGTGTTTATTAATCGTAAAAATCTTTAGCTTCATTAATAAAAAGTTTGTATGGAAAGATATTTGAGGGAACTTCACTGAGTGAAGATCAATAAGCAATGCCAGGAGATCTGCAGACTGATAGAAGAAGTTTCAGCAAAAAACTTTGATCTGAATTCTGATAATCTAAAAGGAACTTGAAATATAGGCGTTGCCCCAAGTACTATTTTGTATTTGCTTGAGAGTTTTTTTTTTCTGAGTGTATTTCAAATGAAAGAAGTATAAGATTTTTAAAAAATCAATTGTGATAGTTTGAATAAAAATGCTCACCATAATCTCCTAGGGAATGTCACTATTAGGTGGTACAACATGTTGGAGTAGTTGTGGGCTTGATAGAGTAAGTGTGTCACTTACTTAAGGGGGTGAGCTTTGAGGCTTCAGAAACTCAAGTTATCACCCACTTTATTCTCTCTTCCTGCTGCCTGAGAACCCAGATATAGAACTCATGACTGCTGTACTCCATTATGCTTCTCATATTGATGATAATGGACTAAATCTCTGAGCTATAAGCCAGCCCACAATTGAATCATTTCCTTTATAAGAGTTGCTGTGGTCACAGCAACAGAAACTTACCTTAGACATCAATTAATAAATACAGTAGAATTCATTACTAAGTTCTTCATATAAAAGGTGCTCTACATTAAATCTTAGATATATTTTAAACTTTATTAAAGAAAACTTGTAATTAGGTAGTTCATAGGCATTGCTGAGTTATCGCAGAGTAGCCTGTATTGATATAAATTTAATAGGCATTTATAAAATCCTTAAAATTTTCTACTGTTATTCTTACTTTACCTGCATATAAAAATGCATAGGTCCTGTTCCTTCTTCCTTCATTTAGTCCCTTAGTACATACCTCTAGAGTATTGTTCTTTATCATCCAAGGATTCATGATATAGGCTTTGACAATTCATCTTTTTGGTACCAGAGGCAGAAAACTGTATATATAGGAAACTACAGGTATGGGTATAGATAAGGAAAGCCATCTTTTGGTCATTGGGTAGTTTTTCTCCAGATGATAACAGTAAATTGCCTTTTATAATATCTCTATAATTTAGAAATCAAGTCACTTTGGGAGATGTGGGCAATATATTTTTCATGCATAAAACATAACGATACATATTTCTCTTTGGAATAATTATATGACTCTAACATAACATGTCTAAGTATTTAAAAATTCTTCGCAATCTGCTTTAGGTGTGTTTGGTGTTCCAAAACATTCTACTGTCATCCTAAGTCTCTTCTTGGTTATTGGTGCCAGCTTTGCTTTTCTCTAACATCCACACACTTACTATTCTAGCATTTCACCTCACTCTCACACTGACACTTCTGTGTTTATCTGCCTTATATTTTATCTATTATTATAATTGCTAGCCTGCAGATTATTTTATTCCTATAACGTCTTCTTTTAGACTTCTGAGAAAATTTATGATTCAGATTGAAATAGTCTTCTGTGTTCCAATTGAACTCAAAGGATAAGTGAAAGTAGAGAGACTTCTCAATGGTGCTCTCTCTTCAGAGGTTTTTGAGAGATACCTCATAATAAGAACAGTAAATGTTGAAAAGTTTTAGATGTGTCACTTGCTGACTGATAGGTATGATAATGTTAGCTTATAACAAGTTAATGTGTAATGATAGTGAAGGAATTGTCAATTGATACTATTTTTAACCTATAGTTTAGATTGAGAAAAAAATTTATATTTTAAAAATTTATCATATACAAATAATAGTAAATTGATAATTCTAGTAACAATAAGCATGTTACATTAAATTAAAGCAATATATTTTGGCCACTGATGTTTTAATTTAAGATAAAAATTGTCTTTTCACCTTAATGTTTCATTTTTCTGGAGAAATTTTTGATATGTAGAGAAAACTGAATTGGTTTGTAATTTAAGACAAGAGTTTATTCCTAGGAAACTCAATGTATCTTCTCGGAATTTTTCTCAAGAAAACCCATGTAATTAATTTATAGGTGGATTTATATAATACTCATATATGTACCAATTACATAAGATTGATTATTATATAATTTTTGTATCTAGGGAGCTAAATATATACTGAAATTACTTAGAAATATATATTTTGTTGGGCGCATAGCACAAATGTTCTTGTTCCCACAGAGCCCCAGAGAAACCAGGAATGTTAATAATACTGAATTTTCTTTCTAACAAGAAAGATGAAAAACCTGTTCTTCCATCCATAAGGCTGAGAATTGAAAGTGACTATCTGCCTGCATCTGTGGAATCGTTTGGGCCAGGCCGTATCAAGCTCCTATAACCAGAATTTGAGGTGGCTAAAAATCTAAATGACCCTTATAGCTAAAGGCTCCCTCTAGGCTTCCACAACCAGGACCAGAATTGGTTAATAGCCCAAATGACCTCTATGTTTTCTGTATTACCCAGGCCAGGCCAGAACCATAGGCCTTTAAGCTAGTACAGAATGCCTCTCTCTAGAATATTCAATGTATAAATAATATATAAAATGATGAGATTTTAATAAAATTACCTCAGGAGTTAAAATTGATAGAAGAATTAATTTCCGGTTATCCTTAGGATGAGGCAGTACTAAATGCACTCTACTTTTATAAATATAATACATTTTAGGAAATATTGATCTGTTTAGACACTTGAGTCTTGCCTGAAAACCATAATAAATATTATTCCAGGTATTTCTTCTATTATAACTAACCTCTGGCATAGAAAGTTTAAAAATGAAAACAACAAATTTGGGAAGAGAATGAGAATTTGTGTGGAGCATGTACCGAGGAAAGCAAGGAAGGCATACCATGGAAACCTAACCTTTTAATTGCCTATCTGCATAAGAGAATACTTCATTTACTTCCTTCCAGATCTGAGGTTTGCTCATGGCTCACCTTTCCCAGTGTGTCATGAAACACTTTTATGTGAAAATGAAGAGTGTTTACAAGCTCTCTTTTTGCTGTTGATAGAATAGAAAAGTTACTGGGAAATGAATTGTGTTTCACAGTAGAAGTAAGAAATACTGTCAGATGCATTGGGCTGGAAGGAATTTATATTTCTAGAGCTACAGTAATGACCCATACAGAGGAAGAGTAATGGAAATTAGGTTACAAGTTCTGGCTGGACATACATCTATCTTCTGTGAAAACTAACACATTTTCCAACTGGTCACTGATACTTTTGCTGATGCCAATCTCTGTTCCATGCTTCTGAGAAAATCACAGAAAATTTTGTAGATAATATTTCATTTTAAAACTATAGCATTATCAGTGGGCTTACACAAGAGTCCAGATTTCCCATCATTAAGAATATTTCCTTTCCTTTAAGTAAATTGATTCTGTATATAATAACTCCAAGAAAGCCACTGAAGCTCAGGCAGAGATTTTTATATCTTAGGCTACCAGAAGATGTGGCTAAAACATAATATTTCTTTATTTTTATCGGATTTACAAAACTTAAAAAATAGAATATTGTCAGATGCATACAGGTATCTAGGAACTAAAAGTAATTTTGTTCCAAGTTTAGCAAAATTCCTTTACTACAATGGGAGGTCAATATCTCTTAGTGAAATTGTTATTATTAGTCTAGAGAATGCTCTAGTTTATTTCTCTATTGAGTTGAAGCATTCTTTTACTAGTTTGTGCATTCTGTGCTTACAATTATATGAGTATATTCTGCTACTTAACAATGAAGTCAGTGTTCCTTCCTCAGCCCCCCTAACTAACACTGCTATGATTAAACAAAAAGGATTCCTTTTCTAACACATTCATTGTTAATATGTGGATTTGTACTTGTGAATGGCATCATTTGTGACTTCTAATTAATTTTTTCTATTTGAATTTATAAGTGAAAGAAACCTCCCACAGAGAAATAAAATATGTGCTGATATTTTATGTAACAATATTACCTGACTAATAAGAAGTTATTTATCTGGAAGTATGGGATGATATTTGATGTACAGATTCATCTTTTAAAATGATCATGTGTATGTTTTCCTATAGATAAGTAATTGTCACTAATATACACTTTAGATAAGTATTACATATTTCATTTTGCCACCGTATCCACACTTTATAATACATTTATTAGATTGTTTGCAAATGACTGTTATCATAATGTATAGTTTGCAATGTTTTATCTTCTCAAGGTTGACTGTGCAAATTTTGAAGTAATAATATTATCAAGGTAAGATACGTAAGAAGTATTTCTTATGGTTTGATGGGAAAATATTGAGCTATAAGGATATTAACCTGTAAGGATATGAACATGATAGTTGGTTATTACAAAAAATAAACTTCTCAATATTAAGGAAGTGATAGACTACTTGCTTATGTTATTTTTACTAAGCACATTACATTTCTTCAGTCATAACTCTGGATAGAGTGGCTATACATTAGAAGCTATATTTAAAAACAATACAATCTTTGCTGTGAAAAAAAGAACATCAAAGGTTACTTTATGTTGTCTTTGGGTAACAAACAATAAAATAATCAAATTTAAAGGTTGCAGGTAAGAACTCACTTCTAACTATAATTACAGTAAAAGCATATAAAAACAACATAACCTAAATCAAACAAAAAAAATGACCTCCTTAGATTAGTATAGTCGTAAAAGGAGACCTGTCTTCAATAAGAATGATGTAAAACAAAACAAAACAAAACAAAACACAAAAAATAAGATTATTCTTTGAAACTAATCCCATGTTTCTTTTATATAAAAACAAATCCAAAATCAATTCTGTCTTAACAGAATTTACTTGGGATCAGGATTCTATATAAATGCTGAATGGATAGTTAAGATAACAAAGTTTATTAGAGACTGTCTTAAGATAGATTGACACGATTGATTCCAGCGCTTGGTCTTATAATTATTAATTTCTGCCCAATAGACTTCATAAAAAAATCTCTCCCTATTTGTAAATCATCTCCAGTGTTCTAAACTTCAAGTTTCCTAGTATTTCTTATGTTAATTCTTTTTATGTTTTTTTTGTTTTTTTTTTCATGACTGTGGTTTTGGAGCCTGTCCTGGAACTAGATCTTGTAGACCAGGCTGGTCTCGAACTCACAGAGATCTGCCTGCCTCTGCCTCCCGAGTGCTGGGATTAAAGGTGTGCGCCACCACTGCCTGGCTTCTTATTTTATTATACTAACTAAACTCCCATAAACATAAGAGCCTTGAAAAAATAAGAACCTAATTACCTGAAAATCTACCCAGGAAATAAACAAATTAAATTTGATTAATAATATAGAACATTATTTTGAAGATAATATCAGAGCAATATTGTTGGAAAATGTTAAGAAAGTAATGTTTTAAATTTGCAAGTTTATTATAGTTCGCAGTTATTTTTTAAATTCCCTGCATATTGCTCAGTAGGTTCAGTCCCCTTTGCCAGCAGGATACGAGTCTTATCCCTGGGATGCACGTGGTAGCAGGAGGGCCCTGATCTTTACTAGCTGTCCTCTCACACCCATAAAAGTGTTATAGTGTACGCATGCACACACACCTTCCAAAAATGTTATTTCTCATGATTCACCACTACTTTTATTGAAATTTTGCTAGATATGTAACTCAATTGAGAATGCTTGTGCAGCATGTGCTAGGTCCTGTGTTCATGACAAAACACATCAGAATAACATTTTCTAATGGGAATTATTGTTAACACTAACATTGATTTGAATAGTACTGACACATTAGTTTACATTTATTTAGTGTTTCTGAGTGAGTCAACCACCTTTGAAGTCTTCTCTGTGTCAGCATATATTGATGGTATACATTAGATCTATGTTCTGCAAACTTCGGCAAGTCAAATCCTCATAATCTTACTCTGGCAAGAAGAAATGGCTAACTGGAAAAAAATAATGTGCCAGTTTAATAATAGTGCTCTATTTCTCTACATTTTGCTACCAGATTGGAATGCCTTAGGAGATTCACTTTCCATATAAAAGTTTAATAAGTCAGGTTAACGTACAAAGAACATAGTTCTGACTTCCTGTAATTTTCTCTTTGTTCTACGCCACTCAATGAATGGTGGGATCATGCTTATGAGAGCAGAAAGTCACACATAGTAAAGGAAATTTAAGATACTGGGAAGATTCAGGTTCGGACTTTCATAAAAACAATCTCTTGAGAAGTAATCAGAGTTCCGGAAGATATCCATTAATCTGTTCTGAAGGCACTACCCTCAGTGGTCTAAGTACATTCCCTTAAACACTCTCTATTTCAATCTTTCCACTCCTCCTTCTGAATGTTCCCTGAGTCTTATGTGCAGGACTTGTATCATAAAAGTACCCAAGAGCTTGAAAAATAGTCTTTCCAAGCCAAGGGTCCCTCAAGTGGTTAGCCAATTCCAGTAAGTGTGCCCTGAGATCATATACATATGAACATACATTACACAGAATAAGGTGTGTGTATTAAAGAAGGATGTTATAAATTTGAAAGGGAGCAAGGAAAAGGACATGGGAGGGATTGGAGAAAGAAAAAGGGTAAAAACATATTTTTTTTTTTTGCTGGTGGGAATGTATATTTGTGCAACCACTTTGGAAATCAGTGTGGTGGTTTCTCAGGAAATCCAGGATCAACCTACCCCAGGACCCAGCAATAGCACTCTTGGGAGTATACCCAAGAGATGCCCTATCATATCCAAACTATTCTTTAAGATTTAACCATGTTGTATATTAATTTTTGAGCATGTTAAAAAAGTGTATAAGGATATTCTTAGCAGCTGTTAGAGCTATAATTTGAGAGTCACAATGGTTCTATATGCATTTATCATAAAAGACCTAAACATGTTACTTCCTAGAGTAGACCAGGATATGTATTATTATACTCTTTCTCTTTCCCTCCCCCTCCCCTCTCTCCCTACTTCCCTCCCCTTTTCTTCCCCTTCCCTTCTCTTTCACTCCCTCTCCCTTTTCTATCTCTTTATGTCTCCACATTTTTCTTAATAAGTTCTATTATTAATATTTTAAGACTTTTCTATTCCCAATAGATAGCCCAAGAGGTAATTATTCAGTGATGGAATAAAACAAAATAAAAACAAACTATCTTTCTGGGCTTAACAATGGTGAAAGTTATAGAGGATATTTTTCTGATGGCATATTGGAGAAGAATGGGTACCTATAATTAGCCACTATTATTGGCAGTTATTTGCTTTTGAGTGCAAATATAAATAAACAAAGAATTTGCAAAAATTGCATGGTGTTTTCTTTTCTCCATGTATCAAATAGTATAACCTGTGCACCCAGGTATATTCATTGTTCTGTAATTAAAATATCAAGGATCCTTCTTTTTCAGCACATGTTCACTTTCACATTCCAAAATTTTCATTTCTTTACATTTGTCACAGATGCAGGCATTTCTACACTACATCTTGCCTTGTTTTTGAATGAGAGTTAAATCTATATGTGGGACATCTTGGAGGTAATAAGGTAATATCATCACATTAAACAAGGAACCCTTACTAGACTGTAGGCCCTTATTTCTATATGGTGTGGCAGCCAGGCTCTGAAGCCATAGGCCCACCTGAGGTGGTCACCTAGACCTGCAGACAGGCTGTCACTGCCCTAACAATAGGCTGGATGTACTGGTCCTTTCTCTTTTGTTAAAAATGTAGATCACCTGGGAAGAGGTATTTGCTGAAGCTGATGACTAAGTTGCAGTTGCTTCCCTAGCACCACTGCGTCCCCCGGAAAGGGAATATTAATGAGCTTCCACCTTGGTTTTGTATAATAAACGTGGGTAGATCTTCAGGAGAGAGAAGCCTGAGATATCCTTCCATGATGATGGTGTAAGTTGTGTCTGGTTATTTCTCGCACCTCCATACTGGTCCAGTTAGGGAAAGATAGTTTCTATGTTGGGGCCTTCGGTCCCTGACACCACAGACACCTCATTAGACATATATTTAAAAGTAAGAGTTTTGTATTGGTCATTCCCTCAATGTTTTAAAAATCTCTACTCAACAAATATTGTTTGAAATACTAGTATACAAAGCAACTTTCCTTTGAGAGGGGAGATAAATCACAGTGGTTAAGAGCACCTGCTGCTATTTTTAAGGACTTTGATTTCTAATACCAACATGGCTATTCTGGGTTTTTTGTTATTCCATATAAAGTTGATTATTGTCCTTTCAAGATCTGTGAAGAATTTTAATGGGATCTTGATGGGGATTGCATTGAATCTATAAATTGCCTTTGGTAGGATTGCCATTTTTACTATGTTGATCCTCCCAATCCACGAGCAAAGGAGATCCTTCCATTTTCTGGTATCCTCTTCAATTTCTTTCTTCAATGCCTTAAAGTTCTTGTCAAATAAATCCTTCACTTCTTTGGTTAGAGTTACCCCGAGATATTTTATGCTGTTTGTGGCTATCGTGAAAGGTGATGCTTCTCTGATTTCCCTCTCTGCTTCCATATCCTTTGTGTATAGGAGGGCTACTGATTTTTTGGAGTTGATCTTGTATCCGGCCACATTACTAAAGGTGTTTATCAGCTGTAGGAGTTCTTTGGTGGAGTTTTTGGGGTCGCTTATGTACACTATCATATCATCTGCAAATAACGAAAGTTTAACTTCTTCCTTGCCAATTCGAATCCCCTTGATCCCCTTATGTTGTCTTATTGCTATTGCTAAAACTTCAAGCACTATATTGAAGAGGTATGGAGAGAGTGGACAGCCTTGTCGTGTTCCTGATTTAAGTGGGATGGCTTTGAGTTTCTCTCCGTTTAGTTTGATGTTAGCTGTTGGTTTGCTGTAAATAGCTTTTATTATATTTAGGTATGACCCTTGTATCCCTAATCTCTCCAAGACTTTTATCATAAAGGGATGTTGAATTTTGTCAAAAGCTTTTTCAGCATCTAAGGAAATGATCATATGGTTTTTTTCTTTCATTTTATTTATATGATGGATTACATTGATAGATTTTCGTATGTTGAACCAGCCTTGCATCTCTGGGATGAAGCCTACTTGATCATAATGGATAATTTTTCTAATGTGTTCTTGGATATGGTTTGCCAGTATTTTGTTGAGGATTTTTGTGTCGATGTTCATGAGTGAGATTGGCCTGTAATTCTCTTTCTTGGTTGAGTCTTTGTGTGGTTTTGGTATCAGAGTGACTGTAGCTTCATAGAAGGAATTTGGCAATGACTCTTCTGTTTCTATATTGTGAAATACCTTAAGGAGTATAGGTATTAGGTCTTCTTGGAAATTCTGGTAGAATTCTGCATTGAAACCGCCTGGTCCTGGGCTTTTTTTTTTTGGTAGGGAGGTTTTTGATAACAGCTTCTAATTCTTTGCGACTGACAGGTCTATTTAGATTGTTCACCTGGTCCTGATTTAACTTTGCTATATGGTATTTATCTAAAAAAGTGTCCATTTCTTTTATATTTTCCAGTTTTGTGGCATACAGGCTTTTGTAGTAAGATCTAATGATTCTCTGAATTTCCTCTATGTCTGTGGTTGTGTCCCCCTTTTCATTTCTGATCTTATTAATTTGCAAATTCTCTCTCTGCCGTTTGATTAGTTTGGAGAGGGGTTTATCAATTTTGTTGATTTTTTTCAGGAACCAGCTTTTTGTTTCATTGACTCTTTGGATTGTTTTCTGTGTTTCTATTTTGTTGATTTCTGCCCTCAGTTTGACTATTTCCAGTCTTCTACTCCTCCTAGGTGAGTCTGCTTCTTTTTTTTTTCTAGAGCTTTCAGGTGGGCTGTTAAGTCTCCAATGTATGCTTTGTCTGTTTTCTTTAAGTGGGCACTAAGGGCTATGAACTTTGGCAGCTCACAACCAGATATAACTCCAGTTCTAGGGGATCCAAGGCCTTCTTTATGCCTCTATGATAACCTGAGACATACCTGGTACACAGAGATACAGCAGGCAAAATACACATGCACATAAAATAAAAATTTAAAGATAAATCTTCTTGCTCTATAGCTAGCTTAAGCGTTTCTTAGAATTTGTCTAGGGAAGTTACTCATGAATCAGTGCTCCTGGAAAATGAAGCTCATAACAGACACTGTGGATTCTTATATGATACTTCATAATTCTACCAAAACTTTGGTTGATTTCAAGGTCAGTTGACAGTACTGTTTCAAAATATGAATTTATAGTTTGAAGTTCTCATTAGTAAAACTGCAAGTCTAAAGGCTTCAGGAAACCAGTTGAAATCATTGTCACAGAGACTAGTGTTTAGTGTTAGGTACTCTTTCTCCTTAAACACTGTCATAATAACTTGCCGAAGTTTTAATTTTCATTACCAAAGTCCCAGACTGATTAGATTGTTCTACCATCTGTGTAATTCATTGTTTATCATGAGTTGAAACAACAACTATAGATCACAGTTGGAAATAACCCAGGAGCAAAGGAAGAAAGAAAATACCAGGAATCCAGATGACTAAACTATAAGTTATGAAAAATGAGTCTCAAGGTATCTCTGGTGTACTACTTCGTACGTACTAGCAAGAAACAGTCATGTTCTAAAGTACAGAGGCTGGTATAACCTTGTAGGAAGAAATTATCTATGAGCTTATGTGGAGGCTAACAGTCCTAGTTTTGTACTAAACATTTTCAGTCATGCTACTAGAAGAAAATGATACTATTCAGATATTGGCATTCATGTTTTTAATTGTACATATCTAGTGAATTTAGTTAAACGTATTATTAAAAATAACCTTGTTTTTTTACATGAATATATTAAGAAACATCTATTTTTAAAAAAGCATTTAGCATATGAATCTTCTCTAAATTAAGTCTTATTGTTTGTGTATTAGGAAAATACTTTGAAAGATGGTTGGCATGAGCAAAATGGAAGTTCATCTGTGCAGACAATATTTATTTTATAATTTTGTTCAATGTTGTTATACCCTTATATTTGACACTAAAGTAAATTTAACCTTGTAAAATTATTTTAACATAGAATTTAATTCGCAGTAGTTTTCAAAACAGTTAGCATACGTTAAAAAATGTGATTAAATTTTCTCCAAGAGGATATTTTTCTTTAGCTTTTCTAAGTTATCATTCCAGCAAGTGGTACTTCTGCTTTTTTGTCTGTTCCCTCATCAGCCATTGCTTCTAGAACTTCATTTGCGGGAGGTTTCTATATGCAAATCAGATACAATTCATTTTATTATATTTTCTTCTAAACAGTATTAGTTTAATTAATTGAGTCTTCCATTTTTCTTCCTTGATACAATTTTAATGACTTGGAGCGATACTATAAAGATACTTTATATAAAATGATTGATATTATTAGCTTTAGCAGATTCATTTAAGAAAATTAATAATATGTCTTCCTGAACAGTTCATTGACTGTATCCACCATAGCAATTCATTTTCTCAGCAGTAATAAGAAAATGAGATCATAATATGGATGTGTAATATGTGCTGCTATTGAAGAAAAGTGAACGTGCTGTCTAGTTCCTCCTTTGATTCTTAACACCGATTGTCTGTCTATCTGTATATCTATCTATCTATCTATCTATCTATCTATCTATCTATCTATCTATCTATCATCTATCTATCTAATCTAGTAGTTTGCCTGACCTTTTGATATTTTCCCCAGCTAATTGGACTCTGAAACACTAAAAATTATGCAAACTATTTTGAATCTTACTATATATAACTTACCACATCGCTGAAATAATTCTTCTCTTAAATGGTAAGGTAAAATCACTACATGCTATATTTCACGTGTTTAAGAAGTTTTTCATTGATTCTATTGTTATTATTTTTAAAAGCCCTCTGTTTATTTAGTTTTGTAGGACATTTTTTTAATGGTCTACTATCTGAAAAAAAGAGATAATTACTTCTATTCAATACCGTTAAACTCACTGACTTGATTGATATTTAACTAAACTTAGATACTATTTTTCTTCAAAACTTTAAGTAGTTTGCACTTGCCACCAATCTCCCATTATAGGTGTTACCATCTCTACCAGTAATCATTTGTAATTGTCTTACCATTTGTTTCTTTTAATTTTTATTTGATAGTCTTAGTGTTTTAAACATCCAAGACTTTCTGTCCTGGTTGAGAAACGTTCTTCATTAACATAATTTTCTCCTGGAAAATTATTAAGGGATATGAAATTATTATATTTTTGATTATTATTTTTGTTCTTCTTTCCTATGTTTCTCATTTCTTGGGAGATAGTTCCCATTTAAGATGAATTAAGGATAGGTTGGACTTATAAGATGTGAATGCCCTGGGGAGCTTGCAACTTGTCAAGTCCTGGAAAAATCCTGTAAGAACAACATCGCTGCAAGCCATTGACTTCTTTTATTGAAGGGATGCCACTGGAGAAGAAAAAAGAAGGGGAAGTGACCTTATATAACTTTTTCAGCATGAACTCTGATACAACAGAATGCATGACTTTTGGTACAGATAAGAAACTAACTAGAAAATATTCTAGCTCATTTTTTTTCTACAGCAAATAATAAGTGAGGGCACATGAAGCATTGCTCCTTGGAGAATGTCACCTAAGCTATTTGTGGCGATAAAGCTGATTTATAGTAAGCCAAATATACCCTTTGTGTGAACGAGCCAATGCATGGCACAAGTGGTCTCATCATTCGTCTTAGGTAAATGTGGGAAGAATGTGTGATGTTGTTTTTGATAATCCAGCCATCTCATTGCCTTGTCTTAACTTTATGATGGTTTATAACATCCAATTTGTCTAGGAAATATTGACATAACACACATCACGTGATTTATAGGATTCTAATTAGACAATCAGACATAACACACATCATGTGGTTTATAGGATTCTAATTAGACAATCAGATTCTATGTTAGGTCAATTATATTCACAAATTGTGGAATATAATAATAATAAGTATAAATATTTTTATTTTCAGCTTACAGGATATTCCTTATTATGACCCTTTTTAATATGATATCTGAACTGGGAAACTGTATGTCATATGATAGCTTGTTATACACTAACTTAAATTTTTCCTCAGAAAGTTTTCATTTTTTTCCTTTCCCTCCTCCTCCTTTTTCTTTTTCTTCATTGTAGAGGAACAAAAAGGGAAAGTATGAAAGTATCTTGATGTCATATGGGAATATGCCAGCTACACATTAAGAAAAAAAATTTGAAATAGTAGTAGCATTACTATATTCTCTGACAGAAGGACTGAAGTTACAAAAAGCTAAAAATACCAAGTTTTGAAAAGTCTAATGTCAAATATAGTTGTTATTTATTGTTCATAAAATATTATATTTTAATCATATAGAAAAATTGATTTAAACATTTTGTAATTTTTAATTTCTCTACTAATTGTAGTATCCAAAATACCAATAGTTCTGAGATTAGAAAAAATAAAATTCCCTTTCCAAAAAATAGCTACATAGAAATGCTCACATTGTGTATAGAAATGAATGTGTATCTACTGGTTCTGTTATGGTAGTTTTGAAACTGCTACTATTGATCACTGAATAACTAATATTTGCTAGAAGCAACAGTTATTTTCTAGTCTTGAAGTAGTACACAATAGTAGTACAATATAAAAGATAGATCCATCACTTAGAAAAATAACTAGTTGTTTGTGTGATTGCAATCTCAATAAAGAAAATCACTGAGAAGCATGAAATATCAAGTTGCACTGTATTTACTTTATAAGAGACTCAGTGCCTCCAAGGGCTTGCTGGCATCTATCTAGAGTTCATGATGTTATCCTTTTACTTTTCTTTTCTCTTTGCTTAAATTTTACAACAATTTAAAAGTATTAGTTTGCTTCA
This sequence comes from Microtus obscurus, assembly GCA_963919715.1. NCBI lineage: Eukaryota > Metazoa > Chordata > Mammalia > Rodentia > Cricetidae > Microtus > Microtus obscurus. The sequence goes on along the minus strand of CAWTZC010000854.1, from coordinate 375,537 downwards.
CTTTTTAAACTGTCTCTATCACATGCAAACAAAAAGATAAGTGGTCTAGTGGTGCAGCCTTGACATTGCATCCTACACTCTCCCGTCCTCTTACAGAGAATGTCAGAAGGCTTGTGGAACTTCAACAAACTATAATATCTCATCCTTAACAACATAACTTTGTAAGAAATAAATAAGTGTTGAACAAAATCATGGTAAATTCTTAAATCTTTCCAGGGATGACTTATTTGTAGACAGCTGACTTGAAGTACAAAGTCTCAGATGATATTCATTCCATAATTTAAGAGTCTTAGGGCAATTACTTTCTTCGCTATCTGAAAGGGCATCCCTCTCTCTCAGACCCGTTCTGAAGCCTTAACAGTTTCACATAACTGGTATTTTTAAAGTGAAATTGTATGTGTTCTCTAATCCTCTATTGAGAAACAAACTACTAATTTCTTTAAGAGAATACTACAATGGTCTTAGTAACTGCATATTGCATGCCTCTTTCATATTACAACCTGAAATATGTGATGTATGAAATATAATAAAAACCTTATTCTGTCTCTTAGGGCCCTGGTTTTTGTAACTCCTTCAGAACTATTTCAATTCTTTGGTCACAGTAATTGCTGCCATGATAATTGCTTGGTTTTAAGGGACCACTATAAGCCACAGTACAATGTAGCAGCAGAAATAAAATAAAACCTCATTTTTCTAGGTTTAAGTAATGATGGTTGAAAAATCAACAAAGTCATACTGTTGATAGAGCAAATTCACCTTAGAAAAGGTCAAGCAAATTGTGTTTCATGAGGTAAAGGAAGAAAAACATTTTATATGCCAATATAAAGCATAGTCTCCCTAAATATACTTCAATTATTTATTTCTTCATTTATTTTGTTCAGATAAATAATATCCAATTTATTATATTAACATGAGCTTTTTATGATTTATTAATTTTTTACATTCCCACTGCAGTTCCATCTTCCTCCTCTCCTTCTCGTCCCTCCCCCACTTCCCCTTTGCCTCCTCTCATACACTCCTCCATAGTTACTATTCAGAGGATAGGCCTCCAATGGATAAGAACCAAATGTGAAATATCAAATTGTGCTCCCTTGTATTAAGGCTGGACAAGGCAACCTAGTATGAGGTTAGGGTCCCCAAAACTGGCAAAAGAGTAAAAGACAGCTTCTCTTGGTTAGGAGTCTCTCAAGAAGACCAAGTTTGTGGAGTATAGGTTTTTTGAAGAATGACCTAATGATTTTTTTAAAGATTTCTTCAGGGTATGTTGTTATATCTCCATTTCTGTTCAGATTAATAATACCCACTTTTTAAATATTAGCATGAACTTTTAAAGATAATTGAGTGAACAATGATTCTAACTTTTTAAATTAAAAATATATTCTTTCCTATACAATATGTCTTGCTCAGACTTTCCTTTCCTTCTACTCCTCCTATTTCCCCCCCCACACACACACCTCCCTATCCCTCTGGATCTATTATCTTTCTGTTTCTCATTAGAAAAGAACAGGCATCTAAAAGATAACAACCAAACATGACAAAATAAAATATAAGATGAAGCAAAAATTATCATATTGAAGTTGGACATCACAACCCCACAGGAGGAAAAGAGCCCCAATAGCAGGCACAAGAGTTAGAGACCCCACTCAATCTCACAGACAGAAGTCCCATAATAATATTGTTAGTAGCTATAATGTATACAGAAGGAACCTGGTGTAGATCCATGTAGACCCCATGCTTGCTGCTTTAATGTCTGTAAGGTCATATGTTCCTTATTTAGTTGATTCAGAGTACTTCATTCTCATTTTGTCCTCCATTCTCCTCTGACTTTTTCACATTTTCAGCCTTCTCTTTCTCAGAATTTCCTGAGGTCTAAGAAGAAGGTTTTGATGGAGACCTCGAATTTAGATTTTCTCTTCGCATAATGTCTGACTGTTGGTCTCTAAATCTATTCTGATCTGCTGCCAGAGTAAACCTCTCTTTGACAATGACTGGTTAAGAGCACCTGATTCTTGATTACCCAAAAGGTATTAGGTGTGGGCCTTAAGTCAAATCAGAAATTGGTGGCTACTCCACAAGTTCTGTGCCACAATTGGCTAGAGTGTTATGCAGGAAGGGCAGATTATAGATCAAAAATTTTGTGACTGTGGTAGTGTTCACATATCTTTTTTAATAGCCTACAGTTGAACTTTCCTGATGAAAAAGACCAGAACACACTAGTGAGGGCTCCATATTTGCACCATCTTGACTTCACCGTGTTCAATGGTTTCTGTGGGTGTTTGTCATCTACAATGAGGACCCGATTGTCAGTTTGCAGAGAGCAACACTTTTTCTTAGAAACAGCATAGGTTGTTCAGAGATTACAATAAAACCCACCTGACCGAAAACTCAACTGAATGCAACCTAGTTTCACCACTGGAAGCCTCAGTTGGCTGCAAGAGATGGGCAGTTGAGACTCCAAATCCTCCTTAACTAGACATCCTCATATTTTTTTTCTCAAAATTTATTTTATTTTATCTGTATTTTTGTCTTGCCTGCATGTATGTATTGTACAATATTGGTGTAAATGAAGCAAGAAGAAGACATCAGATACTTTGCAAATGGACTTAAGTTGTATTTTGAGCCACCATGTTGGTGATGAAAGCCAATCTAGACTCCTCTCCTAAAATAGCAAATATTTATTTATATATAAACAGCCGTATATCCAGCACCCATACCATCTAATTTTTGTTGCCCTTCAAGAAAACCATCCTCAGGATTGAGCTAAGATTCAATAGAAGGATGTAAAACTCAGTAAACTACAGATATAAGGGCAAACATTTGATACACTTAGCCGCAGTTCTCAACCTATGAGTCCCAACACCTGTAGGAATCACATATCAGATATCCTGAATATCAGAAATTTACATTATAATTCATAACAGTAGCACAGTGACAGTTTTGAAGTAGCAAAGAAATAATTTTATGATTAGGGCTCGCCACAACATGAGGAACTGTATTAGAGGAGCAATGGATTAGAAAGGGTGAGAACCATTGATAAAGACACTTTTAATATTATACACATAACAAGCAAGTCAATACCCTCCAACTATATTTGACACAGTCCCGGAAGAACTCGTATTTTGCAGTAACAAAATGTAGTAAAACTTACACATATCATAATAAAGAAATTAAATTGCAATGGGATTTTAAATATAGATAATTCAAAATACCAGAAAAGAAACTTTCTAAAATGCAGAACAAATATAGCTTGTAAGGGCCACATGAAAATGGTCAAAATTCAATGGATCACATTAAATGCAGTGATTGGTAAAAGTAAACAAAATTTTCAAAGTGTCTGTAAAAGCCTGTGAGTTCATGGTCAGCAGATAAGTGTAACAGTTTTAGTGCTACAGGCTTCTCTAGGGGCCTCCATCCTACAAAAAGAACTTTGGAAAGGTTATTTGTACAACAGGTGTTCTTCATCCTTGGTTGATACCACTCATTATGACCAAAGATTACAGTTTCAGGATTTCCTAAGAAGTAATCTTTAATTTTGTATTTTAGTGGTATTTTATAGCTCCTTGGTTTACCGCTGCACATATATCTCCACCACAATCCTCTACTGCCTTCATAAAAATGATTTTGAAATATATCTAATACTTTAAAACATATTACAAAGACACCATTTAACATGCAAGCAAAATTTCAAATAACCAAACTGCACTGGGGGCTATGAAAAACAAAGTACAGTACTAAAGGAAGCATCTGTTGTGGTGGCCATGGTACTAATACCTAGAAGAGTTTGTCATTTCCTTAATAAGTAAATCATAGAGTAGCCATAAAAACCAACCATTCTTCATCTAAATACTTATCCATTTTGAAAATTATATCCACATAAAATACACATAGATTGCATATATATATGTAAATAAATAAATATATATATACGAAATATGGACAAAAATTTAGCCATCAAAATATTTTTAAAATGGACAAGCAAATCATTGTATATTTATAAAATAAGATATTAAGTAATCCTGTAGAGTCATACAGAAGTCATTAAATCACACAGTTATAGTGACAATAAACATGCCAATACATCTTGGGAAAAACGTGTGAATAATTACAGAATCAGGAATTTTATTTTAGAGCAATAGAATTATTAGAAATGAAGCATCCATTAATTTTCCATTGTTAAGACTTTACCTGAAATAAATCAACTTGAAAAGAAAAAAAAATGTTTTGTTTTAGTTCATGGTCTCAGAACTTTTCAGTCCATTGTTTTGCTTCTTTATTTTGAGGCCAAGGAAGCACTCTGCAATTGATGAGGAATAGAGTCAAACATTCGCTTTGACGGAGCACTAATGACAGTAAAGGAACATTTTCTCCCAGGGGGAACTCAGCAGATGACTTCAGTACAATTGCTTCAAGGGTCGTAGGTGGTAAAGGCGGTCCTAACAGCAAAGGAAGTGTACACCAGAACTTGTGAATCCTGTATCTCAACAATTCTCTGCAATTTGAAGAAAGCTCCACTAAGGAAAGCTTCAGTTGTTCCTGTTTTTATAACTTTGAGCTAAGAGTTTGGAATCTTGTAACTAAGTTTCCTTAATCTTTTAAGTTTCATGTGTTTTCTGGTTTATGCATCTCCTTTCTTCTGGGATGAAGTGTTTCAATGAAAAGGAAATAGACAATAGACACACAATCCACCATTTCTTCTGGCTCCTGTGTGATTTCTACTCTCATCTGCTTACTATATCATGAATTTACCTTTCCTTTGTGTCAAATGTTAGACATGAGGGGTATTTTCTGTCATTTCTACTCCTCTCTTGTAGATTGTGAATTTTTAGATCACAGGAAGGGCTTGTAGCACAGACCCAGTTGCTACACATTTTCCTTTTCATTCTGCCAGATACAAGAAACTGAAAGCCGTCACTGGTATCTAATCTTCTCTGTTTTCTATTTTTTGGCTAAATATAGTAAACTGCACAGGATGGGATTTTCATTTTTTTTCATACAATTCTTCCTGTACACTTACAATTACTTTTGAGTGAGATAATTACTTCTTTTACCACCTACGGGGAAGGTCATTAAAAAAAGAGCTCACAGATTATTTACAGTCCTGCCTCTGACATCTTTTCTCTTAGGGATTACATGTGCCAGAACATTACATGAGTCAGAAATTTAGGGGAACATCTCCACAAGTGGCACAGACTTTATTCACTTAAAAGAATCAAGTCGTATAATGTCACAGACTGTCAGTCTGGGTCTACTATCAAGAGTCCTTTACTCTCAGACTACTTAGCCTTGATTTCATATCGTATCACTTGTCAAAAAGAGCATGTGACTGTCACCTTGGCAAGGAAGCACATTATATCACACTATGTGGGAAAATTAACAACATTAGGATAATCCCATTAGACACTTCCATGGTCAAGTTGATTCATAGCTTGAAGATATAATGATTAAATTCAAAATGGTCTCCTTGATCAATCTTTGGAAAAAATATGCTATGAATAAATTAAGAAAATCAGAATAACATATGGTATTAGTAAATAAAAAATGTGCCATTAACTCCTTAATCAAAACAAATATAACCCATGATTTCATGTCTTAAATTGAAGGGCATAAACCTTTGTTATAGGTTTTTGAATTTTGTCCAAATATAAAACATACATTTGATCAAAGAAGACAGCAGTGAGGAAACAGAAAAAAAATCCTAAAGATAGACTGTGAGAATACACACACACAAAATATCCAAATATACTTACACACAACTGTTCCCACAATGCTTTTGCAGGATGATTTCAAATAGAGAGCCAGAGTAGGTGATATAAAGACTTTATAGACACCTGGACTATATATCAATACTGCTTTACAAATGGAATATGACAAATCTATCATATATAAATTTCTTTAGCATGAAACAATAAAATAAACAAAAATACAAAAAAATGGGTAACCTTTCTTTCCCCAGTAAATTTTCTAAGAATTTTTTCAATTGATGTGTTTCTTTTTCTAGATGAAAATTTTAATATAGAAATCAAACCAATCACTGTTCTCTAATGAATATATTATTGTTAAAGGAAATACAGCTTCAACCACAGACTAATAGTGGTTTCATCTTGGAATACACAGACAATAATTTCTTTATGAAATGATGTGGCTTTGCTTCAGAGATTCTATATTGAAACCTGTGAAAAAGAGAGAGAGGCATTGTGAAGTCATAACTCATGAGTTCCTGCTAAGAATTTAAATTGTGAAGCCTGTATTCACTGGGAGGTAAAGTACACAAATATAAGTGGAAGAAATGCTTTTTTTAGTGCTTTGCACTGACTAAGCTTTTTTTTTTAATTTGCTTATTAGGCTCCAGAACTCATTTATCTTCTATTTAATTATATTTTGCTTTATACCATACTTTAGGAAAACATTCATGTAATCCACTAATAAGGATTTTTTCCTTTGAAATGTTCATGGTTTTTGTAATTGATATGTATAAGGACAAAGAACTGGTCTTTTTTTAAATGAACATATAATTACATACAGATCCACTTGTTTTTAAAATTTAAGTTTTGAATTTATTTTCAAATATAAATTGTTAGATTTAAATTCACTGTAGGAACCTTTTCATTTACAAATGAAATGAAATAAGCCAGACACTATGGTTGTTGCTCACTTCAAAATTAGCTATTCAATTAATGAACAATGTTGGCAAGGGTCAAAGATCAGGAATCTGTATTATTCATTCATGTATTTATTATGTATTTCATGCCACAGTTCATTACCCATAGTCCATGTCTTATAAATAAATATTGGGAACCTTGTTACACACTGAATACTAATGTGTTTTAGCTATGTAGAAACAGATTGCATGGACAGGCATTAAAATCACAGCAAATAAAATCTAGGACCTTATAGGTCATTTGTTCCAGTTTTGTCATTTTTTCGAATAGTGTGGAGTGAGCCTGGGAGCTGCTTAACAAAAGTGAGAGAAAAGATTAGGTAAACAGCTTCTCTAAAGCCACATGCATCTGGAGCTAGAATCCAAGAGGTTTTATTTTAGCAAAGCATATTCATTCTCAACTCCATTAAATTGATAGTCTAAATAATGTGATAAAATTATAAAACATAATTTTCTGAACAATATGTGGATGCTACTAAAACATATTAAATAATTTGCAAATACTTTAAAACATTGTATAGAATAGTAAATACACAAAATTGCCATTTTCTGATTTATATATGCCATAGAAGATTATAAAATAATGGAGGTCAGACTCTTGAGATTCTGCATTTGAAGACTTAAGCTTTTTTCTCCTTCCACCGTTTTATATTTGTGGTGCACATATGAAGGCATAAGTCACAAACAATACCACACCAGTTTGGAATTATGATTAATAGAATGGATATTTATTTAAGGGGGAAAATCTTACAGATCACCATCCCAGACAACAGCCCTTTGTGCAATCATGAAGGGAGCCCAGTCGCTGGAAGCCAGAGAGCAAGCTGAGGGAAGTGGCAGCTTTTTTAAAGGGAGAGAGACCACGCCCCAATGGGCTGGTATCTCAGTGGCTATTGGCTGAAGGAGCAGAAGGAGCTACCACAACACACATATCTTTGTCTTAAACAAAATTTGCAAGATATCTGATATATTTTTCTATAGAGTATATAATTTCATTTTTTCCAAATATTAATTGCTACATCATTAAACCTTTTCTGTAAGGTTAATGAACTATACATATCTCACAAACTATGAATGGAACGGGTGTTATCATCACATTTAGTTCTGACTAGTTTAAGTATCCTTCTTTTTATATCTTCTCTTTCTATAACCAATAGATACACACAATATAAGGTTAACTTAAATATAATAAATGATTGCTAATTTTAAATAAACCTGAGATTTAGAAGTAACTTGAAGGGGATGTAATAGACAGGTGCCAACTAGAAGACCAAAGAGCACACCCAGCATTGCTACTGATCTGTTCGAGCAGCTACTGTGGGATATTCAGTTTCTTTGATTGTATGAAGCAAAGGTGGCTATTATATCACTTATTTCTCATCTATTGAGTTTATTGTTTTTTAACTTATAGTTTCACTATAACATTGCCTATTATGTTAGGTGACTTCCCTGGTCTTACATCATATAAACTGAAATTCATAATAATATTTATTGTAAAAATTATTTATTGAAATGATGTTGGATGAAACTCAAAGAATATGATACTTCTTAAAAAAAATAACTCAGTTGGGCAGTGGTGGTGCAGGCCTTTAATCCCAGCATTCGGTAGGCAGAGGCAGGTGGATCTCTGTGAGTTCGAGTCCAGCCTGGTCTACAAGAGCTAGTTCCAGGATGGACACCAAAGGTACAGAGAAACCTTGTCTTGAAAAAACCAAAAATAAATAAATAAATAGAATCAACAACAACAACAACAAAAAAAAAACATAACAAAGAATGTGCTACTACTTAAAAAACATACACCAATACAAAGTCAGTGTTGAGCTCACTACAGTTTGATTGGGGGAACTGAAATTATGGTTTACTAATTGTTCTTAAACTCTAGAGAAAATCATTGCATTTCCTTGTGTATTTTTAAGGTGAGTTATTCAAAATGAGCCTGTGACCTTTAGCAAACATTGTAAATTTTAATACTTTCAAGATGTCGTATATTTGCATGACACAGTAAATATTACAAAAGATTCTGGTTGATTAATGATTATTAGCCAGGCATCCAGTTGTACTGGAAGGTTTCTTAGAGTACGTCTCATGAACTCGTGTTTGTGTTTTGATTGGCTGTAGAAAATCAACACAGAGACATCTGTTTCTGTTAGATTTGTAACAGAAAAATAATCTGGCAGATTCTGTACCACATCCCCTTTCTAATGTGCATTTGAACCCGAAACAAAGTCAAGGAAATCCTATCAGACAAAGAATAAATAATTGACAATGATATTATTAAGAAAACAAACTGCAATCCTAGTTTTCTTGGGTGGAGATGATTTCTCCCTCACTACACATGCATCTTTTATTTTGTAATTTGGCATGCAGATAAAACAAAACCACAGTGCCACATAAAGTAGGGGGATGATCTATCAGGAACTCACCAAGGCCAGATGGACTGGGTCTGAAAAAGCATGGGATAAAACAGGACTCACTGAACATAGCAGACAATGAGGACTGCTGAGAAGCCAAGAACAATGGCACTGGGTTTTGATCCTACTGCATGTACTGGCTTTGTGGGAGCCTAGGCAGTTTGGATGCTCACCTTACTAGACCTGGATAGAGGTGGGTGGTCCTTGGACTTCCCACAGGGCAGGGAACCCTTACTGCTCTTTGGGCTGATGAGGGAGGGGAACTTGAATGGGGGAGGGGGAGGGAAATGGGAGGCGGTGGAAGGGAGGAGGCAGAAATCTTTAATAAATATATAAATTAATTTAAAAAAAGGAAAAAAAATGGGTCCTGACAAAGAGCCAATGGCTGTGTTAGGCTAAGTCATATATTCCCAGACAAAAATAATCCAAATATAAAAGAAATGTTGCAGAAAATAAACCACATTTTATTCTTAATGTTTTGAATTGAAGATGTTACATTTTCCATTTTAGTTATGTTCTATCATAGTATTTTCTTGCAGTGTCTTCCTGAAAAAAAAAGCTTATGTTCAGATTTCTGCAAAATATACAATGTCATTCAGTTCCAAATATTCTTTGATAAGCTAGGGTTTAAGAAAAAAATATACTGACTAAACAGGATTTAAGAAAGGTAAGATTTTTTGGGGACAGTAAGCCTTTTTGCATACTGATGTCATTTTTCATATCTAAATTAAATATGCAGAATGGCAATTTAGAATGTTTTCATAGTAAATGATGGGGATTCTCTTTTATGCATGTGATGAGAATAAGGGATACTTTTGATTGAAAGAATAGCTATTGTACATAATGCATCTGGAGTCTTTCACTTAGAAGTCAGATGTTTCATTCATGAATATCAGTCAGTGAATGTTAAAAGATGGCAGTGATTCCAGATTGGTAAGGCTGTGCATTCTATTTTGTAGGGCATCTATAATAGCTCAATAATTACGGGGGAATTACATGTTCCTACAAATTACTTGATAATTATACTTGATACTACCAAGTAATTCAAAGATTACTTACGACATGACTTGCAATTTTGACACTTCATTTTAATGTATTCTTCTTTAAGGTTTACTAATACTTTAAAGAGTGATTGTCCATGATTTGTTTTAAAGATTTGTAGGTTATCATTCTTTAGTTTTCATGGAAAAAATCATGTATTTTCTTAAGTAGCAGTAAAATTGAAAGTATGTGATTATTTTGATACTTAATATTTCATGATTTGTTTTAAATTGCATCTCCTTTAATAGAATTGATTATGACAAACCAGATATAAGATACTGATAAAGTGATTTTCAATAAGAAAATTGAATATATTAACTCCTTGTAAATTGATGTTTTTTAAATGACCATTGTGTTCAAATATCTTAAAGTTATGCTTTGCATTATAATTAGAAAATTTTGACTATGAATTCTGTCAATTATGTTACAACAGAGACTCGGGAATGTTTGTATGATATTTGTTAACATAGAAACATTTTAAGATTTTTAAAATAATGTACATTATGAATGTGACTATTAGAAAAGTTGTAATGAAAGGGTGCTTATGTGGTTTAACACAAAAGGAATAAAGAAGACTGTGACTGCTTTTTAACTGTCTGGTGTCATTGTCAGTGTACTATGTTGTGGTTTTCTGATAAATATAAATGTTTGCTTTCAGAGAGATAATACAGTGAATATGAACTTGATGCTGACACTAAACTTCCCTTCTAATCTGGACCAAGAATCATAAAAGAAATCCAATCAAGTGGGCATAAATCTAATTAAAATTGAACTGTTTAGTAGCTCAAAAGAAAATTATAGACCTTTTAAAAAATTAATAAACAAGTTAAGAAAGAACCACCAGTCATTGAATCCAATATAAGATCTTTCTGAGTGTGGAGACTTGAAAACTTCATACATGACAGACCACATAACTGGCCTTTCCACTGGTGATGAAATATTTGGTTTAGTGACCAAAGTTGACCTGGGAACTGGAAAGCATCTGGAACATATGGTGTTTAGAAGTAAACAGGAACAAACTGGTTTAGAAATAATAAATAATGAAAGCTTAACTTCTTCCTTTCCAATACGAATCCCCTTGATCCCCTTATGTTGTCTTATTGCTATTGCTAGAACTTCAAGCACTATATTGAAGAGGTATGGAGAGAGTGGACATCCTTGTCTTGTTCCTGATTTTAGTGGGATGGCTTTGAGTTTTTCTCTGTTCAATTTAATGTTAGCGGTCAGCTTGCTGTAAATAGCTTTTATTATATTTAGGTGTGACCCTTGTATCCCTAATCTCTCCAAGAGCTTTATCATAAAGGGGTGTTGAATTTTGTCGAATGCTTTTTCAGCATCTAATGAAATGATCATATTTTTTTTCTTTCAGTTTATTTATATGGTGGATTACACTGATAGATTTGCATATGTTGAACCAGCCCTGCATCTCTGGGATGAAGCCTACTTGATCATAATGGATAATTTTTCTAATGTGTTCTTGGATTCGGTTTGCCAGTATTTTATTGAGAATTTTTGCGTCGATATTCATGAGTGAGATAGGCCTGTAATTCTCTTTCTTGGTTGGGTCTTTGTGTGGTTTTGGTATCAGGGTAACTGTGGCTTCATAAAAGGAATTCGGCAATGACTCTTCTGTTTCTATATTGTGAAGTACATTAAGGAGTATAGGTATTAGCTCTTCTTGGAAGTTCTGGTAGAATTCTGCATTGAAACCATCTGGTCCTGGGCTTTTTTTGGTAGGGAGATTTTTGATAACAGTTTCTAGTTCTTCGCGACTAACAGGTCTATTTAGATCATTCACCTGGTCTTGGTTATCTTTGGTATATGGTACTTATCTAAAAAACTGTCCATTTCTTTTGCATTTTCCAGTTTTGTGGCATACAGGCTTTTGTAGTAAGATCTAATGATTCTCTGAATTTCCTCTGTGTCTGTGGTTATGCCCCCCTTTTCATTGCTGATCTTATTTATTTGCGTGTTCTCTCTCTGTTGTTTAATTAGTTTGGATAGGGGTTTGTCGATCTTGTTGATTTTCTCCAAGAACCAACTTTTTGTTTCATTGATTCTTTGGACTGTTTTCTGTGTTTCTATTTCGTTGATTTCTGCCCTCAGTTTGATTATTTCCAGTCTTCTACTCCTCCTAGGCGAGTCTACTTCTTTTTTTTCTAGAGCTTTCAGGTGTGCTGTTAAATCCTCAATGTATGCTATCCTGAGTGAGGTAAGCCAGACCCAAAAAGAGGAACATGGGATGTACTCACTCATATTTGGTTTCTAGACATAAACAAAGGACAGTGAGCCTATAATACGTGATCTTAGAGAAGCAAAATAAGGAGAACCCAAAGAAACACATATAGGCATCCTCCTGAATATTAACCTTCATCAGGTAATGAAAGGAGACAGAGACCCACACTGGAACACCGGACTGAAATCTCAAGGTCCAAATCAGGAGAAGAAGGAGAGAGAGCACAATCAAGGAACTCAGGACCCCGAGGGGTGCACCCACACTCTGAGACAATGGGGATGTTCCATCAGGAACTCACCAATGCCTGCTGACCTGGGTCTGAAAAAGCCTGGGATAAAACTGGTCTTGGGAAAAAACATAGAGACAATGAGGACTACTGAGATCTCAAGAACAATGGCAATGGGTTTTTGATGCTACTGCACGTATTGGCTTTGTGGGAGCCTATGCAGTTTGGATGCTCACCTTACTAGACCTGGATGGAGGTGGGTGGTCCTTGGTGATGTGGGAGTGTCATATATCAATCTGTTTATCAATCTGTTGATTTCATTGGTTAAAATAAAGACACTGCTTGGCTGGTCCTATAGGTTAGAACATAGGTGGGTGGAGTAAAAAGAATAGTATGCGGACAGGAAGAGGAAGTGAGCTCAGAGAATGCAAGCAGCTCCGCTCAGAGAAGCCAGCCTCCTCTCTCGCGGGCCAGAGGAGATCGCTCGGCTCTCTGAGGCATACTCGTGATGAAGCTCCGACCAAGATGGACGTAGGCTAGAATCTCCCCGGTAAGCACACCTTGGGGTGCTACACAGATTATCAGAAATGGGTTAGGTCTATATGTAAGAGCTAGCCAATAATGGGCCAGGCAGTGATTAAATAAATACGGTTTGTGTGTTGTTATTTCGGGCATAAGCTAGCCAGGCAATTGGGGTGTTGGGGATGCAGAAACCCCAGCACCCCAATTTCAACAGATGGCTGCCCAACGTGTGGACAACTGAATCCACAGAAAGTCTGAAAAAGCTTGGGAAAGAGTAAAGCATGTTTTCTTGGTAGCAGCAGTTTCTCGGGGCTGCTCTCAGCTAAGAGAGGCTTCCTGACTCAGCTTTAGCTGCAAAGCCTTGCAGCTCTTTTAAGAGGTCCTGCCAGGAAACACTTAAACGGTATTGACGAAAAGCTGAACGCATGCTTTTCGGTTTTCAGCCGTAGGAGAAAAAAAGCTGCGCCGTTTAAAAATGCCGGCTTTCTGGGCCATCCTGCCAGGGCAAACTCTGACTGTTTGAGGCAGGAGGGCAGACTACAGAGAAAGGACTTGAGTGTTGTCTGTTGCAGCTTAATTGCTGGCAGGGACCTTGAAACACTGTAGACTTGTGGCACTGAACGCGGCTCTGACCGGTACCTCAGCTACAAGGTTGGAATGGCAGAAAGCTAAGGAATGGACTGGATCTAGCTGGCAAAGCCATGCCTTTAGTCCTACTGAGATTGCTTGGTAAATTAAAGACTTATGTGGTCAGAAAAGAGAGATTCAAAGATAAAGAAAATTTTTAAATGGCTTACACTGTGTTAAAAATTAATGCAAGCTAAAAGTAAGTTCTTAAGAGTAAAAAAAAAATTGGAAGAAAAAGAGAAGTTGGTTGTGGTAGTACACGCCTTTAATCCCAACACTTGGGATGCAGAGGGAGATTCACCTCTGTGACTTCAAAGTGTGGTAGCACACGCCTTTAATCCCAGTGCCTAGAAGGCAGAGACAAACAGATCTCTGTGAGTTCAAGGTGGAGTAGCATACGCCTTTAATCCCAGTGCCTGGGAGGCAGAGAAAGGCGGATCTCTGAGAGTTCAAGAACAGCCTGGTCTACAGTGTCCAGGTCAAAGATATACGCTTAAAAAGCAAAAAGTTAAAAGTAAAAATAAACGAAATAGAGGTTAAAATAAAGCACACAAAGATGGAAAATACACAGAGAATCTTGATACTGTATGCTATTATGCTCTCTTTGAATTGTTTGAATGCTGAGGAAGGAGCAAGAGCTGCCAAAAGATATTTGATTATAAATGCTGCTAAACTAACCCAACATAGATGTTGTGAAAATGCCTTGACTTTGAAATTTGGATCTAAGGATATCATACTTTGGAAAGGAGTTTCTTGTTTTGTTTTCACAGAGGATGAGACCCTGTTCATTTCTTCTATTCCAATATGGTATGATGGACCATACCCTCCTGAAGGATTGCTGTAAACGCCTTCAGAAAATTGCTTCCCTCAACTGCCAACTGAGATGAAACTAGCACACAGGTTATACCATGAAAGACCTAATTAACGACGCCCCCATTCAGCAGGAAGCAGTTTGGAGAGATAACTGCGCCCATGTTCCCAAATATGGTTTATAAGTGTTCTTTTACATTTAAAGGGGGAAATGGTATAGGTATGAATAATTTGCATTGATATGGATTTTGCTTTAGTGATTTAAATTTAAGGTCAATTTTGTTATATGTACATGTATTTCTGATCCTGATTAAGGTATTATGATTGTGTAGTTCACTTAAAAATGTAATGTATATAGGTTGTTAATGGATAATCATCGATAATGGTCAAGTTTGTAGTTATGTTAGTTAGATTTTCTAGATATATAGAGATATATTTTAGTTAGATAGGCATTCTTCATATCTTTCAAAGACTACAAAATAGGACATTTAATGTTTTAATAACTTAGGACTTTTCATGACAATGAGACACTCTGCTCCTGGCAGCACCAATCTACTTCAAGAGGAAGATGGGCATTGAAGAGGATCCTTATGGAGTTTGATAGCCATTTGGGCAAGAAACTGCTCTTGCCTCGACTATTGCATAAACTGGACACAGAGAACCCGCAGAGAGAGGACTACTGAACTTGCCTAAAGGTGAGATGATCTTTCGGGGTTCCTGATTCATGAAAGAGTCTGCAAGACATTCTTCAGGACAAGCAGATAGTGACTGCCTTTGAAATTTCCTGCTTTGTGGAATGTCTGCTGAAAACTATGGGCCTGTAGGCCGAAGACGGATGCCCCAACGGTACAGAGGAACTTTGGGTGGCTGTACAGGCAGCGAGATGTCTCTGTCATTTCTAGAGTTTGAAAGTTGCTTATTTCTTGTTTGCTTAGGTGATATTGTATCTTTCTGGAGTCTTTGATGGAGTTAAGAATAGTTAGTTATAGTTATACTTTTCCTTAGTTATGATAAAGATTATTGTAATTTTTACTTGATAACTGTTTTATGTAATTTTGCTATGTTAAAGTTAAAGCCTTTTCTTTTTGTTTAAACAGAAAAAGGGGAAGTGATGTGGGAGTGTCATATATCAATCTGTTTATCAATCTGTTGATTTCATTGGTTAAAATAAAGACACTGCTTGGCTGGTCCTATAGGTTAGAACATAGGTGGGTGGAGTAAAAAGAATAGTATGCGGACAGGAAGAGGAAGTGAGCTCAGAGAACGCATGCAGCTCCGCTCAGAGACAGCAGCCTCCTGTCTAGCGGGCAGACAGGATGGCCCAGCTCTCTGAGGCACACTCGCCATAAAGCTCCGGCTCAAGATGGACGTAGGCTAGAATCTCCCCGGTAAGCGCACCTTGGGGTGCCTACATAGATGATTAGGAATGGGTTAAGAGGTTGAAGTTAATGGGCCAAGCAGTGTTTAAATGAATACAGTTTGTGTGTTGTTATTTCGGGCATAAGCTAGCCAAGCGGCTGGGGTGTTGGGGACACAACCCCGACACCCCAATTTCAATACCTTGGACTTCTCACAGGGCAGGGAACCCTGATGGCTCTTTGGGCTGAAGAGGGAAGGGGACTTGATTGCTTGATTGGGGGAGTGGGAGGGCAATAGGAGGCAGCGGTGGAGAAGAGACAGAAATCTTTAATAAACAAAATGAAAATAAAAAAAGAAATAATAAATAAACCATACAATTGAAATTATCTACTCTTTAGAAACTAATAAAATTGCTTCATCAAATATGTGTGAGGCATATAATTGTAAGCAAAGAGAAAAATAGATCATATGTGCATTGTTAATAAAGAGAAATGCCATGTAAAATGTTTCAAATATTTATGTAGAGAAACCATCCAAGTCCATACTAAAAAATATTATATGTTGTATGATAGCCTAAAAGATAGCAAATCAAGAAACAAATGTGTAAATTAATATAATTATAAAAATGTAGGTATCTTCCTTGATGTATTTGGAAAGAGAGCTCTCTGGAGTTTCTATGGGACACCAATCTCATCTTAAGAAATTAGCATCATTTCCTAAACTATCCCATCTACTAACATTATCATACTGAAGGCTTGACTGAAATATGACTTTTATGATACACTACATTTTGTTTATAGCAGGACACTGATGGGAACCAAATGGTGAAGTGATATTTCACTTAGTGACTGTTATTTTATAAAGTATGCATTCTCTTCAATTTATATCAATTCTAAAGCACTTATTATTTGCTTTGAGTTGAAATCACACTAACATCGTCACCAGTGCTTTAAATGTGAATGAAACATAGTAAATACACACAACAGGATTTTACTACCCCATAAAGAAGAACGTGTTCTTGTGGAAAATATATGGTGCTGGGAATCTTTACATTAAATCTAAACAAGCTAGCCTTACAAAGTATCTGATATTTTTCTCATTTGTGGAATTAAGATGGAGTATGTATGTGTGTGCATGTGTGGCAATGTGAAAGTTGAGAATTGCAGAACTGAAAACGAAAATATAAGGGATTATTATTATGGAAATATCACAAGATGTTAATGAATACACAGCACACGATAATGTTAAGCATATAAAAATACATAAAAAATATCTATACACCTGTGTCAGTGGTTTAAAGGTTTAAGGAAGAATGCAAAAAGATCTCAAAAGCCTTTTCTCATTTTTACAACAAATCTTTAGCCAGGACATGTCCTGAAGAAAGACGTGTACACTTCTGGAGAAAATTTAGAGGAATTATGTCTACAATCCCTCAATGGGGTTAAAAAGAGAGCAATTTTGTCAAGCATCTCTAGCTGTCAAAGCATTCCCAAATTAAACATTCGTGTTAGGGCAGAGATGAA
This sequence comes from Microtus obscurus, assembly GCA_963919715.1. NCBI lineage: Eukaryota > Metazoa > Chordata > Mammalia > Rodentia > Cricetidae > Microtus > Microtus obscurus. The sequence continues at coordinate 358,124 of CAWTZC010000854.1, read as the reverse complement.
AGTGAGGGCAAGTGTTTTGTATGTACCAGAAATCTAAAACTTTTTTAACGTAGCAGAGAGTTTTACAATGATGGATTTTAGCTTCTTTCTTTTCAATAAAGAGCGCTTTTAAAATTCTATGAACCTGAGTCTGAGATGCATGGGAGTCCAAACTGTAGAATTTAGCCTGTCAACTGAACAATTGTAAACATGCTTTTGTTTCAAGAAACAAATGTCAGTGGGATTCATGGAAGAGTTTTGTGTGATCAAAACCATTCTCCTGCTTAGGATTGAAAATGAAAACTATGTTAAATACATCTTACTGACTTCTTATACAGGTACGGGCACAAAGCAGTTTGAGAATGCTACACATTAAAATTATCGAGGATTTGCAATTATACCTGGTGTTTAGCTGTTTTCCCCTATTTCACCTTCATGTTTTGCAATAGGACTTTCAGAAGATTTTAAGGAATTTGTTTCTGGGTCCTTCTTTACAGAGAAATTTAAGAAAAATTTACAAGGAAAGCAACATAATCATAAACTCCCATTCAGTTTCACATAGACCAATCACAGGTGAAAGTAATAAATTGCTACATATTGCACAATCATGCCATGACAAATATTAAATCTTCTGACCATCAGTTAGATATTCTTGTTGTGAAAAATTAGTCTTTGAACACTTTCACCCATTTTTTTCTCCATTTTCACAAAGAAATGATTGATATACTTTCCAAAAAATTCTGAATGCCTAAATGGCATTCAGCTATTATCAAGAGATATATATGTATACATATGTGTATATATGTATGCACATATGTACACATATATAGAGAGAGATAAAGAAAGCCAGACTCTATCATCAAGCATCCTTCTAAATGCTTGTCAAATCTGTACATAACAGAGACATCATTTCTGCATTATGGGCATGAAAATCGTTGTAATTAACTTCTCAAGTCCAACAGCATGGGGAGAGGGATAATTATAAAAGAATTCAAACCGATCTTAGCTTAATTATTCTGCACAGAGAAGGGGTGGGGGCATTTCCAATAGCCTCCTGTGGAGCTGCTACTACCCCAGCAAGCTTGTTAGGAAAGATGACATGAGTTTTCCCCTCATTCCAACAGAATTTATTTTGCTCTCTGAGCAAAATGCAAATTATAACCTGTTTCACCTTATAGAGATATCGTGGAGAACTTAGCTTAGGAGTGATTCAAACACAATGGTGGGTTATAGAATAGGCAAGGGTCATACACCTGGAAAAAAAGTTACTCAGACAAGGACTCAAATCTGATTTGACAACAATGGCAACAAATTAAAACGTGTCACTCTTTTGATAGATTTAGTACTAAAAGGCTCTTCTTAGTTGATTTGTCCCATTATAGTCTTTTGTGAGAAAGCAAGGGAAGCACTATAATTTCTATTAACAGAGGAACTATACAAATGCACTATTATTGTTATAATTAACCTCAATAGCAGCACAAGTTTTGCTTCTTATCCTTTAAAACAATATGTGTTCAGAAACTGGTAAAAACGTACTGTACAACTTACTAACTTATTTTATATGTAGAACCTAAAAGTCTGGCCATAAATTTTAATTGCCTACTTTTACTATATTTAAATTTTTATTATTTTATAATTTCATGCATGAGTATAACATACTTTAATAAAAACCCTCTCCCTATTACTTCTACAAATTCTTTTCTATGAACCCCTATTTTTCTTCACAAATTCATGTACTCTTTTTTATAAAGTCAATAAGTCCACTTAGTACTATATGTAGGTGAGTAGTTTAGGACCAATATACTGGAGAGTGGGCAACATCTCAGTGTATTATCTCTAAAGAAACTGACTCCTCCTTCCTTATCAATCATCAGTCTCTAATAGCTCACCACTTAAGGCTGGAACTTCATGTGCCCCCTCTCCATCCATGCTTAGATTTTGGCTGATTTGATCTTGTTTGTGTGTGCAGAGGCATCATTGTGCCTCAAAATACTATTTCACTTTTCATGTCCACAACTGTATTTGTCTCTTACAGATTTCATACCTCTTTTCCAAAATGCTACCTGAACAATGTGGAAAGAGGGTGTAATATTGACGACCCATTTATTTCTGAGTATTCCACAATCTCATTCTCTACTCATGACCTGCTTTGGTTCTTTGTTTTAATCACCAACTATTAAAAAAAAATGATGCTTCTTTGATGAAGGACTGAGAGTTGTATAAGATAGGAATTTTAGAGATAGTTTTATTGCTACATCCACTTAGCAGAGTAACTAACAGTATTAGTTTTTCCCCTAGAACCTATTGCCTAGCCAACCTCGTGTTTGGGATGCAATTGTTATTAACAAGAAATAACTTGTGTTTTACATGTTTTGTTGTGACCATTTGGAGTCCTGGCCTCCAGCTGCTCTTCCCTGCTTGCGATCTTGACTTTCCTTTTGATTTGAGTTACTGAAAGCTGTGTCAAAATTGTTTACCAGCTCTGCTTCCCGAGCACGTGTTGCCTTGGCCTTGAGGATCAGAGGATAAAGTTTTCACCTGTTGCCTCATTGACTGTTGGGTATATAAGCCTCTATGGTGCTATTCATGAAAGGGCTTCTTACCAGGGACTAGAGGTCTGTTTCTCTGCCTGTATGTGTTTGTATGTTTCAATCTCCAACCCCTTGCCCGAAACTTGAGAACTGTATGGTAGCACATAGAGCACAGACAGGCGTTATACACTGCAATGTTTAACATAGAAAACATGTGTAAATGTGGAAACTATAAATGGACCCTTAGCAAGGGGATGCATTTAGGGAGAAGAGTAGAATACAGATGAAACTAAAGAAGGAACTTATTGGGAACAGAAGAATGTAAGCAGATAGCATAGTGATAGAGGGGGGAAATAGGGAGACTTAATCAAAATAAAATGGACTTGAAGAACCTACTTTGTAATATCTTACAATCAAAGTAAATAACACAGTGACAGGGGACAGTAGAGCATGCATGATGTGAAAACACAAAGCTAGTGATATAAATGGGAATGGGAACAGAGGATTTAAAAAAAAAGAGGTAAGGCTTCAACTGACCTAAACTAAGTATTTGTCAAGAAACTTTATAAAATCTCACTAGTTTTAAAGTTATTTGACGTATATTATATTACATAACATATACCATATATCACATATCATACAGTATGTATCATGTATCAATAATACATATCATATATCCCAGGCAAAAACCTGGGCACAGGAGCTGATGCAAAGGTCATGGAGGAACATTGCTTACTGGCTTATCTCACATAGCTTGCTCAGCTTGCTCTATTATAGCATTCTCAACCAAGGATGTCACTGTGCACAACAGCCTGGACTCTCACACATCAACCACTAATTAAGAAAATACCCTAAATTCTTTTCTACAGCTTGGTATTATGAAGGCATTTTCTTCATTGATGTTCCTTCTGCTCAGATGAGTCAATAGCTTATGCCATGTTGACATAAAACCCAGACATAACAATAGACCAATGTATCATTTTAAAACATGCGATGGATCTGAGTTTAAATTTTCATTTATAGCTTTATGTTTTCATTTCATTATATTTTTATTATTTTAATGGTAATGATACAGTATATTCATTGAAAGTAAATTAGAAAATATTTTGGAAATATTTCAAATAATAGCAAATAACTTTGTGAATAATTGGATGTATGAAATATAGAGAAAACTTAAAACAATACAGCTTGATAAGTCACCTTAAGCCAATCTGACATGACCTTTTCACATATTGCACTCTTTTCTCTAGGATGTAGATGCATATGGGATCCTTCATGCACTGTGGATTTATTTTAAGGGTTACTAAATGAGTTAATGTTTTTCACAATGTTGTATTATTGAATCTCCTACCAAATATTATTTTCCACAGATATGTTAAATTTATTATAGAAAAATAATCCCAGGATCAGAATTCCTGGTGGTAAATTTTTTTTTCATCAACTTTCCACTGGTTTATCCTGAGATAAAATAACTTGAAAAGATCAAGACTAATTTGTCCGACAGTGTTGGATATTTTAATCCATGAGCAAATTGTATTGTGTGTTAAGATCTACGGGGATGTGCACAGTATTTAATAGCTTGTAACGGATCAAAACATTTTTATCTCATGCCAAAAGTCAACAGAGAAGAAGCTAAAGAAGATGGGGCCCACAGACACTTCCAAGGGCAAAACCTAACAGCCTAAATACCTCACCCGATGGCTCAACCACGATTTAAAAAACAAACAAACAAACAAACAAAAAAACTTTTTTAATTGCAAAAGAATTGCAGTACTTTAAACCCTCCCTCTCTTCCTCCAGCCTCTTCTAGGTACCATTCCATGTCTCCTAACTCTCAAGTTGATAGCCTTTTTTTCTTTGATTACTATTGGATAAGGTTTCACTGTTCTGTAGTGGACACCCATAAACCATGACTACCTGCACTGCAAGACATACACAATGGTGCAATAAATGACACTCACATGTCGGTAGCTATCAACAACTGTCTAATTGAATTTATGGATTCCTCAGCTGGATGAAAATAATGTTAGATATTTTATACCTAGCAAGCTTTCTGGGGCTACTCATGTTATGGACCCTAGAAAACCATCCACTAACGGCACTTTGATAGATAGAATAATTCCTTACTGAATGCTAAATCTTATCCTCATACCTCACCATTTTAAGGTTCATCTACCTCTAAATAGAACCATCTTGGATACCAAAATTTTATCACATTGTCCTTCGTGGGATAGTCAACATCTAGCCAAATAGTTCTGAGATAGTTACTAGCAGCAAAGCATTATTGCTCTATGACAGATATCGCGTAATGAATTGCAAGCATGAAAATTAGTACTTTGATCACAAAGTTAGAAGTCATGTTTAGGTAGACATGAGGTAAGGGAAAAAGGAAATTTTGTTCCTACTTCAGAAACAAAGAAAAACTTAAAAATTTGCAATAAAAATGAGGAAGAATCATTTGTGTTCCAAAATTCCTGTTACCATTTACAACTTATGTGATTTTGCATTCTTCTACTTAAAGAATCTTAACATTGGGCTTGGTTGTAGCATTGTGTTACTGTTCCTGCCTAACATGTGAAAGATACTAAATTCAGTTCCCAGAAGTGAAAAAATAAGTTTTTTCTTTTTTATTGAATTTTTTATGACTATAAATCTCCTTTCCTTAGATGGATTTTTTTCTTTTTTTTTTATGTTTTATTGAAAAAAAAATACCGCCTCCTCCCAGCCTCCCATTTCCTACCCCCTCCTCCCACATCTCTCCCCCTCCCCCCACTCTTCTCCCCCTCTCTCTCCAGTCGGAAGAGCAGTCAGGGTTCCTGGGATTTTTTTTTTTAAACGTATGTAGGTCTTGTGCATGCTTGTCATATTTCATATGCGTATCAGTTATATTGTGTATGGATGACACTGTTTCCTTGGAATCATCTGTTAAAAAAAACTGGCTCTTAAAATTTTTCATCTCTTCTGCTATCTGATTGAGCAATGGGTGCTCTACAATCTCTCATGCTGTGCACATGGTACATGTGGGAACTTGGGTCAATTACCATCTACTATAAGAAAAAAAAACTTCTCGGATGAGGGCTGACTGATACTCTGGTCAATGGCTATAACAATATGTAATTAGGAGTCATTTTATTCCCGTGTTTATTTAGCAGAATAATAGCAGTAAGATTTCTCATAGGTTCCATCACCTGCTTGTTTCAGGTTCTTAGCTAATTTAGCCATGTCAGGTATGGATTCAGTCTCATGGAGTAGGCCTTAAATCCAATCAGAAGTAATTAGTCACCCTGTGATATTTTCATCGCTATAGCATGAGTTACCATTGCAGGAAGGTTCCTGTTGCAGGTTGAAAGGTTCATAGCTGGGTGATACTGATGATTACTTCTCCTGGTAGCATGCTAGCATTGGAACTGCAAATTCTAGTCAATAGAGGTAAACCTTCTAGTTTTACAGCTCAATTCCTTAATATTTGATATCATAATTAACTTGTGTTTTCTTCAATAGGGTCTTGTCCCCAGGTTGTGAAGACTAAGAAAAGTTTCAGGAATATCCAGTGATAGTTGAAACTGTCCATGTGACCTCTTTGGTAAATAACTCAACAAATGTAATCCAGTCCTGTTACTGGAGGTTTTAATTGATAGCATAATTATTTGGGACACCACCTTTATAATTTGACTCCATTAAATTGCCAGTGATATATGTATGTATTTTAGGAAGCTTGTATTGTAGTAGGTTGTCATAGGCCTTTAAAAAAGCCATCAGTGTTTTCTTTGTCATATTTTCTCCTAGGAAGGGGAAACAGATTGTAGTGTTATAAAGACATAAGAGAAAACTAAGATGGGAAGATTAAATATAGAGGTTGATGGAAAAGCACAGAAATAATCTACTGGTAATACTTCTAGAAATTTCATTGCGGTTATTGATCTGAGAAAGAGGAAGAGAATTTCTGGTTTATATTTCCTTAAGTGTCCCTCATATATTTTAAATGATTTTTTAAATGATCCTAATTTTTGTTTTATCATGCTGAGAATACAGAGATGTCTGTCCACATAAAGCACTATTGCTCTGTCCAAAGGCTGTATATCCTGTAAGATTCATTCATATATTTTATTATGAACATGTAGTAAAATATAATACAATATACTAAATTTTGTTCAACTACAGATATTTGGAATTCCCCATAGAAAAGTGCACAAAAGCTCCATTCACCGGGCAACACTCATATGTTTTCTGAAGCCAAACACACAATGTGACATTGTGTAAAGAAATAAATATGACACAACTTTAGACTTTGTTACTATTCTCATAAATCTTCATGTTCTTCCCTGATAAAAATATATAGTACATTTTTCTTTGTTACAAAATGCAACTTCTAGAAAATAGCAGATTGTGGCATTTTGGTCTTATGGAGTGTCTCTATTAAACAGCAATTTTTAAGAAGGTAGAACAATACTTCTTTTACAGGTACATCCGTACTTTATCACTTAATCCATTTGCTCCGTTTTCTCCCTTGAGCCAAGGAAAAAAGTAAGCGGAAAAATTTTCCCCTGTTTTCATGTAGCCTAGAAGTGCTTCATATTTACAGTTTATTCTTTTCACCTTGGTCAGCTTGACAAGGACAAATTGTTCATATATTAGGAAATATCCTGAATTGGGAGGTTAGGCTCACACGCTTTGTGTACACAGTGTCCTACAGAGGTGACTGTAATGACTGTAATACATCATTCAGAAATGAGGCTGCAGAAACAGGGTGAATCCACAGCCCAGGAACAAAGGTTATTTATTTCCACTGTTTTGATAGGAGCTGCTAGGAGCATTTTTCTAATGGTCCTAATGAGTCTCTGAAGACCTTGCTCCTTGTCTTGTTTCTTAGGGTACCTAAAAATAGAATTCAGTACTTGGCAGCAATGGAGTTAAGATAAATAGATTCCGTTGCATTCAACAAAACACTGGGACATAATTTTGTTTCTTGGGTGTAGTGTAGGGGAATTTAGTCTTGTGTTCCATTGTTATATTGAATCTTATAGGCAATACCAAGAGTGGACACAAGGAGTATAAAATGTTTGCTCAAAGAACTACTTAAATCCTTCAAATCTTAAAGATTACAGCATTTTCCAGACAATCCAAATATGTCTTAAATTTATTTCCTGTTTCTATAGTTATTTCACTATTATGAAATGTGAATATACAATATACAAACTGTTTCTTGAGAGGAAAGTTTTGCTTCCTATAAAAATGTTGCTAAAAATATCCCTGACAATTTTATTCTGAATTGAACAGTAATGTTCAGTAATATTTTTCTGATGTTCAGCATGATAACAGTTGGAAGCTATTATACAAGCTGGAAGTTAAACTTAAAGCAATAAACCTACCTGAATTACCAGATATATTTTTCACTTTTTCTTAGGACAGGTTTTACTAGGCTACCTGTGTAGAACTATGGCATGTGATCCTCCCGCCTCCGTAATCCAAATAGCTGGGCTTACAGACCTGTTCTATGTTGTGGAATATTAGTGTAATATGTCTTACATTTAATAAACCTGTGGAATATTGCTTGATGATGCAAGGATACGTTGCACTCTTTTACGTTTATGTTTTAAGAGTTTTGCAAATCTCTTAAAGCTATTTGACTTTGCCTCTTTAAAACACGTGGTTAGTCTGGTAAAGAGCTGAATGGTCAATAGCTAGGCAGGAGAGAGAAACAGGAGAGACTACCAGGCAGAGAGAATAAATAGGAGAAGAAGAGAAGAGGGAGGAGTAAGAAAAGGAGAAGGAGAGGAGGAAGTCATGGGCCAGCCACCGAGCTACACAGCCATCCACAGAATAAGAAGAAAAAAAAAGAGATGTAGAATAAAGAAAGGTAAAAAGTCCAGAGACAAAACGTAGTTGAAGAAAAACGGAATAATTTAAATTAGAAAGGATGGCTAGAAACAAGCCCAGCTAAGGCCAGGTATTTGTAAGTAAGAATTTGAGCATTTGCTTATTTATTTAGGAGCTGGGTGGCTGAATCTCAAAGAGCAAAGAGTAAAGAAACACCAACTACAGAACTGACCATTTTTTAATACTTCTTAGAAGTATAAAGATCCTTGATTTAAGAGATATTTGGCTAGTTTCGTCAGTAATGTTAGGTGGCTTTATTTGTTTGTTCATGTACTTGATGTTATATTTTTCTCTTTAATTAGTGCTTCTTAAAGAACATAATTGGTTTCATTATGACATTTTGTACGCATGTATAATATGCTTTGATCAGCTGTACCCATGAAATTTCAACAAAATGGTCACTTAAACAAGACTTGAACGTTGACAAGACTTAATGACATGCCAGAAAGGATGGAAAAAGTCTCAGAAGGTTCCACCTGGTTACAGGTGATTATTGAAAGCTGAAAGGGGGGAAATTACTCTTCCCCAGGGATAAATACAATAATCAGTTATCCGATACTAAGTGGTTTAGTCACAAAAAAGAACAAAAAAGAAACCCCATAAATATAAGCAATATAAAGGGACTACGTGGCTTCTTAAAGTACACTGTATCACCATGACAACTTAGTGTGATTGGGAGTCCCTACTGGTCAATTATTGCCATATGTCTGTGACAATACATATCATTACATAAAGACTTGAAAGTTCGCCTAAACCATATTTATACATACAACGTTGAACAGTAACATAACAAATGAAGATTTTTGAGATAATGTAAAAGAAAGATGATCTTATATTTACAATGAGTGAGTGACTAGTTTATAGGGAAGAGGGAATATAAATAATGACTCAGTAATTAAGACCATTTAATGTTCTTCTTGAGGACACATGTTCTAATTTCAGTACCCATATACTGCTCACAACTGTCTAAAATTCCCATAACAAGAGATATGATGCCTACTTCTAGTCCCTGAGGGTATCTAACACCGTCGTGCATTCACATGCAGGCAAATAACTCATACAAATATAATAAGATAAAAGAAATTATGAATACTGCATGTCAGCCTTACTGTCTAAACAACTGCTAAAATATTAAGCATTTAATGTTGCCCTTTCCCCATTCTTAAACCAAGATCCTTGAGGTTATAATTCTTATTTTTCGTCTTTTAGGTTCTTGAATCTTGTTATTATTTTTCAACACTAAATCTAATTTTGTGTTTCTCTTTATATGAAACTAAACATTTAGAATCTTGCAAATATGTCAGTTAAACTCAAAAGTCCACCCAGTATTATTGCTACAAGACCTTTTTACATTTCAGTTGAAAAATAAAACTAGAAACAAGGATATGTCCTTTGAGTTCCTAAAATACAATAAAAAGCAAAAAGCTCTTGTGTTCCTCTCAAAACAAACCAAATAATGTATGTGAGGTGAGGGGTAAAATATTTCCCTCTCTGAACAAAATACATAGATATATATTGATTTGTATTTAACTGCCTGGAAATATTTCCCTATGAAATATATTACAGTATTTTGGGTTAGTTTGGCTTAATTTAATTTTAATGTAATTGAATTAAGACAAATAAGTGTTATTTGCTAAGCAACAGAGCAAAATTTTAATTGTGTTGAAATCCATCATGAAAATGTAAAATTTCCCCACAATATCTTGAAGTTTAATAGAGATTATAAAAATTTTAAGTCTGTATAGATTTGCCTATTTTATATGTTTCTAGCAGTTTAATAGAGATTTTGTATTAGATGACCTGTGTTTAAAACTATGAACGTGCATCAGAGAATTTACAAGTGCAGGTTGCGTTGAAGAAAAAAACATTTTGGAGATATTGGAAAGAAATAGATTATCTAGTCAGGTAAATAAATTGTTCTAGGTTTGATTCACTATGACATTTCTTTGAAATATGAAGATTATAAAATGATAGAAAGATATTTATTAAAAGAAGGTTGATAAATGTACATATTTCAAATTAATTTATATTAAATATTTCCCTTAAGAACCCAACTTTATAACATAAGTTAAATCTTTTAAAACCCCAGAAGAATCAGCTGTCACTCGATTAAACTCTGTAATCTATACCCCATTGAGAATTCTTATGATACTAAATTATCTGTTGCTTCTTTATAGTGAACAAGCCCATTAATTTCACTTAACATGGATGAAAACTTTACACATGTGAATTGAATTATCTTAAAGAGTTCATATTTCAGAACTAGCAATCATTCTTCTTGTTTATTATTCTCTTAATAGTGTATAACTACTTCAGAGCTTTCCTTTAGAATGAATTCCATACAACTTACACATGACAATACTTCATTGCATTTCAAATATAATAGTTGCAAAGTACTAATCCTATAAACTACTTACAAATCTGCAATTGTGATGACACTATATTTCGTGCATCTACTCCCTATAAAATGTTGTATTTATTTATTCATTTTAATACTAACTAAAAATTGCCTTTCAATCAAAAATTTAAACACTATGGTTTGGAGAAATTACTCGGTGGTGAGGAACACTTACTGTTATTGCTGAGGACCTAAAGTTATTATTCTAGCACCCACATGGCAGCACACAGCTCTCTGTAACTCCAATTACAAAGGATCTGACACCAGCTTCTGGCATCTGACATGAGGTACCCATGTGGTGCACATATATACATTCAGTCACAAAAGTTATCCACATAAAATCCATAAATAATGAAGTATGTTATTGACTTCATAGTTCTGCATTACAGAAAACCAGGCATTAATCCATGAAAATAACATAGTGAGAAATCAGCTCAGGTGCTAGTTTAAAACCATCTTCTCTGGGGGCTGTTGAGGTGTTTTGGTTGCTCAGAAGCCTTTGCTGTAAATCTTCACACCTATTTGATGAAGGGGAAAACTGAGTCCACAGAGTTGTTATTATTGTGATAAGAGAAGCATCATTTCTGAAGCCACATTTTACTGTCAACATGTAAGAACAGTTAATATTTAAAAACAAGTAAGTCCAGGGAGGAAAGGGAAGAGACAAAATGATGTAATTTTATTTTAATTCCAAAAAATAGCATTTAAAATTTGCAGATAAACATAATGGAAAAATACATTGAGGATTTTATAGAAAATACAGTTAAAATTCAAAATGGAAAAAAACCTGAAAGATTTTATTATTATTAATTAATCTAAGGCTTTTTTTGCATCCTCTATGAAAAGGGACTCCTTGAAATAATTACTAGCTATTATATAAAACTATATATTTTCCATAAAGGCCAAATAAAATCGTAAATGTCACTCATTCAGGATGCTAGAAAGGAAATGCATTGTGTTAAGTAAAGAAGGAAAACTAATTGCTTAGGATTACCCAACAGTATTTAGCTAGGAGGAATGACACACAACAAAACAAAAGAGAGAACCTAGGTTCGTCTTCAGTTGGCAGTTGTAAGTAAAATTTATCTGTGTACACAATTCTCTCTCCAGGGAAATACTGAAAAGCCCATTATTTTGGTCACTAAAAAAATCAACCAGGCAGAATATCCTTGCACATAATGTAAAAATAATCTTTTTATTGTCAGAATCAGATGGAAGAGCTGATCTAACAGGTCATTTCCATCATTAATCTCCATGGTTTATAACTAGTGATTGAGACTGCAATTAGCACTGCTTAAATGAAAGCGGTATTTCAATACCACAGCTAGCTTCCCTGGAGCTCAAAATCCTGGACCTCGTTCAAAGTGAACAGGAAGAAGGAAACTGGATCTAAGCCAAATGCAGTCAATACAATAGGGAGTGTGAAGAGGAGAGAATTCTAATGTTGTAACTACAATACATGGCAGCAGAGTCTCTCTCTGTGTCTGTCTGTCTGTCTGTCTGTCTGTCTGTCTGTTGTCTCTGTCTCTCTCCTGGTAAAGGAAATTTTGGTAACAGTGCCAGTATTCTTCTTCTTAACCCATGCATCATCTTGATTGATTGATGATTTTCAAGTTCAGAGATAATGAGTGTTTGGAAAATGTTAGCCACTTGAAATGCATCTATGACTTTATTTTCCACATTTACTAATTCTTACCTTTATAAAATCATCAGATAGAATGACATATCCTGTCTCTACAAGTCCTCTGAAATGAATGTTCCCTCGACAAAACCTCAGACTGAATCCTTCCATTTTATGTTTTTCTCTCCACCTAGCCATATTGCTTCTTGATTCCATTTCGCTAGTGTTATGATTAAAGGTGTGAACCACCACCACTTGATTCTGTTTCTCTTTTAGACTGATTCAATCTTGTATAGTCCAGGGTGGCCTTGAACTCACAGATGTCTGTCTGCCTCTATCTCCCAAGTATGGGAATTAAAGGTGTATGCCACCACTGCCTAACCTCAATGCCTAACTAGTGTGGCTAGCTCTGCATTCCAGTCTTCAGGCAAGCTTTACTTGCTAAAGCACAAACACAATATCACAACATTTAAGGAGCAAAACCAATTAGGAAAAAGAATAAAGACAGTGGTGATCTCGTGGCAAACCCTGTAAGTTTCTAATTTGTGAAAAAGAATTAAAGAAAAGCTTAGTATTGAGTGCAGTGGTGCATATCTTTACTATCAGCACTCAGAAGGCAGAGGCTAGCAGATCTCTTGATTTGAGGCTAGTTAGGTATATAGAGCAAGTTTCAGGATAGCCAATATTAGGCAGCGAAGGAAATCATTGAAAGCAGAAAGTTGGTGAAGATATAATTGAACAAGAGAGCCACGTTCCAGCCCCAGTAAACAGCAGTACTTGGCAGTTTTGACCCCTTAGTTCTTGAGTTAAGGATAGATGGAAAAAGGGGATGATGAAATTTCCCTCTGATTTTCAGGAACATTGCTGAGGCCAGGCATGTGTCATGCATGTTCCAGAATAGACTACATGGTGTGAAACTATGAAGCTGAAGCCAGGATTGTCTTGGAGAATCCAAAATGTTGGAGTGGTAAGAGTCATGAGATATCTGCCAAGGAATGCTGCTAATTGGGAATGGAACCAGCCCAAAAGAAAGAAGAAGGTTTCATTCAACACTGAAAGGTCTTAGAGATCTAAAGAAGCATTTTGATATCAGACATAGAGATGCAGAGTTTGGAGTTTTCCCAGATAATTTTCAGTCTTGCTTTGGTTCAGTATTTCCTTGTTATGCTCCTTTCCCTATGTTTTGGAATAGTAATGTATATCATGTGCCATTATATGTTGGAAGCATGTGGTCTGATTTTTATTTTAAAGTTGATTAAAAGCTTGCATGAATTTCAGAGGTGATTGAACTTTGGAATTTTACATGTTGTTGAGATTGTGATAGACTATGGGGACTTTTGAAGCTGGACTAAATACATTTTGCATTAGGATGTTGTTACAGTATTTGGAAGCCAGGGAGTGGAATGTCGAGTTTGAAAGAAAATGCTCCACAAAGAGAATGGCAGTATTAGGTGTGGTGTTGTTGACGGAAGTGGGTCACTGTGGGGGCAGGTTTTGGGTCTCATATATCTCAAGATACTGCTCAGTGTCTCAGACCAATTTCTCTTGCCTGTGATATAGATGTAAGAATTTTTTTAGCTCTTTCTATATTATCATGTGTGTTTCCATTCTGTCTTATTTCCCTTTATGAAGATAATGGACTAACTCTCTTAAATGTAAGTGAGTCACCACAATTAAAGTTTTCTTTTATTTATTTATTTATTTATTAAAGATTTCTGTCTCTTCCCCACTGCCGCCTCCCCTTCCCTTCCCCTCCTCCCAGTCAAATCCCCCTTCCTCATCCGCCCAAAGAGCAATCAGGGTTCCCTGCCCTGTGGGAAGTCCAAGGACCACCCACCTCTATCCAGGTCTAGTAAGGTGAGCATCCAAACTGCCTAGGCTCCCACAAAGCCAATAGGTGCAGTAGGATCAAAAACCCATTGCCATTGTTCTTGAGGTCTCAGAGGTCCTCATTGTCCACTATGTTCAGCGAGGCCGGTTTTAACCCAAACTTTTTCAGACCCAGGCCATCTGGCCTTGGTGAGTTCCCGACAGAACATCCCCACTGTCTCAGTGTGTGGGTGCACCCCTCGTGGTCCTGAGCTCCCTGCTCGTGCTTTCTCTCCTTCTGCTCCTGACTTGGACCTTGAGATTTCAGTCTTGTATAAGACTTATGCGGTCAGGATGTCTCTTTCTCTCACAACAATAGAAACCCTAAGTAAGACAAAAGCTATGACTATGAAAGACTGTCTCGGTCTTGTTGCAACTGACAGTTGTGTGATCCCCATTTCAGGGGTGAGAAGACATAAGAGTGCATGTCATTAGTTACTATGCTTTTGTTCTGCTGACAGGTTGATTTGACCAGTTTTGCTTATTCATTTTGAGTTTACATGCACTTGCTTGTGCTTGCACTATTGCCCAAGAACAGTTAAATGGGAAGGTTTTGAGGAAAGGCAAGGGTGAAAATGTAATTATAATTTCAAATTACAAATAATAATAACCATGAGAATAAAAATATAATTGGCACATAAATTTCAGGCTTAATGTTATAACTGTACAAGAAAAATATATATGTTAAGATGTTTTAGGAATTCCATTGTTAACTTAGAAATCATCTACCTACTACCCCTTAAGAAAGAGATTACCGTGTTTTCAAATCATATTGCACATAATGATTGTATAGTCTAGATGGTGGCCAAGATGAAGGGAATTGACCTTTCTTTATTCAGAGAAGTTTCTAAAACAGAAACTTCATGTCACATTTGTCTACTGTATGTGGCTCTATACAGTATGTAGAGTCCATGTATTCTTGGTGATTCTGTATTTCAAGGTGACTGGTAATGCCTTCGGCACCTTACAAAGCAACATCACAGTCATAACACCAGTCCTCTAGAGCAGTGGAAATGTAGTCTATTTCAGAAACATCAGATGATTAAGATGCCCTTTTCAAATTTATTTCAAATATATTTCAAATATATTGAGATCAAATACATTATTAATATCCCATGTTAATAAATAAATTTTAATCTTCAATTTGATTTCTGAAGCATGTCAGTCTCATAATAAGCTGGGTAATCTGTTTATACAAAGGTAAAGAAACAAAGAACAATGAACTTCTCTGACTGATTTATTTTTTTCTAAACCCTACTACTGTGAAATTTGCTATGAGTTCAAGCAGTTCAGTCTTCAACAGCAGTCAGTCTTTTTACAGACACACCTTGGGGAGAATCCACTGCATCTTTAATTAATTTAATTAGAAACATTTTTGTCAATTAGCCTCCTAAAACGGAGTTACCTCTGGGCTGTCTGTTCATGTGCTCCCGAGTCTGTTTCTTGGCTCCTTCTTTCCAAAGGCAGCAACTAATTGCCGGCTACACGTGCAGCAGGGCTCTGTTAAAGATTGTGTATTTGCTGAAGTTTTAGCAGGTCTACTGCATGCTAGCATTCCAGCATTTTCTGACCACCTGTATCCATTATAGAATTTGCGTCACCTACCTGCCTCCATTTTCACACACTCACATAGAGGAAGAAACAAGCAAGGCATATGGCTTCTAGAAGAATTTCTCAGATAATTAGAATGAATAAATATGAATTCCAACATATGAGGAGACTGCTACTCTTTGACAAATCTTTGGCACACTCCTCCTCGTACTGTGCCCACAACATTCTAAGAAAGTTACTGAAAATATAGGTGAAACTGTCTTTCAAATTTCCTGCTTCATGGAAAAGTCTGCTGGGTACAATGGACCTGTAGGATGAAGTCATGCTTAACTCTGTTCTTTTGTGTCTAGAATTTCTTTTTAAGCTTTGTCAGGTTTTACATGGAAATAGTCAACTATGTTGGAGCACCAATTTGCTGTAGCTGGACAGATGCTTTCCTCAAAAGGGATGGGGATTGGTCCTCCCAGGTAACAGCTTTTCAGTGGAATTATGCAGGAAAATGGAAATTGTGCAAGAAGCCTTCTTGTTGACCAAAATGAATTTCTTAAACTATTTCCAAGTCTAAAAGCTCAGTAAAGTTTAATTCTAAACCAACTAAAAAATCACTTGCAACTAATAATGAAAGCATAGATTATAATTAAGCAAACCTGATGGCAAATGATGCTGTGAATTCATCTTTTTGCTTATTTCTGGTGATACTTAGACATAATTTATAAACTGATCACCATATTACAAAATTGTAGGGAGACACGAAAACATCAGAACATGATGTAAAATAATCCATTGGGATATAACAAGGCAACATTAATAAAACATTAATTACATCTGCATTAAATGTGCTTCTAAATTATGCAAACATAAAAAAGTCAAATAGGGATAACTAATATAAAACTTCAATTTTATTATGCCCCTATCAAAATGAGAAGGAATAGCCTAGGCTATATAAAAGCCCTATCTTGAAAAACCAAAAAAAAAAAAAAGAAAAAAGAAAAAAGAAATCCCTTTAATTTTATTACATTTAACAAAGCCAGTCATTGCTTCATTTGTTGTAATTGTTTACTTGTAAGTATCTGAGACAAATCTTTTTCTTTTTACATAGGGTCTATTTGGTCTTGTTTCTCCATGTTCTTGCTGTCTAGACCAGGGTTGCCCTTTCACTGAGGTCTGCCTCCCTCTATTTCAAAGTGCCAAATCATTGCTCTTAACTGAAGAAACTTGTTAGCCCCATTTCCAAATTTTAGTTAACTATTGTAAAGTGAAGTAATGACAGAGTACTTTGTATTCTTTCTGTTGTGTTATAGAACTGTGCTCTAGCTCCAAAGAGCCGTGGCATTTTTTTTTTTTTTTTGCATTCCTGTTTTTACTGCAACCCTCCAATCTTTAAAGTTAAGGACACGATTTCTAAAACTTTATGCAATATAGGAGTTTTTAGAAAGCCAAATTTTTTAGAACACAGAGATCACAGGCACAAGCTTGAACCAGTTAACCCTGTGAACTGACTTTGTTTTGTGCTCTAGGTAGGTAGAAGAATGACACAATTTTGCTTATTCCTCTACTTGAAAACATATTAAAGGTTTCTTTAGTGGCTATAAACCTTTATATCTTTTGCCACATTAACAGTTAACCATTTTCTTGCCCTTCTACAGTGTAGCAAGTCTTATATCTTAAAACTGAAGAGGAAAAAATACAAAAAAATCAAAAAGAAATATATAAATGACAATTCTATACCTTGATCTTAAAGTAACAGATACTACATTTTAAAATGATTTATTCGGAAATGGAAAATTTGCTACAAATATCCCTTTCATACGGAAAGGAGCCTTCTCCTTTCTGTTTTTATAATAGATGTGGAGCACTGCTAGTGTCTGAGATCATCATGGTTCTGTGAGCTCTTGAATATCCAGCAACAGAAGTTTTGTCAATTCCCAGTGCTAAATAGTTCTGACCCTTACCTGCTTTAGAAACTATTCAACATTTTATCTTGGCTTTCCTTCTCTCTCTCCTGTCTCTCCATGTTTCCCTCTCTTTCCACTTTCTTTCCATTTTTCTGTTTTCCCTAATACTTTCTCTAATGTTCACATTTTTCTATTATTCTTAATCTCTAATGCCAGTTTCCTAACATAACATTATGAGTTGATGTTTAATGCCACTACATTTGATATTACTTCATTGTTAACTAGCGTTAATAATACTATTATGTACTCATACTATTGTCAGATAGTCTTTTATGCACTTTATATTTCCAAAACTAACTACCGTTTATTGGCCACACTTATACTATCTTCTTATTATATTCAACAGAAGATTTGTGGATGAACACAAACTCAGGACATGTTGCTAAACAATTCCTGAGTTGAAAATTTAGATATATTTCTAGGATTTTTACTTAAATACCAGTTTTGAACAATTTGTAATAGCATCAGATATCACATAATGCAATCTATAAAATATTGTATTTATGAACCAAAAAAAAAATGCTCAGCAAACTATGATCTGTGACACGTTTACATAGAAAAAGTGGTCTAAAGATCTTGTAGTCTCCAAGTAGTTTATAAAAAGATACTTGCATTTTGAAACTTTACTTCTTAGTTGTTTCTGAATATTTTACATAGCCTATTATAGTTCAGTTAAACCAATACATAGGGCCAGGTATTGACATTGAAGACAGTGAAGACAATTCTTAATTTATAAAATCAGAGAGTGATGATTACAGTGTCAGAACTGTCATTTTCAAGAAAATAAACTTACCACATCTTGAAAAATCTTAGATTCTTTATAATATATTATCCTCCTGTGAATATGGTTTTGACCTTTTATTTTTGTAATACTATTATCAAAATAACTTGTTGAATCTTCATAATACTTGATTGACCAACATTCAATTTTTATTTATCAAAAATATTTCTCTTAGGACAAAGTTGGCAAAAAAACTATTTCTCATTTCCATCTTTTTGAGCAACATCAATCAGTAGTTCTTATATGGGTAGTAAAGTTTGAGAAGAATTAAGAAGTAGTTGTATATTAATGAAGGTATTTGATTCATTAAAAGCTAGAGGGAGATGTGATATGTTGGAGTATTTTGCTTTCACAAATACAAAGCAGCAGAAAAGAAATTTTAATGATGTTTCAGAAATATGCACTCAAGTAGCAATTCAAAGTCATAAGAAAAGTTAACAATAAGGATGCCACACTGAGCTGTGGATGGACCGTGCAAGTGAAAACTTATGTAATGTTTTATAGTATGAAATTTATCAATAAAAGAAGTAAATCTTTCATTTTGAGTTCTTCAATTTTTTAATCAGTTCGGATGTTTTGGCTTATATTCATCAAAAACAAGTAAAATTTTTGTCGTTATTTTTTAGCAGTTTTCATAAAGCTTGTGCTACATAGTTTTTTCTTTAAATACACATATAGTTGCTGCCCACTCTCTGTGCTAGAACCCATTTTGCGAGTTCGGGCAAGGGGCTGGAGGTTGAGAATACACACGCAGAGACAAACCGAACAAACAGACCTTCCAACACTGGTGTTAAAAAGCCCCCTTTACTAGCACCATGGAGGCTTAAATACCCTGCAGTCAATGGCCAACAGGTGAAAATCCCATCCTCTGATCCTCCATGTTAGGCACAGCTTCTAGTAACTTCAATTAGAAGGCTCTAGACAGGGAAGAGCAGCTGAAAGCCAGGACTCAATTAGTCCCAACAGTAGTGATGTGCTTTCAAATTTTATCCTGTGATTAGAGATTGTGTGTTAGAACATTGGTATTGTGAAAAAGCTCTAATAGACATTAAAATGGTGAATAAAATGATAAAATCTAATAGATCAGTTTATAATCAGAAAAACAAATGTTAGTAGATTCTCAAAGCTCATACTTTACCCCTTCTTATTAACTTAAAAATCATTTGAAGACTTTTCCACTGACTGTCATTTATCTCTTTGTAATTCTCTATAGTTGAACTTTTTAAAACTCCATGAGAATTATTGTCAATGACAAAATGCATTTTCATGATGGCTAGTGAGGGCTTTCTGGTGGCGTTTAGAGAGAAGAGGCTAAAGATGTAGGGATTCATTTCATACTATAAATGATACTTTCAAACAAAAAGGATTATTGGTTAAAAATATCATTTTTTGAGACTGAAAAATATCTGCTTTAGACTATGAAAATGAACCTAATTTTGTTATTAAAAGGAGATTAAATATATAATTTTAGATTGGAAGTTCAAGGCCCTCATAAGTGTCCCCTACTACTAGAATTTCATCCAATTTTAATAAAAGTCTTAAATAAATAGACATTTCATTTACACATATGGTTTGGGAGGTTTGCTATAAAGTCAAATATGAGTTGCCATATAAGCAATGAAAGTTCTCGAGCTAAAGGTGAGTATCTGATGGTTTTAGGGTTCAGGAACTGAAGTTAAATCCTTAGCACTGCACTTAGGCATCATCTGAAATTTCTTATCACTGGACCTAGGCAATGTCTACATGTTTCTTCTAGTGCCAGTGGAACACTGCGTTTTTCTTCATCCTGTACTGGAAGGCAAATTTTCAGTAGATACTGCCCATTGTTCTTCATCTTAGGCTGCCTCTTGGGGTTTTGTTTGTTTTGATGAAAAGGTAGTATATTGTCGATATTATCAAGGAGAGAATAGGATTATTCTAGTATTCAAATGCTAGACCCAAAATCAGAAGTATGATTATCACCAAAGCTTTCAGAATACATTTTGAAATTATTTTTTGCACTATTTGACATGGTGTGGTACATTATGACAATAAATCAGTTGTAAAAAATATTTAATGATTCATTAGCTGTAGAAATTCTTGAGTGTCTTTTTTCCCTTAGCCAATATTGAATGCTTTTATGACAACATGATTCATCCTTAGGACTGGAGCAGACACAGTCATCTATCAATGTAAAACAGAGTTCCAATTGCAGTTTTCTTACATGTCTTATATTAAATATATTAAATACACACACACACACACACACACACACACACACATATATATATATATATATATATATATATATATATACCTCTAGCCAGGTAAGTAGATCATTGCCTTACTCAGCCATCACATCAGAGAATCTTGCTCCTGCAACAGATGGAAACACATACAGATCCCACAACGTGGCATTGTAGAGAGACCATACAGAGAGTGAGAGACCTTGGAAGACTAGGTCTAAATCAGCCCCGCCCCGTGGAAAAGGAGGTGGAATGAGTTTAAGAGTTAGGGTGCTTGGACGTCATCAAGAAAACAGCTCTCTGAACCAACATGGTCAAAGATCAAGTGAACAGAGACTGAAGCAGTATGCACAGGGTCTCTGCGAATCTCCACCAGGTAATTTCCATATATAATATGGGTTCAAGTTGAAAGTTCTATGGGGTTCCTGGGGTGTGTATGAACAGGTTTGTAATATTTGCACTTCTGTTTGGCTCTTTTCCTTTTGTTTGTTTGTACTGACCAAATATGATGTGTTTGTTTTTATTTTATCATGCTTTATTTTATTATATTTTTTATCCTTTAGAAGGCTGTTTGCTTTCTAATGTGAGACAGAAAGGGGGTTTATCCAGACAAAAGAGGTAGAGAGAAAATTGGAGAAGGAGAGGTAGAGAAAATCATAACCTGGATTTATTATGTCAGGAAAAAAAATCTATTCAGTAATAGGAAAAGATAAAACGAAATAGAAATTATGGGGGGAAATTTAGTGGAATGACATTGAAAAGAATCACCCAGGCAATTGTACGTCCTAAGAATTTGAATGTCCCTTAATGTATATTTACACATTCCTAGGCTCTAAGCCTCCTTCGACCTCCTTGTTTGTTATTTACTAATTGTTATTTCTCCCTTGTTTATTTTATAGCTTTCCTTTAAAAAGTTTTTTGTTTGCTTATATTTTGCCTTTTCAAAAACACAGCTTCATTGCCGTTTGCTGGCCTTAAGATCTTCATGTGACCAATTTTATTGCCTCTTCTCATGACCCCTTCTACAGCTTAGTTTTGGGGTAAAACCTTAAGGAAAATTAAACTGGTCAATAACTTTCTAAAAGATGACTTGGAAAAATAATAAGACATATTTAAATAAATTATAAGACATATTTAGATAAGGATAATTAATCTGAATTAATCAAACCTAAATGCATAGTATGTAGGATATAAATTAATGGAGCTTTTATTAAATAAATGGAACTTGCTTGTTTTTCCACACTCCCTCCAGGAATTTTACTGAAGTGATAATTGAATATGAAAGTTACTAATCCACAGGGAACCTTCAAATTAAAACCTGGTTGGAGTTTTAATTTTGAAAGATCCATCATATTATCAACGCTGATTTCCTTCTAATGTTCACCCCAAACTCTATTTTCCTGAAATCTCCCTTTTCCCTATATCTTACAAAAATGCATCAGCAAATTTTAACTCACGCTAATTGTCACTATACTTACTTATCTTCTGGTGCCTTGCTCATTTACATACAGGCAACAGCGAATCATAAATGCAAGTCAGACTAAAGTTGCTATTTCCTAGTACTGTCCTATGTGAAGAAACCCTACTGGTCAGAAAGCATTGACAAGTGCTTTTGAGATTGAGGAAACCTCTATGAAGCAGTTCTCCTGAATCCTAATCTCCATTTTCTGGTTTTCTAGCAGAGGATCGTTCCAGTAAGTTTTTGCCTTAAAGCCTCTAATTTTACTTTATATTTTCATATTCCTCTCAGACTGGTTTCTCTAGCCTAGCTGTTTTTTCCTAATCAACTCTATTCCAGAACACATTGTGCACTTGACATGAGACAGTGATCCCACTTTTCCAACCTTTAGCCCAATTATAATCCATCACCTACATTATAGAGTAACCTTCATAAATAGATGGACTTTTTGTAGCTACATAGAATAGTCTTTATAAGAGGGCTCATTAATAAATATTGAGGTAAATATAAATTTACTAAATGACAGACATATGAGTGCAACAGACTACTGACTTAACTCAGGTCCTCTGCAACAGCAATAAATATTCTTAACCTCCATGCCATCTCTCCAGCTCCTGCATTATTCCAAGTTTTAATTGGAATAATTCTCAACATTTTTTAAATTTTGTGTTTTCCATGTTTATATTTTGAGAATTTATTTGATCAAGAGAAATAAGAATCCATTTAATATATAAATATAAAGTATATTAAAAGAGATTAAATAAATATTTCTAACAATTTATATTTATATTAAAAATTAATATTATTTTAATATGGTTGGCATCTCAACCAAAGATTTTGTAAAAATCTTTATGTGTTAAAACTTGATAATTGATCTCATCTTTCTTCACGGATGAAAAAATAAAATCTACTTGTGCTTGCAATAGGCTGTTTTTTGAGGTGAGCACCAATCAGCTCCCAAATCATGACACAGATATTTATTATTAATTGTAAATACTTATCCTTAGTTGAGGCTCATTTTTTTTTTGCTAGCTCTCATAACTTATTTCTCTTCATCTACATTCTGCCTCAGGGCTTTAAACCTCTTTTTTTTTTTTAATATATCTTCCTTTCCTGCTTCTTGTGTTTTTCTGGGTGATGGCTTCCTGAATTTTGACTCCAGGTGTGTTACTCTCCTTCTCCCTCACCCTCTTATCCTTCTTCTCTCATTCTTTCCTACTTATTCTCTCTCTTGCCAGTCCCTCGTATCCTTCTTCTGTTTAGCTAGTGGCCATTCAGCTCTTTATTGGACCAATCAGGTGCCATAGGCAGGAGAGATAAAAACTGTAATATATCTTTACTTCATTGAACAAATGCAGTGAAAACAAATGTAACACACCATCATATAGTTAAAGTATTTAGTAACATAAATAAAGTTAACTTATCTTTACATGTTTAAATATTCCAGAGCATGTGATTTCTGTGTCCTAAATTTAATAGGCAAGTGATGTCGTAACATAGTTTTCTCTTAAAGCCAGAACATCTTTTAGTTGCACCAAATTGTTTTACACATGGCTTTATTTGTCAGGCACATCATATTTTATTAAAATTATTCTCCACTCACACTGGATTTAATGGGGGATAGGAATAAAGAGGAAGAAGAGAAAGGGGAAGGACAGTGCAGAAGAGGAGGAGAAAAGTGAAGAGAGAGGAGAGGGGAGGAAAAAGAAAAGAATAGAAAAGGAGAACAGATGAAAAGGAGGTAAACAGGGATGGATGTGGAGGAGATACGGTAGCAGATGTGTTTGGAATGATAATAATTAGGAACCATGACAAATTACATAATCAAGAACCAGATACATATCAGAAATGTTATAATTTCACAAAATTCTACTCAAACCTAGTATTTGTAAGTGAGAATTAAAATTTATTTATGAACTGTTTTATTAGTGATATAATAAATGAAAAATATAAGTAAGTTAATGAAAATAGTCTTAGAAATAATAATAAAACAGGATCTTAGAATGTCATATATAAGAACATAAACAATGATGGTATTAGTTGTTTCTGAACAAAGAAAGATAGTGGCATGAAAAATATATGAGTTGTTAATATCACCATATATTGTTCAGACTGAATAAATGCCTGTCCTGACCTGAAAATTTATATTCTTCCCAAGACATTCCTGTAGAACTATCTATTAAAATTAACATTTCTTGGAAAGTTAATGGTTCTTCTGCAGTTAATTATTTAAACTAGATTTGCTATTGAACTATATATTTATATAAAAATAAAATTCATGTAAATAATATATATATATAATTTTATATAAAAATTCTAGCTATCATCTGAAGTTAGCTAGGTCTCATACATAGACAGTAACAAAAACCACGTAATTCTTAATTCTCATCAGAACTTAGAGCCCTAACACTTGAAATAGATATAGAATAATATACAAGGAGAACTTTTTTGTGTGTACATCATAATATACACTTATGTTAATGGAAATAAATAGGGAGAAAATTGTTTAAAATGTTTTATGATCTTGATTTAGACATACTTGAAGTAAACGAAGCCTATTTTAATTATGTAAAATCCAAGGGAAAAGGTCATGTATTATGGATATAGCAGTGTTGGTAGGTGAAAATGAGGATCATTTTCCTTGTCATTTTTTCTTTTTAAGTAATTTTAATCAATTTTGAATAAACTAGTTCATATAAATGTTTCCTGATGTTGTCATACTTTATTAACTTAACATTAGTTTCATGATTTAGAGAATTCTGTGTTCTTTTGTGTGTTAGAAGTGTTATTAAATTTCTCTTATGGTTACTTGAACTGTATTATCAGTTTACTTCTCTGCTATGTCCTGTTTTGATTTGACAAATTATACCAGAACTTTCAGCATTTGATCCTTTGTCTAACACATATATTTTAGAGGCTGGGGAAATAAACACATGATAGATCTGTGTGATATGGTCCTTGTCATTACATATCTTGCTAATAGTCTCATCATGGATTCATGGAATGGAAAATGTTAAGATAGTTACTATGAAGACTCATAATTATTAAGAACCCATTAGCTGAGTTTGGAAGAACCTGGTGTAATGGTCTACTCTGTCAAGTTGAGACAAACCACGCCCACTCCCCTCCAACCCTGTCTTCTGAGGCCAGCTCATCTTCAGCTTCCAGGCTGAGTCCCTTCATTTTACGTTTCTCTCTCAGAGGTATCTTCTGTCTCTCCCTTCTACCCACTTGTCTTCTAACCCTTCTGTTTTCCCCCTCCCCTCTCTCTCTCCGTGCCTTTCTGCTTTTCTCCCCTTCTCCCCTTTCCCCTCCATTACCCCGAAATAAATATCCAACCTCACTCTGCATGACATGCCTATCCATGTCTCCGTCTCTTGTGAGTGTGTGGTTCCCTGCTCAGGATGAGCTGCCTTCAGAAACCTGTGGGGGTCTCGTGGTATGCCCATCTCTTTGTCTGTCTCTCATCATGGGACTGGCTAACCCCACCACATGGCTCCCTGCCTGGGACTCATGGCCCACTGCAACCACTCGGGAAACTGTGCCATCAATGCCTGGGACTGGCTGCTTTAAGGACCCTCTGCCTGCTACCAATTCATGGACCTGTGGTGTAGTCTCGGGACAGGCTGTCCACTGCAGCCACTTAAGGATCCATAGCATTTTACCTAAATTATAACACCTGGCATCTGGACCTCACTGGTTCATTTTATAGAACAATGTCTTTGGTCCTCTGCCTTGCCACCATCGTTAGTACTTATGCCTTGAGCTCAGGTGTCCAGGTGAGCTGAGCAGTCACAGGGTGACTAAAGAGTCCTTGATAGTTATTCATGGAGGAAGGCCACATGTCCCAGGCACCCATAGTTCTGAATTGGTTCCCTTTTTTTAATTTGCTTTGCTCTTACACGTTGAAGAGGGCTCTCACGGACACAGAGTCCACCCATTGAGTCTGACTTGGTGACTCACAGCTGGAATACAAGTCTGGTTTCTGTGCTATTCTTCAGACCCACAACAGGGATGCAGACAAGTTCTGAGTCACAGAGTTTTCAGAGTGGTGTCCCTGTCTTTCTAGTTTCTTGCTACATTTTCCATTCTCTCTGTTCAGGATGGTTAAATGTTTAAATGTGGATCCATACTAAAATAAAGTGAATTCCTTGTGTTGCTGGAGAAGAAATCATAATATATGAAGCACAAGTTTGAGGTTGCTTCTTGGGTCAGGACCTTTTTTTAAAGGGTTCAAACAACTTTTCCAGAGGGGTCAGCTAAGAACACCAGGAAACACAGATGTTTAATTTATTAGTTATAACAGTAGCAAAATTATAGTTATATCATCAATGAAAATTATTTTGTGCTTTGAGATCACCACAACATGAGTAATTGGGTTAAAGGGTGACAGTTGAGAACCACTATGCTAGAGACTACTATCATTGGCCGCCAGTGCTTCAAAGACTCTGATGAGAATGTGGAGAATTTATGCAACTCCAGTGAACTGTATCCAATCAAACAAAAACTACCTCATTTTCTCGGTTTCACAGAAGTTACAGAGTAAGATAATAATTAGGTAGATTAGGATTCTATGACTCCACTAGTTCTTAAAAAAACTTTAGACTCAGTTTATTCACAATAAAAAAAAGACCCCGGAAGCCTCATTTTGTGAAATGAAAAGGATTATTGATTATTAAGACCTTCAGCATTCAAGAGTGTGAGTATATGTGTCTTTGTCATTTTCATGGTTTGTGCTTGTTTCTTGAGTTTTATCCCTTTAAAATTTATGTCAAACCTTTGGTTTGTGGTACTTGTGAATGTGACTATATTTAGAAAGTCCTTGCAATTGTAATAAAATCAACATGTTCTTATGTTTTAATTAATTTTAAACAATAACATCCTTATAAGGAGAGAAAAAACAAAGACACAAAATAGAGAAACACAATTCATATGATGATAAAAGCGCTTATTCCTTTTGTGCACTTACAAGATATGGAGCACCATATCGTGGTGACCACTTCCTGGAGCTGCTAAAAAAAAAAAGAAAAAAGAAAAAAAAAAGATCTTTTGGAACTTTGGGAGAGCACATGTCATTCCTCCCACTATTTTTCTGAACTCCAAGAAAAAGCATTTCTGCTTTAAGATACCAGTGTGTCTTAATTTGTTTCTACAATTCTAGGAAATTGAAATGGTTATTATTATTAACACAGCTTGATCAGTTCTACTATTGCTAATGAGAGCTGAGGGACTTTGTTGTAGACTGATGTCTGAACTACCTATGTCCATGGTTCCCCCATTGGAAAATGCTTAGTGTACCACTTTTGAAAGAGGAAAAATCTTTGAAAATTAATTGAACTTTTCCTTGAGACCATAATAAAATTGAATTTATTCATAGCCCTCAATATGCAACATTACTTTTGAGGCATGATGTGTATCCTTATTGGGTTTGTAAGATTCCAAAAAAGTATTTAGTCTAGTAAAGAATAAGGAAATAATTCAACTTCTTTCCATCTTAATAAATACTATTTAAAGTAGATTGCTTTATATATAAATTCTAAATTAATTATTTATTCATTTTCCAATGCTATTTTTAATAATTGACCATTTCTAAACATTACTAGTTGAGGATTTTGAATCCAGTGTATTGGATATTTGTGGAACATGCTAGCAGTACTTGTGAATAAGTCATGCAAAATCAAAACAAGGAAAAATATTTCTGTGGACTCTGCACATGGAAATGGGCAAGTGTTATTTAACCTCATTTGATTGTACTGTGGCCCATAAAAATATGGGGCAAACTTTTAAATGACACCTATTTAAAATGACGTACTCATGAAACATGGCAAAATGAATCTCAGGGGAAGGCAACTTAATAAGACTGTAAATTTCTCAATATAAATTTAAATGAAATGCCCTCCGAGATCCAGGGGATTGCTTGTTAGCCTCTGGCTATCAGGAAAATGGTGAAAAGGTCCCATGAGAGCAAGGGCTTCTGAGAAAGAAAGGTTTCCTTTAAAAGGGGAATGTTAGGAAATTAATCTCAGCTTGAAAACCTAAAAGGGTCAAATTTAATGGGTTTTGATAACCCTTATGTATATAGGTAGCATTACCTGGCTTTGCAGAGCATTCACCGTGTGTAATAGGCTTTGATATAATTTACAACCCTCATTCCTTTCCTGAGTAATAAGTGCTGTATTTTCCTAACCACCCGGAACTGACATGCTGTGTGTCAAATCAGAAGATATTTCATTTCATCGACAAAGAAAACGCTTTCATCAAAAACTGTTTCCTTTCGGAGAAACACTTGCAACACACATTTTTGACATTTGTTTGGGGGAAAATTCCTTTTTCATTATCACGGGAAGTCACTCCAGGCAGTGGTGAAGTACTGATTAATGCTTGCCTGGGTTACAGTGAAGGTATTCATGTTTCAATGCATTCTCTAGACAGGCATTAATCGCTTCCAACACTCCATGCCAATTCATTTCTTCTCCCAGGTTAGAACACTTGAAAGCCACAAAAGAACTTTTCAAACACTGTGCAAATAGCAGTGTAAGAAAAACAAAAATTCAGAAGACTTTAGGAAGAACATAATTCTCACTGTTATATTTCTGTTACCATAATATATTTAATATTTTACTGATGTACAATATAGTGTTTGATTAACAAAGTGAAAATAACATAACTTTTACAGTCTATAACAATGCAAAAATGATCTTTCATCAATATTTAGAATAATTCCCAACATATCCACACACTATCACCATTTCTCAGACCCTGACAAGGTACAAATAAATTGGGTATATTTTTTGTTGATTTTTATTGAGCTCTACATTTTTCTCTGCTCCCCTTCCTGCCTCTTCCCTTCCCCCTTCAACTGGATGTATTTTGTGAAAGCAACAGATAATAAGTGTAGAAGGTTGCATTTCAACCCAGTTATGTGATTACTTTTTCTGCTTTCTTAGCCATTGATATAAGATCATGCATAAGAAAATGTGAGAGCTATGTTCTCTTTAGAAAGAATAGAGTACTGGGGTTCATGTTCTCCTCAAAATAAGAAGAAACACAACTTAATAGGTTAATTTAAAATATTGTGATGACATCTGGGAGAATATTTTACATGTGCGGTGCTTTCAAATATTAATAAAATATTTTTAAGGTAAAATAGTACAAAATGCAAATGGCCAAGGTCTATGGACATTAATTTCAACTAGGGCCTTTATAAATGTGTCCCTTGACCAAAAATATACTCTATTTTTTATTTTTGAGACTATGGTACAATCACGGTACTTCTTTCTTTCCTTTTCTCCCTCCAAACCTCATATGAATCTTCACTAAATTTCATCCCTTAAATCTTTAAGTAAAATGGGGATAAAAAACTATATATTACTATAAAAGTAAAAAAGTGATTCAAAATAGTAAAGGTTAGCTATAAAATTATTGCTGAACTATCATATATTAATCATATAAAAGAAATATTTCTAATAGGTTTTTATCAAAGCTTTGCTTAAACTTAATTGTTTGGAATTAGGAAAATGGAAAAGGGAAATGCAGTCTGATCTATTTTTGCCATAAGGCTTGGTACCTTTTTCAGCCGGCAGGTCACATCCTGCTTCCCTTGTGGTCTGCGCAGGACTGGGAGGAATCAACTTCTTTCTTCTCAGAATTCTCTTGTTCTCATTGCCTTATTTCTACTTCCTGTCTGGTTTTCCCACCTATACTTCCTGCCTGGCCAATCAGCATTAATTTATAACATGATTTACAGAATACAGACAATTCTCCCACACCAGCAGTCAGTAGTAGAATGAATGTTTGCTTTTTTCAGAACGAATGCTCCAAGTATCAGAAACAATATAGTCAGTGCATTTAAAACTCATAACCTATAGACTAAATTTTTTTTAGTTTCTCTTTTTAATTGAAGTTCATTTGTCATTAAAAACCTTTATAGTTGTCAAGTTACAACAATAAAAATTTCAAAAATATGCTGATGTGGGAGTAATTTCTTATTAATAAAGAAACTGCCTGAGCTCATTGATAGGCCAACCCTTACGTGGGTGGAGTAAACAGAACAGGATTCTGGGAGAAGAAAGCTGAGTCAGGGAGTCGCCATGATGTTCCCACGCCAGGCAGATGCAGGCTAGAATCTCCCCGGTAAGCACACCTTGGGGTGCTACACACCTTATAAGAAATGGGCTAGTCCAGGTGTGAGAGTTAGCCAAGAAGAGCTAGCCAATAATGGGCCAGGCAGTGTTTAAAAGAATACAGTTTCCATGTAATTATTTCAGGGTAAAGCTAGCCATGCGGGCCGCTGAATGCTGGGGACACAGCCCTGCTGCCCCTCATTTCAACAATATGCTTATTAAAATACAGATAATGAGTAAAAGAAAGAGAAAACTAAAATGGAAAATGAAAAGGAGAGCTATAAATGGGAGGGAAGATGAAAGAAAGTGTAAGGAAAGTGTGTAAACTGGAATGAAAAGGTGAAGAGGTGAGAGAAGAGAAGGGCAAAGACAGGTAGAGGGAGAGGGAAAGAGGACACTGGAAGAATAATTAGCATTTAGTAGTAATGTTTAAGATACTGTTCTTGCCCACACCTGGAGAGTTTGATATATAATGTGTTGCTATGGTCCTTTAATTTTACTTTTATGCCTTTGATCTTAAATGACTTTCCCCAAATCTCATTGATTACAGGCTCATTCTTTATCTTGGGACAGTATTGGAAGATGATGAAAGTTTTAGTGCCGGATGCACCGAAAATATACTGAAATTACATGTGTACATATATACACCAAAGAATAGAATAAAATAAACATTTCCTCCTTTTAACATGATTTTATCTAGTATTTGTCACAGCAGTAGATAGATGAAAATATATAAAATCATTGCTGGTAGTAAGGCCTTACCTATTACATTGTTTAGACATCTTTGGAATAAGAGTACTGGAAGCATTTGGAAACTGTGAAAAGCACCCAACTGGAAGTCTAAAATGCTGCAAGCATAATTGTTTGGGATTTTGGAGGCCAGAGTTCTGATGTAAGTGTGAAGGAAAAAGGCCAGGTTCATAAGGTTTCATTTACAAATGAGGCTCTGTTGCGGGAGGTCTTTCCGCCCCTCCAACCAATAGCTGCTGAGATACCAGCCCATTGGGGTGTGGTTTCTCTCCATTCAAAAAGCTTCTACTTCCTCCACTCGCTCTCTTGACTTCCTGCTCCGCTGGCGACTAGACTCCCTTCCTGGTTGCGCAGAGGGCTGTTGTCTGGGATCATGATCTGTAAGTTTTTCCTCTTTAAATAAATACTACCCTATTAATAATATTCCAAACTGGTGTGGCATTGTTCATGGCATACGCCTTCACTTGGTGCCCAACGTGGGGCTTTTAGGACCCCCCCCCTCCGCTCGGCTGCCGGCCGCGAGTTGGGCTTGGCATGAGCGAGCCCTCCCTTCCTCAGCCGCGGCTTGTGCCTTGCGGTCGTGTGGCTTGTGCCTTGTGCGTGGAGCCAGCAGTTTTATTTAAATTATCACACACTGGCTTTTCTTGCTGCAGTTCTTTATATTTTTTTAGACACCTCAGATTGACTTCAAGTCCCCACGCACCCTATCCTCTGCCTCCCCACGTGGATTTAAACTCCACAGGCCCACGTAGTCTCTGCCTGTGTGGTTTACTCTTTTCTGAGTCATTTTTAAATCGCCCTTGCTCTTAAGTGGTGCGAACCAGATCACGCGGTTGCCGGTTGTGTAGGCTGCAACCCCTCAGGGTAACTCTGTCACGTGGAGGCATACACAACTTCCGGGTTACTCTTCTCTACCCCTGGATTCTGGGTTTATGGTTCCGTGTACGCTGTTTTTTGTTTAGTTCGTGACTTAGGCCCCAGTGCCGAGTCCGAGATACACTCGGCCTTAAGGCCCATAATATCCAGAGAGGCAGGACGATCTCTGAGGCCGGCCAGGTGGTGTTGCATATGCATTTAATCCCAGCACTCAGGAGGCAAAGAAAGGCAGATCTCTGTGAGTTCGAGGCTGGCCAGGTGGTGGTGGTGCACGCCTTTAATCCCAGCACTCGGGAAGCAGAGACAGGTGGATTTCGGTGAGCTCGAGGCCAGCTGGATAATAGGTAATATGGCAGTTTTTGTTTCCAAAATGACTTTCACTGTTTGGGCTACCAATACAATGGGTCTTATCATGCAAAATTTATATGACTATGAGGATAACTTAGTTTAAAGGTTACTATGTTTTAGTATTCTTTTGAATATTCTATCATTTAGGAAGATTATGGTACTTTCAAGAACCATACTATCTTTACTAGAAACTCATGCAGGTCAGGAGATTCAGGATTCAAAAGAGGCAATAATAAAAAGACTTGAAATTCTTGAAGAAATGATTGGAGCTGGTGAACAGAGTAATAAGGCACAAGGACAGGATACAAAGCCAACATCAGCTATTAGAACTGGCTTACCCAGGGTTTTAGCGGCATACCCTATACTTAATTCTGAAAGCAACAACTTCTAAAGGCTCAAAGGGAGTCAGAGAAGCTAGATGGATGCCAATAGCAATGAATGATCTGAAAGAAATTAAACAAGCTGTTGTTAATTTTGGGCTGCACTCCGCATATGTAAAGGAAATGATAAGGACTTGGGCTTCTAATGCTAGAGCTACCCCCTATGATTTCCATCAGTTAGTGTCTGCAGTTTTAGATAAGGGACCTTCCTTGATGTTTGGAATTTATTTCAGAGAAGAATCCAAACATATGGAACAGCAAGGAAGAGTAAAAGGTGTTGAGGTTTCCCAAGATCAAATTCTTGGTGCAGGAGAATATGCTGATCCACAGGTCCAAGCTCTTTATGATGATGAAGTACTGTGTCTATGTCACCAAGCAGCTTTAAATGCTTGGAATAGGATACAAGATCCAGCAAAAAGGGTTGAATCATATACCAGAATTAGGCAGGGACAGAGAGAACTTTTTGCAAAGATTAATTAAGGCTCTGGACATAGGGGTAACAGACCCAGAATCTAGACGAATACTTCTTGAATCTCTAGCGTTTGAGAATGCAAACATAGAATGCAAAAAGATAATTGGGCCTTTAAAGTCTAGATCAGCACCTATGGATGAATGGATTCAGCATACGATGAATGTTGAGACATTTAGCTATAATGATGAATCTTGGGTAGGAGAAGCAATTTCCACAGCAATGAGGAGACATCAAACTGCCAGGTGTTTTAATTGTGGTAAATTAGGACATCTGAAAAGGGATTGCAGGCACAGAATTTCTAGGAATAATATCTCCTCTGGGAATGACAATAATAGGAGACCTAGGCCTTCAGGTATATGTAGGAGATGCGGTAAAGGCCATCATTGATCCAACGGAATGCAGGTCAACAACAGACAAACAAGGCAACCTGATCCCATCGGGAAACTCCTTGAGGGGCCTCTCACAGGCCCCCAAGCCAACAGTGGCCCAGTCATTCCCAGTCACAGTGGAGAACGTGCCTCACCAAGAAAATTAAAAGCTCCAATTTCTGCTGTAAAAAGTAATACTGGACTAAATGATGAATTACGTGTGGAGGATGAGTCAAAAAACCCAGTAGGACAGAGTAAATGTATATTTTGGCAGACTTCTATTAACAACCAAAGACCAAAGCTAAAAGTCTGTATAAATGGCACTTTTATTGAAGGCTTATTAGACACAGGTGCAGATGTAAGTATTATTACCCCAGAATCTTGGCATCCGAATTGGCCTCTTCAAGAGGTAGATGTTCAGTTTCTGGGAATTGGAACCCTATCTCGTGTAAAACAAAGCACAAGATGGGTTGAATGCATAGGGCCTGAATGGCAAATAGGAAGACTAAGGCCATATATAGCAAATATTGCAATAAATTTATGGGGTCGTGACCTGTTACAGCAATGGAATACCCAGATTAACATTCCTGCAGTTCCAGGAACTCATAATTCTGGAAAAAATATGATGAGGTATTATGGAAAAAGGTCACCAGCCATTCAGGCTGTATAAGAACATATAGCAAATACCAAACCTTTAGAGGTACCAACAGCCCTACCTTTAAAATGGCTAACTGAGAAGCCAATATGGATCAAACAGTGGCCTCTACCTGAAGATAAATTACAGGCATTGGAACAGCTGGTGCAAGAGCAACTAGATGCTCACCATATTGAAGAATCAACCAGCCCTTGGAATTCTCCTGTGTTTGTTGTAAAAAAAGAAATCTGGTAAATGGAGAATGGTGACAGATCTAAGAGCTGTCAACAAAGAAATTCAATGTATGGGCCCACTACAATATGGAATTCCTTTGCCTTCTCTATTACCAAAAGGATGGCCTCTTATAGTTATTGATTTGAAAGATTGCTTTTTCACTATACCGTTACAAAAAAAGGATAGAGAAAAATTTGCCTTCACGGTGCCTACTTATAATAATTCTCAGCCTAATAGGAGATATCAATGGACTGTCCTCCCACAGGGTATGCTCAATAGTCCTACATAGTGCCAATATTTTGTAAGTAAGCCATTGGAAATAATTCATAAACAATTTCCCAAGTCCATAATTTATCATTACATAGATGACATCTTATTATCAGATTCAAATAAAGATACTTTAGAAAGGATGTTTGAAGAAGTAAAGAAAGTCTTGCCTAGGTGGGGATTACAAATTGCCCCTGAAAAGATTCAAAGAGGAAATTCTATTAATTACCTAGGTTACAGAATAGGGTTAGAGAAAATTAATATGCAAAAGGAACAAATTAGGAGAGACCAGTTAAAGACTCTTAATGACTTCCAAAGATTGTTGGGAGACATTTCCAGTCTACGACCAGCTGTTGGGATAACACCTGATCTAATAGTTCATTTAAACAAAACCTTAGATGGTGATAAAGATTTGAATAGTCCAAGTAAACTGACAGCTGAAGCAGAAAGGAACTGACAATGATTGAGGAATAATTACAGGAAGCACATGTGGATAGGATGAACCCAAATCTTAGCTGCATCCTAGTCATATTGCCTTCCAGAATCTCTCCTACAGGGATTCTAATGCAGAGGGAAGATATTATTTTAGAGTGGATATTTATACCTAATAAACCAAGTAAAAAATTAAAAACTTATGTGGAAAAAGTCTCTGAATTAATTATAAAAGGTAAGCTTAGACTTCATCAACTAGCAGGTATAGACCCAGCAGAAATTATAGTGCCTTTTACTACTGAAGAAATAAAAAAGTTCTGGGAAGTCAATGAACCATGGCAAAGAGCTTGTGCTAATTTTTTGGGAGAAATTAATAGCAACTATCCCAAAGTGGTAGACTTAACTTCATAAAGAGAACTTCTTGGATTCTTCCTAAAATTGTATGTGATGCTCCAATAACTGGAGCCCATACGTTCTATACTGATGCAAATAAATCAGGGAAAGCAGGTTACAAGTCAGATGAATTGAGTAAGGTGGAACAAAGCCCTTATAATTCTGTCCAGAAGGCAGAATTATATGCCATTCTTATGGTGCTAAGGGATTTTAAAGAACCTCTTAATATAGTTACAAATTCACAATATGCAGAAAGAGTTATCTTGCATATTGAAACCACTGAATTTATACCAGATGCCACAGAGTTGACTTCATTGTTTATCCAGGTACAAGACATAATCAGGAATAGGCTTTGTCCGATGTACATAACACACATCCGGTCCCATACAGGTCTGCCTGGTCCTCTAGCACAAGGCAATGCTGAGGTTGATCAATTATTGATTGGAAGCGTGTTGCAGGCCTGGGAATTTCATAAAAAGCATCATGTCAATAGTAAAGGCCTAAAGAAAGAATTTTCCATTACTTGGCAACAAGCTAAGGACATTATAAAGAGATGTCCTACTTGTTCTTTCTATAATCAAACACCGTTGCCTGCAGGGAGTAACCCAAAAGGTACTAAGAGAAATGAAATCTGGCAGATGGATGTTTTCCACTTTATGGAGTTTGGTAAATTAAAATATGTACACCACACCATAGACATGTATTCAGGTTTTCAATGGGCTACTGCCCTGAGCTCAGAAAAGGCAGATTCAGTAATCACACATTTATTGGAAGTTATGGCCATCATGGGTATACCTGCACAAATAAAGACAGATAATGGTCCAGCATATGTATCTAAGAAAATGAAACGCTTTTTTTGATTATTATAATATAAAACACATTACCGGTATACCAAATAATCCTACAGGTCAGGCAGTTATAGGAAGATCAAATCGTACTATAAAGGATATGCTGAACAAACAGAAAGGGACCGAAAATACCGCCAGAAATAGATTACATAATGCTTTATTAACCTTGAATTTTCTTAACGCTAATGAGAAAGGAACGACAGCAGCAGAAAGACATTGGATAATGGAAAAGTCTGCTGAACTAAATCAACTGATTTATTTCAAAGATGTGCTGGACTCTCAATGGAAGCCAGGAGATGTGCTACGTTGGGGAAGGGTTTTGCTATTGTTTCCACAGGAGAAGAAAAATTGTGGATACCATCAAAATTAATAAAGTTTCGATTTGAAGAGTAGAAACCTCTTGGAAAGGAGAAATGACAACTCATCCACAATGGTATTTATACAGGTGGTAAGAAAAACATATAGAATGGGGGCAGGGTTCTGTTCTTATCTCCACAGGAAAATATTCACCTTTGAAAAATTCAAGGGACCCTGGATATTTGGATACTGACAGATGGAAAAATACCTGCCCAATAGGAAATATCAAGAAAACTGAATGGGTAAGTAAAACATATTAAACCATATTTCTAAATTTATAGAGCTGGTTTTGAAGTTGGACTCTGGCTCAGTCCCTCTCCAATTCCAAGCCTGTTAGTAAGAGAAAACCCAGAGTTTCTGGAGATTCTGTCTCATGTCAAGAGCCGTGATATGGGACAGAAAGAAATATGAGTTTAGAAAACATCTTTGCTTTTCTTCACATCTATCATACCTTTCATTGAATATATCTATCATGCCTTTCATTGAATATATATATATATATATATATATATATATATGCCTATATATGTCTATATGATTAATGTTTAAGTTTTTTACAATAAACAATGAGTCTTTTCTGAAGTGACATTTGAAGTTTCCAGGAAGAAGATGGGGCCCCACAACAACAACTCTACCTGGTTGATATGACGTCATGATACTGATAGCGCTACTACAAGACCTGTTTTGGGTACCAGCTGCACAAGAAGATCCCAACTTGGTTAGCTCAAATGGTGCACATCTTGTACAACATTCTGGCCAGACCTCCACAAAATACTCAGAGACTATTTGCAATTTTAAAAGACATTGATCTTGAAATTTTACTTTCACAGGATCCCCCAGAAAGAACATCGCCCCCATGACAGCTGGAAGTAATTCTAGAGGACGATGTCCCCTCTCCCAGTAAAGTTTGCCCCTGGGTTTAGGGACATCATTTAGGGTTTGGGAGGTTGGGGGAGGAATTTTATAAGCTCAGGGATCATTTTGAAAAAAAAAAAGAGGGATGATGGAATAATAGATTTGTAATTGTGAGTTACAATTTTTAGACAAATATATTGGTATTGATTCTTGTATATTGATACAAAGTTAAATTATATTGACTATTGTATGCATGCTTGTTTCTACCTCTGTTTAAAATATTTTTTATGTATTGACATATATTGTATCTATATATATTGTATATATTTACCATATTGCAGTGTACATTTCTACCTCTGATTAAGATAATTATATATTGTTTGTGTATTGATATATATTTACCATATTGCAATGTATATTTGTACATTGTTTATATTTGGAGGTCATTATCCTCATTTGTTACACAGATGTTTATTGTCTTAGTCTTTAAGTTAGATAGATATTGAGAATTATATAGATTAATAGTCATCTAAGTTTGCCATTTATAATTAGACTAATCAGGTTATTTAGATATATAGAGATTATACTCAGTATAGATAGATGATCTTCAACCTCTTCAAAGAGCTGTAGAAAATGACCTTTAATCTAACTCAGAGTTTTGTGGTAGGGAGACACAATTGCTCCTGGCAACACCGCTCTATTCCCGAGAGAATGTTGAGCACCAAAGACACTCCACCTGGAGCCTTTCTTTTTGACAGAACTGGCCTTGGGGCAAAGAAATGCCCATACCTCAACCACTGACAGAGATACAGAGCATGCATCAATGGATAAAACAGGACTGTCATATCCTGCCAAGACAGGGTTAGATAGTTTTGAAAAGTTGCTTGCCTTTGAAAATGGTATGTCAGTTATGTTAGGCCTTAGCCAAAGTTGGTTGCTTCAACGCTGCAAATGTGACTTTGGGTGATTGCCCAGGTAGCTAGTTATCTCTGTGATTTGTTGCATGTTTTGGAAGTTGTTTTACTGAACTTCCTAATTACCCAGGTAACATATTTCCCTTCTCAGATCTTTGATGGGGTTGAACACTATATAACTATAGTTACTTTTCTCTCATGACTTGGCCAAGTTATTTATTATACAAGTCCTAAGCTAGTTAGAATAGGATATTTGTACTTATTGTATATAATTTTAGAACTCTCTTACTTAAACAAAAGGGGGAGGTGTTGCGGGAGGTCTTTCTGCCCCTCCAACCAATAGCTGCTGAGATACCAGCCCATTGGGGCGTGGTTTCTCTCCATTCGAAAAGCTTCTACTTCCTCAGCTCGCTCTCTTGACTTCCTGCTCCGCTGGCGACTAGACTCCCTTCCTGGTTGCGCAGAGGGCTGTTGTCTGGGATCGTGATCTGTAAGTTTTTCCTCTTTAAATAAATACTACCCTATTAATAATAATTCCAAACTGGTGTGGCATTGTTCATGGCATATGCCTTCAAGGCTCCCATTATAAATTTATGCAGAAATTATGATACGTTCTGGCAATTAAAGAAAATTGTTTATCCAAGAATAAAACAACAATAAGAAAAGAACCTGCCAATCACAGGGAACCTGCAAGGAAGGTTTGGCACAATTTAATAGGCATTGTTTAATCAATATTGAGACAAAAGGAAAGATTCCTTACAGGTTGTCTCAGGAGAAGGCCAGAGCCCACCCAGTGTCGTTTTTTTTTTTTTTTGGTGGGGGGGACCCTGATTATGCAGTTATCTATGGAATTGTCTTTCTGAGATTAATTTTATTCTGTTCAGCCATATAGGTTCTCCAAGACCAAAGTACAGATTGACTCAGGTTAGCTGAAGACCTTGGCTTCCAGAGGATTTGGGGTTTGTAGGTCCTTTTGAATTCCAGTGATGGGAAAGTTGTAAGTGTGTGGCAAGTTCAAGAAAATTTACATCATGATATGAGTTGTAAGAACTAAGCTGAAGCTAAAGTAGAAATCTCAAGTTAGAGATGCCAGGAACATGTTTTATATGCTAAGAAAAGAAGTGGCCAGCATCTAGATACAGGCCAAGAAAGAGAGCCAGCAAGACCAGGGGACACAGCTATCCAGGTTATTTCAAACTCATATCACATGTTCGAGGAGCTTGACATGGAGCCATGATTATATTTCAGTGTTCCAAGTTACATTTGGAATCGGAATATGGGAATGCTTGTTCTGTCATACTATTTTGTGCTAAAACTATATAAGTTTATTTTAAGGTTTTGTTTGTTTTCATTTCTGTGTGAGCTCAGAATTCAAGGGTTTCTTTGAGAAAAAAATAAAAATAAAAAAATAACCCCCCAAAACAAACAAACAAACAAAAAAAACAGTCATGTTGTCTTGAGAAAAATTCTAGAACAATTACGGTATATGTTTCTTAGGGATAGACCATTAAATAACTCTTACCATTTGTGAGCAAGTGGTAAGTTGTTAAGGTGCTGATTTTTAATCCTCCCCAAAGAACCACATGCTAAAGCAGGGTCTCTACACCTGACACTATTGAAAGTGAAGGAACTTTAGGTGAAGAGGGTAATTGAAGAAAGTTAAATATCTGACTTTAGGATAGTACTAAGAATCTGGTCCTTTGACCTTCCTTTTTGCTTTCTTTCTCATCCTCCATTAGGATCACGTAAGAGATTCTTAATAACATAGAATCTTATTCCATCTAAGACATTATATCAATTTTAAAGTGTTCTCATGTAATTTGCATGAATCTCATACTTTGATGGCACCTTCATAGCTTAAATTATTAATCTTTTTTAGAAGAGATGTAATTAAGAAATATAACAAACAAGAGGATAGTATCATAAGTCTTTCCCTCTAATCTATATCAACATTTCCCTTATCTGTATCAACATGTAACAGAAAGGAAAATTAAGTAGGATAATTGATTTTATATGAAATTGCATAAATGTAAAATATAAATTAAAAGTTTATGAGAATAAGTAAAAATTCATGAAAATAAGATTATTTATTCCAAACCTGAATTATTGATATTAAATTATATTAACCATTTAGATGGCATCCTTGCCTATAAATGTTTTACATTTATTTTGAATATTGAATGTAAGAGCTTTAAGTCAAACCTTATTAAGAATCAATATTATATATGCTGGTAATAAAAAATAGAATTTCTGATGTCCTGTGGAGTATATATAAGTAATGTACTATATATTTTAAAAAAGCAATGAAAAAGGAATATGGATATTTTCATCATAAAGAAAGAATTTATAATTAGAGGACAGATTTAACTGAATTAGAACATTATCTAGCCTAAAGATGTATTAAAATACCACCTGGTATTCCATAAATACAAAATGCAATTTTCATATTTTGTATTGGTTAAGATTAATTTAGATTAAGTACAAGGCTTTAGAAAATAGCTTCTTGGGTGTCTAATTTCTGCTAAAAATGGCCTTTTGTTTACAGAGACTGTACAGAAAATTGCAAACAATTCTGTCACTGTCATGCCCAGTAAAGCATAGCATTTTCTATTTCTTTCCCATGTTTCTTATCCCTCTAATGGGGTCATTTCTAACTTGACAATTCAGGTGTCTCATCTTTGCTGAGAATATTTTCTACTGTGTCACAGAAGTAGTAATTTATCTTTTCATGTCCCTTATCACTAGGTATGAAATATTTAATAATTGACACTTTACACAGTCCATATTAAATCATTTTGTCAGCAGTCTTTCATTTATTGGACTCCATACAATCATAGGTCTTGTTCTCTGTGTCTTAGAAAGAGGAAATCTATATTGTCATGATAAATTTCACATTCTTCACTGGTGAAAGTTTTATCATATTTGTTCCCTTAAAAGCTTTCAAAAAACTTGGTAATGGTTCAAAGGTTGCAATATCCTGCATTTCTGAAACTAATAATGAATACAGGAAAGAGATGACATGGTGCTGTCCTTTGGAGAATCGAACAATGCCTATTACGAACATTGAGCAAGACTTTAGTTCAGTCTCAGATTTTTGTCTGTAAGATGCACAGAGTACATTGGATGACTATTAGGTCTCATATCAGCTCTACCTTCACATCAGTGCCTCTGGACAAATGAAATGGTTCTGCATTTGTTTCATAAATTTAAGATGTGTATTTTAAGGTGGTTACTAACTATTCTCTTAGCTTCATTTAACCTGATACAATGATCTCACTGATGGAATTTGAATCAGCATGTGATCCACTGTGATTCAAATATATGTGTCAATGGCATTTCAAAATTCTTGAATATTATCATAAAGATCGGCATACACATAAAGTTTCTGTCATAATTTCTAGGTTAGCATGACCATAGTAGAGAGATACACATTCACAATCTGACTAGAATCTAACAAAAGCTGCAATAGTTACATCGATTTAACAAGATAATTAAGGTTATAGAGATGGTTGAGTGGATTCTAAGGAACCCAATAGACTTGAGAACTAACACTTACTAAATACTTTAAAAGTGGTTTGTTAACTCTTCTGAAAAACTAATGGTGGTTATAGAATGGTCATAGAATATTTCAGGGCATTCAACTTAGCCAAAATAGCTCCAGTTTCAAAGAGGACTAGTTTCAAAACATAAAGTATATTGCCATAGATGAAGAGACCCAATATTGACCCTTTCTGTGATAAATGTGACAAAAGCACCACATCTAAAATGTCTTAGACTTGTGATTAAATAAACCCTTTTTGTTCAAAATGAATTAAAGAAGATCAATATTAAGATATTGTGGTGCAGTAAAATCATAACATTATTTAAAATGTGAGTTAACAGTAAAAGTAGAACTCATGTAAAAATTTCTCGCATTACTTAAATATTTATAAGAGATGAGAGATATAAATCAAATATCAAAACTTTTACATTTGAAACTAAAATATCAATTTAAATCCAACACAACAAAATAGAAGAAATGCTTGAATCAATGAAAATAAAAATAGGAAATCAAAATAGGAAGGTCATTTGGTTCTTTGGAAATATCAATGTAAATCATCTGCCACTATCAAGCCTTACAAAAGAGATATAAATTATTGATATTAAAATATAAGAGAAGTATCATTTCAGTTCTCAAAAGTATTAAATGGATAATCAAGGATTACTTTTAATAAGTCTGAGGCCACAAGTTTTGAAATATAAATGATAAAATGGATGAATTATTTGAAGATATATTCTGCTTTTATGCCCACAGAAGAGCTGGAAAACAAGAGCAGGCCTAAAGATACTGAAGAAATCAAACATATAATCAACCCCCTAAATAGGTTTCACTAGATTTAGATAAATTCACTCATAAATTCTATAAAGCTTTTGGAATAAAAATTTACACAGTCAATCTACCATGTCTTTTGGAATCTTATAACAGAATGAGTACTTTTTAACACATTCTAGAATACTCGTGTTATTCTAATATCCAAACCAGATCAAAATATCCCAAGGAAAGGAAAACACAGACCAACATAGCTCATGAATACTTAAATACTCTAAACATAATATCAAGTCGAATCTAATGATGTGTATAAGAGATTTATTTATCATAATTAAGTGCTATATATCCTAGGTACCCAAGACTGGACAATAAAATAATGTGAGTTATAATATCAATAGGTTTTCAAAGAAAAATTAGACAATAATATTTCTAAATTCAGAAAAAATGTTTTTAAATGCAGTTCAATTCATTTAAATGCTAAAACTATCAGAAAATTGGGGAAACTGATGATACAAACTTTTAAAATACAAATATATAAGTTTTTCATTAAAAAATATTATCTTACGTTAGAAAACTGATATTTTCTGTGGATCTGCTTCTTCCTTGGGATCATTAGTTGCATGGGTTTATGAGGGTGGAGGAAGCAGAAGTAGGGAACAG
The DNA here is from genome assembly GCA_963919715.1 of Microtus obscurus. Lineage (NCBI taxonomy): Eukaryota > Metazoa > Chordata > Mammalia > Rodentia > Cricetidae > Microtus > Microtus obscurus. Next base: position 314,658 of record CAWTZC010000854.1, on the reverse strand, counting down.
GATTCAGATGGCCCTGGATACAAATGGAGACAACCCTTTGGGAGACAACTTCTGCTAATCAGCTCAACTTTATTCCAGAGTACAAGAAAAATATAAAATTAGGAAGCCTTGGGACAAACCCTAATTTGAATTAATTGACACTGTCCTATCATAAAATTTTACATGTGGCAGCAGGGTCCTGCATCAGCTCCTCGACCAAGACTTAGCTGCTCTATTGCAACAGGTGATAGGCTTTTAGCTGGTAACTGTGCCAAGGGTAACCCTAATGATAAAATAGGCATCCAAAATTACAGACAGCTGTCAGTTAAGGTCAGCCCTCCAGATCCAGAGACATTCTCTATATAAGGCAGGTAGAGAACAGAAATTCTTGATGGGACTTGAGGGGAGTCCTCATGTTGTAAAACTTTTGAGAAGGCTGACAGGTCATTAAACTGCAACCTCTGAACAGCAAGGCCTTCCAACTTTTCCAACTCAATTCGGTAACAAGACAAGGATGTCATTCCTTTTAACTAATTATTTTGTATGTCTTACATAATTTTTAAGGTCTTTTGTAGCAAAAAAAATTGTATCAACTACATAGAATATCTAAATGAAATCAATGAAAGTAAGAACAGATTCTTCAACATAAAAAAGAAAATTATAAAAATGTGATCAGGAAGAATATGAAATTCAAGCACAATTCTAGTTACATTAGTACCACCTAAATTTAAAATCTTGTCTATAAAACTGGCAAACAGTGTGCACAAAATTTGAAAGGATACAAATTAAAACAAGAGTTTGGGTAATGTATTGCTGTGTAGAGGTTTCCTCCATTCTGGAAGGAGGTTTGTAAGACTTAGAAAGAAAATAACCTTCACAAATCTGGAAATATCTGAAATTTTCAAGGCCTACATGGTCCCTCCCACAGGCTATAGAAGCACTGAAAAACAAACTGATGAAAAGAACAACACCAGAACAGTTGCCTAAATTAGATTCTCCAATCTATCAAATTGCCTAAACATTCCACAGAGAGTTCCATAGCTGCAGCTTCCATAGTTAAGACTGACTTTCTGATGCTGTGACCATAGTCAAGTCCTCATTGTACCTATTAGCAACATCTAATTTTTTCTTTTACCAAACTGGACTTTGCTATATTCAGTATTTTTTTTTTGGTCATTGTTTTTTTTAAATGTAGCATATAACACAACATATACAAGTAACCAGGCTAAATATTAAATTTATGTGTTACCAGATGACCATGATTTCAAGAGGAGATTGTATGCAGAACTGACTTGAGAGAAGAGGTCATCAATATTTTTGTCACAAAAAAATTTAGTAATTAGCCGGGCGATGGTGGTGCACGCCTTTAATCCCAGCACTCGGGAGGCAGAGTCAGGCGGATCTCTGTGAGTTCGAGACCAGCCTGGTCTACAAGAGCTAGTTCCAGGACAGGCTCCAAAGCCACAGAGAAACCCTGTCTCGAAAAACCAAAAAAAAAAAAAAAATTAGTAATTATGGGAACAGAAAAGCACGCAATGTGTGCTTTTGCTTGGCAGCATTCATACATAATTGCTAGAAATTTCAAATTGAGATAATTTGCTAGTATACCAAAATTAAAAGTCTTCTGAAACTTAATTCCCCTTAAGCAATTTTATGTTTAGAAGCTGTACTAAATGTAGCTACCTGTCTTATAACAAGTTTACAGCTTCCAGTTCTCCAGTACTCTTCATTAACTTTTCCAGGTTTTACTAAAGAATGCTGCATTACAACATTTGACTTTCCCATCACCATGCAGTGGTGAGACATATTTCCACCTCATTCTTAAATATGAATCCAAATTTAAACACATAGTTCATTTATTATTTAATATATCAGGTAAAATTACATAGAATTATTTTGTTTTGGAGATACTGATAAACATATCACAACTTTAAAGTGGCGAACTTCATATAATCACTGATTTGTACCACCAGATATATTTATGATCTTGCTCTGGGTTCCATAGTTAGGCAGTATGTGAAGCACATACTGAGAAGGAGAATTTACTTCTTAGTTCTTTTTATGGCTCCTGTGCAACCATTAATATCCATTATGTGAATGTGTGTTTTGGCAAACTTTATGACTACAATGAATAGGGTTTACATATTATTAAGGTTTTCAAGAGATTTCTTACAACCGACTTAATATATCTAACAACATCACTAGGAGGAGGAGGGAGAGAAGGAAGAAAAAGAAGAACAGAAGTAGAACTATGTATGCATATTTCCTAAAAATGTTTTAGTTCTGGAAGCTGCCTTAAATAATTATTTACTCCAAACTATTTTAAAGTGAAATAAAATACATCATCTTCTACGTTGCTTTGTTCTATTCAACATGTTCTGTGTAAAACCCCTTACTGCTCTTGGTGTGTGTGTGTGTGGGGGGTGTCCATCCCCCACCATCCCATGATCTATCTGATTAGAATGATAACATCAGGGCAAGATCTCATCTAGTTAACCTTTTGGAAGCAAAATGCCTAAGAAATTTTCTACTCCAAAGAGGATGCAGCAACCAGACTTCTACAAATATTATGCAAGAGGGCCAGGGCTCCTCTCAAGAAGGTAACCCAATTTGGCTCTGGGGTTCACTAATTCAGGCTTTAAGCTAATGAATGGGTTACATATAAAGAAGTTGTTTGGATTATCTTCCTTGGTTGATGGGAGCCACAGAGGCCAGGAAATATATGACAAAGCTTTCCTAGCATTAAGCCCTGACAGAGCAGGAGGCCCAAAGAGGTGACTGTATGGAGCTGTAAAGGGAAAGCCTGGATGGCTTAGGAGATGACAAGCTTTAAGATATGCAAGAGTTGTAGGATTTCTACCAAACAGCTGAACACAGGGAGTGGAACCAGCCCAAGGTATAAAAGTGCAATCAGCAAAGCTGGAAGAATATAGCTGTTTAAGCACTCTGTTATCAAACATGGAGCTACTGAACCCCTATTTTTGCTCTGTTGGGTTTTGGTCTTGCTTTGTTCCAGTGTTTCGTCACTATAACACCACGTCTTAATTTAGAAATGGTAATATTTATTCTGTGATGTTGGATTTTACAAGCATGTAATTTCCTTTTTGATTTTATAGGGGCTTGTGGTTAAGAAATTTGCTTGAGTCTTAGAAGAGACTTTATATTTTTATACTGTCTCAAGATTGGAAAAGACTATGATGACTTTTGAGATTAAAGTAAATGCATTTTGTATTATTATATTCCATAACCCAATAGAGGGCAGGAATTGGAATGTGGTGGTTTGCATGAGAATTGGCTCCCATGCATTCATATGTTTGAATATGTGATCCCCAATTGGTAAAATGTTTGGTGAGTATTATGACCTGGGGAGAAGGCTTATAATTAAGGCAGGATTTGACTCTCTGTATCCTCTAACTGAGGATCAAGATATGAGCTCCCAGCTGCTTACCTGCTGCTATGTTCCCAGGCAATGATGCTTTTGAACTCTTATCCCTCTAGAACCCATAAGCCACAAATAAATCTCTCTTTCTTTTAGTTACCTTGGTCATTGTGTTGTTCGTTTGTTTGTTTTTTACAGGTTTTTTTTTTTTTTTTTTTTTTTTTTGTAGCTTTCGAGGATGTCCTGGAACTCACTTTGTAGACTAGGCTGGCCTAGAGTGGTCATTGTCTTTTTTCTAAAACAGCAGTAGTGAAGTTCCTAATACAGTGTAGAGGCAAGGTCTCTCACCATTTCTGGAACTTGTTGATTCACCTGATGTGTATAGCCAACTCGGTTTTGGGAGTCTCTGTTCCTGCTTTCTGAGTGCTGGAATGACAGACAATTCAGAAGCCCTGTCTGAGATTTAGGTGGATTCTTGAGATGAGGACTCCACTTCTTATATTTATGTGTCACATAGTTCACTTACTGGCTCATCTTTCCAATCGACACGTCCTAGAATGTGGAGGAAAATATAAAAGAGAGATGTTGATTTTTTTTTTCAATTTTCAGAAGAATGGCAACTCAAAGTGTCTACCAACCAGCATGTTAGGATCAATTGGGTACTACTCCTCTTGGTATTTTCAGCAGCACTGAATAAGAGGGCCAACAGATGAGACTAGGTATCTGAGTTCTGGAAAGCTCTCCAGTGACGTAGTGTCAATTAATGTTTGATAAAGGCTGTCAGATAGATATTTAAGAATCCCAGCTTAGGGTGCTTAGAAGTCTTGCTTAACTATAAATTATAGTTCAGTAAATCTGAAGCTAAGCTGAAGATTCTTCATTTTTAAACCAGATACTGTATTACTATTTTGCATACTTTGGAAGAAAACTACTAAACTATATTGAAGATTGAAGGATAATTTGATCCAACAGGTTACTTTGAAGGGGCTTCTATATTGTGTGTTGATTTGGAGGCCAATGCTAAGAAAAAGCAAATATAATCAGCATTTATTTTATAATGAGAACTCAGAAAACCATAAGAAGTCTCATTACTATGAGTTTGCTTTAAAAATAAACCTTATACTCTAACTGAGGAGGCATTTGATAAAAATGTTTATGAGTAAGAACATGAACAATATTGTAAAGGAATGAAAGATATACATTTTACAAGCAGATTTCTTTATTTTTTGTCACTATTAGCCTCCTGAGTCTATCTAGCTTTACTGGATAGAATTGAACAATATACATTGTATAAATGTATAAGACTTGGAAAGAATTTTAAAAAAGCTATTTAAAAAGAAAAAAGTACAGGCCATTTCATTGAGATGTGTGTGCATTGTCGTATTACAGTCACCTGCCGTGTCAGCCCTGTTAGCATACGGTTTCTGATTTCAGCCAATCTCAGTAGCACATTACAGTTACTTGCCAGTGAGGCAGGATTGCACTAACCTTTGCTGTGGATGATTTAGACTTCTCTTTCACATCTGTTTGTTAATTTAAACTGTGCAGAGATGGCTTGTTCATAGCATGCTTCTGTCCTCCGCTATCCCTTTGATGAGTTCTGGCTCATCCAAGCGTCTTATATCTCTTTCAAGACTCTCTGCTTCTGCTCACATGATGTACTGGTGACCTTAACTTCATTGGTATTCTGTAAATGTCAAAGATATGCTTGCCTCAGCTGCCTGGGCCCTGGTGAGCAGGTGGAAAAATGACCAGTTGAAAATGAGTTGTTGAGACTACTACAGTAAAAAGATTGATGCAATTAATTTTTCATTAGGCGCAGTGTCTGCGGATTCTAATCAGTTTTGATTGTTCTTCCTTTGAGGCACAAATAAAATGCAAATGAATTTGGGAAGAAAGGGAGCATTCTTTATGGTATAGACAGTCCAAAGCTCCAAACTGGTTTAGACCTAATTTGAAGCATAAGATATATTTAATGAATTAGGTTATGGCAGCATAAGTGTAAGTTCTGTCTTGATAATCCAAGCTGTAGACTCTAAAAGAGCCAGTCTGGGGCATATTTCATGGGCACAGACCACATCAAATAATGAACCTGAGGAAATGGAAATCCTCAAAGGATTAAAAAGGAATAGTTAGGAACAGAATAGTTTTATTTTCTTATTTATAGTATATGATAAATGATGCTAAGATTATCATTATTTATATGTTTATTTTATACATGTAAAACATACTAAAACTTATGATGTATATTATTTTTTCATTATGCACTAGGGATTAAGATTAAAACGCAATATATACTATATATATATATATATATAATATCTTTGTCACATAACTGTATTCCTCTTCTGCTAAAATGTATTTATGAAGTGTCCAGTGTGGCAACTCATTCTTGTTATCCCAGTACTCAGAAAATAATGTAGGGGAATTTCTCTGAGTTTTAGGTTTGCCTGCACAATATAGTGAATGCCAACCTAGTATGGACTGCAGAATTAGACTATGTCTCAAAGTATCACAAAGAATGACAACAAACCCCCAATAATTTTAGACTATGTCTCAAAGTATAGCAAAATTACAACAAAACCCCAATAATTTATATATGTGGCTATTGAAGAAGTGAATTTTCACAAACTGTTCAAATTTAAATTTGCAAATATAATGAAAATAGTACCTCATAATCCATATTTTATCACAGAAAGGTAACCAGTTATAAAACATATGACTTACATTGTATACGGTAAGAATGAAGAAAGCACTGCACATTACGGTTACTTCCTTAAGGACAAATGTGTGTGCATACGTGTATGTCTGTGCACGCATACATGGAGACATATATGTATGTGGTATAATTTGCATATTCACTTTTATTTGAAGTAACTTACTAAGGCAATGTAATTTGATCAAAATCTATGTCATATACAACAGACAAGACTGTGTTATCCTGTCTTTTCTTCTTGTCAGCATATTTAGCGATTAGAATACTCTTTCTTCTTATTGTGATTTCAGGTAAACAAAATCCATGTTTTGATAAATTAATATACGCCTATAATCTCAGCACTTGCTCCATGAAGCAGGATGATTGAGAATCAGGAAGTTTGGAAGTTAACGCTTAGGCTCCTTGAAACGCTGTTTCCAAACACGCACACACACACACACACACACACACACACACACACACACACACTTAAGAAAATAAAGAAAAATGCCCTGCCCTTCTCATTTTTTGTCTAAAAGTATAATTAGGTATTGAAGTTTATTGAAAGCTATACCTTGAAATGTTATAAGGATGTATATAAAATTTTTATAACAGACACATATATATAAATGTATAATGTATAAATATATACATATGTATAAATGTATAAAGAATGGGTATAAAGTAAACATATGTATAATGTATATATAATGTATAAATGTATAAAGGATATAAAATGTCTGATATTTTATATCATTTATACCACATTTTTAGCAAATAATTTGAATTGTTACTTTGCTCTCTTAAATATATACTAATATACTTATTAGACTCAGAAAACACTAGTTTTACATTTCTTCAATGGTTAATATAGTGATTGCAATTCTACTTCATAATGCTTTCGTATAAAATTGAATTTCCTTATAGAATACAAAAATACACTGACAATTTCTAAATTTAAATTCCCATTCATATACCTTTAAAATTTGTTTGTAGATATGCACATATTTACCTTCCCCATTTTGTCTTTAAAACCAATCAGTCTCTGGTAATCTTTAGTGGACACCATAGTTAATGGCTACAAAGAGAAGAAGTCAGCTGCTATCCAATAAATGGTATTGTAGACTTTTGAAGTTTTCTATATCTTTCTCTAAAGCAAAAAAAAATGCATTTTATTTAATTTATTTTTCTTCTTCAGTTCAACCTCCACTCCATTTTACTTTCTTCAATAAGCAAAACAATGAAATTCAAGGTCTCATAATTGTAACTAAAGTCAACATTAACACCTTACCCATTTACCTTTATAACATATTTGATAAATAAAAATGTAACATTTGGTAACTCATGGTCATATGAGTAGGTAAGACTCAGAGAATCTTTTTATAATTCTAATATTATCCCTTTCATAACCATTTAATTCAAATGCTAGTAAACACAGCCTGGTTAATATTTCAAGGTCTTAAATTATACTATTTACTTATTTTTGAAATAAAAGTATTCAGTATTCTCAAATCTAAATTTGTTAATATACCAGAAAAAGGAAGAATAATGAAGAAATCAAATATTTTTGTCAATTCATAGTATTTTCTATAAGTTGAAAATTTTTGCAATAGTTGTGTCACAGTAATATGTAATGTGATATTTAGAGAGGAATTATTTTTTTTCTTTTCAGTTCTACCTAAGTAGAATTTTGGGAAATGACTAGAATGAGAAATGGGAAGTGAAGTTTAAAGGAAAACATAGATGAGGGGTTATGGCACAGTTATGAAAAGTGATTAATGCACAAAAGTGGTATCCCAGAAGCTACGTTAGGCTTCCCGTGAGGAAATGAGTGTAAATGCTCTTCTCCCAGGAAGGTAGGTCCCCTAAAGATTGCCGCTGTCCAGATAATCTTGGTTAATCATTGAACTCTGGGTTCAGTGAGACACGTCATGTAGGTAGGTAAGTGTGAGATATTTACCTTGGGATGCATAATTGTCCTTGAGTGTTTTGATGAAAAGAAAGTAGTAAGTAAAATCTCCATGGAAATTTAAGGGCCTCAATGAGAATAGAAAGGTCAACATGTATTTTGTGGGCAAAATAGTATATGTGGCAATCAAGAGCAATTGAAGTTGATAAACACTGATGAAGTTTTTTATTAGGTTATAAATATGCATTTACAAATATCCAATTTTCACAGCAATTGTAACTTTATTGAAGATTAGTTTGTTTTTTTATTTAAGTGTAACATTAATGAATACCTTACAAACTTGGGCTTATAATTTCGATAAAATTTGTCTATATGAATTAGTAAATGAAAAAAAAAGGATACATCAGTAGTATCATATGATTTCTGAAGCACAGTGTCTTTGTTAGGGCTTATATTGCTGCAGTGAACCACCATGAACAAAGCAATTTTGGAAGGAAAGGGTTTGTTTGGCTTACACTTCTATATCACTGTGCTTCCTTGAAGAATTCAGGACAGGTACTCAAGCAGGGTAGGAACCTGAGGCAGGAACAGATGCAGAAGCTGTGGAGGGATGTTTCTCACTGATTTGTTCTCCATGTCTTGTTGAATCTGGTTCTTATAAAACCTAAGACCACTATTCCAATGATGGCCCAACACACAATGAGCTGGACTCTTCCCCATAAATCACATAGAAAATGTCTTATGGCTAGATCTTAGGAAGACATTTTCTAAGTTGGAGTACCCTCCTTCAGATAAAAATATCTTGTCTCAATGTGACATGCAACTATCCAGCACACAGAGATACAGAATACCCATTATTGTGTCATTATTATTATTCCAAATATTTAGAAAATATAAAGATGATAAATACCATTCAAGCATTCATGTTTCATGGATCTATTAATTTGTTTTGTTTAAAGTACAATATGAACCTGATAAAACCAGGTGAAAAAAATTATCATTTTCTTTAAGAGACACATGAGTGTACCTGCAAGGACAGAGTCAAGTGAGCAGAATGGGTCTAAAGATTTGGAAACAGTGACTTGCCACTCAGGGGAATATATGTGTCTTAAACATTTAAAGAAATAAATATTATGAAGGAAATAATATGTATGTTCTTACACTGGTAACAAAGGACACCAAGAGAAGCAGAGTTCTATCCCAGAGCTGAGTTTTCTCTGAATTTGTTCATCTTTTAATAATATTTTATTTATCCATTGAAAATTACACACATGCTCCCCCCAGAAAGCCTACAAACTCATGGAAACTGAATAGTCAACTATTGACCCACACCTGGATCAAGGAAGAAATAAAGAAAGAAATTAAAGTCTTCCTTGAATTCAATGAAAATAAAGAATCAACATACTCAAACTTATGGGACACTTTGAAAGCAGTCCTAAGGGGAAAGTTCATAGCCCTTAGTGCCCACTTAAAGAAAACAGAGAAAGCATACATTGGAGACTTAACAGCCCATCTGAAAGCTCTAGAAAAAAAAGAAGCAGACTCACCTAGGAGGAGTAGAAGACTGGAAATAGTCAAACTGAAGGCTGAAATCAACAAAATAGAAACACAGAAAACAATCCAAAGAATCAATGAAACAAAAAGCTGGTTCCTGGAAAAAATCAACAAAATTGATAAACCCCTATCCAAACTAATCAAACGGCAGAGAGAGAATTTGCAAATTAATAAGATCAGAAATGAAAAGGGGGACATAACCACAGACATAGAGGAAATTCAGAGAATCATTAGATCTTACTACAAAAGCCTGTATGCCACAAAACTGGATAATGTAAAAGAAATGGACACGTTTTTAGATAAATACCATATACCAAAGTTAAATCAGGACCAGGTGAACAATCTAAATAGACCTGTCAGTCGCGAAGAATTAGAAGCTGTTATCAAAAAACCTCCCCACCAAAAAAAGCCCAGGACCAGACGGTTTCAATGCGGAATTCTACCAGAATTTCCAAGAAGACCTAATACCTATACTCCTTAAGGTATTTCACAATATAGAAACAGAAGAGTCATTGCCAAATTCCTTTTATGAAGCTACAGTCACTCTGATACCAAAACCACACAAAGACTCAACCAAGAAAGAGAATTACAGGCCAATCTCACTCATGAACATTGACGCAAAAATCCTCAACAAAATACTGGCAAACCGTATCCAAGAACACATTAGAAAAATTATCCATTATGATCAAGTAGGCTTCATCCCAGAGATGCAAGGCTGGTTCAACATTCGAAAATCTATCAATGTAATCCATCATATAAATAATCTGAAAGAAAAAAACCATATGATCATTTCATTAGATGCTGAAAAAGCTTTTGACAAAATTCAACATCCCTTTATGATAAAAGTCTTGGAGAGATTAGGGATACAAGGGTCATACCTAAATATAATAAAAGCTATTTACAGCAAACCGACAGCTATCATCAAACTAAACGGAGAGAAACTCAAAGCCATCCCACTTAAATCAGGAACACGACAAGGCTGTCCACTCTCTCCATACCTCTTCAATATAGTGCTTGAAGTTTTAGCAATAGCAATAAGACAACATAAGGGGATCAAGGGGATTCGAATTGGAAAGGAAGAAGTTAAACTTTCGTTATTTGCAGATGATATGATAGTGTACATAAGCGACCCCAAAAACTCCACCAAAGAACTCCTACAGCTGATAAACGCCTTTAGTAATGTGGTCGGATACAAGATCAACTCCAAAAATTCAGTAGCCCTCCTATACACAAAGGATATGGAAGCAGAGAGGGAAATCAGAGAAGCATCACCTTTCACGATAGCCACAAACAGCATAAAATATCTCGGGGTAACTCTAACCAAAGAAGTGAAGGATCTATTTGACAAGAACTTTAAAGCATTGAAGAAAGAAATTGAAGAGGATACCAGAAAGTGGAAGGATCTCCCTTGCTCGTGGATTGGTAGGATCAACATAGTAAAAATGGCAATCCTACCAAAGGCAATTTATAGATTCAATGCAATCCCCATCAAGATCCCATTAAAATTCTTCACTGATCTTGAAAGGACAATAATCAACTTTATATGGAATAACAAAAAACCCCGGATAGCCAAAACAATCTTATACAATAAAGGTACTTCTGGAGGCATTACCATCCCTGACTTTAAACTCTATTACAGAGCTACAGTAATGAAAACAGTGTGGTATTGGCATAAAATTAGAGAAGTTGACCAATGGAATCGTATAGAAGACCCGGATCTTAACCCACACACCTATGAACACCTCATTTTCGATAAAGGTGCTAAAAATATACAATGGAAGAAAGAAAGCATCTTCAACAAATGGTGCTGGCACAACTGGATGTCAACCTGTAGAAGAATGAAAATAGACCCATACCTATCACCATGCACAAAACTCAAGTCCAAATGGATCAAAGACCTCAATATCAATCTGAACACACTGAACCTGATAGAAGAGAAAGTGGGAAGTACACTACAACAGATGGGCACAGGCGATCGCTTCCTAGGTATAACCCCAGCAGCACAGTCAGTAAGGGCAACATTGAATAAATGGGACCTACTGAAACTGAGAAGCTTCTGTAAAGCAAAAGACACTGTCACTAAGACAAAAAGGCAACCCACTGACTGGGAGAAGATCTTCACCAACCCCGCAACAGACAAAGGTCTGATCTCCAAAATATATAAAGAACTCAAGAAACTAGATTTTAAAATGCTAATTAACCCAATTAAAAAATGGGGCACTGATCTGAAGAGAGAATTCTCAACAGAAGAAGTTCAAATGGCCAAAAGGCACTTAAGGTCATGCTCAGCCTCCTTAGCGATCAGGGAAATGCAAATCAAAACAACATTGAGATATCATCTTACACCTGTCAGAATGGCTAAAATCAATAACACCAATGATAGCCTTTGCTGGAGAGGCTGTGGAGAAAGGGGGTACCCTCATCCATTGCTGGTGGGAATGCAAACTTGTGCAACCACTTTGGAAAGCAGTGTGGCGGTTTCTCAGGAAAATTGGGATCAACCTACCCATGGACCCAGCAATGCCACTCTTGGGAATATACCCACGAGGTGCCCGATCATATGACAAGGACATTTGTTCAACTATGTTCATAGCAGCATTATGTGTAATAGCCAGAACCTTGAAACAACCTAGATGCCCTTCAATGGAAGAATGGATGAAGAAAGTGTGGAATATATACACATTAGAATACTATTCAGCGGTAAAAAACAATGACTTTGCGAAATTTGCATGCAAATGGATGGAAATAGAAAACACTATCCTGAGTGAGGTAACCCAGACCCAAAAGGATGAACATGGGATGTACTCACTCATATTTGGTTTCTAGAAATAAATGAAGGTCAGTGAGTCTATAATTTGATATCCTAAAGAATCTAAATAGGAAGGTGAACCCAAAGAAAAACATATAGCTATCCTCCTGGTTATGGGAAATAGACTAGATTGCCGAGCAAAAAACGGGGATCTTGGGGGTGTGGTGGGAGGGGGGGGTAAGGGGAGAAGGGGAGAGAAATGTGAGAAGGGGAGGGTGGGGGGAACTTGGGAAAAGGGATGATTGGGATAAAGGAAGGTTGGTTAGAGGAGCAGAGAAGCACACATCTTAATTAAGGGCGCCATCTTAGGGTTGGCAAGTGACTTGGATATAGAGGGGCTCCCAGGTGCCCAGGGCAATGTCCCCAGCTAATTCCTGGGGTAGCTGAGGATAGGGAACCTGAAATGACCCTATCCTATAGCCATACTGATGAATATCTTGCATATCACCATAGAAATTTCATCTGGCGATGGATGGAGATAGAGACAGAGATCCACACTGGAACACTGGACTGAGCTCCCAATGTCCCAATGAGGAGCAGAAGGAGAGAGAATATGAGCAAAGAAGTCAGGACCACAAGGGGTGCGCCCACCCGTGGAGACAGTGGGGCTGATTCTTTGGGAGCTCACCAAGGCCAGCTGGACTGTGACTGAAAAAGCATGGGATAAAACCGGACTCTCTAAATCTGGCGGACAAAAAGGGCTGCTGAGAAGCCAAGGACCATGGCACCGGGTTTTGATCCTGCTTCATGTTCTGGCTTTGTGGGAGCCTACCCAGTTTGGATGTTCACCTTCCTAGACCAGGATGAGGGAAGAGGACTTTGGACTTTCCACAGGGCAGGGAACCCTGACTGCTCTTCAGGCTGGAGAGGGAGGGGGAGGAGTGGGGGAGGGGAGGAGGAGAGGGAGGAGTGGGAGGGAAATGGGAGGCGGGGGAGGAGGCTGAAATTTCTTTTTTTTTCCAATAAAAAAAAAACTCAAAAAAAAAAGAAGAAAATTACACACACACACACACACACACACACACACACACACACACATATATATATATATGACTATGTATGAAATATATATTGAGACAGACATAGAGAGAGAATCAACTCTTCTTTTCCCCCTCCAATTTCTTTTCCTTGTCTTATTGTGCCTTGGAATATGTTGACATGTTGAATGCAGCTTTTCTTCCCACAAAAATTTTAAAATTAACTGCTTTAAAAGGTAAAACAAACATTCTTTCCAAACATCTCAACTCTTGTACCTGGCATAAATATTTTAAGGACCTGAAATTGTACTGAAAAATGTGGTTTCTAAGGATATCCCTCAGGGAGAGTATACCAAGCGGGCAGTGGGGGCATTGTTCTTTGATTCTTATTTACAATTTAAGAAGGGAAGAATGATGTTTGAAATGGGATGATTTAACTGTTGGAATGTAGCATATTATAGATGAAGGTGGAAAAGGTGATAGAATATTTTATTTATTGACTCAACCTTTTCATTTTATCTTTCTCTAAACTATTGTAGAAAGAGACATTATAAAATTCCTAAATGTGGTGCTATTTGCAATTTTATAGCAATTGTTTTGTCAGATGTTAGCTCCATAAAATGTTGCCTTAGTTCAAAGTAACTTTTAAAGAATAAACTAAAAATAAACACTGAGAAAACTTGTGAAATTATTTTTGTTCTGTGTTTTGCCTGTAATTTCCAGAGACTAGAAATTGAGTGTTCATGATATTAATGATTTAAAAAGTAAATAAAGTTAGTATGCTTCAGGTGAATTAGAAGTTGAAACTCAAGTTCAGACAGTCTGGAAGTTGTACATTTACGAAAGAATGTCTTAGAGTCTTCTCCAAAATAAAGTAGTATTGCCTTGTGGTTGTAAAGTTGCTTATGAGGTAAGCACATTGGCAAATCATCTAAATACATATTTGTCCCATGTTGAGAAGTATGTAGTTCTATTTAAAGTTATTATGTGAGAAGTCCCAATATGTTGTGTAGTCCCAAGTACATAAACGTGTCACTGTGTGTGTTGTGCATATAGGTGTGGGCACAGACCAAAGGAGAAATTTGGGAAACTTCTTCTGTCACCTCTGCCTAATTCTTACTGAATCTAAAGCTATTCTGGGGGCACACAAGCCCAAGGGATGGTCCCATCATCCTCAAGGGTGTAGCATTTACAGTTTTGGGGACCATAGCCATTTCTTGATTTTGTGTTTTTATTGGTCTTGTTGTTGTTGTTGTTTAAAACAGGTGTAAGCTGCTTGAACTTAGTTCCCAATGTTGCTCAGCAAACACACCCTCCCTTGTAGGCATTACCACAGTCCCTAAACTGTCCCTCTCTCTAGTAGGTAATTTTTATTCACTGGCTCCGTAAATCAACTGTTCATTTAATATTTAATGTTCCTTTTTAAAAGCTTTTTAATGTTTATGGATGTTTTACTTGCATGTGCTTCTATTTACCACATGAGTGCATGGTGCTCACAAAGGCCTGAAGGAGTCAGATCCTGTGGATCTGGACTTACAGTAGGTTGTGAGCCGTCATATAAATGCTCAAATCAAATTCTGGTCCTTTTATTTTAAAAAATAAGTTTGAAATTTTTTTTTTTTTTTTCCGAAAGGAGATCAGCCGAATGCCGTTTATTTCAAAGTTGGGGGAGCCTATTTCTACCTCACTGCAGCACAAAGATCTCTCCGCCCAGGAAGGTGGGGAAATTACCATATTAACAATAGGTAAGGTGCCTGCAGCTAGTCACCAGGCGGGCAGGGATAGCAGGGAGACACACAGGAAGCTTAGTTAACTGATTGTAATCTGTCCTCACCAATGCAGCCCAGGAATAAGGGGAGACCAGGGCCCTTACAGGTCCCCCCTAAATATAAATTATGACTAGGCCTGTCTTGGGTGGCCTTGGGCAAGTCAGGCAATACCCCTTACCTGTCATGGGAAAGCATCCAGGTCAAAAACACATTCCTGTCTTAGGTTGAGGCAGCCCCCCCAAAAGCCTTTCTCGTCATTGGCTCACTAGTCATCCATCAACGAGTTCAGCCAGATTTGTGCTGAAAAGATTCTCTGGGGCAAAATCTAAGAGGACTTGCCATGTGGCAACATTGACCTGAGTTAGCCTTGTCTCTGGCATGACCATGAAGATGACATTTCAGCACATGTAAGCATCCCTTAAGGAGACTGTGCCTGCTCAATACTTAATAATTCTGCCCAAAATTGGAGCCTCTTAAGTAAGGTCTCAGCGCTGGTGAAAGGAACCCTGGTATAGCTAACTAAAACAATTTTAGGAGCCAATTTGTAAATTGTACACCTCAGGGTTCAAGAATAACAACAATAAGCTCATTACTGTAACATCTAGCAGTGGTTTTTAACCACAAAATTAACTGCAATATTCATATGCAAATTTAGCTCAAATTTAGCTATGGCATTTGCAACCTGCCCTGGGAAGGTATCCTTGTGCTAGCAGGAAGCAACTGACTGACTAAAAAGAATCATGGGGAAGGTAGATAGGTAGATGGGCAATCCTTGGCACTGGGACCACTGCAGCCAGCTCCTCAGGAAATCCGCAACTCTTCAGTAGACAAGCCAGAATCTCCTTGATCTCTTGGCTCTGTCCTGTCTTCAGGCTTCTGGACAGGAAAATCCACAGCACGCACCAGCCGCTCAGGTACCCATATTGGATTATCAGCATCCTGCGGGAAAACACAAACAGCCCCTCTACCCCACACCAGTACGGGATCTGGACCATACCAGATGCCATCTGATAGATACTTCCATTTTACATGAGGCTTACCGGAAGAATCTGGCCGCCAATGTCTGTCAGCGGCGGTATGAGATTGAGCATCCACAGTCAAAAAATTTAAAATGTATAAAATAAAAGATAAATGCTTTCGGGGGGTGGAACCATATTCCCCCTTTTTAGTTTTATGTAGATAGGCTTTGAGCGTGCGATGCGCTCGCTCCATTATAGCTTGTCCTTGAGGATTATGAGGTATTCCCGTTTTATGAGAAATTGAAAACTCAGAGCAAAATTTAGTAAAGCCAGTGCTAGTATAGGCAGGTCCATTATCAGTCTTTATAGTTTTAGGAACTCCCATATAGGCAAAAGCCTGGAGACAATGACTTTTAACATCTCGTAATCTTTCTCCTGTGTGAGCCGAGGCAAAAATGAGATGAGAATATGTGTCCACGGTTACGTGAACATATTGTATGCGCCCAAAAGAAGGAACATGGGTGACATCCATTTGCCATAAATGATTAGGAGCAAGCCCACGAGGATTAACTCCCAAATGTGGAACAGTTAAAAGTTCTGTACACAGAGAGCATTTTTTAACAATATTAGTGGCTTGCTCTCGAGATATCTTAAAGTGAAATCTTAAGGAACCAGCATTGAGATGAAAACGACTATGAGCTTTTTCTGCAGCTTTATAAGATTCCTGACTCATTACATAAATTTGACGAGTAAGCTGATCAGCCAAAGCGTTTCCTTCATTCAAAGGACCAGGGAGGTCAGTATGAGCTCGCAAATGCCCTACGTAAATGGGTACAGATCGGGCCCAAAGCAAAGCTTGAATAGCCAATAACTGCGTCTGGACTCGAGATACAGAGGCAATACAAGCTGCAGTTTCCAACGGTGCAAGAATTTTGCTTATATACTGACTGTCAGTAAACAGATTAAATGGAATATCAGCATATTTCTCTAGGGCTATCTGAACAGCAACCAATTCAGACACCTGAGCAGAATTAGTATTAACAGATTGAATTTTAAAATCAGGAGGAGAGGCTACTACAGCTCTCCCAGTAGAAGATCCATCAGTGAACACATTACGTATTTACATTTTTTCTTTTTAAATTAGGTTTTTAATTTTTTACATTTTACATTTCAACCACAGTTCCCCTCCTTTCCCTCCCCTCAACAGAAGAATGAAGAAAAAAATGCAAGATTTACACAATGGAGCACTAATCAGCTATGAAAACAATGACATCATGGTTCTCTTTACTAGAACAGCAAGTAGTTTTAATAGTTGAGTCATCTCTCTACTCCCAAATTTTCCATTTTTAATTTTCCTTTTAAGTTTGTAGAACCTTAAATAAAATTAGGTTTCACTATGAAATTTTGCAACTAAAATTTACTACTTATTTATTTGTTTTTCTCTCCTGACCTTCCATACCCCATCTTGTCCTGATTCCCTTCTACCAGCTTTAGCCTACTTTCCACTTTCATGTCAAATGTGACATGTTAACCACACTTTGATCTCTACTTCTGTGTGTCCCCATCTGCTTTCACGATGATACCAACTTTCATAGCTCCTTGTTTACATTTGTACAGATATCAAAAGTAACCAGAGAATACAAGAGACAACACATGATCTTTTTTTTTTTTTTTTTTTTTTTGTATTTCTATGACCGGGTCATTTCACTTACTATGTTATTTCAGGATCCATTCATTTTCTTACACTTTTCTTATTATTTTTCTTTATAGGTGAATCAACTTCCATTGTGTATGGATGCCATATTTTCATTCTCCATTCTTCCATTAAGAGTCATCTAGAATGGCTCCAGTTTCTTGGTAGTTAATAGAGCAGCAATAACCATGAGTGTTCATGTATCCCTGCGTTGGATACAGAGTCCTTTGTGCACATGCACAGTAAAAGAGCTGCATCAAATGGAAAGCTTATTTTGAGGTTTGTGTGGAAATTTCACATGGATTTTAACAGTGGCTTCACTTGATTATATTTCTACTAGAAATAAATAGGGGTCCGTCTTTCTCGCATGCTCATCAGCATTTATTTTTTGCTTCTTTTCTCAATTAGAGTCATTTTGACTGGGACAAAGTGTGAGCTCAAAGCACTTATAAATTTCCCTTTTCTGTGTGTTGAACATTAAGGAAATTATGGACAATTTCTATTTCTTTGTAATGTATAAACTGAATTCACTGTTAAAAATAATATAGGTGGAGGAATTAGGTATCAAGCTACCAGTCTAGAAAGACCATAGACTTAGGTAACTTGTTCAGTAAGTAACTAGTCTGTCACTAGTCCCATTTGAACAGAATGAGCCACTACAGTTTTCCCACTTATTAGAGTTGTCTACCAGGCTCCCTGGTATCTTTAACCTTCAGGTTTGTAAATGTTTTGAACAATTTATGCAAGCCAAATATTGATTACCCTTTTTGCTGAAGACTGATTGTATCATTTTATTTTAATATGAACAATAAAGTATATAGAGTTATTTCTTTCAGTGGAATGTGTACCCAAAAATTAGTCTGTTGGAAATTTGATTCAGAAATGTATATATGTTCATGTTATTTACAAGTAGGCTTTGAGGAGGTATTAATGGTTATATGATGCTTCCTGTCATATAGTGCAAGAAAGCCAATTCCAACTGTGGTGTCTTGACTTCTCCTCAACTTATTTCTTCTTATTATTTTTAAAAATATTTCAAAAATATCAAGCAGGATCATTGTGCATCATAAAGCAGATTAAACTTTGTGAGAGTGTATGTATAAACTGACAAAGTGACATCCATGGCATGATTAAGGGAACATTTTTATCTAGATATCAGGGAGATTTCAGAGCAGAGAGAAAAAGAATTAGACAAAACAGGGCCAGCAAAATGGATATGGCCAGGGCTTTTGGTGAAAGAGGGAAGACTAGAAGGGTGTAGAGAATGGAGAAAGCGTAGGGAGAATCGCTGAAGTAAGAGACTAGAATAGTGAAAATAGCCAGGTTTTGAGAAGGGTGGTGAGTAGATGCAGGAAGGGAAAGGCCAGGAGGCTCCTGTGAGTGCTTTGTAATGTGTAGCAAGTACTAGTGAGTACAACTGAGGAAGACTATGGATCTGGGTTATACTGACAGGTTACACAGGTACATGTTTTGCTGAAAGCCATATGTCCTTTTTACAGGACATAAGGAAAATGACTCGTTTTGTAGACAGGAACTGGCTTCACAAGTTCCTGAGAAATGTTGGCTTTTGTCTGACCACCAGAAGTCAAAGTTTTCCTCCATTGTTCAGGTTAAGTTCATTTCCAGATATTTGGACTGCCTTTCAGAGTTTGGGGAATTGGAGTTTCTTCTGAACCTGACATTGTACACTAAAGATATACTCATATTTTACACAGGAATCACGTTGGAAGAATTTTTAGACTAATTAAAGTATATCATCATTTAAGAAAATTCAGATGAGTATGGAAATTATGTGGTTTTTAAAAATCAGTAAAATTGCAGTGGTTATATTAAGATGAAACAGATACTTGAAATTAAGATAAAATTACTTCATCTTAAGCTGAAAGTAGAATATAACATATAGTAGAATGGGGTGTTTTAAAGGAAGTTGGAAGAAGGTTCAAAGTGATTCACAGCAGGAGAAGTCAAGGACCATATAACACTTAATGGTGTGAAATGGGATAATATGTCTCACAACCAGGGAAGCACAGAACCATGTGGTATGAGGGCCTGTCTGAGCCAATGAATGGTTTCTGTCTAGCATTGGCAAGTGCCATTTTATATGAAGCTAATTAGAAAATCCTTTATTGTGAGCATTATGTCTTTGATCTCCTCTGTTTATTTATTTTTCTTTCTTTTGGGTAATTTAGCTTGATTTGACTGCAAGTTATTGACGTCTGATTGTTCATTTCTGTATGTTTTAAATTATTATTTATCTCTTTTATTATTTTTCTTTTTGTAGCTCCAGTACAATAAGGTCTGCAGTATCCAAAATTCATCTTTAAGATAGAAAATCTAGTAAACTAACAAACAAGAGACTCTGCAATAACCAATCCTATGCTTTTAAAAGGAGGATAATTGTTCAAGTAATAAATGCCTGCAGAAGTACTGATAACTTTAATAAGTTATCATGTAATTTTCAAGTGATCTTTGACCACAGTAATGATGAAAAATCTTCTGTGATGAATATTAATAACATTTATGTGGACCAGTGAGTATCAGGATATCAGAGGTAATATTTTCCTCTTTGACCCCCTTGCTCCTGTTTTTGATAAGGGAAAAGAAAGGAAACTTCAGCCACAATCTCATGCCAGTCAGCAGGAGCTGGGATGACCTAGTAGGTGCTATGAGTCTCTTTTTTCTACGATTGATTGATTAATTTTCTTCACATAAAATGCTATCTTTTTTTTCCTTTGCTCCATTTTTCTTATCTCTTTTGAGAAATAATAGGCCATATCAGGAATAAGGGTACATAATTAGACATGAAAATTATGTTACTTTCACTCACAATGCCCAGTGAATCTACAAGGATCACAGACCACGACCAATACACCAAAATACAAAGAAATTTAATTATGAGGCTTTGAATCAAACATATGTGTTCATACTAATGCATATGTCAGAAGTATTTCAATTGAGGGCAGGCAAAGTTCATCCAGTCTTAGTACACCTAAAATAGCTAATAATCAGGGAACTATATCAACACATAGGGATGGCCATAGAAAATAAAGTAGAATGTTGTTAACATGAACTGTGTTCTGGCCAATGGCATAAGCATTACACTTTGAAAATTCATTCAAAAGAAATTCTAAAAAATTATTTTACCACAAATAACTTTTATGTAGTATTTTCTATCTTGGCTATGGGTGTTGATAGTTTATGACAGCCTGCCTTAAGAAAATCTTCTTTCAAGCTACCAAATCTCCATTCTGCTTTTAGCAAGACTGCTCTTGTGACATCATCAAGTTGGTCAGTAGAAAATACAGTAAGTTGAACCAGAGTAAATAGTACAGATACTTGTAATAGTGGTAGAATTTCCTAGATAATTGAGTTACTCTAAAAACACTGATTTTGCATTTAAACACTCTCAGTTTTATATTAAAATGATTCAAACTGTTCAATGATGAACTTATATCAGTTATGTAAGGATAGAGTAGGGGTAAGAACATTGACAGTAAGATTTTTATGCCAATATTGACAACCTTAATTGAAATAATATAGGTTAGATATTTTCTGCAAGTTGGCCCATTACTAAGTAACTTGAAGCATGACTTATACAAAGCATGAAAGTTCTTTGCTAAGAGCAAAGACTATTTAGTGTAATGGATAGCTGAAAGAAATAATTGAAAATTCTGATATTTTTATAGAGACAAATTAAAATCTTATAAATGAAATTAAAGAATGAGGTACCTTGGAACAAGGTAGAACAGGGCATGTATCCCATGAAACTCATCAATTAAGAAGAGAGTGGGCTTAGTCTACTTCTCATTCAAACACAAATAGAATTGCTTTTATTGTAGACCACCCGTGGATTGAAGGGATATATAGCCATGGCCTGAGCCTCAGGGAAAGTTTTGGGTTATTTATTTCATCTTTGGCCTGTGTAACTAATGAGCACAAATGCCAAGAAAGTTAATAGATAACTGAATGCCAAATAAACAAGTGTTAAGTAATTAAAGGCACAAAGTGTAGTTTTCATTTTGGAATCTCCTGTAGAATGTTTTTTGTTGTTGTTGTTTTTTTTTTTTTTGCTTCTTTTAATTATAGAACACATCACAAAGAGTTTATGGTTAAAGAGTAAAAAGGGCTTAAATTGAAAAGATAACTTTCACAAAAGGCCCATGAAACGCAAATATCGAACTCAATGTGTTTGTGTCCAAGAGCCTTTGCCTAAGTGTACATCAGTAAACATTTCAATGGCCCCTTGTATATTATTGAATATACACTGGATATCCAAGTCAGAGATCCTTTAAAAATGAATGTGTTTCAAAAATGAAAGTCACCATAAAATAGTAGAGGTGTTTATATGTTGACAAATATAAAATCTTAGAACTTCTTAACTTTGGCAGAAAGCAATCTCCTTTGAGATTAAACAATGCTTTAATGTTTAAGTCTTCGGTTACCTTTATATGTTTAGAATTGAAAAAACTATTTTCTAAGTCTGCACCATCTACAAAATATTTTTATTTACTGTTCTAAGCTTTGATTTATTTTCTATTAATATAAAATAAAATTCTTTGACTTGCACAGTGGAAATTCTAACTTCTATGCATCTACATGCCTAATGGACTAGGTGGAGAAAAGAAGTCAGTTCTCTTATTTACAGATTTAATTTCCTGATACATTCCTATTTAAGCATTACATTAGATTTTATGAATGACCCCATTTTTTTTTACAATTGCTTAGGGAAGAGCATTTGAAAAATAAAATATGCTTTCTATTTATCAAAGACTTCCGTTAGAGTCTTTTACTTCTATGATTTTCCTAAAATTATGTTTCCTAGGGACTGCAGAGATGGTTTAGTGGTGGAGAGCATTCGCTACTCTTGCAAAGGGCGGGAAATGTTTCCTAGCAGCTTTGCTGAGTGCTTGCAACTCTAGCTTCATAAATTCCAATATCCTGTTCTGGCCTCCATGGGCACCTGCACACATGTGCACATACACAGAATAATACATACAAATACATAAAAATAAATGTTTATAAAATAGACTTTCTTAATAAGATAATTTTATTGTTTTTATCTGAAATATAAATCTATAAGAATCATGCCCAAGCTTATTACCCATTTAATATTTTACCTCTTTTGTGATTCAGTATCATAATTTGTTTTCAGAATGTTGTAGGCCTATAGCTTCAATCAATTATGCTAGAATTAAGTGATAAATTGTATCTTAATATTTCTCTGAATATACATTCAGTGAGTTTTTATTTTCCCTGGTATAATTAGTTGATGAAATAATATTGATTTTTGAATATACCTCGTTGAAACTTAGAGGTAACTCAGGAATGATCTTTACTCACACTGCATTAACTACTTTTTAAGCAACAAATGAAAATACCATTAAAGATTACAGACAAATAAACACAGTGTTGAAAGAGAAGAGTATGTCTTTGGAGCCTCGTTCTTATAATTTCAGGAATAACATTGAATTCTGGAGAAATCAACCTTTTATACTTGATCTTGGGATAAAAATACTTTGGATAAAATCCATGATCTATATTAATGGGAGATATGAATTTGAAAAACATTCAACTCATCTTCTTCCTTTTCTTCAATTTAAAGAACGGCGGTCAAGACCATATGGATGCCTAGGGTCTATCTCGGTGTCTTACGTCTGTGCCACCACTGGGGAAAAGGTGATCTGATTGGCCAGTGCTTTTCCTGGTGTCATGCTATTGTCCAGCCCAGGGCTGCTGTTGAACGTCGTATCTAGACTGTGGCACTGCCAAAGTCAAAGTCTGTGTTGGTATCTGTAGCTCAACCATCGAAGGCTATGCAAATACTGACGGTGTGAATCGCTTTTTTTTTGACATATTGGTGTCCAAGAACCACACTGCCATGCATACTATGATGATGTTAGTGGCCTGCGCCTCCACCAGGAACCATGGTGACCTCTGGGCCCTGGCTGCTGCCTAGGACCATGTCTGGGTCTGTGATCCTATCATATCCTGGATCAGTATTGATGTCTGTGGACCATGTTGCCACCAAACACCACACAGATGCCCAGGTCTGGGCCACAATCTGTACCAATGAGGATGTCTGAGGGCATGTAGTCATCCGGGCAAGGGCCATGCTGCGGCCAGAGCCATATGGATCTGGGTGGCTGGGGCTGCCACTTGGGGCCTTGGCGGCCTCTGGGGCAGACAGCGGCCTAAGGCCATTTCAAGATCTATGGCTTGGCAGTGACTGGATCTGGGGTGATGTCCACGGGTCCTGTCACCAGAGTGGTCTGCAGATGTCCAGGGTCTGGTGAGCCGCCTGAGAGACCATGTTGGTTCCCAAGGTCAGGGTAGCCTGTGCTGCCCCCGGGGTCATGGTGATGTCCATGCCTCAGTTGCTGCCAAGGGCTATGTCTAAATCCATGATCCTACTACAACTGGGTATTGTGATTGTGTCCATGTCCTGTGTGTGTTAGCCCTCCTCCCCTCTCCCATTCCACCTGTGGCAGGTGAGAGATTTGGCCCAGGATCACAAGAATGCAATGTAAGAGCCCTGACACTCACCAGCTACACCACACAAGAGTTTGGAATCTGCACCCAGTCTGGCAGTACACTAGAGCTGACGCTGCTGTCAGGGGCACAAGTGAGCCAACCTTGGAGTGTGAAGGCAACAGAACTGATCCAGCTCCCTCTCTTGTCTGCCATGTGGTGACCTGGGTGAGAGAAAGATGCTCCCACCCCCATTCACCTCTTGCTACCTGAGGCAGGTGAGAGAGCTGGCCCAGGGTCATGAGTGTGAGAGAACTAGACCTGCCCTTCACCAGCTGCAACACATGGGAGAGCAAGACCCGCACTCCACCTAGGCAGCACACTAGAGCTGACCTTGTTGTCAGAGTACAAGTGAGCCGGCCCGGAGGGTGTGAGAGGAAGAGCACTTACCCTCCCCTAACCTCATATGCTCTCTACATCAATCAGGAGAGAGGGTCCTGCACCTTGCCTGAGCAAAACAGTAGAGGTGGTCTTGGTGGTATGAATTTAGGAAAACTGGATCCAAGACCTTGAGAGCAGGAGATCTGGCGCCACTCCTTGATGCAACCTGCATTGGGTGAACCAGCCATGGCAGTGCTGGAGAGTTCACCCCGGGGTAGTGATGACTAGAGACAGCTGGCAGGCTGAGAAGCCCAGCACCACCCAGGCCCAGAACCAGCGCTATGATGTATTCCACCCTAGCGTTCACCTCACCTGTGAACTCTTGGAGCAGGTGAAGACGATGAACCTACAGATCCAAAACCAAAATCTCATGACACAGGACAACTATAGGATATGTAAGAGGAGCCCCAGAGAGAACCCATTACAGGCGGTGTAGCAAACCCAGAGCTGGACCAATGACTCCTGGCAATGAACACTTACAAGTAAAGATGAATGGACTAAAGGGTAAACTGTGTGACTCTCGCACAGGGCATATTATAGCTTCTGCAAGATTCTTCTCTCTCTTTTTCTTATTTATTTATTTATTGTTCTTATTTCTGTTTTGTTTCTTATTTGTTTGGTGTTTGATTTTCTTTTAATATTTGGTTTTGCTTTGAAAGGAAGTTTGGCAATAGGAGAGAACAGATGCAAAGGGATGGGAGATAAGTGGGGTTGGAATGTATAATATGAAATCCACAAAGAATTAATTAAAAGAATAACATTTACACTGAAAACAACAAAGAGTGATGGTAAGACATCAATCTTTTCCACGGTTCTGAGTCCCTACCCTTGAAGAGGGCACACAGCTAACTCTGATTATTTGCTCTCCTCTCTAAACCTTATTTAGTCCTTCAGCTGTTGGTGAGGAAGATCACAGAAAGTTTTAGCAATATTTTCCTTGAGGAGGATTGTTAATATCTGTGAGGCAAAGCTATGCAAATCTCTGGTTATTAACATCCATTTCTCTCTATGTGCATCCAAGAAGCGTCTCTGAATTGTTTCCGCCACCTGCCTGATGCACTGCCTTTCCATATTCCTTCTGTCGAGATTTGTTGTTCACTCCCATAGCCTTCAGCGACAAAAGGAAGCGGGAGACAGAATGAGTAAAATCATTCCTCTAGAGAAGGTGCCCTCCTCACCCTTAATACTTTCTCCTTTGCATCGTCACCGAGAATGAGGGGTTAGGATTCTGTGTAGCTTTATCATTGGGAAAATTTAGAGGCTATAATTACCTAATGAATGAAACGCAATCCTATGCTCAAAAGATAGCACTCCATTCTCCTGCCGGAGGTAGTTAACATTTTGAAAACAATTTATTTGGCTTTGCTGCTGCATATAATCGTAAACCAAGTCAAACAAGATGAACATATGCACATTGTTGAGCTGACTGGCGGAATGGCTCCTCCAGCAGCAATGCACCTGTGTAACTACATAATTGCCAGGTAAATAGCTTTTTTATAGCTAATTAGAGCGGAGTTTGAGATACTATTTTGAAGCTCAAGCAAGGATTCACAGCTATTTGCATATTCTTGCCTGAAGAATTATAGCCTTAGTGCTGGAAAGGTCATTTTCCTATTGTCCTCTGTTGCTATCACACCTGCTGATGAAGACAGCAGCTACAGAAATCTGCCTCAGCTTTCCATAGACATTGAGTATTGACTCTCACTGTCAGATCTTCCAAGAATGCATCACTCTTATCAACATTCCCTAAAAAGAAAGGAACTGTTTAGGGGCTGCTTTCAGCGCTTGAATAAGCTTGGAAGCTTGTGTGATTCACTACAATGTAATTTGCTCACCTAATCTTACTAGTCACAAATATTGGAGGAGCCTTTGTGCTATGAAGAAAGCTCTTATATGGGATTTATTCTATCCTTAATTAAAACTTCTTATTCCTGTGAGTTTTTAGTTTGAAAGAGAAATTGAAGGAGCAGTAAAGAAAAATAAGTTAAACCAAGGTCCTTCAAAGCGCTATTGATTTGAAATCAGTTGGCATTTAAGTCAGCTCCACAGAGAAACGATATCTCTATCAAAGCCAACTGAAATAGAGCGGCATCAGGAGCAACATGAATTAATTACTCTTCTTTATTTTCTTCATGTGGTAAATACTGATGCTAGAGGAATGGATGTGGAGGATAATTGTCACAGAAACAACTCAAGGAATATATTCAAGCATTCATACCTAAACAATTTACAATCAAAACAGCTTAGAATATCCACGAAAATTCATTGGCTTCAATAAATTATACTAGCTAAGATTACCTATCATCCAAAAATGTATAACTTACCTTTATTTCAAAAACTAGAATGATCAAGAGTTACAGCCAATATAGAATATGAACATTGTTTTACTGAAGAATTTAGAAATTTCTAATGTTTCCAATGAAGAAACAACAGATAAAAGATGAAACTAAATATATTCAGTGAAAAATAAAATTGATGCAATATTCTAGAAAGCAAAGAGTACTTTGCTCCAAATAGCAGAATCTATTTGTGGTTGGCAGATTTTTTCTTTCTTTCTTTCTTTCTTTCTTTCTTTCTTTCTTTCTTTCTTTCTTTCTTTCTTTCTTTCTTTTTTTTTTCCTTTACAAGTTCCACAAATAGGCCATCTTGGCAGTGGTTCTATCTGGAGAATGGTATTTTGAGAGTGGTCCTAAACATGTTTGCTAATGGCACATTTGGTCACTAGTTTCTTTTTCAGTCTTAACTCATGAGAAAACAGTTTTAAGTACTTATGACTATGAGATTTATAGATCGCAGATTCCAATTCCTGCACAACCAACCCTGTCTATAAAATGAATTTTAATCGCATAACACTCATATATGAAAAGCAAGCACTGTAATTTTCCTGTGAGATGACTCCCCTCTTGTGGTTTTGAAGGATACTACAACGATCTGTTGTCTTAGGTCTATATTCCTACAATAATACTTGGAATTAGTATTCATTAAAACTCCATCAATCTGTTCAGTAATTTCTACACAACTAGGTTATTTAATGCTCTCAAAATTTCTAGATTTTCATAGTTCATAAGTGTATCTTCATAGCAACCATTTAGAAAATATGGTTCTTGAGATACAGATAATGAAAAAAGAATAAGTGTGGATATTTTATGATGGAATTTTCAAGTCTAATGCTTTTTAAATCTGGCACTGAATTATGACACAAAGTAGATTCTCTTGTTCTTAAAAATGCACTAAAGATATTGTCCATCTATATTTTTTCCAGTTACAAACTTTTCATTGAACTCTCAACATCCTCTACTACATCAGATCCATCTACAGTGAACAGACAAGTAAGTCAAGTGTGATAATCTTACATATAATTTCCAATTTTTGCAGGATGTGTATAAGTGCTTTGTGTTTCATAACCATCTCCTAAAACTGCACTTACAAATACTCAACTCATACTCACATGTGACTCCCAACCTCTTAAAAAGGAGTTCTTCTTTGATGTCCCACAGGAGGAAATGCATTGTTTGTACTGAAAACCTGGCTAAGAAACCATGTTTTTGGTGTTTATGAGCTTCAGAATTGAATATACTATTATTATTCTGCCAAATGAAGATAATGTTAAACTGCTCCTCAGTTTCATGTCTCCATATCCATAGGCTAGCACAGCCATTACACTTCATCAAGGAAGGTATTTCTGTCACCTCACCCCAAGGTTCACAGAACATCATAGTGAATGAGAAAAAGACTATAAGGATCAAAGTCTGAGAGCACTGGAGGAATACATTGTCCTCTGGATAGCACAGGACAAATGCACCCATGAACTGGAAACATCAGTTTCATTTTCTTTTAACAAGTTTTTTGTTTGTTTGTTTGGCTTTTAATTTGAGCATTATGTGATAGACCTTTAACATAACATTCTGGATGCTGAGCAGAAGATCTTGAACTTCAAGTCACCTTATGTCTCTGGGTTAGAATTTGTCTCAGAAGAAACAAAATTTAGTTTGATAAATAAATTTTGGTGAGAACTTACGTAGCACAAGAGTGTATGTGAGAATGATGATGTAAAAGAAGATGACATTTTAACTGAGCCCGACTTCCTGTCTTGTTAACCCATTGCTGTTTCACAAGACACAGCACTTTCTCAGTCATCTACTAAGTCCTACATAATCATCACAAGTAAAATGTCCTAGCTTCCAAATCTAATCAAGTTGACACTTAACTATCGCACACAGATATAAATCTGCATTCATAGTCCCACAGACAGATATATCAATGGTTCTAATGAAAAAGGTATCATCAGTGCTTGTGCACACTGTCATAGCACTCTTCAGAATATTTTATTTATTTATTTTTTTTATTGGAAAAACAAAAAAAGAAATTTCTGCCTCCTCCCCGCCTCCCATTTCCCTCCCACTCCTCCCTCTCCTCCTCCCCTCCCCCCCACTCCTCCCCCTCCCTCTCCAGCCTGAAGAGCAGTCAGGGTTCCCTGTGGAAAGTCCAAAGTCCTCCCCCCTCAATCCTGGTCTAGGAAGGTGAACATCCAAACTGGGTAGGTTCCCACAAAGCCAGAACATGAAGTAGGATCAAAACCCGGTGCCATGGTCCTTGGCTTCTCAGCAGCCCTCATTGTCCGCCAAGTTCAGAGAGTCCGGTTTTATCCCATGCTTTTTCAGTCAGAGTCCAGCTGGCCTTGGTGAGCTCCCAAAGAATCAGACCCACTGTCTCCACGGGTGGGCGCACTCCTTCTGGTCCTGACTTCTTTGCTCATATTCTCCCTCCTTCTGCTCCTCATTGGGACTTTGGGAGCTCAGTTCAGTGCTCCAGTGTGGGTCTCTGTCTCTATCTCCATCCATCGCCAGATGAAGTTTCTATGGTGATATGCAAGATATTCATCAGTATGGCTGTAGGATAGAGTCATTTCAGGTTCTCTATCCACAGCTGCCCCAGGAACTAACTGGGGACATCGCCCTGGGCACCTGGGAGCCCCTCTATATCCAAGTCTCTTGCCAACCCTAAGATGGCTCCCTTAATTAAGATGTGTGCTTCTCTGCTCCCCTAACCAACCTTCCTTTATCCCAATCATCCCGTTTCCCCAAGTTCCCCCAACCTCCCCTTCTCACATTTCTCTCCCCTTCTCCCCTTACCCCTGCTCCCACCACACCCCCAAGATCCCAAATTTTTGCCCTGGCAATCTGGTCTACTTCCCATAACCCAGAGGATAGCTATATGCTTTTCTTTGGGTTCACCTTCTTAATTAGTTCCTTTAGGGTATCAAATTATAGACTCACTGATCTTTATTTATCTCTAGAAACTAATTATGAGTGAGTACATCCCATGTTCATCCTTTTGGGTCTGGGTTACCTCACTCAGGATAGTGTTTTCTATTTCCATCCATTTGCATGCAAAATTCGCAAAGTCATTGTTTTTTACCGCTGAGTAGTATTCTAATGTATATATATATATTCCATACTTTCTTCATCCATTCTTCCATTGAAGGGCATCTAGGTTGTTTCCAGGTTCTGACTATTACAAATAATGCTGCAATGAACATAGTTGAACAAATGTCCTTGTCATATGATCGGGCATCTCGTGGGTATATTCCCAAGAGTGGCATTGCTGGGTCCATGGGTATGTTGATCCCAAATTTCCTGAGAAACCGCCACACTGCTTTCCAAAGTGGTTGCACAAGTTTGCATTCCCACCAGCAATGGATGAGGGTACCCCTTTCTCCACAGCCTCTCCAGCAAAGGCTATCCCTGACTTTAAACTCTATTACAGAGCTACAGTAATGAAAACAGGGTGATTTTGGCATAAAAATAGAGAAGTCGACCAATGGAATCGTATAGAAGACCCGGATTTTAACCCACAAACCTATGAACACCTCATTTTCGATAAAGGTGCTAAAAGTATACAATGGAAGAAAGAAAGCATCTTCAACAAATGATGCTGGCACAACTGGATGTCAACCTGTAGAAGAATGAAAATAGACCCATATCTATCACCATGCACAAAACTCAAGTCCAAATGGATCAAAGACCTCAATATCAACCTGAACACACTGAACCTTATAGAAGAAAAAGTGGGAAGTACCCTACAACAGATGGGCACAGGCGATCGCTTCCTAGGTATAACCCCAGCAGCACAGTCATTAAGGGCAACATTGAATAAATGGGACCTACTGAAACTGAGAAACTTCTTTAAAGCAAAAGACACTGTCACTAAGACAAAAAGGCAACCCACTGACTGGGAGAAGATCTTCACCAACCCCGCAACAGACAAAGGTCTGATCTCCAAAATATATAAAGAACTCAAGAAACTAGACTTTAAAATACTAATTAACCCAATTAAAAAATGGGGCACTGATCTGAAGAGAGAATTCTCAACAGAAGAAGTTCAAATGGCCAAAAGGCACTTAAGGTCATGCTCAGCCTCCTTAGCGATCAGGGAAATGCAAATCAAAACAACATTGAGATATCACCTTACACCTGTCAGAATGGCTAAAATCAGAATATTTTTGAAATAGTACAAAAAGGTGTTGCAATTAATCAGAGAGAGAACGTGCTTTTGAGAAATTTAACTTTGACAAAGGGATTTGAAGTTTATGTGAAATCTCAATTTATAGCACCAATTTAAAAAATATTGAAGTAGGGATGTAGCTCAATATGAAATCTGTTTTAGTTTGGTCTCAATAAGCACAGCAGCATTATGTGAAGCTGACATATGAATTACTGTATAAAATAAATTAATATACCTTTGTAAATTTAAATAGAATAGAATATTTTTATAAATATCGAAAAGGGTCAATTCTGAATTCGAATCATTGCTTAAGAAGGAAAATCAAATGAAATGATTAGAGATATATTATACATTTTAACATTGATAACCTCTTGCTGTGTATTGCAATTAGTGATTTAAGAAAATCTGCCCTTTCTGGCATATTCTTAAATTTACCATTATATATATATATATATATATATATATATATATATATATATATATGAATATATAAATTTATAATACATATAACATATATATATATACTAATATATATTTGAGAAAAATCACTAATCATTAAAACATCAACTGAAAAATAAAATATCAATGGTCAGAAGACTTAGAAATAACATACAAAAATGTTTACTTTATTATAGTTTACATATAGTCAATCAGTGCTAATATTAAGAATTCTTACTTATATAATTCAAAGATAGTTCCACTTCTTACTAGGTCCAATAGAAATCTCTGATATACCACCCTCATGTATAATTTACACATATTCATGGGTCTATAATAAATACTCTTTCAAGCTTTTCCTTCTGGTGTAAATATCATGTCAATTAAAGAATGTTCCTAGTGAAAATATCAGATCAATAAGATGTCAATTAGTTTATCTGCATTTACTTTCTATTTTATTTTTATAATAGCTGTTAGAAGAATATGGCTTTGCATATATTACGCAAGAGCCTTACTATTGAAATATATTCGTAGCCCTGTCAGATGTAGTTTTCTGCTCCCTTCCTCTCCCATTCTTCTTCCTCCTCTCCTTTCTTTCATCTCTTCCCCTCTCTCCTATGGTTGCCTTCCCCTCAGAATTCCTTTCCTTCCTTCTTTTATATAAATATATGCACTCATATAGACATACAAATTTAAATTATTATATATGTATAAAAGTATGTACCCTGAAATCTTTCATATAAAACTTCTGTAACTGGTGGAATTTAATTGTAAATATAGTATAATGAAAGCATTTGGTTCTATCTTTATCCTCTAGCATCAATCAACTGTCTATCCTGCTGCAGCTTGCCACACATCAGTTTTCTGAAATGAAACTTATTAGAATAAGGACATGCTGCATTTCCCATTTCTCTATGTCCAATCAGTCTGTTCTTTGTCTGAGAGTACAGCCTAAAGATGTTGGTTGTTTCTCTACAGGTTTTTCAGTAGCCTTGTGCTTTAATCCAGATGCTGCTTTGCATTTGAAAACTAAATCAGCCTCAATATTTCATAGTCTTTTTGATCTTGGGATTTATGATAATGAGACTTTGACTACAGAAACCTCCATCCAGAGAATTTTAACATAATTTTGCACTGCTTAGTAGGTATAAAATGAATAAGTGCTTTATTATTTTTTCATTATTTGATTTCATCTACCTATACTAAAATCATTTCGTATATGAAAAATATTCTAGACAATGAAGGAAATCAATATTCATTTTCGCTTCAGTTCTATAGTAAGACTTTCAGTTGTTAGCCTTTTGATACATCTTTGAATGTGGGAAGGAAGTATGGACGAGTTAGGGTTTTGCTCAACCACTCATTTGCCAAATTTTAGCAATAAAAGTAATCAGATACATGTGTAACATACTAAAGAGAGGCTATATTGCAAGGAATAAAGCCCTAGCCACCTTTTGACTGAAACTATTTACAAAGAGCATTGTACCTTACAGATATTTGTTATACTTATCTGTCAAATAAAGCGAATAGGATTAATGTTCTTCAAAGTTGCTTATTTTAATAAAAGTTCTATAGAGCAAAAAGAGAAATTTCTTTCTAAACTTAGTTTTGTTTTCATTGTTCCTGCTAAAGAAAAAACACAAAGATTTAATCTAACAAATACATAGTTCAACTTAAACATGCACATATATCAATTGGAGATGTATCTGCATCTATATATGCATTCATATGTATGTATGAAATGCAAATGTTTACCCATTACAATTCTAATATAAATGTATATAGACTCAGGACTTCATAGTAGCCATAGCTACTTCATCTTACCTGTAAAATCTTTACTGTTCCCAATAAAATATCAACTCAAGTTAAACTCAGTTTAACTTCCAGTAACAGAATAATTTCTGTATTTGTTTCTTGATATCCTGCAAATTACTGGAACAGCAGTATTTAACACTGAAAAAGACTGAGCTATATGCCTCTGAATTTGGAATTGCACTTGGCAACATGATTAAAATTTATAACCATAGTCAATGAATTTCATGGTGTTGTGTTGTATGTTATAAGGAGGCTACTAGTTAGTTCCTGTGGCATAGGCATCAAATTTAATAAAAACAGTTACTCTATAACAACTGTACTGCTATGACATAAATTGGGAGCGCTTGCCTTGTGGCATTCAGGGTCCAACATTTGGAATGATCATTGATGCCTCTTCTTCCATAGCAGGCTACATAATCACCTTTTGACAATATGAAAGCTAACCCATAGGAATGATTTTTCCAATTAGTTTTGAGGTTGATTTATCTGACTTGACATCAAAATACTTTACATTTTATTTCTAATGATGAAAGGTTTCTAGTCCATGATTTCTTTTATGCTTGGCAGAGACTGTTAATAATACTGGCCTGTCTAATTTCAAGAAGTCTTCATATCTCCTACCTCTTCACTGGGTTATTTATTCCAAATCAACTTTACCAAATAGAATTATTTACTTATTGTAATATTCTAATTTCTCCTTTAAATAATATGCATTTCTAAAACTATAGTCACTGGAAAAAATTGCAGAAAGAATGAGATTCACAGCTACCCAAAGTGTGTGTTGTGCATGTCTGTGAGTGTGTGTTTGTAATAATTTTCTATATGCAAAATGTTACAGACAAGAGTCTAAGTAAATATTTTTACTTACTCATTGAATTTAATGAAAAAACAAATCTCTTAACATAGAAATAGACTTAACATGATTTATTAAAATACACTAATAATATCTACTAGAAGGATGCATACTCATAGAGGACTGACTGTACATAACTTCAGAAAGCTGTTTTAAATCGAAAATCAAATAAATAACAACTTCTGGAACGACCTATGCTATTAGAAAATGCAACCAAATTTTGAATGTGACCTTGTAAGAAATGTCTAACAATATTTTTGGCTCTTTTATTGTGACTTTTGCCCAGATGGAAACTTGCATCAAGTTCTCTATAAGGCATTTCTAAGTTAGGCTGTAAGAAAATTCAATCTTTCATGTGTGAAGGTCTTAAGAACAGAGGTCAGTGCAATTACCACCACAGAAAGGCACAGTATCAATTTTGGAGGAAAGATAGAAAGGAAGAAAGTTCTAAATCCTTTCACAAAGCAGAACTACCTAAGTGACAGATGAAGCAAAGAATAGACACGAAAATTATAAGTGAATAAAATGAAATCATATGTCAGATACTCTTCACAAGATCGGGCTTGGATTTGGAATCTATCCAAGTTAAATTCTGATTAAGAGTATCAGTGTCTTCTTAAATTGTTATCCATACTATGGCATTCATAATATTCAACTACAGCTCAAAATTGTCTAATGAAAAACTTACGAGATATGACTATTAAGACTAAAAGAAATTAGCAGGCACTTATCCTGCTGTGTGGCAGATGTTGAGATCACCAGAAAAATTCATTTAAGTACCAATATTATTTATGATTATAAACTAGAAGGAATGTTTTTGATGATTGAAAAGTATGTGATATCATCAAAAATCAGACACCTGAAGTGATAATGTAAAGGTAGAAATAAAATTGAACAAAATTCGATATTGATCGTAAACTTTTGCTAATTCTTCTTAATGAAAAGGGGCATTAAAGGGTAAATTTTCCATGATATAGGAACAACTTATCATAGGTCATCCAGAATTCATCAAAGATAAGGACGAAAATACATGCATCACCTCAGGAAACTCTGAGACAGATTTAACCAGGATTATTGTGGTAGTTCTAGTGTTGATAAATTCTTCCAGAGAGCTAGAGCTGTTCTTTGCTCCAGTAGGTTTTACTCAAGGGAATAGGGTTTTTAACTCTCTGGCCAGTACTGTCACTTCAGGTCAGCAGTGACACTCTGTTTCTTGTCTTATGATTATGAAGAATGTAATAATTGTCCATTTAAAATGATATTTATTGCAAGAAGAATGTAAAACTAGAAATATTAGAGAGAATTTGTTACAAGGTAAAAAAATATTATGCAAGAGGGCTTTCAGATATTTGAAAGCTGACCAGAAATACTAATTCTGGACGAACATAAACTGCTCTATTTTCTCATCTGTATAAGAGTGCATAAAATGCTTTAAATCAACTTAAAGGCATAGTATCTACATACAATATAAAGTATATTACTGCTTGCTACATATTTTCTCATGGTGATATGCTTCTATATTAGACTCACAGAATAGTTTGTACATGTGTATCACAATCAACCATGACTAATGAATAATCAATTATATACAGTCATTACATGAAAGTGAATGAATGTACAATGTATGCATAAATAAATACAGTATATGAATACAAACACATAACCCAAGAAAATTTGATTCAAACAAATTATTTCAGTGGTAAGTATCCAAGTGAAGAGAGAAAACAGAACATTTTCTAGGAAAATTTCAATAGAAATTTGCACAAAGAGAAATAATATCTTCAAAAAAAGATATTGGAAAATAAATGAACCTCTCACATTATTCATAAAATCTCAGTGTCCCTCCTGGTTTTTATGGTACAAAGCATGAAAATAACATGTTACCAAAACTAACATGGAACCAAGAAGGACAATTTTCCATAAGGATTTCAATAAGATTACAAAAGTGTAGTGCGTGAGCATTTTCTTGTCAGTATTACACACCCATAATCTGGAATTGTTTAATACATTATGATGTAGTACTCCTCTCATAGATCTGGCCAATTGAGTATAATTATAATTTATAATTATACATTCATGCATGAAATATTAATTAGTTATGGATATATTTAAAAAATAAAGTTGTGTGTAAAAGGTGTTTTAATGAGCATAGAACTGATTCATATAAATACATGAAGAGTATATTTATATGTTTAGTGGTATAAATATAGGCATATAAACAGAAAGTTACATATGTACTGTTAATTATAGACAGACTGTATGCTATGTGGAGAACACATTGAATACATTTATTTATTTATTTATTTATTTTTATGTGCTTAGTAGTTGAATGTACTGGAGGAAAGAACATTAAAACTGAATCACATTCACATTTAAATAAGGCCTATGCTGCAGATGCTAAGGTTACAAGGGCATAGCAATCAGCACAGCTGCCATGTTTTACTCTAATTTCCATCCGTATTGCTCTTTTATAAGGAGTCCACATGTTGTAAGAAAGAAATAGATGATTTCAATCTACTAATTATTATCATGATGTTATTAATTTAGACCAAGATAATAATAAGATGGTGTCTGTGAAGAAAGACTTCATTATGGAATTAATTGCTTTGATTAGGGTCAACACTGGAGAAAAAAATTGCATAGCATTCAAGAAACAATTACGTTGATGGCTATTCAGGAGGCAAAGACATGCAAATTTAAGAAGGTATTTTACAGTTTCCCCTTTTACATTCAGATGCTAAGTTCTCCGATAAACCATACTTGTTCAAAGGAGAATTAAAATCATTGAATTGAAGAAGATTCAAGTAATGATGTATTATTGATGTGTTCTGTAAATGTTCAAATTATTCTTGGCTTCAATTTTGAATTTATTTTGTAGAAACAAAAAGTAGCATTACAAAGTCAATTTTAATATTAGTGTTGATATTGTGGTTGTTTCCCCTTAATAGAGGTCCATAGAAGTAGATTATAGTTATCTTTATGAATTTACACTTATTTTTTTTTAGTCCCAGTTATTGACTTGATGGCATAAGAAGTGTCTCCACGTGTAGCACCTGTGTTTAATTAATGCACTCAAATGCAACTCATTTCTTTTGTTTTCTTCTTACTTTATATTTCTCATATATTTTCTCCTTAAATTCAGTTTAAACCCAGATTAATTTAAAGCATATTTCATATTAATCCCACAAGATTAATCTTTTTGAGATAGTACATACTACCCACGGCTTTGGCCTATTATTTAATTTTGTATATCATATTAGGTTGGTTGATTTCCACTATACTATCATTTTAAATGAACAAAAGTGTCACAAACATGATCAGATTGAGATTTTAGATTCCTGATGCTTTAAATGCTAAGATATTTGATTCTGAATATTAAATAAACTTAAGATAAAAATCTTGCCTTACAGTAGAAAATCATGAATAACCAAATAGAAAACATTTTTCTTAAGATGTGTGTGTGTAGTTATCTATAACAGTAATGATTTTAAAAGAAGAAGTTATAAAGGTAAAAGATTTAGAGAACAAGGGAAAGAGTTGGAAGGGGAAGATTATTAGCTAGAAATACAAACCCAGTACACATTTATAAAATTCTCATAAAGACAAAATACATGTTAAAAACATGCAAGCAAAATTTCTTGTCGGTGTTTCTGTGCATACATAAAATATATACGCATATTTGTATGTATGTATATATATATATATATATGTATATATATATATAGAACACATTTACATGTTTTCTGTATGTTAAGAAAAAGTTAAATTCTTAATTAAAGCTTATCAGACACAGGTAAGGAAATAGAAATTACTGTAAACTAATCAAAAGAAAGCCGTAACTGATTTTTATTTTATGCAATTGTTTTTGGCTGCATACGACACCGTAAGTTCAATTTTTCCATGAACTAGCTCCAGATTTGCAAATTTACCAACTCCTTGGTACAATATTATTAAAATAAATGATTTATTTAGACAAATGTGGATATTTTAAAGTAATAAGTAACGAGCTGAAATAATAAATGTCAAAAATTAATAAAAAAAGAAAAGCTAAAGTAAACATTCCTTTAAGTCAAATATGAAAATATGGGTTGAATAACACAGATCCAACTCTTGTGTTTTGTCTTTTGAAAAGATCTCACTTTCTCTTCTGGTAAGCTCATAGTTTCAAAATGAGTTGCAATCTTTGAAAAAGTGGATGATATAAAATTCAGGTTTGGATTTGTTTGGTGTCTGACATATGTACATCATACCTGCAGAAATGCATATTTATGTGCAGAAAGACTGTCACATTAGTGATGTTCTTTAAGAGAAAAAAGAGTTCAAAACACAAAATCCCAAGGCCATCTGGGGATTTATAGGTATAACAAGGAAAGATGAGCATATACTGACTTTTCACCTTGGTCTGACACATAATTACGGGCACTTAGTAAATGCTTTTGCTAACAAGTGCTGAGTCTGTATTTAGGGGTATAGTATATCTTTAGACTGAAAGCTGAAATTTTTTTAAAAATCATTTGAGGCCTGCTTCTTTTAGGGTTTTTTTTTTTCTGTCAATTTTGATGCCACTATGTTTCAGAAAACTCCCTGTTCCCAAATTCTCTATTCTTGTAATCACAAGAGATTCCAATAGCAAGGGAATGATTAATAAGGTTGTTATGAAAAGCAAAATCATTCAGAAGTAAAGGTGACCCAATAAGCTACCCCTCAAATAAATAGTCAGCTGTGAAGGTGAAATTAAAGTTTGGAGTAGTAATAACCACCTGAAAACATCTTTGTACCCCTCAAGTTATGATGCTGAAAACAAATTCTTTGTACAAACTGAATAACCAAATCCACTCTTTGACAAAACTATTGAATTATGAATTTATTTCTTCTACCCCAAAGTTTCTGCCATTTAACAAGGCAGATATAGCTTATGGCTAAGCAAATGACACACTCAAGAGGAAAGAATAGACAATTGCCAAAGTGAGAATTATGCCGAAGCATGTATCATTGTAACAACCTTCATTTTAAGCAACTATCATAAAATTTCTTATTTCTCAAAAATAGCATTTCGTGGAACATTTTTCTCTCCAGGTGAATGGCAGGACTATACAGATTGATTCTTATGGGAAGGTACAAGAATGTGTACTTGTACTTGGCCAAAAATTCTCAGTGACCCATGAATGACCCTTTTGTCAGTTCATAATGAGGTATGTTTGCCCCATGTTGGGTGCAATCTGTTGGGGTCCAGCCTAGACATGTTTATACATTTCATAATAGGGGCTTGTGGATAAGAAATGTTAGGAAAAAAAAAGAGATGCAAAAGAGAAGAACAGAGACACAGATTAGAATCAGGAAAACAACCTAGTGAAATCTCAATTTGTCCACATTTATTTTTCATATATACCCCAATCCAAAAGAGGGTGGAGAAGGCAAGAGATTTTTTTTTTGTATTGATTTTATTTATTGAGCTCTACATTTTTCTCTGCTCCCCTCCCTTCTTCTCCCTTCCCCTTTTCACCCAATACTGGGATTAAAGATGGGAGCCACCACCACCTGGATTTGTTTCAGCATTGATCTTGTGTAACCTAGAGTTGTATTCAACTCTGCCTCTGTCTCTCGTTCCTGGGATTAAAGATGTGTACCACCACTGCCTGATCTCTGGTGGCTTAGTTTTGCCCTGATACTAAGGCAAGCTTTATTTATTAAAACTTAAATAAAATATTTCTATAAGAAACAAATTTAGACATAAGTATAGGTTTTACACAAAAATTTTTATTAAATCTTTTAAAAATGGTTGTCTTTTCTATACAAGTAATCTATACAAGTTCAATCAAATGAGAGTTTGTTTTGTTTGATTTTTGTTTAAATAAGCAAATGTTTTAGTTAATTTTGGAGCTAGAGGGATATTTCAAAAAATGTTGATAAAACAACAGTTACTGGAACACAACTCTCTAGTTACATCCCTACAGAAAAGAGTGTGCCGGGTGGTGGTGGCCCATGCCTTTAATCCCAGCACTCGGGAGGCAGAGGCCGGCGGATCTCTGAGAGTTCGAGGCCAGCCTGGACTACGAAAGATAGTTCCAGAACAGGCACCAAAGCTAAAGAGAAACCTTGTCTCAAAAAAAAAAAAAAAAAACAAGAAAAAAGAGTGAGATTGAACTCCTTCCTTGGATAATTAAGATATTGCATAAGGTACCATTGAAATGGACATCTATGGCTCCCATGTGGCTAGCTTTTATTTTCACTCTTGCTTGACTGCACAGAACCCCAATAGGCTCTGTTATTCTCTTGATTTCACAGTATGGTAATTAATTAAAAATTCTGCTTGTATTGTTTGCTTCAGATGGAATGTTCAGGAATGAGTAATATAATTGGGAAAATCTAGATTATGAGCCAAGCCCTATGTGTCTGACTGAAGCTGAATGCAAGTACCTGTGACTACTAAATTCACAGAGGGAGAAATTTTGTACCTAATGGAAACAGACACTAAAATTTGAAATTGTCTAAGGAAGAATAAATTTTTGGGCTAAGATCATGAGATTTTGTTCCACACACAGGAATGTCACAGTAAAATAACCAAGCATTTAAATTAATGAAATTAACATCTTAATCTTTCTTTTTCTCTAGAATTCTCAGGTGGCGTCGGACTTGTAGACTCCTGGGAGAGTCCCCCTCACCATGTTTCTATCTGACTCCCAAATGCCCCCTCTTTCCAGTCATTTCTTTCAATACTGTCCTCCTCCGTCCCTCCCCCACTTGATGCATCGTGTTCCCATCCCCCACTTGGTCTCAGTCCTCCTTTGAGATCTCTTCTATTTCCCCTTTCCAAGGATATTTACTCAATTGTTAATATTCGGTTTATCCAGACCTTTTATTAAAATTTAGTTGCCAATGATGATTACATAAAAAATTGCACCGGATATGGAGTTTTAATGACAATTTATGTTTTCTTTTTCTATGAAATTGCTTGATACATGCTACTTAATTATATAGTCATGAAAAAATCATCAGCAACCACAGTACTGAGAATTAATTGTACATAATATACCTGATGATAAAAAAATTCTATATACTAGTCAGCAACAAGGTTGATTAGGACTTATTAATTACTTTGACTATGTCAAGACATACAAACAGCAGTACAATATTAAGGTGATATGAATCAATAAGGTGATCAATAGAGAAGTCTCTCAAGGTTTTAAAGCACGTCTGTCAGCCATTCTGCTATAATTATCTCTTGATGAACTTAACATGTTTAATGGCTGTGAAATTGTATTTCTACAGGGATAGCGCACATCTGGAATAACAGCACGAAACTCAGCTGCCTCTAGAGTACCACATCATTGACTTCAAATGCACTGCTCAGAGTGAAAATGAAGTTTATTCTTTGACATGCTAATAACTGTGTTGACTCAGTCTCATTTTAGACTTGCCAGTACAACAAACAATCTCCCAAGTGTCAGGGGGCTGCTTTAAAGTTGCTGTAGCGCTGGCTGATTTGAGAGAGTACACACTCTCACTGTTAGATGAACAGTTTGGACCTTCTCTATCTCTCTTCACCTTATCATCTTTAATTAGTACAAAACCCATGAGTCCTAGCCTGTGAGATCAAATATGGATGCCTGTTTGATGATCCGAGTGTCTTAAGAAGCAAATGGAAGCACAGCTGTTTATGCTAAAGTGAAGGAAACAGAAGGTTGTATGGGCCTGGAGTGTGTAAAAACTTAATCACTGACAGTGCTAAATAGCCTTGTCATAGTAACTTGATGTGATGGGTAATAGCTGAAGTCTTTTTCTCCTGAGGCTTCCTGCTGCACCAAAGAACCCTCCCCTCTCAATCCTGCTGCTGTGGATTAAGATGCAGACAAGAAAATTATTCTTTGTTGCACTGTCAGTGTTCAAAATAATCTTAGGGTAGTTTCATTTTGAACTTGAGTTTTTAGAGGACAAACCGTAAAGTGCAGCAGAGTGAGTGGTGCCAGATATCTTACAGATTTATGATTTTGAAGGCAGAGTATATTCTTATAACAGTAGTTATTACATATGCCCATGCTCATTATATGGAAATAATTCACTGTCCTCAAAAACACTGGATATAATATGATTATAGAGGTGTTATTCAGGCTGTATTATTGTGCTACATATAAAAGTGAATATTAATATTACTTTTATTCATCCCTAAGGTTTGAAAAATATTTTTCTCATAATGTTAAACAATACGATGCACACCAATAAAACAGAGGCTTGCTGAGAATGTTCTTTGATCATCGAAGTATGATAAAATTCACAGAAAAATACAAATAACAACAATATTTCAGATCTTACTTGGGCTGAAGCTCTAGATTTAAAGAGATATTATTATCTGAGGATTTTTAACCTATGTATACGTTAATGATCTTAGTTAATATGGTTAGGTAACATGACAATTCATATACTACTGAATTAAATCAAATCATCCAAAGCTAGAAGGAATGATGCTGCTATTTAATAATTCCTCTTTACAAACTTTAATTTCATGTATTCTTACATGTTGCTAAAGTTATTTATCCATCCTTAGGCCTTAGAGAGTAGGCATGTTTAGGATTTTTTATATTTTTTTAGATAAGTGTACCAGGTAATACATAGCCTCTGAATGCACTCCCAGGATTTTTGTGTACTTAAAGCAAGGGCTGTTAGTTTTAGTACTCTTGAGTAAAGTGATTAAACATTACTATCAGCATGCATTATGAGAATGAACACATAATCGGCAGTGCAGTAATCCTGTCTCCACAATAGACACACTGGAAGAAATGGATCTTTTCCTCTGAGCTCAATAGAAGGGCAGTTCAAGTGTACCTATGGAGAGCACAGTCCATTTAACAGTGATGACCTAATTCACAGTTTGCTCAGTAATTGGGTCAGAGGCAGTAACTTTTTATAGTCATACAATTTGAGATTGAATGAGAAAAGAAGCTATTATATGCATTCATACACACATACAAAAACACAAACAGAGCATCAAACTTTCTCACTTCTTATTTTAATTAAAACAGGATTAATTAGACAGAGATCTATCATACAAGCATTAAATATCTATACAGATACCTACACACACACACACACACACACACACACACACACACACACATATATATATATATGCACATGAATATATATATAATATTTATGCACATTAAGAAGCAGGGGTTAATCATTGATGAAAGTATTATAGATTTTATGAATGTTACTTTTATCTGAAATACCAACTCCTGAAAAATGCACTTAATAGTTCAAATCTGGGCCAAATTCTGTTTTTGCAAATAAAGTTTTATAGGATCAGAGCCATCTACATGTATCACATAACGGAGATGACAACTTTGTATGACAGATTAGATGAATTGCTGAGTATGCTACTCATAAAATAAAATGTTTACTAGTGTCCGAGTAATGTTTAGATAACTAAATACATACACCTTAAGAGAGGGACATTTCTCTTTTCTTGTGTTTCTCTGAGTTATTGGTTGTTCTTTCCTCAGTGCTGTGAGAAAATACAGGCAAAAGTAACGAAGGAAGAAAGGGTTTATTGTGTCTCATCTGTTGAGGGTTCTGTACCTGATGATGGTGAACTTCAAGAGGCAGGGTCATAAGACAACCCCTCAGGAAGCACAAAATGATGAAGGCTGATGCTACTTGCTTTCTCTTTATATGAAATTGAGGACCCCAGTCTCACGATGCTGCTGACCACAATCAGGCTGTGTCTTCTCTCCTCAATTAAACTTTTCTGGAAACAATTTTACAGAAATACCAAAAGATGTGCCAACACAGAAAATTAAAATAATTCTTCTGGGTGTGTGTTATGTGTGCATGTATGTATGCATGTTTGTACGTATGTGAGTTCCAATGGTAATCGTGGGGTTAAGGTCGATAGACTTTCTCTTCTTTAACCACAGTTCTGCGTGATTTGTGGCAGTATCTCAAAACCAAGCCTGAAGCTTACCTAGACAGCTAGTCTTCTAGTCAAATTTCTCCAGGTATCTCTTCTTTCCATTTCTGAGTCTTGAATTAAAGACTGTGTTCTATGAATCCAAAGCCCAACACTCATGATTGCATATCAAAGGTTTTAACCTTTGAGCCATCTTCCTAAATCCAC
The DNA here is from genome assembly GCA_963919715.1 of Microtus obscurus. NCBI lineage: Eukaryota > Metazoa > Chordata > Mammalia > Rodentia > Cricetidae > Microtus > Microtus obscurus. The sequence continues at coordinate 270,302 of CAWTZC010000854.1, read as the reverse complement.
ATTAGTCCTTTTAACATTCTTGAAATTTTACACGTTTATTCTATTTCCTATTATATAGTATCTTCAGCATACCAGGTTTCATCTCTCATATTAAGCCTCCCACTATCTCTCTCTCTAGAGTTCATTTTTTGACATAGATCAAGAATCATTTACTTTTAATCATAAAGCAGTTCATGTTATTATGGAAGAAAAATTTTTAGTAGCTTTTCATAAAAACAGAGTACAGTACACACACACACACATGTCTATACATCCTAATATCTATACAGTTTTTATACTTACCATCATATATGCCCCATCAATGGTTCCATTTTCTCAGTTACTTCCATGATCCTAGCATGTGAATTTGTTTTGTAAATGTTGAATTTGGTTGTTCTGTGTCTATATGACATGCCACTGTTCTCCTCACAAGTAAAATCTAAAAACTATTAAGAAAAACAAAACTGACACACATAAGTACTTAAACATAAGTACTTCAGCCTTCATAAGATATTATAAAATGCTCTGGATATATATATGTGTGTGTGTGTGTGTGTGGTGTGTATAAATCACACACACATATATACATATATATACTATATATGTGTAATAATTGTAGTAAGTAGTATGTCTAATAGTATAGACTACTACACTAATGATAATAATAATATAGTATAATACTATTACATCAATAATAATGATAATTTAGTATAATGATAATTTAAATAATAATAGTGTAGTACAATTACATAGTAGTGGAGTTCTACAATGTAATTGATGAATATGCGGAGATTTTAAGCATTACAGTGCTGGGTAGAATTCAAAGACTTTTTCCTAGATCATTGTTGGGCAAGTTACAAGATATTCTCAAGCTTCATTTGCTTACTGTTATTACTAATGTCTATAAAATACGGGCTGAGAAATGATGAGCTCCATAAACGCATGCTGTTATCACATGCTGCAAATATAAGCTTGGCTGCATGCAATTTAAACTCTGCATGGTCTCACATTTCAAGACCACTCTCAACAAACAAAGTGAATTTGAAATAATTAAAACACTACCTTATAAATTGCTCAATAATATTTTTGGAGGTATATTTCAATGCTTAAATTTCTTTCAGTATTCTTTCACCTTCTAACTAGTCTAATGATCTCAGATTATAAGCAAAAAATATAATATTTCTATCGTTTTTGACCATTAATTCCAAGGCTTTTCCAAGACATCTTTGCTCTAGAATAGTTATTCTTTCTTTCTTTTTCACACGTGATGTAAATATAAATTCTGTTCAACATGTCCTTTTATCTTTAAAATTCTGATGCATTCACCTTTAGTTTGCATCATTTGATATAGCTGCTATTCCCATAATACACTGTCAAATTTGATGATTTTACATTTAATAGTCAATTGTTGTTCTCTCAGTGTGAGGGAAAGCCACAATCTTGAAATTGCAAATAAAGTTCTATTTATTTAATGTATATTTATTTATTAATTTTATACAAACCCCTTTAGATTTACATGATGGTAAATGGCTAGGTGGGTAAGCACTTGCTTAACAAGGAAGTTGACAGGCCTGAGCCACAGATTTCTGCTTGAGCCCAGGGCAAAATGATTTCAGCACAGAATTCTACAAGATTTTCAAAGAAGTAATCCTAATACTCCTCAAATTGTTCCACACAACAGAACAGAAGGAACATTGCCAAACTCTTTTTTATGAGGCTACAATTACCCTGATACACAAGCCACAAAAAGACATTATGAAGAAAGAGATTTATAGAGCAATGTCACTAATAAACATTGATTCACATATACTAAATAAAATACTGGCAGACTGAATCCAAGAACACATCAGAACCTTCATCCAACAAGGTCAAATTGGCTTCATCCCAGAGATGCAGGGATGGTTCAATATAAGATCTGTCAGTAATCCATAATATAAACAAACTGAAATAAAAACAAATAATCATCTCATGAGATGCTAGAAAATCTTTTGACAAAATACAGCATCCCCTCAGGACAAAGGTCTTGGGGTGAACACGGATACAAAAAACATATCTAAACATAGTATACAGCAAGCCAATAGCCAACATCAAACTAAATGGAGAGAAACTCAAGTCATCCGACTGAAATCAGAAACAACACAAGGTTGTCCACTCTCTCCATATCTATTCAATACATTTCTTGAGTTCTAGTTAGAGCAGGCTTCAAAGCTACAGAGAAACCCTGTATAAAAAAAAGAAAAGGTAGTGGGGAATGAATTCTCTGTACAGGGAAACCGAGGAAGAATCCTCTGCAGGGAGCATTATCACGCTTTATTAAGAATGATAAGAGTTTATAATTTTGAGTGCACACAACTGGGTAAATAAATATATAGCTCCTTTGAAAAAAATATAAAATAATAAACCATGCTTCGAGTGTCCTACAGGGAATACTTAAAGTGTTTAGCAACATGAATGCTAAACTTGTTAAGCTTTTTCTGTTGTCCGTTTTGATGACAGCTTATATACTGATAATTAACCGACATAAAAACTGAAGGTATTTACTGTTAAAATTAATATTTTTGATCTTGCAGAGTTACTAGCTTTAGATTCTTTGAAAATATTGTTCATACAAAAATAATCTGGCATATGTTGTTACAAATTGATATTAGTGCATTAATAAACTAAGGTTTTCTTTGTTGACCTAAAGAGACACAAAATAATTGTTGAGTCTGTGATCTGGATTTCTGTACTTTTCACAACATAATATTGGCTAAAAAGTAACTTTAAATCACAAATACAATTTAAAAGAAAAAGCATGATGTTCACACTATTTTTCATAAATGTTCTATATAAATTCCTTTTTTCTGTTATTCTTCATTTCCTGTTGTTCAGGCTTTCTTTTTCACCACTGCACAATGGGAAACTGTCCCATTGATTGGCAAAGAATGCTCACTGATGAATCTGTTCTGCCATACATTATGCAAAAGCCAAGCTGCCTGAAATATCCTGTAATGTGTTATTGTTCTCTCTGACAAAGAAGAAAACTCGTGGTAAATGCTGTGTGATTTTTCACAATATTTAGCAAGGTCATGGATTTTCTTCTGTTCCTTAGTTTAGATTTATTTCATGAGAGCATGCTATATTTAAAATTTTAACCTATTAAATGAAATAGCCAAGTAAAGGGTTTTAAATTATATTTGATTTTTTCCCCTATTAATTTGGTGGCTAAAAGTGTGTCATCTTGCAGATTTGGTAGTCCTTTGAAAACTGTATTTTTTGTCTTTGTGCCATGTGTATGTGTGTGCATAAGGTGCATGTTTTTAATATTTCATGAATGTTCTTATAATTAAATTATTTGAGAGACTAAATTAATAGCAATATTAGACAAGTTTTACATTTTTCTACGTTTTAAAAAAATTTCATTTCATGCCACTATCCAATCAACTCTCCAATTAATTAGAAAAAGTTTAGTTTAAACTAAGGAAAACATGGTTTTTCACTTGTGGGAAATGTGATGCACGTTTTGCTTTCTGGGGTAGTTTGGAAGACCCTGCCGGGTCAAACATTGGATAAGTGTTTTTCTATTCAGACCTTCCTTATTTTTTTTGTAAAGAATATTAGTTCAAAGATCTAGATCTCAGTAAGTACAGATTGCTTAATGTCTACTAATAAAAAATGAAAAAGATATATGCTGTGAAATAAATGCTAGTTTCACCTTTCCCTTTTCATTTTGCAAGTGAAGTTATATGTATATAGGAAAATATATAGATATAAATGTATATTTGCACATATATGATATAAATAGATATGCAATCTTACTAGTCATTTAATCTGCTAACTTCTTAAAATTAAACCAGTTGGTTCTAGTTGAGAGTGACTTCAATATTGGTAGAGAAGTTATAACTGATATTAAAAGTGTATGAAAGTCATATTTATAGAGTATGTTGATGGGTATTTGAAATTCTGATCCTGAGGATATATGGACATAAATTATTTTTTCTATTTTAGTGTATGTATCAAAACCAACAATTTAATAAAGAATAAAAGTAAAATCTAGCACAAGTATTATTAATACATTTTAGAATTGCAGATGTACATTTGTATTGTTGTTAAAAAAGTTTGAAGTGCTGTGATTGTAATAATAATAATAAAAGTATTAAGAACAGTTTTATCTTTTTCAGAACCTAAATGAGAAGTTATTACACTGATTCCATCAAGTTTAATAAAACCCTGATGGATTGGGAAAACTTGGCATCCAGTTCTTTTTGAAATTATTGGCTAACTACACTATTATACTATAATTTATGCCTTTTTCTTGATGAATTATACTTAACAGAAATAATTAAAGTAAGGTATAGTTCATAACACACCATGCTTGTATAAGGCAGAACATCACAGTAGCAAGAGCATAAAACAAGACATGGCTCACCTGAGTAACACTGAGGGAGAGAAAGGGGCCTGGGGGAAAATCTTCAAGGATGTGATCTTTCCCACTTTCCTCCTGTATCGAGGCTTCACCTTGTTCCACCTGTCAATAGTGACAGAAAATAAAGGACTTAGCATATTAATACACTGAGTTAGTCAAGTCAATACCAATAACTAAATATCTTATCAATAATTTTATCTCTCAGCTTGTGAGTAATACTTTATCAGCTTAGATGACTTCTGGAAGATTCCTCATATGCAAACCAACAAATTATTTATTTGTTTACATATAGATTAATTCTCTCTCTCTCTCTCTCTCTCTCTCTCTCTCTGTGTGTGTGTGTTTGATATATGTATACCTGTATGCACCTTGTACTCCTATGAAGATCAGAGAATTATATGGGTGTACTGTTTCATCACTCTCTACCTTATCCTTTTGACAAAGTAATTAAAGAAATAACAACTAGCCCAGTGACCTTTAAGTACCATCCACAATACTTGAGTTGCAGACATGCTTATTGCTACACCCGGATTCCTACCTAGGTACTAAGCTATGACATATACTCTTCATGCTTAAATACAGAACTATCTCTCTAGATCTCCACAATGTTTAAATCTAAAAGAGTGTTATGTAGAATGGGCACATGATCTTAGATTTCCATAAAATTATAAAATTTGCTGCTGGTGTTGCATGGGAAGACCAGGCATACCAAACAGAGTAAAAATAATTAACATTAATCAACAGACCACAAAATATAGAAAAAGAAAATAGCATCCACTTATATTAAAGAGCAGAATTTTCTTTTGTATCTGCCATAAACTGTTCACGTATTTCAAGCACATAGTTAAATCCAAAGTTTGGGGACTGTCATCTGCATTAAAATATTTGAATAAATTATTCAACAAATAAGGGTAAATCTGAAACATCATACATGGTTCATATTAAATAATTCACCTGCTTTTATAATCATCTTATTATTTACTCTTAAAATACATAGAATTTTTTTAAATGTTAGTACAAAATATCTCAGAAACTGACATAATGTTGATGAGCCAAAGAAAGGAAATTGTTAAATAAGCAAAAGTAGTTTTCAGTGTTTGTCAACTACAGAGGCTGTTATGTAATGATTTATGCCAAAAGTGTGCATGTTGAATGGGGTATATATAGACATATTTTCCTTGTTAGTCACGGAGCTCAAAGTTTGTAGACTAGAGGATACACCATTGAGAAATCATAGGGTTTTAAGGTTTAACTGCTATTAATGAATAGAACTGAAGCCAGTGTCTTGCAATCCAATCATGCCCTTATTCTAATTTAGTAATCATGGTCTTTCTCTCTATTATATATAGTCCCTGATACTATAGCCAGTTATTGATCTCCCTTAGTCATTTTCTACCACCTTTATCACTTTAAACTGCCTAGCTTATACGTATGATGTGAGATTCCCCTCTGTACACTGTGAATATGTTTTATTACGATTAGTTAATAAAGAAGCTGCTTTGGTCTATGTGAGTGTAAAATATAGGTAGGTGGGAAAACTAAACCAAATGCAAGGAGAAAAAGATAGAGTTAGGCAGAAGCCATGTAGCTGCTGGAGGAGAAAGATGTCAGAATCTTACAGGTAAACCACAGACTTGTGGTGATACACAGATTAAAGAAATGGGTGAATTTAAGATATAAGAGCTAAAAAAAAAAAACCAAAAAACAAAAAACACCTGAGCCATCAACCCAACAGTGTTGTAATTTATATAGCTTCTGTGTCATTATTTGGGTCTGGGATGCACAGCCTCCTTTTACATTTGTATTTTAAAGCTCGGAGATATACAATATTTAAGATTCAGAAGATTTCAGGCATTTATTTTAAATAAAATGCATTACAGAAAATTGGCCCATCTTACTGAATGTGGAATTATAGAAAATTTCTGACCAGACAGATGTAAAAAGAACAAAGAACAGGATTGTTGATGTACTCACGATACTGGCACGTTCAGTCATATGCAGACTACCCGAGTTTGTGTCATTATGTTATATAGTATTCAGAAAACTGTATTCTTTAGTAACTCCTGAACAACATTTGCTTGTCAAGCACATCTAGAGAAACACTGGGTTATTTTCAGATATTTAATACACAACTTAGGATTTTATACAATATAGACAGTAAAAATGCATTTCCCTATAACATAAAGAAGAAAAAAAGGTATGAATACATCTATAAAGAGACTGTAATGGTTTGAGAATTGGTAAATCATTCAATGAAATTACTGTTCATAAAAATAACCAAAATAAAAGTTATTATACTTGTGACTCATTTCAATTTTCTAATTTTTATGTGGATACTTATAATGGAATCATGTTAAATGGATTTATTTACAATATCTTACCTCTCACTACAGGAAATACAGTTTTAATTATTATTTACTTTAGCATATCAATTGTCTTGGGAAAAATAAATTAATAAGTAAGCAAATTAAATTAAAAAATTAGTCACAGGAATATATGTTTAGTTTCCCACCAGCGATGCAGAAGTGTTCTCTTTTCCCCACAACCTCTCCAGCATAATTTGTCATCAGTGTTTTTGATCTTGGCCATTCTTACAGGTGCAAGATGAAATCTCAGAGTTGTTTTAATTTGCATTTCTTTCATAAATGAGGATGTCGAACATTTCCTTAAGTTGAGAGTTCTCTGTTTAGGTCTGTACTCCATTTTTTTGATAGGATTATGTGATCTTTTGGTGTCCAACTTCTTTTTCCATTCTGTAGGCTGTCATTTTGTCTTGTTGACCATGTCATTTGCTTAACAGAAGCTTTTTAGTTTCAGGAGGTGCCATTTATTAATTGTTTCTCTCAGTGTCTGTGTTGCTGAGGTTCTATTTAGGAAGTGGTTCCCTGTGCCAATGCGTTCAAGTATACTTCCCAATTTTTTTTTTTCTATAAGGTTCAGTGTGGCTGGCTTTATGTTGAGGTTTTTGATCCACTTGGATTTGAGTTTTATGCATGGTGATAGATATGGGTCTATTTTCATTTTTCTACGTGTTGATATCCAGTTATGTGGAATGCAAGCTAGTACAACACCTTTGTATGTCAGTGTGGTGATTTCTCAGAAAATTAGAAGACAACATTCTTCAAGACCCAGTAATACCACTTTTGGGTATATATCCAAAGGATGTTCAATTGTGCCAGAAGGACATGTGCTCAACTATGTTCATAGAAGCTTTGTTTGTCATAGCCAAAACCTGGAAACAACCTAAATGCCCCTCAATCAAAAATTGGACAAGACAAAAATGGTACATTTACACAATGAATTACTACACAGCAGAAAAAAATAATGACAGCTTGAATTTTACAGGAAAATGGATGGAGTTAGAAAACATTATTTTGAGTGAGGTAACCCAGACACAGAAAGACAATTATCACATGTACTTACTCATGTGGTTTTTAAACACAATGCAAAGAAATCCAGCCTACAAACCACAATCCCAGAGAATTTAGACAACAATGCGAACACTAAGAGAGACTTTCATAGATCTAATCTACATGGGAAGTAGAAAGTAGAAAAAGACAAGATCTCCTGAGTAAATTGGGAGCATGGGAACCTTGGGGGAGGATTGAAGGAAGAGGGGAGAGGCAGGGAACGGAGCAGACAAAATTGTAGAGTTCAATAAATATCAATAAAATAAAAAAGAATATACATTTACAATATGATGAGCCTTTTGTAAATTTGTAGATTGAGGATACCTTATTCATCAACTTCTCAAGAGCTGGAAAGAATGAGTATAGGCTAGTGAATCTTGTCTTAGGAGGAATAGGCATTTTAAGCTTGTGAAAGACTTAAGATAACATGTTACATACCATATACACTCAAGTATGTAGATAGAACATGCTGTGATAGTTGTATTAATTTAAAGTTTTTATATTCCTTCTCAAGTGTATTGTGCACATGTGTTTGTCCATCTTCCCAACAACACAAACACAGTAGATGTGAGATCTATTGACAAGGGGGCTGACTTGGTATTTACTCCAAGCACTTCCTATCTGATTCATTCAGCTCACATCTAATGCACCACGGTTCATGCAAGATTGGTTACCGCTTATTTCTTCCAGCTACCTGCTTCCAAACTGCAGTGAATTGACCAGGATGCTGTTTGGTCCTCCCTTTCCTTTTGCTTCACTTTGTTGTCTATGCACACTGTGCTCTCTCCTGGAAATAATATTACAATCCTTTGTTAAATATATTAGCAACTAGGAACAAAACATGTCCCTTACCTAATTTCTAGTCTATTTTTCAGACAGAGAATTTCTAAGTATTTCTTAGTGAACTTTTTATTAAAGTTAAAATATTTGTTTCCCTTCAGCAATTTTCTATGAGAGAAGAATTCACACGTTATTATATAAAGCTGAAATATAATAGACAGATCAATCATTTCAAATAACAAAATTAATAGTCAACAAGAATAAGTTAATCATTTATTTTTGTGAAAAAAATCTCAAATACCTGTTAAATTAATCATAGTTTCTTATATTACTAAGTTTAACAATCAGTGACTGTGCTCCTGTGTGAAGCTATGTGCGTTACTGAATATATGCTCCGGGGCCAGGTGCTTTATTATTTGCTTTATTTCCCCTTTTAATTATAACTATTCATAAAAAATTCAATTTTATCCAAGTTAAAGAATTAATGATACAGTCTTTTTATATTAAATGCAAGGGAATCAAAGTTCAGTCAAGTATTTATTTTATTCTTTCATTTTTAATTAATCAAATTCTTTGTTTTAAACTATTTGGATCCCTGAAAAGTGCAGAGATGTATGCAATAAATGCATCTTTTTTTGAGCATTTATAAATTTTGGCAGTTTTAATGTAAGTATTTACATCATTCTATAAGAGTTCCTCCTGTTAGTTGTCCTGTTATGCCATAACACTCTCTATGTATGTAAATGTTCTGAGTGCATTTAGTATTGACCATCTGTATACATGTTAAGGTATGGCCTCCTGGGATTGAATGACCTATCAAATATATTGATCTTTTCTATCCCATACTCATGTCTTTACCTTTCTTCCCTACAAATCCTCATACACAACTCCATTCCAATTCCATATCTATTTCTTAAAATTATTTTTAGTATCTCTCATAGACCAATGTTTTCACACCAGTCATCCACGGAGGCACAGGCAAACTGCTAATGATCCCGTCCCAAAAGAAAATGACCATCCCTCTCCTAGCAACCATCACCTACATAAATATCTTCTCAGCTTGAGGTGCATGCAGTCTGGGGAACTCCTTCCTCCTGTTGTGTTTTAAAATGCTTGAATATTATGCAGATTACCTGCAAGTGAGCAGTGCTTTTCTGTGCTTATGCATCCAACAGTCATATTATACTCAGAGGAAAGAATTTCACAGCATTCCTTCCCATGCCCTAGCTCTTTCACCCTTTCCTTCTCTCCTGCTTGTGGTGTTTTGAATGTGTTAAGGGACACTGACATATATAAGGCCTGCACCCTTGATTGTTATTTTTGGCACTTGAAATAGTAATTCATCTCTGCATTAAACCCTACCCTTACTTACTTCTTACCATCCCTTTTATTTTTTGGCTGAGAATATTCTCTTCAACAAGTCCTCTTCCAACTTTTGTGATTTTATTTTATGTTTGACCCACTGTGTTTAATTGGAGCTCATTGCTAGAGCATAGATGAGAGATTCGGCTTGAACAATAGGAATGGATCTGTGGCTACAATACTACGGGCAATGACAACAGTTTTCTAGAGTTCCAATGTGCTTCTCACTGACAGAGAATTAAGAGATGAAAATAGATACCTGAGTATTTCCAGGGCTCAATCCATTAGTCTCGCAGCTATCACGCAGGCCATATCAAACCAAGTGGGCAACATGTCATCTATCCAAATCAGTTCTCTAAGTCCTTTAAATGGGTGAATCCGTTCATTACTTCTAGTGCTGGGCCACCGCGCCCCCGTGTCTGCGCTCTGTGCCCTGGCACCCAGTTCGCGAGCTTCAGGCAAGAGGGCTGGAGGTTAAAATACACAGACACAGAGAGAGCGACACGGGTCATCCTTGAATTCCCCAAGAATGGCCCCCTTTATTGTGTTCAGGCGCAGATTATATAGAGATAGCCACTCCCCAGCCAAACCCAGCAGAAACCATTCTGTCATCAGGAACTCCTGAAGGTCTCGTGCTCAGAGCAGCTGTAGGCACTCAGATCAGGGAATTACAAGAAATTCAGGATCTGGGGTCTCACTGCTCCCAACATTCTACCAGACTCAGGAAGTGGGCACATTGCATATTATTTTCTGTCTACCATATGACGTTCATGAGGTTCAAGAACACACCTGAGTTTTCCTTTACTAGATCATGGTAGGTAGGAGCAGTGAGATTTAAATTTTACTATACTATTTTCATTACCCAACAGGTATCGATTGTAAATAGCTTCTCTGTTAATAGTGGGACTTTGTGTCCATTTCCCCTTCTCAGTGTTGAGATTTTTCTCCAGTTTGAACCTATGCAGGTCTTGTACTTACAGCTATGCATTCTGTGACTTCATGTCTACCAGTCCTGTTGTATCAGGAAAATATTAGTTGTCTCTAAAAAAAAAAACCCAACTCTTTTTTAATTTTACATTATGCATTCCAATCACACTTATCTCCCAGTCATCTTACATCTGTCCTCTGTCCTTGCAACCCTTTCCAAAACAAAACCAAATTTAAAAGAAAAAACACACATAAAACAAAGAAACAACACAAAACAAAGGAGAAACAAAAACAAAAAAATAGAGACAGATGATAGATAGATAGATAGATAGATAGATAGATAGATACATACATGCATACATACATACATACATACATAAATACATAAAAAGAAGAATCTCATCATGAAAATTGTGGAGTGGCCCATTGAGTCACACGGCTTGCCCTTTAGTCCATTCATCTTTACTTGCAAGTGTTCATTATTACCAGACTTTGGTCTAACTTGAGGTCTCTGACTTCTGGCTTCTGCTATGCCATCAATAATGGGCTCTCATTAGGGCTCCTTTTGGATATCCTGTTGTCTTATGTCCCCGAGACGCTGTTTTGGATCTGTAGGTTCATCACCTTCAGTTAAGAGATGGGGTAGTTAATGGGGTGGGCCATTTCATAGCTCTAGTCTGGCCAGGGTGGTGGCTGGGTTGGTCTGGTCGCCAGCTTTCCCTTGTCTGGCTCATCCAATTCAGGCTACAGCGAGGATTGGGGGCAGTTTCCCTGCTCGCAGGCTCTCAGAATCTGGGTCTCCCATACTCACACGAGCAGTGCCAGCTCTACTGTTTTGCTCAGGAAAGGCGCAGAACCCTTTCTCCAAAGTTCTGCAAGAGCATGGTGTAGGGGTGTTCAGCTTTCTGTTTTCACGTCCTTATCTGCTTACCTTCATCTCTTACCATAGGATTTGTTCTAGTGGGCTGTCTGAGTGAGGGGTACACTTGTGGTAAGGGGTGTGGCCATCTTTCCTGAGTGCAGGGTGAGGGGATGTCAGTTCCTCCCCTCATTACCAGACAGTGCCAGCTATGCTGCTGCAATATCCAGACAGGGGCAGGGCCAGCTGTTACAAGGCCAGTGAAGAGTAGGGTTGGCTCAGCACAGCATGGTTCCAATGACCCTCTGTGCTAACACAGGCCAAGGGTTACATCACAGACCCCCTGCTGCAACGGGACCCCAGACATAGACAAAGCCCTATGTAGCAGCCCTGGTCTGGGTGTCACCATGACCCTGGCAGCAAAAGGAACAGAATCAGTATGACCCTCAGGCACCAACCTGAAAATCTGTTTCCATAGTCATCAACCTCCTCTGGCTTCTACAATCTTTCTGTACCATTTGCATAGATCATTGAGTCTTGAGAAAATGGGTTCAATAAGCACATTTCTGTTTAGGCCTGAATGCTTGCAAGTTTTCAGTCTCTGCAATTTGTTCAAATGCGTAGATATCAAATACATGCCATTGCAGGTCCATGCCCAGACATGCTAACACAAAATGGGCTCCATGACTTTGTGTGTGTGTTTGTGTTTATATGTAGGTGCACATGCACCTTTAGCTTTGTTTCTGAACTTTTTCTCTAATTGATATATATCTCAATATAAAAATTGTATATAGTTTCTCTTCCTTGAAATTTTTGAGAGAAAGAGAGAGAAAGAACATAAGGTTGGATGGATAGGGAAATAGAGAAGGTCTAGAAGGAGTTAAGAAAGGGTGAAAGAATATGATCAAATTTTATTGTATGGAAAAACTTTTGATAAAATACAAGGCTTATATTGACCATTTGTATCCAAAGGAACTTTTGATAATAATTGCACATTTGATGCTTTGTAGTAAATTCCAGTTCACTTCAAAATACTGGAGAACCATAAAAAGGAGACTGAATGTAGATATTTAAGATTACACAATGGATTACTACATAGCAGAAAAAATAATGACATCTTGAAATTTGCAAGCAAATGCATGAATATAAAAAAAATCATATTGAGTGAGGTAACCCAGACCCAAAAAGACAACTATCATATGTACTCCCTCATAAGTGCTTTAGACATAAAGAAAATCAGCCTACAATTCACAATCCCAGAGAACCAAGACAACAGTGAGAACACTAAGAGAGCCATACATAAATCTAATCTAAATGGGAAGTAGGAAAAGACAAGATCTCCTGAGTAAATTGAGCGCATGGGGACTATGAGAGAGGGTAGAAGGGAAGGGGGGAAGAAGGGAGGTGAACAGAGAAAAATGTACAGCTCAATAAAATCAATTAAAAAGAATAAAAGTAAAATATTTTCCAATAGAGGAAGAATGAGAGAGAAAAGGGATAATAGAAGCTGGAATAGTTTATAGTTTTCTACTCCATGCTATGAAAACAATTAGAACAGCGTCATGTAATATTTATCAGAAGAACGGTTAGGTTGATTTGGGTATTATATTTTCTGGTTGACTTATATATATTCTGATTGAATAAAAGCAATGAGCTTCACCAAAGAAAACTGCTTTTCATAATTAGCTGACCAGTCAAGATGCTGAAAATTCATTTTATTATTGATCAAGCTAGTTTTGGTTGAGCATGCTCTGTTGTGCACCTGGAAGTCAGAGGAAGGCACCTTATCTATAGCTCCTGGGCAGTCAATGATAAAGAAAAGAAAATCCAAAATTAGTCTAGGTGTAGGGGTTAGAATATCAAAATGCAGTGATAATTTGTGGACTTTTTTTAGGTGTCAGAAATCAATTCATAAGAAATCCAAAACGAGTTTCCTGGTGAATCAAGCATGTTAAAACAGACAAAAAGAAAATAAATTGTCACACCTAGGAAACCTATGATAGCAAAGAAATTATTTCAATGCAAGTTCAAATGACAAATTGATTTTTCCCTCTAAAGACCTCTAGTGTGTACATCAAACAATAATTCATCTGATTAATTAGTTTGGGAGGTGGTAATTTCATGCATGCCTTTACAAAAGCTATCTGTATTTTTTCTCTGTAACCAGGAAACACCTATTAAATTACAGTGATCTTTTAGAATCAAGGAGCTGAAGATAATAAATAATTAAGAGGATTTATTAAAACATCAGCTGGTATCATGAATACTGCAACATTCTGAATTTCTTTTAAATAAAATATGCATTTTTAAATACAGAAATCTACAAATTTTAAAAATTTATTTCATATCTAAATTAGTGTTACTGTGCTGTTAGACAATCATAAAGTTAAAATGAGACTTTTTACATTAAATTAATATTTCACTAAGTATGTTAGATATTTTAAAACAAAGTAAATAGAATTATTTAATACTTCAAGATAGATGCCTAATGTGGACTTTTCTCTATGCAAACACACATATATACATATTAGTACCTGCATGTATACATCTTATTACATATTTGAATATTTTCATGCACAGATATGCACACCACACATAAATCATGCGTACAAAGATTAAATGAATAAACAAGTAAGATTGTACCATAATACACAGAAAGACATCAAGCTTCTAACAAATAAGTCAATGGAAGAGAGTTTAAATACAAATCTAAATATCAAGTACAGCAGACATCAGGTTCAATGAATCTTTATTTGCTAATTGATTTTAGTACTTATGAATAAATAACTTTAAATCATTTAAACTCTCCAAGAATCTAATAAAATTATTAGTGCCTTAATTTCAAACATCACCATAAACTTTATGGCAGATTCTATCACAGAAATTGAACACAAAGAAAACGTATTCCCTTGTAAATACAAACATAATCTCATAAGAGAGTCATTAAGGTGTTGAAATATTGTATGTAAAAGAATTCTATGACTGGATCATGTTTTAGCATCTCTAGTGAGGTACAGCAGAAGGAAAGAAAAATACTGACCATTAGTGTAGAAATGTTACGTCACAATTTAGTCATTGTTTTAATTACCAATCTATTTCAGTTCTGTATCTCTTATTTGGCAATTTCATACATGTATATAATGTATTTTGATTACCCAAAAGCAAGAAAGAAATATATTATAGTGTGTATTTCTTTTACATGCTAACCTGAGGATAAAAATCAAACCAATATTTTTAGTTTTAACAAAATAATATTGTTATTTAGCATTATATGGGAGGTTAAAGGCTTGAAATAAAAGTAAAAACAGATCCATTTATTCTAATGCTTTTAAGGAAATATTTAAATTTTGCTTTTCAAAAAATTTCTTAACAGTAAATATTAATGCATAGTATATCTTAAAACTAAAGATTACCAAGGGAAAATCCTGTATTGCAAAATAAGTATCTATACTAGTTAGAATTACAGTACATTGTATTGCAGGCTTGGGAAGGTCCTCTGTTGTGATGACAACTGTGAACTCTCAAATGAAGTATGGAGATGCTGTTGAGTTTATAAGACACAAATGAAGAGGAGCACTGAATTCCAAAGAGCTGCTTTACTTGGAGAATCACAACCTATGATGATATTATGCTTCAGAGAAACCAGTGAGGCATCGCTGTGCTCAGAGGACATACAGAAATGCTTCCCAGATTGTGGCATTTTGAGTGAACTCTTGGTACCTGGAAAAGTGAATCTGGAACCCTCCCTGTGCACTCAAAGTAGTGACGATTCAGTATTTTAAATTCAGAATTTAAGGAAACATTTAAGCACTGAAAAATCAACACATTCTTAAATTAGAGAATTCACAGACATAAATTCTAAAGTAATTGTTATAATTATTATAAATAATAGATGTTATTATATTGATTTATTCATAACAGTACAAACTTTAGGTTTCTAATTCCAGTTTAAAAGTTTCAAAGTGTACTAAGCTTTAAATGTAGACTGATAAGTTTGTAGTTAAAATAAATTAAATATCAAAGTATATAATAAAATAATAAAAATGCTAAAGGAGAATTTTTCCAGTTATACTCAGATGATAAGGCACTATACATCAATGAGAATAACAGGTAGAACAATAGGATGAACATACATGTCTTTTAAAATGCAGTGCTGAAGTAAGAAAGGAAGCAAGGAACACTCACAGTTGCCTCCATTTTACATAGTGCCAAGTAGGAAACTTAGAACACAGTGCAACAACGTTGACTTAAGAGGTTGAAGGGGGACTCCAAGGAAATGGTAGGATGCCTTCCTCCATGGAGAAATCCTGAGACCAATCAGAGACTTTGAGTGGTTCTGTAATGTCATGTGTGTTTCCTTTCAAAGTATTTGATAACCTAGGTATTTGTGTTTGATACCGTCGCCTTTTTTTGTCCCAATCAGAATAACAATGAAAGGATGTGACTTTAAAGAATTGGAAGCAGGCGGTACCTGGACAAGTCACACAATGATATAAAATGCTATTTGGTGATTACAGACATCAGTGAAATAAACTGTGAGACTGTCAAATCTGGGTGCCTAAAACCATATAAGATAAAAAAAAATATTCTGATGCTTTTGCAACCTTTTTTATTTAATAAATGATTTATGAATGTCAATGGGTGTTTGATAGATAATTTTGTTATATTCTAAAAATTAAAAAACACCAGCATCATGTAAGTAATACAGCATCTTAATAATCATAAAATATGTATCTTAAAATAGAAATTTAAAATATTTAAATTTAATAAAATGAGCTACCTTTTTAACCATCTACTTTTATCTTGGCAAAAACATGAAATAATATATGATGAAAGATTACCAGGAGATAATAATTGCATTTTAAAATATTTATTAACTTTACTGGGTTAGGGAATATGCTACTAAACTTAATTTGACCTAGAAACTAAACATCATAATACTCCCAACAGCTCCAATTAGTGGGAAGAACTGAACTTTTACCATGCAACCTTCAAATCGTCTCTTTGAGTTCATTCTTTGCTGCTAACTCTTGCTGCCTTCCCAAGTGTCTCATGTGTCTCATTTCCTATTGTTAATGAAACAACTCAATCAACAAAGCCGGTTGGTACGTGAGCAGATTTAGGCTGAGGCAGAATTAAAATCCAATCATGGCCCTAAACATAATTATGCTCATTTTTTAAAATGAACATTGCATTATCTAGTAATCTACTCATCTTTTGGCTTTTAGAAAAATTGCATAATTATACATATGTATTTTCAAAATTAATAGGTTTGTAGAAAATATTAATATAGCATACTGAATTCTTTTATTTTATGGTCTAAGCTTTATAACTGCATGTAACTAAGTCATAGCAATTATGCAAATTCATATACATAGTGACTACATAGATGAAGAAATTTTCAGTGAATAAGAAGTTACATAATTAAAATTTTTTACCTCCTTATTCCTGTGATCAACAAATACATGAATACTAAAAGAATACATATCATTTGAATCAAAGAATGTTAAAGAAACTTCTAGGATGTTTTTAACCATCCAAGGTATTACTTATTGAGACTTAATAAACATAAGATCAACCTAATATAGCCCTATTTTATAAATTTATATTTAAACTAAATTTATACACTTATGCATGTAGTCATCCTTTTATTATCATATATATTCCCTTATGCATTAATACATTCACTCAGATACTTATATAGTAATGCATTCAGTTATATGTGACTGTTAGTACACCCTGGAACTTTTAATAGCCACATGTAGAAATAAAATCATGCTCAAACCCCCTGAATTCATTCTATTCAATGATGAAAACACAGAAAGTAAATATACTATAAATTATAACATAAGCTTCTATTTTATATTTCCAAAGAATATTTTATAGATACATAATAAATAAAGTTAAGGATGATTTCATCAATTTTCTTAGTTCTTTATAGCTAAATAAAATCTTTCCACATAAGGAAAGGCAATAAATAAATTTTATGTGTTCTTGGAACCGAATTATGACAGACAATTCTGAACTGTTTAAGTTCAAAATTTAAAATCCCTAACACTTAAGGCATTCATTTCCACAACTCTTAATAATTCAAAATACTGGAAAAATAGTATCATAAAAAGTAAAAGATGCTTCCATTTTAAAAGGGTCTTATTTAACAAATATAAACAATAAAACATTCCTGACACCATCTTAGACAATAAAATGCACAGCAATATAGATATTTTAGAGATTAACCATTCAGATACACTGACAATAGTCACGAATAGAACATGCATACAGATGTCTGTTAGGGACTTATAATGAGATCTAGCTGATATGAGAAGCTCTGCAGCATGACACTTTGCAAGGTCCAAATTCCAGGATGTCTACAGCGGGTTCAGTTCAAACACAATCTCAAAAGCAGGAAGGAAAAAATATATATATATAATGCTATTTGAGGACCAAATCCTTAATACCCCAGGAAAATGTTTCTTTTAACCCTGAAGGGCACAGATCATCAATTTTGGGGTCCCAAATGTCCAAGTTAGCAGTCAAAACTTCCAACTAGGAGACAGGCCCCTTCATCTCCTGTTCATGATCTTGGACTCTCCCCTGCATTGGATGCGGCTGTACTTACAGCATGCTTATTTCCCAACCTAGTTCAGACAAACACAGCAGTCATCTCACACGCTCTTCCCATAGGATGTTACTAGGTCACAAGAAGTAAGTTTTGCCTAACATGATACTACTGTCCACCATAAAACTACAATTGTATTCATTACTTATTAAGAATTTGTATGATCTTTATGTCTGCCTTCTATTATGGTATACAATTTAAGAATTTGGGACTCTAGAAGAATTTTACTTGCAATTTTCAAGATAATGTAATGGCCTGTATACTGTGTAACTGTGGATATACCCAGCTTCAGCTGAGAACAGACACAAGACATGAGTGCAAAGGCTTTGTGGCAGCTTACTCAGAACCTACAAAGGAATTTGGAATGGTGTTTATAGCAGCCTTTATAATCATTAAACATGGTGGAATTACACCAATCCCTAACCACAGGATTTTTAATAAACTAACACTGAACTGAAAGAAATTATAAGGAAGTTCAATTTTCCTGTTTTTCTCTAAAATGATCACGTGAATATTTTTGGGAGTATTTAACATGATTTATCTATTAAATCTAATAATATAAATATATAACAATATAAAATAATATTTATAACTACAATAATCATATTAAATATAATTTATCTATTAAACATAAAAATAGAGGTTCAAGTTTCTCATTTTCATGGTGCTTGAAAATCTATAATAATTAAATAGTGAGTAATCTATCAATATATGCATTCTTTTGAAACTGCTTAAATTCTGGTCCTCAAAACTGTTTACATTCAATTTTTTTAAAAGTTGAGAAACTTAGAATGCAATCAGTGATGCTTTATTTCAAAGGTTCAGTAGCTTTTAAAACCAAGAACTTCTTTAAAAGCTTTACTTCAATGCATTATTTCAAAACCCCTATTTCCACATTATCAAAACATTTTTACAGTTTCATATGTAATGGTAAATATTTTTCACAAAACTGATCAAACAATAAAATATTTATGACAGGAAATGTTGGTTTTTCAGTATGAACAACTTATAAATTTGAGAGGATAAATCCATATTCTGAATACTTGGGTAGTATTACACAGTCCATTTATTCAGGCTTAGAATCACTGTAGGTCACTAAAGTTCTCCCATGTCTGACTATTCATAATAAAAATATAAATGTATGGAATATGCTCTTATTAGTTAATTAAAGTGGGTAAAGTTTTTAAGCACCATACCTTAGTTACTAAAATACTGGAATTTTTCATAAGAAATAACAAAAGCACTGAAGACCTCACATAACAGCTACATTATAACTCAACCTTTCAGAGGCTTGTACACACTGATTTGCTCTTCTAGGGTGAAAGAAAAATTTGTCAACTAATATCTGAGCTCTATATTTTCAGGACAGAAAAAAATTTAAAAGGAAAATCAAATCTCTATTTTCCAATTATTTTTCTGTTATTGGATTCCTGTCTCTTGAACTTAATAAAAAAAATATGGACAACCTGTCACATGCACTACTACTCAAAACTTAGATTTCACAGCACCCCTTGGAAACACAAATACTGAGACCTGAACTCTTGAACTTAGGTGGGATATTAAATCACAGGAAGAAACGAAATACTGTTTACATAGTAATAGATCAAATAGTAGAGACTAAAATTTTAATATTTAATATTCTATGATATTAATGATAATATCATTAATGATATTAATGATAATTATCATGATATGATAATGATAATTCAATGATAAATTATTGGCAAATAAGGAGAGGAAATCTTTTAGCTCCTGAAATCCAAGTCCTACAAGAGGCACGGAGTATATTTACAGGTGACTTCTTGCATCAGTGGGAGAGACTGAGCCTTTCTGGGATGGCTTGTGAGTTAACACAGCTGACTGTTATGGATCAGATAATCTTAATCCAGTTCTCTAACACCACTAATGGTCATTAAGTGAATCTTTTTTAATAACGTGCCTTGTGTGTGAAGCTGTTCAAATGATCAGTGTTTATTAAGTAGCTGGAATCTACTGATTCTGCTATTCATAAATAATCAACAACATGAGGTGGGGAGGTAACTATGAAACCATACCCATATCTGAGATGGTGATTGGCAATTAGTAAATGCAAGGAGAGGTAGAATCAATTGTTTTTCCAAAGTCAGACACTTGATGACTTAGCCATGCTCTAGAATAGGCCTTCAACCCAAGAATTTTAGGCCAGAACCAATTAGAATCAGGTTAAAAAAAATGACAACTTGAAGTTGGGAGAGTAGGGCGATATGGGTAGATCTGGAAGAAAGTGTAGGGATAATAAGAATAATCAGAATACATTATAAAAAAATTTCAAACAGTTGATAATATTGTAAAACGATATCCCCTTCCCTAAATTTTCCACTGAATTCTCTTAAAAAATAATCTGTCTAGTGTTTATATATTTGACTGACCACAGAGAGATATTTAACACTCCATACCTGTTTTTCTTCTTGTCTTTATTATTTGTCCTAAGTGTTCACAGAGGAATCTAGTCATTTATTTCCACCTCAATAAAATGTACGGTATCATAAACAGCGCTGGGAATCCAAGCTGTTAAGCTTTTAAATATTTATGCAAGATAAGCATATTTGATTATCATGATTCATCACTTGTGAGGATGAAGAAATTTGGTGATTCTCTGTAAGACATTTACATTTGTGGGAAAGTATTGAAAATGATGAGAATGGCTGGTTGCTTCTAGATTCACTGTATAAATTATACCATTGTATAAATAAAGAAAAAGTAAGTACAGTTAGAAAAATGACCAGTTCCAGGTGAGCATAAACAATATAAAGTTTCTAAGTGTGTCCTTATGAAAAAAAAAAACATTCTTTCCAGCCATTAAATTATGGCCATAGTAAGAATGTAGTAGAGACTCAAGTTTGAAATACAGAATTTTCAAACAGTCAGAAGTCAGGGAAATCATAGCAACTCATTACAATTCAGTTTTTTTTTTTTGCCTCTGAATTACAAGTGTCCATTTTATTTATTTTATTTTTAATTTTTTATTTATTTATTAAAATTTTCCACCTGCTCCCCTCCTCCCATTTCCTTCCCACTTCTCCTACTCCCTCTCCTCCTCCCTCTCCAATCCTAAAAGCAGTCAGGTTTTCCTGCCCTGTGGGAAGTCCAAGGTCCTCCCCGCTCCACCCAAGTCCAGGAAGGTGACCATTCAAACAGACTAGTCTCCCACAAGGCCAGTCCATGCAGTAGAATCAAAACTCAGTGCCATTGTCCTTGGCTAAACACTCTTCATAAAAATGGGGGGAAACAGGTTCATTAATGGGAGCACTCATGAAACTCATTTTTTAAAATGAGGCTTTGTATATGGATCAAACAAATTTTCGTGAGGCAATCTGACTCTATATGAAAATTTTCAGATTGAAAAATTATAATTCTGTAAATATTTGTTTTGATTTTAATTACACAGTAAAAGTTACAATTTCATGGTATAATTTAATTCCAATTGAAACAAAAATGACCTGCAATTATCTGATCCTCTTTTATGTTTTGTAGATGTACTTGCACCATGCATAAGAAAGGTAGGGATCCTTGGAATTCATACATAAAACAAAATAAAAACTTTATAAAACAAAACAAAAGCCTACATAAATGGGGGAGACTACACATAAGAATCAGAACCTATGTTCAATTCTTGTTTATCCATGAAAGACAGTGTTTTCAGTGCCATGAGTGTGTAATTCCAGAGTTGCATGACAGAGGTAGGGGAGTTCTAGAGATTTCTTATAAGTTAGTCTAGAGAAATGGTTGAGTTCCACATTCAAAGGGATAGATATCTCAAAATATCAAATGTAGAGAAACTAGAGAAGACATCAAATACACACACACACACACACACAGAGAGAGAGAGAGAGAGAGAGAGAGAGAGAGAGACTTTTTACTGACACAGAATATTTCCTCAAAAGAAATGCTCTGTCAAACAAGTGAAAAATCTTATTTGAGCACACTTGCCTGCTCCTATACATCTGGAAGCTATTCACCACAGTGTACTTTCATTCGCAGAGAGTGGTTGTCTTTTCTTTTGAGGTTTGGAGCAAAAAGAGAGAAAAATACTTGCGTGACATAGAAGGCCTTAACATTAAACTTCTTCCTGAAGTGATAGGTGCCATAAACTTCCTTTAGTTTAAATATCCTTATAAACTTAAAGTAATTTTTTCTTTAATGAGAATCCTAAGAAGTTAAAGAGATATTCATATTGTATTAATTATCCAAAAGATTTCCAAGGAATTTACATATATATCCAACATCTCCTTAATGTTTGAGAATGTGTCAACAGATAATAAAGAAAAAGAATAATTTTATGTTCTTTGGTACTATAGATAAAAAAGGAGTTATGATAAAAAATAAAGTTGACAAATATTGAATAACATATTTTTATTAAATGCTGGAGTAAATTCTTAAAAATTCAAATTTGAGTGCAGGATAATATTCAGGCTACCCAACACGAGCTCAAAAACATCTCTTATATACATTCCTCCCCTCCTTCCGGCTCTATGACATCAATATTAACTGAACATTAGCTGTAATAGAGTTAATGGGAAAATACTCCAGATGACAAGAATCAATTGCTGTTATACATGCGCACAACACTGTGGTTGCGTTGGGAAAGAATCTGTCTACCCATTTCAGAAAAAAATCAAGCCTTGAATACATAGTGTTTGAGGAGATTACCTACTTGTTTTTTTTTTTTTTTTTTTGCTTTGCAAACACATGAAACTGACTTCAAACACAACCTATGTAGGAAAAGACATCAAGCCAATCAAGCCAGATATATGCCTTATTTGGTACAGGTGTATGTTGCCAATCAAGAAAATGTGAGTTGGATCCCTGTATTCATGATGACACACAGAGATAACAGGAGAAAACCAAGTCCATTAAGTATAAGTCTAAATTCCAT
Organism: Microtus obscurus; assembly: GCA_963919715.1. NCBI lineage: Eukaryota > Metazoa > Chordata > Mammalia > Rodentia > Cricetidae > Microtus > Microtus obscurus. The sequence continues at coordinate 247,046 of CAWTZC010000854.1, read as the reverse complement.
ATGAGAACTCCATATGTGTCCACACTTCACTCTTCTACCCTAGAAATTAGGTAATTTAAGATAAGAAAAGCATAAACATGTTGACCAACTCTTGGAATTTTACTTTAAGAGAGAAAGAGACAGACATGTGGCTGTTTCTTACTCTCTATCCATTCTAGCCTACTTGGTAAGTTCCATGTGAATGAGAAACCCTGTCTCAAAATACAAGATGGACAGAGTGTAAGGAACAACACGGAGATTAACCATGGGCCTCTATATACACATGTACACACAGGTGTATATACTCACACACATGCACACACAATTGCATAGATAGATGCTGAACAAGCTGAAAATTAAAGTGGTCAGCGAAGGAATAGATCAGAATTTAAAACAGCAGGAAGCTTCAGTTAATCTACTTATAAAAGAAGGGGGAACTCCTGACTCATAAAACTTCGCGCAAAACTTCAGGTCATCTGGCAGATACCAGGGTCACAAGCGAGTGTTCTGGCAGAGTTGCTTGCAGCAAAGGATGCAATAGTTCATTCCAGTATTTAGGGTAGCACCAAAAAAAGCAAACAGAAAATGAACTAACAGATATGTCTTTTCTTCTTCCTTTCACATTGTCTCGAGGGTCTTTCATCAGCTGAATCGATTTGGGAACCAGCTTGCCAATGGACATAGGAAGCATATGTTTTCTTTTTTCAGACGCCAGCTTCCCACTACCTATCCCAAGGCTCTAATCCTTTTTATCAGGGTGCAGACCAAGGAGAAAAATGAGAAACTGATGTAAAACGGTATCAGGCCATTGGCACACAAACCTTGGAAGAGAATCAGAAAGGAATAATGAGTATTCACCATGAGGCATGGGAGTTGAAATGAAATGGTGGCCTTATAAACCGTGCCCCCATAAATATGTATAATTATATATACTTAAGTCTGCTTTTGTTTGCATTTTATGTTAGCTGAGCCCATGCTCACTTCTACTTTAACAGAAGGAAGCACTCTGAATCGAGGTTTGCACTGTTTCCTCTGTTTAGAGACATAAAGTTTTAACTGGGTGCTAGCGAGTGGGGAATTTCTGGAACACAGTTTCCCCTTTATAAACTCATATTGCCAAATGGATTTGTCAAATCATTTTTGGTCCATTTCCACCTACTAATTTAGAGTTAATAGACATTCCTTGTTTTGTTTATACTCCCCAGAAATGCCATTGGACTTTTGATTATATTGACATGGTTAAAATGTGGACAATGGCATAAATTCTCAAATATACTGTTTCTACTTAGCTGACTAATCTTGACTCTGTTTTAATTTTTAAATTTAATAGCTATGAGAATTATTATTGTGTATAATATTCAAATATATCATGCATTTAGTTATGCAGTCAATTGCTATTAGAGATGAATAAAATACGTAAGCACACTCATGAAAGACAAAAAACTTTCCTCTTAGTCCAAATTCTGAATTGAATGCATTTTATAATATATACAAATATGAATGGTTTTGAGTGCACTAGGGTGCAGTATTACAGAATTTTATATTGTTGTGACAATGTTAGTATTACATTTTTATTGTTAGAGATGCTTAAGGGTATGTAGAGCTAACTTGAAAGAAAATGAAAGAAGTGTTGTTTATTATTTGCTAGGTAGTAAGAGGCCGGTGGTAGTGACTGCACTTACGATTCCTCTAAGCCTATCCTCTAGTTCCTCGCTTGCTTGCCTGCATCCATTTGGGGCAGTTTTACCAGGTAACTTGACCTACACATGGCAAGGAAAGAAATTCAAAGATTACATTGTAGTGTGGCCAGAGAAAACATGTGTTAACTTTTTTATAAACCGAAATAAAGTAAGTATGGATTTTCCTCTCTGCTTGGGTTGATAGTGTGAGGAAAGAAGAAGAGAATAATCATTCTGTGGCAAACATTTCCAAAATATAGGTGTTCTTGAGAGGAAAAAACCTTGTGTTTGCTTATTAGGAGTAATATAGTAATATAGTGCTCACTTGCTGTTTGCTCATTTTGTTCATTTTTCTCTGTGTACCTAAAACTTATATTTCATTCTTTAATATGCAACTGAAATATTGTTTATATGAAGTTGACTGTTTTTCCTTAGCTAATGTATAATAATCCTAACACTAACCATTGCTTTGCATTCTACTTTAGTTTGAAGTTATACATGAATATAAAAATAAGCATGGTCATTTTATGGAGTTCCTTGATGACTGTATAGACTTTTGTCCATATGACTATAAGCATATATAGGCAAAAATTTCAGAGTTAGATGAGTTTAATCTACACATTCTAGCCTTGTGGATGAGTTTGAATGAACACATTACAAACAAAATTGAAAGCTATCATCCTAAAATCAAAAACAGTGGTAACTTTGCAGCTGAAATGAATGACGCCTTAGAACAAGACAATTAACCATTACATCCAATGAAACTGCCATGGGGATTTAGTAGGTAAAGTGTAATTAACTAAATTAGAAGTAATAAAAATGCCACACTAAAACAGTAGCAAGATTGTACAGAGACTTGATATACTATGGTGATTTGTGGACCATTTGAACTCCTACATACAATTAAAAGACATTTCCTCTGAAAAAAAAAAATGTCAAGGGATTTTTATCAGGGAAAAGCGCTGCTGCTTGCCAACTCTTTTCCTAATGAGCGTTAAAACGCTTATGTTGTGCAAGTGCCAGTTGGCCCAATTTCGTCCTCAGGCAGGTGGCTGATGTCACGTTCATGTCACTCCTATCTGATAATAGCTCAAAGTCACATTGTCCTTTCAGTAGAATCCAGAAATAGAAATTTGTATCCTATATGTCTCTCGTGTGACCAAAGGAAATGAGATACTCAGTTATCTATCAACAAAGCAAGAGATAAGAATATAAATTCTCCTCCTTAGAGTCTTAAAGATTTAATAAAATATATGTTATCCCGTTATTCCTAAGAGGAATAATTACAAAATTAAATTCTTTGCGTTACAGATTTTAAATTAATATTAAGTACTTCTAGAAGAACCAAAAAATCTAAACTTAAAATGCTTGCAATGCGCCATGAATCAATTATAAAAGTTCACCTAAAGTTGTAAACAAATGTCGTATTTTAAAACAGAATAATTTCATTTATATATTTATGTGTTAGGTAAATTAGCAAAAAATAATCAGAAAATGATGCCAAAACAAGTAGAGGAGTTCACCATTTCTCATCTTCAAATATTTTATAAGCATAAGTAATGACAAGGTTTTTAGGCACTTATATTATTTAAATTTGAACTATTTTTCTCAAAAGTAAAAGTCTTCTGTGCTCATTGTGCATATCAACAAAGTGGGTTCCTGTCCCAAGGCATTTATACCTACTAGACAAAAGAGTGAACTAATCATAGAAGGAACCACAGCAATTCTGTTTCTTTAACAAATTAGAATAATAAACTTCTACTATACAAAATATACATAACTGTAAATATATTATTATTGGTGGTGTTGTTTTATTTATATTCATGTGCCATATCTTTTTATTGACCATTTTTTAATCCTCCATTTTCTTTACTTGTATGAGCTATCAGGCCATCTATAACAAATGCAAACTACTTTTCACTTATTGATTTCTGAAATATTCTCCTGTTGGTCTCATAGTTGTTAAGGTCGTTCCTGTGTAACCCTTCCCAACTAGATGCTGAATGCTTTTATAATCATAAATCAAGCTATAAATATTGATTTATTGACTTGATATTTTAAAATGGACACTTTTTTGTATATTCTCTGGAAAGATCTATGATAATCATATTTTTAGTATTATATGTATGAGTTTATAAGAGTATAGTGAGGCAAAGTAAAGGGATAAATAACGAGCAATAGATCAATAACAAAACATTTTCAAATTGGGAGCTAATTATCCACTAGAAATTGACTGGGGATCCTCTGTACATCAGTGAACAGGAGTTCTCAATAGAGAGATTCCTAGACAGAGCACAGTGTCCTCTGAGGTGAGATTTTGATCACTATTTTCATCACTGGTCCTTATTATCGCATATGCCCTTTGTAAAGTTTCTTCTTTATGAGACTATAATTATGTTATGCTCCCTTCCCTTTATACCCTCAAACACTCTGAGATACCCCTTCTTGCTCTTTTTACAATTTAAGAAATAATTTTTCAATGACGATTGTTATATGCACACACATATATGTGAGATATGTAGATTTCCTAAATAAAATCTACTCAATCTGTGTATGCTTTATGTATGTTTCAGGGCTAAATACTTGATGTTGGTATTGGATGAACAGTTGGTGTCCTCTTCAATCTGGAAATTTTTTTTTCTCCCACTCAGAACCATGGATTCTAGGGGCTTGAAAGATGGGTCAGAGGTTAAGAGCATTGCCTTCTCTTCCAAAGGTCCTGAGTTCAATTCTAAGCAACCATATGGTGGTTCACAACCATCTATAATGGGGTCTGGTGCCCTCTTCTGCCTGGAGAGGAATACACACAGACAGAATATTGTATACATAATAAATAAATAAATAAATAAATAAATAAGAACCATGGATTCCTTGGGCAGAGACCTCCTGTACTTCCCCCAATCAACTTTAGCATGTCTGTTGTTGTTTTCACTGTTCAAGTCATAATCATGTAACTTGCAGCGTTCCCTGAAGCTTAGGTGTGGAAACTTGTTTTATTTATTTACCTTTGCAACTAGTCTCCAAAGTGTGCATTTTTATTGAATGTGGTTTTCTTAATAATGCAAGCTATTCCTTTAAAGCAGTATTAGCATCTCATAGATCAGACCAATTACGCTCTGTATGGACCTGAGAATCATATATAAAAGCCACCTTTTGATTTTAAATGTGTAAGCTTAGTACATAGGTGACAAGCAAAAGCATAATAATGAGTAGCATGTAGATAAATAATAGATAGATAGATGTTAGTAGACAGATGATAGATAGATAAATGATAGATAGATATGGATATATATATATATATATATATATATATATATATATATATATATATAATCAGTTGAGAATAAAACATCACATTGAATTATCAAAACACAAAGCCCAAGTAAACTAGGAAAATTCCTTTATAGAACCCAATTGGGTAGTTTTTATTTCTTTTTTTATATTTTTGTTTCTTAAAATTTTCATTTTATTTTTTAAGAAGAAAACAAACTGTCTTTTATTTTACGTAACAGTCCCAGTTCCCACTCCGTCCTCTCCTCCCATTCCCTTCCCCTTCACTCTTACCCACCCCCATCCACTTCTCAGAGAGGGTAAAGCACATTGCCTTGGGGAAGGTACAAGGCCCTGCTAACCATATGTAAACTGAGCAAGGTATCCATTCAAAGAGAATGGGTTCCAAACAAAGCCAGTACAAGCAGTAGGGATAAATCCTGGTGCCACTGCCAGTGGTTTCACAGGCTTCTCCAGCCATACAACTGCCACCCCGTAAGAGGGAATAGTTTGGACTTATGCTGTTTCCTTCCCTGTCCAGAGGTGTTTGTGAGCTCCCATCAGCTCAGGTAAACTGTTTCAGTGGGTGTCCCTATCATGGTATTGATATCTTTGTTCATAATTTCCTCCTCCCACTCTTCAACTGAACTTTGGGAGCTCAGCCCAGTCCTCTGCTGTGAGTCTCTCTATGCCTCTGTTTCCATCAGTTGCTGAATGAAGGTTCATAGTGAACATAGGGATGGCGGAGAAGAGGAAAGGAGGGAAGGAGGGAAGAGAACTTGAGTGAACGCTATAGTTGGAATGGAGGAAGAACAGAGATAAGAGCAAGGAAAGGGCTATTTTGATTGAGGGAGACTTTACAGGGCTAGCAAGAAACCAGGCACTAAAGAAATTCCCAGGAATGCAGAAGGATGACCCCAGCTAAGACCTTAAGCAATAGAGGAAAGGATGCCAGAACTGGCCTTGCACAATTGGGGTTTCGAATAGAGAAAGTTCCAAACAAGAAAGAGGGGTCTGTGGATAATCCTCCCAGAAATAAAAAAATAAATAAATAAAATAAAAAATAAAGAAAGAAAAGAAACAAATAGCAGAAAGGTAACATTATCAAATCAAGAGCTCATTGAATATGCTAGAAAACAATGAAAAAGTCCTAGCAGTGAGCAAGAGCAAGAGTTTCCAGTTGATCTTCCTCCCCTTGAATGAAATCCCAAGGCTGAATTATCAGTGTCCCTTTTGCACTTCAGATACACTGTCTAATCATGGGAAGAACAATCGCAGCCGCCACTGGAAATATTTTACTTTCCAGCTCTTGTATGATGCGCCATGCTTTTTACTCTTGAGGTTTTTTTTTTATTATTTTTATGTCTCTCCTGTCACAGAGTTAAGGTGGGCTAGTCCATCCTCTGATCAAGCTTCTAGAGTATTGTGGGACAAGGTACCGAGCCATGTGGCTAGCATAAACAAGAATGATGGGCTGATATAAGTTATAAGAGTTAAGAAGCCTGAGCTAATGTGCGAATCAGCATTTATTTAAAATATAATTGACAGATTTTAGAACATTGTCCCACATCAGAGGACACTTTTAGAAAAATCAAACATGTTTATTAAATCTGACATGGATGCAACGTGGGATGCAGTGAGGGTCTGGATTACATTTGATAATTCTGCTTTTAACCAATATGATATAAATTATGGTGTATATTTTCTAAAGACATGAGTTAGTCCATCAATATTACGCTAAAATTACTTAAAAGTAGAAATTACAGAAACCTATTAGGACCCATTAAATGCAGAATAATTAACAAGCAATCAGAAAGCAATATTATAGGGTAAGAAACTACACTTTATTTCTGAAAATAACACTGGAGAAGAAATTGCCTCTGATATGGTATAACAAAGCTTAAGTTTCAAGTTAAAACCTCATAAAAGCACATTTTATGGCATTATGTCTGTTGAAGTCGAGTGTTTCACTTTTAAAATTACAAACAGGGAAGGGATTCTTCTAGGCATCCTATGGTTTTAGAAAGTCATATCCTCAATAACTCAAATCTACGTGCTTCTCTACAAAAACGTAAAAGTTTATGGCCTTTTCCAGGTCAAGCCATTTGTTTTGCTGTAATATGAAAGCTTGTTGTATCAAAAATTCTACATATGAGGCAAATTATTGGTTATTAATCTACATCCATTTGTTAGTTTTACCTTCATTGCTGTAGCATGAATATATAGAACAATTATGAGTTATATGACTATGAGTCATGGCGTGCACCATGGCTACATTGGATAATCGAGATGTTTGAATAAGGATAGGCTGCTTGGGAGTAATTAAAGGAGACAGATGACTAGAAAGTTTGGAAACTTACTCTGCTCACATGCATATAATTAATGCTCAAGGATATTTCTTTTTGACTTCATATAAAAACAAGGAAATGTAATAGTCTCAGTCATGTGTAAAATTTACATAGTATTCTAAAAACTACAAAAGAACAACTAATTCACTAAATGCACATAACTTATTAATTTACTTTTAATGTTTGTACCATAGGTTACAAGTGGTAAATGTTAGGTCTCAGTTTAAAGCAATTTTTAGAGCACACCAGTATTCTGAGCGAGTTTCTATTGACATATTGTTAACCCAGATTGCATTGGATTATCTTTCGCCTAGTTTCCTGATACATATTTTCATCTACTACTAAAATATGACCCTATGAATTTGAAATTTGCACGTAGTAGAGCATACTAAGATTTTTATTTACTATTCCTTTGCTTCAGTGACACTGAGAAGTTGCTACCCTCTGATCTTTCATGTGAAAATACTGACATGAACAATATGCAGCCCTTTATAATGTGTATAATTTAAGCACATATATTTATCTCTAAAATCCCCATCACCTACAAATGTAACATTTAAATTATTCATGCCCATAAACATTCAGAGCATGGAGCCCTAGTGCACCATTAAGAAAACAAATGCTACTTCTTTGGCATTTTTGAACATAACTTTATGAACAAATTATTTTACATATGCTGAAAAAATAGTTCTCATTCAGGATTCATCATTAATATGAGTTCCTAAATTTAAAGAAATATAGCTGGTATTTTTTTAACTAAGAAAGCCATTTATATGTGTTGCTATTTTATTTGAAAAGCAATGTTCTTTCTATAGAAAATATATTTTATGAAACAAGTAGATTATTGAAACCAGCTGAGCTGAACATTGTGAAAGTTATCATAAAATAATTACTTTAAATTTAAATATAACAAATGTGAATTTAAATTCCAAAAATCACACATTAACAAAGATTGGCTGTAACCTGATGTATGAACTAATATTGTTCATTATATTACTTATGGATACATTCTACAATATGTATCCAGAATATGCATGCATGCATTTATTTACATTCCTTTATTGTCTAAGATGTTTTAAGAATTTAATTTAAGATTATGTTAGCATATGAGGAGGCAAATTAAAAAAGAAACAGCCAAGCTGTAAAATGCAATAATTTTTTTAAAAAATTAGCATTACAGAAGGGCTAGTAAGCTGGACTAATAAGAAATTGTTAGGGAAATGGAAAGACATAAGATATTCCAACATAATATAATATTTGAAGTATGAGAAGAACATAGGAGATTACATCAATGTTAAGAGAAAAAGATGCTGATGCAGTATGCAAACAATGCAAGGCATCCTTTGCTTTCCAATGCATCAATAGAATACTGAGTCTTCATTAATTCACCATGAAACTTTAGAAAGCTATTAGAAACAGAGGATGTGAAGAGACAATGAATCCCAACTCTAAGGTAGAGCATTTGTGTTCATGGCTTGTTTCTGCTCTTTTCAAATTCTGGGATTACATAAGCTATTTTAGTTCTTTCAGCTTTCCATATTTTTTATCTGAGAGGTAGTATTTCTGGAGCAGTACATAATAAAATAATATGTGTTAATATCATTGGTCTGTGTGTGTTTGTAGCAATTGTTTAGTATCTGTTATATTTTGTTAAAAATATGAAAAATTTAATATTTTAATGTTCAGTTTTATCTTGTTTATTATATACAATGAAAAATTGCAACGAGAGAATTTCAGTTCTAATATACACAATTATAAATGTGTAGTCTAATCTCCTGGGGCTTTGAAATCATGAAAGCGTCCAGCTTTGCTTTTATTAGTATAGTGTGCCAAACACTTAAAATTTATTAATTACAAAAGAGAGAGAGATAAGGGACAAATAACATTAAGGAGTCTTGATAAAATCTCAAGTCATCAATTTATTTTTTAGGTGATCTTAGACAAAAGAGGAGCAATATCATTTTATATTTGCCTAAATTAATTGCTATATACCTATACATATCCACATATAAGTGTGTGTGAGCATATATATATATATATATATAATGACACATTTATGTAAATACATACACATAAACACATATGTATATATGTGTGTATGTATACATTGCTCCCCACAAGCATCATAGAGTATCTAATAAAAATTCTAGTTCTTGGAATGAGAAATCTCTATTGGAGTGTTTGGTTAATTTAGTCCAAGTGACTCCTCAAATAATAGAGGCTATTTCTATTGCCCTTGGTTGCTTCCAGGAGGTTCAAGGTTATTTTTAGTACATTTTCAAAGAAAAAAGAAATCAACACACATTGGAAAGAAGAACCAAAATATTCTTGCTGGACCTAGAGTGATGGCCTCCTTCATTCCCTCTAGCTTTCATGATACCAGAAGTTACTTCATAAGCTGCCATCAAGCGAAGCAGTCAATAGTTCTATCCAACTGTGAACTATAACAATTACCAGGCTGGCAGGGTCACTAAAATTGAAATAGTGGCATTCATGTCTTGACAGCAAATAGCTGTTCCAGGCACTATGAGAAAAACCAGCAAGTTCCAGAAACTTAGCCAACTACTCAACATTAGAAATATGATGGATCTAAGAATGGGGCCTACTCGCTATTTTACAAAATCAGCATAATTTCTAATTGCATTCTAAAATTACAGATACAAGCTCTTGCCCCTCATCAAAAAAGCTTCAATTTATGACAACTGGAAATTATCATAGAAAGCTAAACCCAGTCTTCATGCCAAGATGGCTACACAGTTCCAGTATATGCATCTAAGGCATAACTTCTGCATCTAAGGCTCAGGAAGTAACAGATAAGGGGGCAGGAAGACTGAACCAGAAACTGAGGAAGACAGCTATGAGTTAGTCTCCTAGAAAAGACAGGAATATACATTCGGCTTCCTCAACAATTTGGCAAGAAGTGAAAACGACATTATCAATAGGCTTGACAATGCTGAAAGGCCATACTCACAGTAGCACCCCCTCTCGGCAAAGAACTACTGGTAAATATTGATTGCTAAGAAAGGAATGAGACCCCCTAGTGGGATACCAAAAGCAAATTTTTATACATAGATAGATAGATAGATAGATAGATAGATAGATAGATAGATAGATAGATAGATATGTTTGTATATGCATGTATATGTTTATATATATGGATGTGTATATATAGTGATTAATTTAGGTAAATATAAAATGATATTGCTTCTCAGCCTTTTGTCTAAGATCGCCTAGAAAATAAACTGATGACACACACACACACACACACACACACACACACACACATATATATATATATATATATATTATAAAAGGAATACATTGGAATGGGAAATAGGGGAGGGAGGGCACAAAGGAAGGTTGGAGGGAGGAAAAAAAAGAAGAGAAATGGTGTACTGTACTTTTATTTTGATTTTAAAAATTATTAAATAATGAAACATTAATAAAAGAGAAAGAATCAAGATTTGTTTTGAAAACTGCTCTTGAAATATTATTTGAAGATGTATTATATTTGTTTACACTATAGGTCATTTGCTTAATGATGCAAAGATGTTTTACATTCTTTCAGGTTTCATTTGTCTAACTCTATGAAGTTATGTTGCTTTGCCTGTCTAAAATACATGATTGAATTCATAAAGAGTTGGACAATAGCAAGGCAGAAGAAAGGATAGCCTGGGCTGATAGGCAGAAAGAATAAATAGGTAGAGTGGAGAAATGTGGGAGGAAAAGAGTGGGGAGCAAGTAAATGAGAAGAGGAGAACTCCAGGGGAAAACATCCATCTTCACAGCAAGCCACAGAATAAGCAGTAAAGAAAGGCATACAGAAATAGATAAAGGTAATAGCCCAGAGGCAAAAGATAGATGGGATAATTTAAGAAAACCTGGCTAGAAACAAGCCAAGGCCAGACACTCATAAGTAACAATCAGCCTTCATGTGTTTATTTAGGAGCTGGTTGGCAAGCCCCCCAAAGAGTAAAAGTGCCAAAGAGAAAAATAACTGCAGAAAAAGTCCTGTTAGCTGTTAATGCAAATTTTATCAAATAAAAAAAATAACTTTATTAATATCAATATCAATTTGATTGTCCACATCTACAAATGAATACATAAAATGGCTATAATAGTTGCCTAACAGTTTCAAATACACACACACACACACACACACACACATACAGGTATGTGCTGCAGGAGTTTCTTCCAATCCTTCAGCCAACAGCCTTTAAAATACCAGCCCATTTGGACATGGTCTCTTTGGTTTGAAAAAAGCAGTGGGAGCCATATTCTCCCTGTCTTGTTTCGGAATCTGCTGGATGTGCTGAGGGCTGTTGTCTAGGACAGTGATCTGAAAGTTTTTCCCTTTAAATAACCCTTTTATTAATCATAATTCCAAACTGGTGTGGGGATTGTTTTTTGACTTACTCCTTTATCTGGTGCCCAACATGTGCCACCACTCTGTAGTAGGGAGCGAGGCCCCTTTTTTTTCCGGTTGCCCTGCTAGCTTACACCCAAAATAATCACAAAGAAACTGTATACATTTAAACACTGACTGGGCCATCAGCTTCAACCTTTCATTGGCTAACTCCTACATCCCAATTCAACCCATTTTTATCAATCTGTGCATTGGCACATGACTGTGGCTTACCAGCAAGATTCTAACTGGCATCCATCCCAGGCAGGATTTTCTGAAATATTTAAACAGTAAAATTCCTAAAACTATACAGAATATGTGTGATTTGAGTAAAAAGCTCGAAAGAGAAAATTTTCGAATTAGATAAAAATAAGATCTAAATAATGGATTCTAATAAAAAAAAACACATTTTAAGCAGTAAATCACAAAGTTTAAAGATGACAGAATGTTGAAGATATAGCATGTTGACTACCAGCTAGAGAGACTATATTAATATCAAAGACTGTATATCCTTGTAAAGGGTATTACCAAGGACAAATAGATTGCTTTATACTGACAAAAAAAAAACAATTGAGTGGGAGGAACAATTAATCATAAAAGTGGTTGAGCCTATAAAAAAACCCTAAAGTGCACCAAGCATAAACTAAATTCAGAAGAAGACATCGACAAATCTACAGTTACAGAGATTTCAGCAAGTCTGTCTCAGAAATTGATGGAAATGATAGTAAGTAAATATATTGGATACTAGAGCAAAATTTACTTGACTGGAATTAAGTTTATAGAGAATGTCATATAGACAGACCATAAATAACTCCTATTCTCCTCCACACTGGACAGTTACTAAGATTGACTACTTACTTGGAAATAAAACTGCTATTCATAAATTTCAAAAATTGTAAGTCATAAAGCAATTTCTCTGAAAACAAGGGAAATAGAAGAATAATCAATAACAGAAAGATATTTACAAAATCTCCTGAGTACTTGAAAAATAAACAACAAATATAAGGTCACACATGTGTATTGGTTTACTAAGGATGCCAAAAAATGACAAAAAAGGCTGGTATTGTGAAGGAAATATTTTAGCAGATTTGCCTGCTTCTCATGTAGATATATCCTTCTGTCTGGGATATCAGATAATGTTTACCCCATGAATGTTTACTTCTTGACTCTATACCATGCATATTTCTCTTTTCTTGCAAGTACTAGAGTTAGACTGAATCAGGACCAAACTCTCAATGTCATTAGCAGTAATTAGCCCCTCAAGTTTCATTTGCAAATTACAGTCATAGTCTGAGAAAAGTTTTAAGAAATTAATATACAAATTTTAGGGAATCAATTTTAGTCCACAAGTACATACACAAGACTGAATCAGCAAATCAAACTTAAAAATGTATTAAAAGAATGAAAATGAAAATAACTTTTATCAAAACTCCTAGGTTCAAGATACAAGATACACAAATCAGAAGGAAACCTACACAAACTATATTCCCAAATTTAAATCAATTATGGAAATGGAGATTAATTCTACTTTTATACCTGGCTGAATAACTAAGATTTAAAAAATGACAACAATTATGGCATAACTGTGGGGACAGGGAAAATTATATTCACTACTAGTAGAAGAGAAACTGCTATAGTCACTATGGAAATAAGTATGAAAAACCTTAAAACAGATCTAATATATAATTTAGCTGTATCACTCCTTTGTGTATGCTCAAATATTATGTATCTTCATTACAGAGATACTTTCTCAGCCATGCTTAATAATGCTTTTTATTTATAAACACTAGAAAATGCAAGCATTCTAAATGACCAATCGAAGAATGGAGAAAGAAAATGTGGTGCATACAAAGAAAGGAATTTTATTCAGTTGTTAAAAAAAATATCTTGAGATTAGAAGCTAATGGGTGAAACAGGAATAATATTGTAATGAGCGAGGTAACCAGATCCTGAAAGACAGCCAACACACAATCTTTTTTTCTATTTTTGTTTTATTTAAATTGCATGTGTATGGGTGTTTTGTGTACATGTTATACTTTTGCACCACTTGCTTATATGGTGCCCATAGAGGCCTGACGACGTCATCGGATATCCTGAAGCTGGAGTTACAGAAGGTTGTGAGCCACTATGTGAGTGCTGAAAATGGAATCTAAGTTCTCTGAGAGAGCAGTCAGTGCTTTTAAGCACGGAGTCATGTTTTGAGACTTTAAGAGTTATTTCCTATTTGTCCTAGCTCCTATTCTTGACATTTGGGTGCATAGCAGTAGTCAGACACAAAGAAAAGGACCTTGTGGAAGAAGGGACTCTAGAGAGTGAGTACATAGGATACAGTGCCATGAATGGAAAAGGACCGATATTCTCCCTCATACCCATAGACTATCTAAAAAAATGAATGAGTGAATGAACAATGCAAGGTAAAATGTCCTTAATTCCAGTTTTGCATCAATGCTTCCAAAGACCCCATAAACAATATACACCATTGTCATTATTCTTGCCTGCAAGCTAGAACTTTAGGGTAAGACTCTATTGCTTAAAACAACACAAATTTGATCACAGGACCTAGAAGCCTCCTAAATGCATAAGAGGTTTGAAGGTGGTTTGTTACCTGCCTTTAAGGAAACATGATTAGTTGGATTCAGTGAGTGGTATAGACACATATGCAGAAATATAATATGTAATACTATATAAAATAATATAAATAAAAGTCATCAATTTCAGTGGGTTATATGGTGATAGGAGAGGGTAAGTTAGAGAGGTAAGAGAAGACATATGTAAATACAGTTTATGAAAGCCTCAAATATTAAATTTAAAAATTTCAAAAAATCTAAAAGATAATTTGTTCAAAAATATTCCTTTTTATTAAGAATTTTTAATACAATCTTTTCTCATTTTACATAGCTATCCCTGTTCCCACTGCCTCCCGCCTTCTACTTTCGACTCCTTCTACCCACCCCACCTCCCCATCCACTCCTCAGAATAGGTCAGGATTCAATGGGGAGTCAACAAAGTCTGACACTTCTCTTCTAGGCATGACCAAGGCACTCTCTCCTTTATCTAGGCTGAGCAAGTAATCCCTCTAAAAAAAAATGTGCTCCTAGATGCCAGTTCAAGCACTAGGAAAAGATCCTGGCCAGTGGCTCTATAGACTGTCTAAGTCTCACAACTTCCCCCACCTTCAGTGGGCCTCGTTTGGTCCTATGCAAGTTTGTCCGCTATAAGTTCAGAGTCAGTCAGCTCTTACTAGCTCACGTTAGCTGTTTCTGTGGGTACCACCATCATGGTTTTGATCCCTTTGCTAATATTATCATTCCTCCCTTTCTTGGTCTGGTCTCAGGTAGTTCAGTCCAGTGTTTCTCTGTAGATCTTTGTATCTGCTTCCATCACTGTCTGGTGGAGGGTGCTATGATGACAATTAAAGTAGTCATCCGTCTGTTTACAGGATGCCAATTTAGGCATCCTCTTCCTGTTGCTTAGAGTCCTAGCTGGGGTCATCCTTTAGGATTCCTGGGAATTTTTCTAGTGTTATTCTTCTCGATAGCCCTTTAATGGCTCCCTCAATCAAGATATCAACTTCCTTTCTCTCCCTCACTGTCCTTCCTCCTTCTTGAGTATCACATTCCCTCATGCTCTCCTCTTCCCACTCCTTCTCCCTTCCCCCTACCCGTCCATCCTACTTTCTCCCACTTCCTGATTTCCTCAGGAGTTCTTGCTTGTTTCCCCTTCGCAGGGACATCCACATATATCGCTCTTTGAGTTCTCCTTGTTACCTAGTTTCTTTAGGGTTGTGGACTATAGGCTGCTTATCCTTCGCTTTACATCTAATATGCACCTATAAGTGAGTACAGACCATGTTTGTCTATCTGGGTCTGGGTTACCTCATTCAGAACATTTTTTTTTCTAGTTCCATCCATTGTGCAAAGGTATTCATAGAAGCTACATTTATAATAGACAAAAGCTATAAACACCCCCAATGTTATAAATGAGTTCAAGTGCTATGATTTATGTAATATATATATACATATATATATATATATGTATATATATATGATGCACAAATATATTAATATGGAGAGTGTATATAAAAATGAATAAACTTAATAAATATAAATTAAAAATTATGCTTAAAATAAATAATGATTAAAGTACATCAAACAAAATGTGAGGAGATTTTTCTTTTGATAAACTCACAGTCTGAGGATCTGAGCTTGGCACTTTTGTGCCAATATATAGATTTGCGTGCAGCATCAGGTTGTAAGAATGTACACATATATTTAAATTTATAATTAATAGATATATTTAAGTTTAAAAATTGCTCATATATATATATTTAAATACCTTTCAATCATATTTTCCCCTCTCTTAAGTCCCTCCCAACTTTAAGTTCCTTCTCAAGAATCAAACACTAATACAACAACAAATACCCCCAAAACCAAGTAAACAAAATACAACCACACTCACCAAACTTTTTACTAACAAAAGCATTCACACAAAAACATGGAGTCCATTGTATGTTGGCCAACTAGTTCTGGCCATGAGGCTTGTCCTGGTGTGGTTAATATACCCAGTGTATCTGGATTGGATAAAACTAATTTTTGGTAGATGTAAGAGTTTAGTTGTTAATATTTGCAATAATGGTATGTTTCAAACAAATAAATAGTTAATTAATTTACTCATTTTTAATATAACTAAATAAAATACAATAAGAGAAAACAGAAATCACAATGAAACTGTGGAAGACAAACCAACAGAATGGAAAGAACACAAGAGTAGGTACAAGAATCAGAGACCCACTCATTTACACATGCAGAAATCCTATAAATCCACTCAAGTGGAAGTCATAATACAATAATACACAGAGTGCCTGGTAAAGAAACCTGGAGGCCTTGTGTATTCTGCTTCAGTCTCTGTGAGCTAATATGAGTTTTATTTATGTATATTCAAAAAAACTTATTTTCTTGGTATCTTCCATAACCACCTCTTATATTCTTTCTGCCTCCTCTTCCATAAAATGTTTGGTTTCAAGGGCCCATTGCTAAAGACTATATCTGCACCCCTTTCTGAAAATGATCTTCCACACCAGTGCCTACATAGAACCTTCACCCCTATGTTACAGTGCTTTGGTACTGGAAGGTTCTTTGCATGCGCTCAGCCACAGAAGCTTTGATCTACATTGGTGTATTGTATGCAAGATTTGGGAAGGGAATTCTGATGAAAAGCTAGTGGGAATAATCATGAATAACTGATTTCACTTAAGGTCATTCTATGAGATGGAACCTATACTAAACATGAAGCAGCTGTAACCCCAATGTAGAGAACAAACGTGAGGCAGGTATGTTGGGTTCACTGCCTAGACACTTCATAAACCAGTAAGTTTCAGGTTCAGTAAGAGACCTCAAAAACTAAAGTGGAGACCAATGTCATACTTTTTCATGAAATTCTAAACTATGTAAATACAAATTGATGCAAAAATTAAAATTTCTTTACCAACAAAATTTAGAAGAGATGACAAATTACAAAAATATTCAAAATATGTCAAAACTCTATATTCATCAACAATCTGTAGATACGGAGGAATTTGTATATTTTTGGATAACTAAGTTTAGTCTTAATTTATTTTCTTTCAAATTATTATAGTGATCTGGGAATAGAAGAACACATCTGAAATTAGAGAATTAAAGTTTCTGTGTCAATATGGTCATTAACTTGAGACCTTCTTTGACACAGAGGAGTATTCTTATTTTAAAACTGAAAGAACAAGACAGAGGTTTTTAGGAAGGAGAGAAGGAAGGGACAGGAGGGGAAGGATGTGAAGGTAAGGGAAAAGACAGAGAAACCACGATACTTAATGACTAAAAAAATAACAAGAAATGAATCCTGCAATGTGTTTCAGAGTAACAATTGTTAAGAAACATTTTCATTCCACACTATTGTTGATCAAAAGCCAAGGCATTGTGATAAAAGCATGGCAATCGGAACCAACATTATTTGGTAATCCACATAGAATATAAAACTCCTCTGGGAAAACGGAAATCACATGGATGGATTGCTGGAGTAAAACAATGTAGTCTTTTCACAACATAACATATAGTATTTGATAGTCTTTGGTTGAAATCCCTAATGTTGACTAGAAAGTTCAATGGTTAAAATATGTTGCAAATGTGTATTAAATGTTAATGACTAACAATAACATGGGCCCTTTCTTAAAGCTGTCAAAAAATTGCATTAAATTATTGCCATATTGTAGACATAGAACATGAAGCTTTTAAAGTGCATGCATAAAACTTATGTGTCATAATTTGGGGTTTATTTCATATTAATACCGTATTGTATAATATCACATTTTACAAATTCTATCAAAATTTGAAAACATTTCATACTTTTATATGTACATAGGCATATATGAATTTGTCTCATATAGATCTACTATTATTATGGAATGGGTAAAAGTAAATTTTGGTAAATATGTTCAATATTTTACTTTCTTTCAACAAGCTTTAACAGAGGGAACAAGGTCAAAAATACTCTTTATCATGACATTCTCATTTAAAAAAAAATGTCAATAGAAAAATCCACATTATAATAGAGAGATTTTTCATTGAATTGTTTCTGGAAATTGATATTATATGTGTTCCAGAATCTCTGTTTTCTTGCTGACTTTCTGTTCTCATGTATTTAAAGTTACTTTCATTTTCTGGAGTTTGGTTTTTGGAATTTCAGACATTTTTGACATTTGTGTTACACCACTGCCCCCTTGTGATTGTTTTCAATCTCTACACTGCATCTGAAAAGACCATCGTTAAATTGCATAAAAATAGATTGCAGATGATGATAAATTGGCTATGATGATTATAATATATATTTCAAGATTGGATGATAAATGTATTATTAATTAGAAAATTTTTAGATAAATTTTATATGATTCATGTAGAAGCACTCTTACCTGTTATCTTAGCCATGGAGTTTTATATATTTTTAATGTAGACATATTAAGTAGGTGTTAGCCTAAAAATTACAAAAGTCAATTTCCTGAATAGCAAACATTCTAAAATTAGACATTAAAGATATTAAAATAATAATTTGCTATGATTTTAATGGATATGTATATAGTAAATGTCTACAATGAATAAATTGTTGTCAATATTTATATAAAATTATTAAATGTTATAGAATTTATTAAAACTTTGTAAAGAAAATGATTTTAGGGAAATAGTCATTAAAATGGATCACAAAATTTTCACTAAAGAATATTTTTCCCATTATGACTTTAATAAAATATAAAATAAAGCTCTTCTGACCAAAATCAATGATAAGATATTAAATATTTGAACTGATCATGCAAATTGTATACATGACTTTAAATATCACAATTACCCAATAATATTTCTTTAATATATTCACAATATGAAACATATGTATATATACCATTGTTATATGTCTCAAAGTAATACTGTGGGAAATTATGTTCTTTAAACAAATCATGCTAAATGAAAGTAACATATGGAATTATTTAGCATGTTTATATATTTTTGCAAGGCAGTGAGAATTCTTCTGAGATGTTAATGTAAATTTTCAATGTTTCTTTAAAATTCTTGACCAAATTTTCAGAATCCATTGGTTTTTACTTAAGATTGATGTCATTAAGGAACATACCCTCATATTTATTAATAACGTTAAAATTCTTTAGGGATGAAAAATCAGTGACACTAGCAAGGTAACCCTGACACATGTCTTTAATCCCATCATGCAGAAGGAAGAGGCAGGAGTATGTCTGTAATCTGTGCCAACCTTTATAGAGCAAGGGACAAGACAGCCAGGGATACACAGAGACACCCAGTCTAAAAAAGAAGGAAGGAAGGAAGGAAGGAAGGAAGGAAGGGAAGGAAGGAAGGAAGGAAGGAAGGATCATTTTAAAATCCATTTTAAGTATAAATATTGTTTTATGCAAAAATTATTATTCCCTTCTTAAAAAGTGCTCTCATGCTGTAAATAAGATAATTTGTGTAAGGTATGAGTTGAATTTAGTTTGTGGTTAAATTGAATTGAAACATTGCTGTTTAGGATGAAGAAATTCTGAATAGTCTAGCACATCTACTTAGTAAACACATGATAGAAAAAGTAAGAAAAAATAAATCAGTGAGGCAAAGTAGAAGGAAGTGTATTCTAGAGAAAGACAAAAGGAAAACACTTCAAAACTGCAACAATGGTAGTGTCATTACAATTTCTATTAGTACTATACATCACTTACTGCTGCTTAGCTATGATCAGACACCTTAACAGACAACAGAAGAGGCATGACTGAGGTGCAAGGATAAGTCATGGGTCCTTGATTCCATGTGTTTTTATAGACCATCTTTGTGGAAACCTAACAAATGAGTTTTTTTTTTTTATTCTATTATAGAGTAGAAACAGACACCAAGGAAGTGACTGGGGCCAGGGATAACTTTCAGAAACATCCTCCAAGTGACTTACTCACCTAATGTAGCCTCCAAAGGTCCACTGTCTCCAAAAGTAGTGTGAGGAAGTGGAAGCAAAACATTTAAAACATGATCCAGTAAAGCATTTTTTTTCATACAATTGTTTACCCCTACTAGTCCTTATATGCTCGTGAGCATTGATTAATCACAAAAATATTCATTTGGAGTCGTCAAAGTCTTATTAAGTTCCAATTGTCAACTCCAAAGAGGTTTACAGCTAACATATCAGCGTTGTCTTGATAAAGAATCTGTATTAATTTGAATAATACAGGATATTATAAGGCTTCCCCATGATTCTCACTTGTATTGGTAATTTATTATTATTATTATTATTATTATTAGTGGCATAGACCAGTGCAATTTGACTAAAGAATGTTTGAAATTCAACAGGTAAAATATTAAACCTGAGAGCTCTATGCCTGAAACTCACTTCAAAGACTTGTACAGACACATATCTAATGCCTTCTACTTGTGAACTACATCATGTATCTATTGATTTGGCCTTGTATGTCCTCTAAAGTTTACTCAGCAAATGATTCTTGTCCTTCATTTTTCACATGTCTCCATTGCAGCTTAGGGTTAGCTCCAAGTACTGTCCTTTATGGTACTTGTTTTCTGTTAAATTTTTCCAGTTCCAAGGTCATTCTTTGCAGTCTTCTGAATGACCCCATGACCTTGCCACTATTGCATTCTGTATGTATACAGTCTCAGTATCACACAGTTGGTGCCAAGACTGATATTACCCTGAGAAACTGGCCACAGTATGGTATGCTACATGGTACCCTTGAAACATGGTAACAACAGCCTCTGAATACTTGAGTTGCTGAAAAGGATGGATGAAATTTTGGGGAAAGCTGGACATCTCGCAGAACTTATATTAGGGAGTATCTTAAATGAGCCTTAGTCTTTCATACCCTGCATCCTAACCTGTTTGCATGGTTACAAAATTCTAATGGCACTTTAAAGGCATATTTCTTACTCTGCTATTGTAAAAAAACATACTTGACTTATTTTAAATGGTTCTAGTTTTATTTTCCTCAAAAATTGTGCTCTCTTTACCCCAATGTACACTGTCTTTGGTGAATTAACCACACCTTTTTAAAGTCTCTCACTGCTCAATTTGCTCCTAGTTCTCAGTGTAAATCTCACCACATAAGCCCATAATAAGCACATCACAGCCTAGCCATTAATATCGTGAAATTTTATGCACCAGAGTAATTAGGCTGTTATCAGTAAAATGGATCTTCCATCAATTGTCATCACATGGGTAATATGTAGCCAAGTTTGTGGACATAATACAGAACACAGGTCTGCTAGTCCCAGAGTATTTTCTTTATCTTTATATTTTTTTTATTTTATACCTTTTATATTTTGTGCCTATATTTTATATATTTTTAAAAAATCATACTGACTCTATATCATTCCCCTTCTCTCCTCTCCAATTCCTCCCATGCAACCCTTCCTTTAATGATTTGTTACATGTGTGCACATATGTACAGTTGTATATGTAAATTACTGAGTTCATGCCATTTTACTCATATGCACATGTGTCAAGGGCCCACATCTGAACATTAGACAAGCTTTGTTGCAGTTTATCTCTGGAAGAAACTGATTCTTTTTATCTTAGCATCAATGGATTGCAAGTATCTCTGACTACATAGGCATGTCAAGTGGTGTTATTATTATGCTGGTGTCCTTATGCTGGTCTTGTTCAGGCAATCGTATCGTTCTATATTCATGGGAAATTTTTTAATGATATTTCTCAGAGTCATTATATAACAGCAGGTGTGCTTGACCTAAAGCTCTTACAATATTTTATTTCCCCTTCCATGAGTTTCCCTCAGCCACAGAAGCAGGGTTGAATTGTAGGTGTTTCAAATGGGATTAGCTATTTATTCTCTGCCTTGTCTTCACGTCTAGATCTTTATGACCTTATTGTCAGTAGCAAAAAGAACCAATTTGATGAGGAGTATAAATCTCATTTTTTTGTATATGGATAAGTATTTAATAGATTACTAGAAATTATCCAGATTCTTGCTATATAGTCCTGTATGGCTTGACCTGCAATGACCCAATATTTGATCCTCAGTGCTGGAATTATGGATGAGTGTCACCACATCTGGTTTAGAGTCCTTAACACCACCTAAATGACATGAACCATCTTTCGCATGTTTATTCTTTTGAATATTCAGGACTGTTGATCTCCCATCAGCATCACACATTAACATCTTCTTACAGCAGTGTAGGAAACATTTAGTCTACATCTCTAAATATCTTTTCAAAACATTTTGGTTAAATTTCTGAGTCAGTTGATTTTATTTTGTCTATGACACATACTCATGAAAATAATCTCTTTTTCTTCTCTTATTGATTTTAATTGAGCTCTACATTTTTCTCTGCTCCCCTCCCTGCCTCTCCCCTCCCCCCTTCAACCCTCCGCCAAGGTCCCCATGCTCCCAATTTACTCAGAAGATCTTGTCTTTTTCTACTTTCTGCTTCCCATGTACATTATTCTATGTAATTCTCTCTTAGTGTCCTCAGTGTTGTCTAAGTTCTCTGGGATTGTGGTTTGTAGGCTGGTTTTCTTTGCTTTATGTTTAAAAAATACCTATGAGTGAGTACATGTGATAATTGTCTTTCTGTGTCTGGGTTGCCTCACTCAAACTAATGTTTACTTGCTCCATTAATTCCTGCTTCCTGCAAAATTCAATGTCGTTATTTTTTTCTGCTGTGTAGTACTCCATTGTATAAATGTAGCACATTTTTGTTATCCATTCTTAAATCAAGGGACATTTAGGTTGTTTCCAGGTTCTGGCTATGACAAACAAAGCTGCCATGAACACAGTTGAGCACATGTCCTTGTGGCACTATTGAGCATCCTTTGGGTATACACCCAAAAGTGGTATTACTGGGTCTTGAGGAAGGTTGTTTCCTAATTTTCTGAGAAATTTCCACACTGACATCTAAAGGGGTTGTGCTAGCTTGCATTCCCACCAGCAATGCAAAAGTGTTCCCTTTTCCCACAACCTCTCCAGCATAAGTTGTCATCAGTGTTCATTATCTTGGCCATTTTAACAGGTGTAAGATGAAATCTCAGAGTTGTTTTGATTTGCGTTTCACTGATGACTAAGGATGTTGAACATTTCCTTAAGTGTCTTTCAGACATTTTAGATTCCTCTGTTGAGAGTTCTCTGCTTAGGTCCGTACTCCATTTTTTTTTTAATTGAATTATGTGTTCCTTTGGTGTCCAATTTCTTGAGTTCTTTGTATATTTTGGCAATCAGACCTCTGTCTGATATGGGGTTAGTGAAGATCTTTTCCCATTCTGTAAGGTGTCGTTTTGTTTTGTTGACAGTGTTCTTTGCTTTACAGAAGCTGTTCAGTTTCAGGAAGTCCCATTTATTAATTGTTTCTCTCAGTGTCTCTTCTGCTGGAGTTATAGTCAGTCCAAATGGATCAAAGAACTCAACACAAAGCCAGCCACACTGGACTTTATAGTAGAGAAAGTTGGAAGTACACTTGAACATATTGGCACAGGAGACCACTTCCTAAATATAACCCTACCAGCACAGATCATGAAAATAATCTTAAAGAAAGAGTTGCATATTTGACTCTAAGGTAAAGATTCAATTTTTGTTATGAGTAGAATGCTGTGACTTCACATACATGTGACGGAGGAGTCTTCCTACCATGACTATATGCAGAGAGGGACCAGGTAATACTTCAGAATTAGACTTCCAGACTAGTCTTTGGAGTGAGGCACCACTTCCCAAGACTCTGTCATCTCTCTGTGCAGCATCAGAACTGGGGACAAAACACATGAGACTATGTGGGATCTTTTGTATTCAATTGTCTAAGAACAGCTGGGGAAAAAAGATTCAACAATATGGGCCCATGAGGAATATTTTGGGTTCAATTGTAGTATACAAATGTTATCTAGTATAGTTCATTGATCGTTAATATATCCATATAAATAAGCATTGCATCTTAAACAAATTTAATTTTCATAATATGCTGTTTGACCCTTTTTCAAAAGAAAATGACAATAAGTAGAAGAGGAGAATTAGAGGGAACTGTACCGATCTTTGACTGATGAACCCAAATTGTCTTGGGCAACAATCACTTTAGAAATTAAAACAAAGATAAATCAATCTCTGGCTATGTTATATGATTACCAGAAAAAAATGTTCATAATATTTAAAATTACTATTGTGATTGAGAAAGGTAAATATTCTCCAATTTTCTCTATCAGCATAAACAGAGTGGACCTCAAATGTATGACAAATTCAAAAGTATAAGAATGTATTTCTTTTCTCTATGTGTCTTTTCTTTTTTCTGATCAATGAACTGACATATATTTGAGGTTTTGCTTTGTCTTTTACTAAGGTATAAGAAATGGTAACTTAGGCTACTTGATCTTTTATTAGTGTGTCACAACTCACAGATCTCGAAAAGTGAGTAAAAGTTTTGAATATCATCACAAAATTTATACACACATATGTATATCTATACCTATATCTATATCTATCTATCTATCTATCTATCTATCTATCTATCTATCTATCTATCTATCTAAATAGAGTGAAAACACCGAACTTCCATACTTGTGACACAAAACTCTGTCACCACACTTATTTGTGAATCGAGGAAGAAAAAACAATTTGAAGCTTATTTTCAATTATGGTGACATTTAAATAGTCACATTTGATTATTTTTAATCACATTAATAATTCATCTTATATTAATTTTAATCCCTTTTCAAGTAAAATGCAGTGAACTTAAATAACGTCAGTCACAGTTGAAGAATGTCTTAGTATAAAATATTGTTACTTATAAAGCAAACAGTTCTGAATTTTATCTCTTTTTTATCAATGGTTTTATCTCACTGATTACTGTCTCTCCACGATGATGAACACCTTTAACTGGAACACTAGACAAGCAGAGGCAGGCCGATTTCTCTGAGTTTCAGGATAGCTAGGGCTACATCATGATATCCTGTCTCAATAAAAAAATATTTTATTTCATCTACTTAAATAGACATTTGGAAGTCATCCTAAGCTAATGACCACATTTGACTCTTCTGCTGGTGTGTTTTCTCCAATTTAAGGAAATTCATTTTGTTGCAGAAATCACTCCATGTAAATAGGAACATCTCAATAGCCATTGGATCTTTTCTGCATTATAGGCAAACCACAAGTGGGTGATTTGGCTCTAAAATTTCAAAGATGCACCAGGAAAATATGTGAACGGGACAATTTATACAAGCGAGAGTTTCACTCTCATTAGAGTCCTTGAAACTATCTGGAGTGATTTAAATTAACAAAATCTTTTTCCTTCCTAGAGCAAATGACCAGAATCTATTACGAGTTCTAGGACTGAGCAGCTCAATGAGTTTTAACTACGCTCAGCTGCCTGATAACCTCCTCAAATGAAAGTTTGTCTCATTTTAGCAAAGGAATTGAAATTACTTCCAGCAATGGAAGGAGTTCATCAGTTTCTATTTATACTTTTTTAATATTTAAGCCTGTGATGGGCATCACTGCCCTGAATGTCCTACAGAGACTTGCAATCTCATTTGCTTGTTGACTCAACCTGGACTGGCATTTGCAGTAATGATCCGAAGACCTCCTGCACTCCTTAAAAAACTCCTTAATGAGGCACTGGCATTTGTTTGTTTGCAAGGCTGCGCTTTATGGTGTTTTAATTACCACTGTATATTATTGTCTTTTTAATTGCTTGGAGCTATACATGTTGGACAAGCAATGATTCTTTATCAAAAGCTGAAAGGAAAACACCAAATGGTGATTATAACTGTTTCTCGAACATTATATCCATGAATTTGTATTATAATTTCCTACTCAATTATCATGAAACTTCTCAATTATCATTTATAGCTACTGTTATTTCTTCAATTTTGGTTTTCACCATTGCGTTTCCTTTGTAGTGCTTATGTTTTAATAGGTAAATTCTCCATAGTAAATTTAATTGTGTAGAAATATAGCAAAGTGATCATGAAATTAATTGCCTAAAATGGTAATAAGCAAAAAGCACTTGTTTATCCATGATGAACCCAAGTTTATGAAAAATTTTCTATCACATGATTTTAGTTCAAATCATAGAGATCAATACAAATATTTGATTTGTATTTTATTTTGTATATTACAAATATACTAATAACATTAATGATTAAATTTATAGAAAATAGCAAGAGTATGTTTCCAATATGAGCAAGCTAAGGGAGACAATGTGTTAAGTAGAGCATCAATCTTTCCTATTCTGTCACTATCCATGTCATTGTAGAAATCAAACAGAGAGAGATGGCTTTTTCTAACAATTGACATTTCATTACTTATTTAATTTATAGAATTTCATGGATACAATAACATATACAAGAAATTATTTTCTGTTTTGTAATTAAACATTAAAATTTCTTTTTATGTTTTTCTTTGTTTGTTTAAGACAGGGTTTCTTTGTATAGCCCTGGCTGTCCTGAAATTAGCTCTGTAGACCAAGCTGAACTCCAACTAACAGATCTTCCTGCAACTGCCTCTTAAGTGCTGAGATCAAAAACGTGCACTACACATACTATCCCAAATATATAACTCCAAATGTTTTAAAAGAGACAAGATGCTAAAATATGTGTCACAGCTTCATACATGAAAGTAAGAACTTGGCAAATAGTAATAGAAGAGTCAGGCAAGGTACAGCACCAAGAATACTCCTATTATAGCATAGAAAAGCAAACTGATAGAAAAACAATTGATATTAATACAATCTGATTTGAGGATTAATTGGATTTTTAACAAGCGAAGAACAAGAAACATCTTTAAAAATTCCAAAAAAAAAACCACAATAATTTAGCTCAATATAAACAACCAAGAACTAGAACACAAAATTATCTACAGGTACTTGAAAAGAATGGATTTGATGACATTTCTTAAATTTTCAGAGGGATTTTACTTTGGCCTTTAGAAAATAATGTCTGAGATACATGAGAGTAGTGGCATTTCAATTGTATTTTAATAAATATATCTTGCCTGGGCATCGGGAGAGTAAAACAGTCACACTGGTCAGTTTTACAGTTAGGCAGTGGTAACACACATCTATAATTCCAATAGGGACACAACTTGTCAGAGAAACAAGAGTGGTGCATGACTTTAATCTCAGTGGTGCATGCCTTTAAATCAAGCCCTAGAGAGGAGTATATAACAGGTAGGAACAGCTCTCAGGCACAGTCTCATTCTGAGATTCCTCGTGGCATGATCGTATTTTATACTGAGCTCAAGGTAAGAGCCAGAGGCTGGCTCCTTTACCTTTTGGAGACAGGATTTCTCGATAGCCTTTAGAGCCTGTCCTGAAACTGCTCTTTTTTTATTTATTTATTAAAGATTTTTGTCTACTTTGATGACTTTATGGGTCCTTCACTCTAAATGAAAGTCCAAGGCTTTCTTCTTTATTGAGCTTTTAATAGTCCACTTTTGTCTTCCTCTTTTTAGACTTCTTGCAACCTGCACTCCTCTTTCTGATTGTGGCCTTCTGTCTATTCTTTCTGCTTTTTCTCTCACATCTGTGATCTTCCAACTTTCTCTAAGTGCTCCTGTGAATATACTGATGAGGCAGATAGCCCAGACAATCTTCGCATCCAAATATCATCAACTCAGTTCCATTTCTGAAATTCCATTTTTCCTGTAAGGTCTATAAAGTAATATTAGGAAATAGATGTTTATAGAATACTCATGTATAGTTTTAAATTAATTTCATTTTGTGTCTAATCAATTGGAGGTGTCCATCATTTAAATAAAGAGTTAAAATAATATGTAGCTTTTAATAAATAGCCATATAAACTGAATCTAAAGAGTATTCCTGTTACTATGACTACTTTTATTTTTTCAGATATCATATTGATTGAATGTTTATTTTCCAAACTCATTTTACCAGTATTGGTCAGAGATAGAAAAAATATGCAATTTCCTTATCCCAACATAACTCATTTTCTTCTTGGAGGTTGTAAGGCTTCATTGCACAGTAATAAGAACTTAATGGTAGAATGCCTCAATTAACCACCACTATCTGAAATGTTCTTAGTGGAGTTTCAATTGTTATTTTCTGTAGATGTGCATATTTGGGCAAGACTATTTCAAAGGTGAGTGGAGTGTCATTAAGAAACCACAGGTTAAGAGAATAACCATCATCATGCTCCTAAAATAATTTGAAGTGAATGGTTTTGCATCCATGTGTACTACCTTTAATGATGATATATATCAAGGTCATTCAGACTTCTTGCCTCTTAAAAACATCCCTTCTTTCTGAAAATTAGTTTCATACTTTCTTTTACTTTTTCCCTTTGTATTTTACCTAAGTTAAACCATACTTCGATCACTAGTGACACTTTGTATATCTAGTTCCACAGAAATTTTCCCATATATTTGAACTTAGAGTATTCTGAGATATGGATATAATTATCTATTAATCCAGAGTTCAAATTCTGGGCAATGTAGTTAACCATTTCATAGCAAAAACAGGTGTGCAAATAGAAAACATACCACAAGTCTGTGAGCAAGTTGTTTTCATTGAGAGTTAAAGATGTCTTCCTTTCTTTTGTGTATCCATGTATGTGGCATGCATGTGTACTTGTGTGGATGAATGTGTGTGCCTGTCTATGTGGAGGTCAATGCCTCCATGTGGATGTATTTCTGGATGATTTTCCCAGAAGAGTTTCCATGAATCTAGAGCTTGCTGATTCGGCTAGTGAAGTTACTAAGTTAACTAGCCCCTACCTTCCGCAGTCACTCACCAACAGCTTCAGATACCCTGTCTCTGTCTCCATAGTTCCAAGACTACATGAGTGCTGACACACCCACCTTCTTAAAGTGATGCTGAAGTTCCAAATTTCGGTACTTAGTCTTATGAGGCAAGAGATTTACCACTATGCCTTCTTTCCAGACCCATCTGTCTTCCACTGGTGAAACAGAGAGCCTTTTCTGCCTACTTTCTCATTTTAGCCACCTCCTGGCATTATCAGGAAGAGGGCTTTTGAAATGTTTCTAACATTAACTACCTTGACTATAAGGACCATCTCCTATGGCACTGGTGCTTCCAAAATGCTTGGGTTTCCCCTGCAATTGAGTTTTACCATAGCCTCTCCAGGGTTCATGACAAATTGCAACACCCTTCAATCAACTGTGGCTTCATCTTCACCAATAGCCTCTTCTTACTGCTTACATTGCCAGGCCGTAGCTCCTTCCTATGACCCCTTCTTGCCTTCAAAACCAGAGATATATAGGATTCTTACACATGATCAATTTTTGCTCGAAGCATAAAATACTATTTTGGGTAAACAGCTTCTTTTTGTTAACACTGAAGAAACATTTCTCAGATGATTTCACCTTCATGATTTAGGGCTCTTCTTCATCAGTATTACTTTCTTAGCTCAAGTTAAACAGCATCAATTGTACCAATGAAGCAAATGGTTCATTTCAGTGGTGCTGGTCTTTTGTTAGTAATTACTGATTCTTCAGTCCCAGATGATCAGGGCCACAGATTCTTTTTAAGATTTCTGTCTGCTCCCTGCCTCCCATTTCCCTCCCTCTCCCTCAATCAAGTCCCCCTCCCTCATCAGCCCAAAAAGCAGTGAGGGTTCCCTGCCCTGTGGGGAGTCCAAGAACCTCCCACCTCCTTCCAGATCTAGTAAGGTGAGCATCCAAACAGCCTAGGCTCCCACAAAGCCAAACAGAATGCAAATGACCTTAAGAGAGTCATAATGGACTCAAATTTCCCTCTGAAACTTCATAAGCTAGCCCTCCATTATCTGCACTGCTTTAAATATTCTCATTTTGAAATCTCCTACCAAAATAATCCCCTGATATACCAAAATTCAGTGGCTTTTATAGCTTAAATTATGAAGTCCCTCCACATACCTCTCAGAAAGAAATGTGGACAGGTTTGTCATATAATACCCAACTCCCGACAATAATTTCTGTCAATCAGGGTTACTAGTACTATGATGAAACATCATAGCTAAAAGCAACCTAGGATGGAAAGAGTTTATTTGGCATATATATCCTGACTCACAGTTCATTAGAGAAGTAAAGACAGAAAATCAAACCAGAAGGGAACCTGAAGGCAGGAGCTGATGAAGAGGCTTTGGAAGAACAGTGATTAAAGAACAAAAGTTATCAAGATATTCTGGCACATGTCCTTAGATCATGTATAAGTCATAATGTTTTGTGTTGAAAAGAACATTAAAATTCTTCCTGTTGATTATATACTGAGATGATTGATATATAAGAAGTTCTACTTTGAAAACATTAGATATCACTTTTTCTTAAGGTAAAAACTTATCTAAAATTGAAAGTATTTTGCTAACTAGAAAATTATTTTTATAAATGCGTTGTTGGATTCTCAAGGGATGCTACAGACTAGCTAATGAATCCATTATAAAAGTAAGTAGTGAATTTCTGTTTCCTTACTTACGTAAAAATGTTTGATGGGAATTAGTTTTCAACAGTTCATTATACCCAGCAGCACAGCTCAGCCAATATAAAGACAATTTGCTTCCAAGGCCGATTACTTAAATTCATTATTTGAAATCTGCATTGTGCAGGTAGGGAATTGATTCCAAGTTGTTCTTGGGCACATGCCCACATCCTACTACACAAATACAGATATAATTATGTCATTGAAATAATGTCACTGAAAAACTGTTGTAGCCGGGCGATGGTGGCGCATGCCTTTAATCCCAGCACTCGGGAGGCAGAGGCAGGCGGATCTCTGTGAGTTCGAGACCAGCCTGGTCTATAGAGCTAGTTCCAGGATAGGCTCCAAAGCCACAGAGAAACCCTGTCCCGAAAAATCAAAAACCAAAAACCAGAAAAACTGTTGTATAGTCTCTAAATTTCTCAATATGCATATATATGCACAAATATGTGCTCATTTATATATTTGTATGAAATCATCTTTGTTAAGTGGAAGCTTTTTAAATGTTTAAAATTCATTAAATATAACCTGGCTTACAATATAATACTGAAATTGAACAGATCTTGGGGTAGCAGAGAAAGTATTTTTATTTGTAAAATCTGTACTCAAAAATAAGTGATTCAGACTTCTGGACTTTAGTTGAGCGTTCCATCATTATCTAAACATGGATATCAGGTTAACATGTTTGAACTTTGTTCCCTAGTATATTTTCAACTGTGTATTTTCTAAATGTGTGATGTATTCAGATTATTTCCTCAAAATCCTATCAACTCCATTCCTCACAACAAATGTCTTTCCCACAATAATGTCTTTAAAAAAATGTAACTCTCTCAATTTAAATATGAGCTTCTCTTCAACCAAAAGTTTGGAACTATCAATTGTATCCACGTGGTGCATTTCATGACAGTAAAACCTATTATTATGTCTAGAAGAAGGCAGTTATTATCTTTCTTCCTGGCTTCTAGCTCTTACATTTATTCAGCTCCCTAGTCCACAAATGTTCACTGAGCCTTACAGAGTATGATATAGATGCACTCTTTGGGGATAAACATTCAACTATTGCTTATTTTCTGAGTTTCTGCCTTCCCTTTGCATAATTGGAAAGAGAGATTTTATGATAAAAGCATTGTATCATTTGTCAGTCTATGGATATAGACATAAATACTTAAAAGGCAGTTTGAAAATGGAAACCTAACCAAGCCATAGTAGATATTGTCCTGTAGAACTGATGATTGCCCCATTCATGGCTTATGACTAGATTTACAATACCAGACAAGGATTTTCTCCTGCGGACTGAACCTTAAATTCAATCAGAAAGTATTTGGTTTCTTCATATTCATCATGCCATTAGATCTCAATTGAGCATATTTTGCCTGGTGAATTGATATTTTCATTCACAGCCATTTGAGACTGTTGATGCCTTTTCTCTCTGTGAAGCCTGTTTAGCACATCCCAGTACCATGAAGGGTAGAAAGAAGGAGGGAAACCTTCATTTCAGCTCCAACTTACATCTCTATACCTTATGATCAAGGAATACGGTATGTGAAAGAATGGGATCTGATCACCTAATTCTACCAGGCCACCACGAGGAACGAAAAGATCACGTATTATTTTGGGAACACATGAAGCTTCACTGTACTAGATAGTTTCATGTTAACTTGGAAGAAGTGAAAGTCATCTGAGAGAAGGGAATCTCAATTAAGAGAATGCATCGATAAGATGAGGATTTAGGCAAGTCTGTAAAGGATTTTCTTAATTATAAAGGATGGTGCCATGCTGATGGTCATGGGTTCTACAAAAAAATGCTGAGCAAGTCATAAGGAGTAACCCAATAAGCAACACTCCTTCATGGCCTCTGTATCAACTACCACATCTATGTTCTTTTTCTGATTGAATTTTCTTCAATGATGAACGGTGGGTGACATGAAAGTACAATTGAAATAAAATCTGTCCTCCTCAACTAGGATTTATATGATCTAGTTAAAATTCTGTTGTGATAAAAAAATATCCCTCAAAAATAATCTGGGAAAGAAAGAGTTTATTTTGGTTTATAGCTTTAAAGGGATCTAGTTTGTCAATTTGAGAAAGGCCTGGCAATATCCAAGGAAAAGATTGATACATGAATATTTAACACTAATAAAAAGTAAGGAAAGAGAGATGGAGGGGCAGCTATAAATCTTCAAAGTCTGGTGGTTCAAGGCACTACCACTAAATATTTTATAATATTTTCCAACACCACCATGGATTGGGAACTAAGTGCTTAAATTTTAGAGCATATTTAATAATGTGTGACATTTGCCTCTCTTGGCCTAGGTTATCTACTAATTTTTTGCTTTGTTTTGTTTACAATTTAAATTTATTTACTAAAGATTTAACAATTTAATTTTCCATATGCCTAAGTATAATTCCATTGTATATATGTCCAATATTTTCATGATACAATAACAAGTTGATGAAAATCTAAACTGATGCCATTTCTCAGCTGTTAGGAATAATGCAGCCATGAATATAAGCAAGCATGTCTGTAATAGAATACAGAAAGTTTGTGGTGAATGCCTAGGGACATTATCACTGGACCATTAGGTAGAATGATTTCTAGCTTTTTGGGATCCTTCCTAGTGATTTTAAAAATGACTATGCCAATTTTCACCTCAAAAGTCAATGAATAAGATTTGTCTTTTCCCACATTCTTGTCAACATTTGTTGCTATGTGATTTTTGTTGTTGTTTTGTTTGTTTCATTGTGTTTCTGAGACAGGGTTCCTCTGTGCAGATCTGGTTGACCTGGAACTTGCTTTGTAGACCAGGCTTTCCTGGAATTCAGAGTTTAGCCTGGCTCTGCCTCTGAAGTATGTTACAACTGCCTGACCATATGAGTTCTTGATGACTACTATACTTACTAGTGATGAGATAGGATCTCATATAAATTTAGTTTGCATTCCGCTGTGACTGAGGATGTTAAATCCTTTTGTTTTCATTTCTTATTTTGAGGATTATGTTCAGATGTGCAGTCTGTTTACTGATGGGGTTGTTTTCATTATGTTTTGTTTCTTGAATTCTTTTATATTCTAGATATTAATCCTCTGCTGGATGTATAGCTGGTGAAGATTTTCTCCCTTTCTACTGATTGCTGCTTTCCTCACTTGACCATTTCCTTGGTTTTACATAAGCATTTTAGTGCCATGATGTCTCATTTATCAAGTGTTACTCTTATTTCATGGACAAGACTCTTATTCCCAAAGTTCATACCTATGCTTACAACAAACATCCCATTTTCTACCCTTTCTTCTAACAATTTTAGAGAATTCAGCATTGTTCCGTTTTTCCCTCAGGATTTGTTTGTCTGTCTCAGGTGTTTTGTGCTTTTAGATACATTTAGAGTTTTGTTTTTCCATCTATGTGACGAATGGCTTGGAATTTACTGACATTATATATATACATAAATTGTTATTGGTGGGATGGCCATTTTCACAGCACTCCTCCAATCTTCAGGCTCTTATATCTTTTAGCCCCTTGTACTTCAGTGTTCTCTAAACCTTGGAGAGGAAAATGAGGATGTGCCATTAGAGCAAAGCTCTCAGCAGTCATTATTTCTCAGTGCTTTTACTCACTGAATTTTCACTTTTCCAGTCACTCACTGAAAAAAGCTTCTCCGCCTATGGCTGAAAGAGACATTCATTTACAGGTGCATACATACATATTGTGGAGGACAGTTTTACAACATGTTTATATAATATAACTTCAGTAGTAATTTTCCCATTCTGAACTTTGACCTAAACACCCATATGAATTTGATCAGGTTTGAAGTGTTAGGCATGATTTCCCATCAGTAGAAAAGACCCAAATCCCAAAAGAAAAGAACTGGTGATTCTTGTAATTATCATGGCAAGACAGTATCAGTGGGCAAATTTTGCATCACGCCGAAGAGCTGTAGTTTGCTGGGTTCACAGCAGAGTAAGACCATTGAAGACTTTCTCTGGAAACAATGCAGTTACTAGACTCCCAGTAAGAAAGAAAGTCGTGGGAAAGGGAGGCTCTCGTCAGCTATCTTTTTTTTCTGATAAACAAGACACACTTCAAAAGCAGCAGTTACACATAGCATTATTATTATTATTGTCATTCATTATTACTATTAATTATAGTGAAAATAAATGGACAAAAGTACTTAAAGAAAATTAATTCCTACAAGTCTGTTGATTCAGCCTGTAATTATAGGTATTTTTTAGACTGTAACAAAGAGTAGTCAAAGCAACCTTGGACAATGCAAAATGAAACAGTGTCAAAATAGAAATTAAAAGGGAAAATAAGTTTTGGGATACATGTGACTTATTTGCAGAAGACTTGCCTGGAATGTATGAGTTCCTAGGTTTAATCCTTAGCATCATTTTTAAACCTATTTTCATAATTTTACAGATGTTATTCACAAATCTAATGTGATGAGTACAGAAAACATATAAAAGTTAACTAATTCCAAATGGTGTGAACAATTCTAGTGACTCAGTGAGGGTTATTTCTAGAATAATGTGTATACTAGTATATATTATTGGAAATGTCAGACCAGACATGGAGTATGACTTATTCATATTACATGTAGGCACTCATGAACAAGCATTTGTAGCAAAGAATATTCTAAATACATGTGTAGACAGAATGAAGATTAACCACCTGTGACTGAGCATCGTCTTCTAGCTAGCCAAGTGATTTCTTGATAAGTCCAAGTAAATTGTGACAATGAGGATTAACTAACAGCCTACTACTGGGCTCAACAAAGCAATATTTTCAAAATGAAGGTGGATCTGTTTACACACACAAAATAGTGAGTGTCATACCTACTTTTAGGAGGCTCTATAGGTAGTAAACCTGTGATATGTCATAACTCAGTATTATTCAGTCTGGGTACCTAATGAGAATTGGGTAATATTGGATTTATACTATAGTGACCCTGTCAAAAGATAGATATCTTTCCTCCCTGTGATGTACCTGCTTAGCCACAATGGCAAAGAAATTATTTTAAATGACTTCTAAACATATAAAGCAAAAGTAGAAACTCTTACATAGAATATTTGGTTTTATTTCCATAAAGCTTTCATTTTCACCAGAAAAGTTTGGTTTGAGGGTCAGGGTTGTCTTCAGCAGAGATGGCAAAGACAATGCAATTGAACTGGAAATTGAAGAATCTACTTTCCTATCTTGTGATGTTTGTTACACAGAATCAACAAAGAAAGGAGTTGTTGACTTCTCTGGAATGTTTAAGAGAGCAGGGAATGCTATTTCTATCATATGACAGTTATCAGGAAGAACTATTACTGAATTTCCAGAGAGTTTTGTAGACTTTATTGGTTAATCATGTATGGGGTAACAATGCAGAGCAGATAAGATCATGGGCTTTCAAAAACTTCCCTAATTAAATTCAGTTATGTTTTATAAAGAGGCAAGAAAATCTTCATTTATGTCTTGAAAGATACAGAAATAAAATGTATCATGAGCAAAAGGAGGTACAACACAACTGCAACCTTGTCAGCTTACAAGAAAATCTCTAACAATGGTCTGCCTTGTCTTCAGTGGTTTTTGAATTTGCACAATTATCAGTGGTTTGCACAAGTATCAGTCATCTACACTTTCTTGGGTTCACAGGTTTGCTTGGTACCCACCATGCCAACTTTGTCTTTGTTTTTCCAACTACTATTGAATATGTAAATCATTATCCATGTAATAAACATGGAGTCTAGGTAAGTATTATCAATTGGGTCTTTTTCTCATCCTGGAAAGGGTCCTTCATTCCTTATTTCCTTCCCTCCTTCCTCCCTCCCTCCCTTCCTCGTCTGGACAGCACAGAGATGCTGACCCTGCTGACTGGGGAACAGGTAATCTTGCCGGAAAATGTGAACAAGAGAGATCAGGCTCTACCTGTTACCTGTCATATGGCAGCATGAGCAGAGGAGAGATGCCTTTCTACACACACACCACCCCTACTCCTCATGCCAGAGGCAGGTGGAAGAGCTGAGCCTGAGGCCATAAGAGCAAGGGAGCTAATCACACCCCTCATCATCTGAAACACTTGGGTGAGCAAGCGCTGCCCTCACCTAAGCAGCAAAATAAAGCCAACCCTGTTGGTGGAGATGTGGGCGAAGCAACCCCAAAGCTGTGAGGATGGAAGAGCTGACCCCATTACTTGATTGTCATGCAGTAGTGTGGGTTCCTCACTGGGGAGCTGCCCCTCACCCCTTTCCTGCAGCACTCAGGAAAGCAGGCACTGCTTTTCTCCTGGGCATCACAGTAGAGCTGACTCTCATGGCGGAGGCACAGGTGACCTGGCTATGAAGGTGTAAGAATGGAATAACTGGACACACACACACACACAGACACACACACACACACACACACACTACATCCTTTGCCATGTAGTGGCGAGGGTGAAGGAAAGATGCCCCTCACCCTGCCACCTGTGGTAGGCCAAGGAAATGACCCTTCCCCTTACCAGCTCCAGCATTGGGAAAAGTGGACTCTGCACTTCTGGGAAGCACAGTAGAGCTGACCCTATTGGCTGAGGTTCAGGTGAATGTGAAAGATCTGGCCCTGTCCCTCATCTGCCATATGGTGGTCTGGGCAGGGAAGAGATGTCCTCTGCCCCTTACTGTCTGTAGCAGGTGGGAGAACTCACCTTGCGGTCATAAGAGCTGGAGAGATGATCCTGCCTTTGACCAGCTGAAGCACTTGAGAGAGTGGCCTCTGTATCTTGACTGGACAACACAGTAGAGTTAGCTCTAAAGGTGTAGATGTGGGGCGCTGGGACAGGGTCCGAATTTGGAGAGCATTCGGGAGGGTGGTGGCTCCTTTGTCTAGGTGGCCGGCCTGCACCAAGTGGGCCCGGCCCTTTGTTCGCGGGACGCCCAGGCAGCGGGGAGATCGGATCCGGGTGCCAGGTGGGCCATCGCTGGGGTGAGTGAGTTTCTGGCCGCTGCGGCAGCCAGGGACAGGGAGCTCAGACGTTCCCCACCCCTCCTGCACTCTCTGGTCAGTCTGCGGGGGCTGTACTCCTTGATACCTCTTCTCCATTACTGTCCCACCCAACTTGCATCCAAGGCCCTCCGCACTACCTCTGACCCCCCTCCCCTCTTTGAACCACACAACAGCTCCCAGCACAGCCTGTTTGGGCGCTGGGACAGGGTCCGAATTTGGAGAGCATTCGGGAGGGTGGTGGCTCCTTTGTCTAGGTGGCCGGCCTGCACCAAGCGGGCCCGGCCCTTTGTTCGCGAGACACCCAAGCAGCAGGGAGATCAGACCCAGGTGCCAGGAGAGACATCACTGGGCAGATCAACCTCAGCAGGACGGACCTTGCTTCCACACTGAAGAGATACACCCAGAGGCTCAGTCACAGCAAAAACTGGACCAAGACACCAGGCCTCTCTTGGCTTCATTTGAAAGAGGAGATGGGAAGGCGCCAATGCAAGAATTCCTCCAACAACCTGAAAGGCAACATGACATCACCAGAACCCAGGGATCCCGAAATAAGAAGAATTGTACACCCTACTCCAGAAGAAGTAGAAGAAATCGACCCAAAAGTGAATTTTTTGAAAATAATAGAAGACCTTAAACAGGAGGTGAAAAACTGCCATAAACAATTAGAGATTACAAACAAAAAGGTAGAGGAAATGAATAAATCGCTCAAAGATACCCAAGAAAACCAAGAGAAACAAGAAAATGCAATCAAACAGGTAAGGGAAATGGTTCAAGACCTGAAGAATGAAATGGAAGTAATGAAGAAAACACAAACCGAGGGAAGGTTGGAGATGGAAAATCTGGGTAAACGAACAGGAACTACAGAGACAAGTACTACCAACAGATTACAAGAGTTAGAAGAAAGAATGTCAGACACTGAAGATACCATAGAGAAAATTAACACACTGATCAAAGAAAACAGCAAAACCAACAAATTCTCATCACAAAACATTCAGGAAATATGGGACACAATAAAAAGACCAAACCTAAGAATAATTGGGATACAAGAAGGAGAAGAAATACAGCTCAATGGTTCAGAAAATATATTTAATAAA
Organism: Microtus obscurus; assembly: GCA_963919715.1. Taxonomy (NCBI): domain Eukaryota; kingdom Metazoa; phylum Chordata; class Mammalia; order Rodentia; family Cricetidae; genus Microtus; species Microtus obscurus. Next base: position 208,362 of record CAWTZC010000854.1, on the reverse strand, counting down.
ATTATAGAAGAAAACTTTCCCAGCCTAAAGAAAGATATTCCTTTGAAGGTTCAAGAAGCATACAGAACACCGAATAGACTGGACCAGAAAAAAACATCTCCTCGCCACATAATAATCAGAACACAAAACATCCAGAATAAAGAAAGAATATTAAGAGCTGCAAAGGAAAAAGGTCAAGTTACTTATAAAGGTAAACCTATCAGACTTACTCCTGACTACTCTATGGAAACCATGAAAGCCAGAAGGTCCTGGATAGATGTACTGCAGAAGCTAAGAGAACATGGATGCAAGCCCAGACTACTATACCCAGCCAAGCTTTCGTTCACTATAAATGGAGAAAACAAAATTTTCCAGGATAAAAACAAATTTAAACAATACGTAGCCACAAATCCAGCCTTACAGAAAGTAATAGAAGGAAAATCACAAACCAAGGAGACCAACAATGACCACAATAACTCAAACTTCTAGACACCCTTTACCAGCGCAACTAAAAGAAAGCAAACACACAAACCCTATGACTAAAAAAGTGACCAGAGTTAGCAACCACTGGTCATTAATATCCCTTAATGTCAATGGACTCAACTCACCTATAAAAAGACACAGGCTAAGAGATTGGATACACAAACAGGATCCAACATTCTGCTGTTTACAAGAAACACACCTCAACCACAAAGATAGGCACCTACTTAGAGTAAAGAGATGGGAAAAGGTTTATCAAGCAAATGGACCTAAGAAACAAGCTGGTGTGGCCATACTAATTTCTAACAAAGCTGACTTCAAACTTAAATCAATCAGAAGAGATGGAGAGGGATATTTTATACTCATAACAGGAACAATTGATCAGGATGAGGTCTCAATCCTGAATATCTATGCCCCCTAATATAAAAGCACCCACATATGTAAAAGAAACATTACTAAAACTCAAAGACGCCATCAAACCGCACACACTAATAGTGGGAGATCTCAACACGCCTCTTTCACCAATGGACAGGTCAATCAGACAGAAACCTAACAGAGAAATAAGAGAATTAATGGAGGTATTGAATCAAATGGACTTAACAGACATCTATAGAACATTCCACCCAAATAGGGAAAGAATATACCTTCTTCTCTGCAGCTCATGGAACCTTCTCGAAAATTGACCACATCCTCGGTAACAAAGCAAACTTCCACAGTTACAAAAAAATATCCATAACCACCTGTGTCTTATCAGATCACCACGGACTAAAGTTAGAATTCAACAACAATGCTACCCCCAGAAAGCCTGCAAACTCATGGAAACTGAATAGTCAACTATTGACCCACACCTGGATTAAAGAAGAAATAAAGAAAGAAATTAAAGTCTTCCTTGAATTCAATGAAAATAAAGAATCAACATACTCAAACTTATGGGACACTTTGAAAGCAGTCCTAAGGGGAAAGTTCATAGCCCTTAGTGCCCACTTAAAGAAAACAGAGAAAGCATACATTGGAGACTTAACAGCCCACCTGAAAGCTCTAGAAAAAAAGAAGCAGACTCACCTAGGAGGAGTAGAAGACTGGAAATAGTCAAACTGAGGGCGGAAATCAACAAAATAGAAACACAGAAAACAATCCAAAGAATCAATGAAACAAAAAGCTGGTTCCTGGAGAAAATCAACAAAATTGATAAACCCCTATCCAAACTAATCAAACGGCAGAGAGAGAATCTGCAAATTAATAAGATCAGAAATGAAAAGGGGGACATAACCACAGACATAGAGGAAATTCAGAGAATCATTAGATCTTACTACAAAAGCCTGTATGCCACAAAACTGGAAAATGTAAAAGAAATGGACACTTTTTTAGATAAATACCATATACCAAAGTTAAATCAGGACCAGGTGAGCAATCCAAATAGACCTGTCAGTCGCGAAGAATTAGAAGCTGTTATCAAAAACCTCCCTACCAAAAAAAGCCCAGGACCAGACGGTTTCAATGCGGAATTCTACCAGAATTTCCAAGAAGACCTAATACCTATACTCCTTAAGGTATTTCACAATATAGAAACAGAAGAGTCATTGCCAAATTCCTTTTATGAAGCTACCATCACTCTGATACCAAAACCACACAAAGACTCAACCAAGAAAGAGAATTACAGGCCAATCTCACTCATGAACATCGACGCAAAAATCCTCAACAAAATACTGGCGAACCGTATCCAAGAATACATTAGAAACATTATCCATTATGATCAAGTAGGCTTCATACCAGAGATGCAAGGCTGGTTCAACATACGAAAATCTATCAATGTAATCCATCATATAAATAAACTGAAAGAAAAAAACCATATGATCATTTCATTAGATGCTGAAAAAGCTTTTGACAAAATTCAACATCCCTTTATGATAAAAGTCTTGGAGAGATTAGGGATACAAGGGTCATACTTAAATATAATAAAAGCTATTTACAGCAAACCGACAGCTAACATCAAATTAAACGGAGAGAAACTCAAAGCCATCCCACTTAAATCAGGAACACGACAAGGCTGTCCACTCTCTCCATACCTCTTCAATATAGTGCTTGAAGTTTTAGCAATAGCAATAAGACAACATAAGGGGATCAAGGGGATTCGAATTGGAAAGGAAGAAGTTAAACTTTCGTTATTTGCAGATGATATGATAGTCTACACAAGCGACCCCAAAAACTCCACCAAAGAACTCCTACAGCTGATAAACACCTTTAGTAATGTGGCCGGATACAAGATCAACTCCAAAAAATCAGTCGCCCTCCTATACACAAAGGATATGGAAGCAGAGAGGGAAATCAGAGAAGCATCACCTTTCACGATAGCCACAAACAGCATAAAATATCTCGGGGTAACTCTAACCAAAGAAGTGAAGGATCTATTTGACAAGAACTTTAAGGCATTGAAGAAAGAAATTGAAGAGGATACCAGAAAATGGAAGGATCTCCCTTGCTCTTGGATTGGGAGGATCAACATAGTAAAAATGGCAATCCTACCAAAGGCAATTTATAGATTCAATGCAATCCCCATCAAGATCCCATTAAAATTCTTCACTGATCTTGAAAGGACAATAATCAACTTTATATGGAATAACAAAAAACCCAGGATAGCCAAAACAATCTTGTACAATAAAGGTACTTCTGGAGGCATTACCATCCCTGACTTTAAACTCTACTATAGAGCTACAGTAATGAAAACAGTGTGGTATTGGCATAAAAATAGAGAAGTCGACCAATGGAATCGTGTAGAAGACCCGGATCTTAACCCACAAACCTATGAACACCTCATTTTCGATAAAGGTGCTAAAGGTATACAATGGAAGAAAGAAAGCATCTTCAACAAATGGTGCTGGCACAACTGGATGTCAACCTGTAGAAGAAAGAAAATTGACCCATATCTATCACCATGCACAAAACTCAAGTCCAAATGGATCAAAGACCTCAATATCAATCTGAACACACTGAACCTGATAGAAGAGAAAGTGGGAAGTACCCTACAACAGATGGGCACAGGCGATCGCTTCCTAGGTATAACCCCAGCAGCACAGTCATTAAGGGCAACATTGAATAAATGGGACCTACTGAAACTGAGAAGCTTCTGTAAAGCAAAAGACACTGTCACTAAGACAAAAAGGGAACCCACTGACTGGGAGAAGATCTTCACCAACCCCGCAACAGACAAAGGTCTGATCTCCAAAATATATAAAGAACTCAAGAAACTAGACTTTAAAATGCTAATTAACCCAATTAAAAAATGGGGCACTGATCTGAAGAGAGAATTCTCAACAGAAGAAGTTCAAATGGCCAAAAGGCACTTAAGGTCATGCTCAGCCTCCTTAGCGATCAGGGAAATGCAAATCAAAACAACATTGAGATATCACCTTACACCTGTCAGAATGGCTAAAATCAAAAACACTAATGATAGCCTTTGCTGGAGAGGCTGTGGAGAAAGGGGTACCCTCATCCATTGCTGGTGGGAATGCAAACTTGTGCAACCACTTTGGAAAGCAGTGTGGCGGTTTCTCAGGAAATTTGGGATCAACCTACCCATGGACCCAGCAATGCCACTCTTGGGAATATACCCACGAGATGCCCGATCATATGACAAGGATATTTGTTCAACTATGTTCATCGCAGCATTATTTGTAATAGCCGGAACCTGGAAACAACCTAGATGCCCTTCAATGGAAGAATGGATGAAGAAAGTATGGAATATATATACATTAGAATACTACTCAGCGGTAAAAAACAATGACTTCGCGAATTTTGCATGCAAATGGATGGAAATAGAAAACACTATCCTGAGTGAGGTAACCCAGACCCAAAAGGATGAACATGGGATGTACTCACTCATAATTGGTTTCTAGAGATAAATAAAGGTCAGTGAGTCTATAATTTGATATCCTAAAGAAACTAAATAAGAAGGTGAACCGAAAGAAAAACATATAGCTATCCTCCTGGTTATGGGAAGTAGACCAGATTGCCGGGCAAAAATTTGGGATATTGGGGGTGTGGTGGGAGGGGGGGTGAGGGGAGAAGGGGAGAGAAATGTGAGAAGGGGAGGATGGGGGGAACCTGGGGAAACGGGATGTTTGGGATAAAGGAAGGTTGGTTAGGGGAGCAGAGAAGCACACATCTTAATTAAGGGAGCCATCTTAGAATAGAAAAATAAAATAAAAAAAAAAACAGTTTCCAATAGAGAGAGCTCAAAGCTGCCTAACAGGTACTCAAACAGGTAAAATATAAATCAACAGGTAAAGTATACAATAATCAACAAATACAGTATATTAATTATAATGCAGCTATGGCAAGTGTGCATATTAAATATAAAACTTATTCTACAACATTTTTATGAAAAAATGCTGTTTATGGCAAAATCTTCTCAAGTTTTGCCAATTAAGATATTAAACTCTTAATTTAAACCAGTAGCCTGTCTGGTACAAAGGGCAGGATAAAAGCTAAAAAATGGCTTGATCCCCAGATGATTATTGCTACAATTCACACAACTGTATTTTGCTAATGTTATAGCAAAAAAAATCCCTTAAAGGATTTTATGCTAAATTTTACAAATGGCTCTTCCAATGGAGGAACTGCATATATGGCTAATAATAATAAAAAAAATATTATGGAGCATAATAAGGCTCCTTGTAAGCAGCTTATGAAACTTGCAAGTAGATCCAGATGCAAACGGATCTGACATGATAACACCAAGCTGACCTTTGCTAGGGCAAGGTGGAAAAGCCCTTGCAATGCATTATGAAAAAACCCGACCTATATATATTTGGGGTCGAGGATATGTTTATGCTTTTTTCACAGAAAGAAAATAAAAGCTGGGCCTGATGTCGAGGCTGCGCTGCGGACACAGAGGAGTTCCTGAGGCGATGGCAGAGAGGTCCTTAGTCTGGCTTTTCCTGCCCCCAAGGAGAGGAGTCCCTGATAACAGAACCTGCTGCTCCACTCTACAGGGTGTCAATCCTGCCTCCTGAGTCCAGGGAGTCCCGGCTGAGATAATGCCAGGATGTGCTTCAGATAGCTGAATCCAGCTCACCTCACCCAGGATTCCCACCGGCCCTGAAGCACAAGTGCTAAACTGCTTCTGCAGCTTGAACTCTGGTCTGCTTTGGAGCTGAGATGCAGACTGGACATCAGACTGTTTTAATCTTTGGGACACAGAACTCATTTTAATTAAAATACTAACCTCTTCACTTAAGAAGGGGAAAGATTGGGGTTCCTGTGACTGTTGCTCAGAGTCTGGAAATGGTGGTATTTGACAACAATGTATGTCATTGTACTCTTACTGAAATTGATCTAATGATATTTGTAACTGCTTATAGATGTTGGGAAAGGTTTGACACATGCTGTAAAGTGTTTGGGTTTAATGCATATGTTAAGAATTTTAGATTTTGATCCCTTTTTTCACCTCCCTAATTGATGACAGGCAAGCACACGTAACTTTTTGTGGAGTAGGCATTTAGGAAGGAGGACATACCATGGGCCAGACTAAAAGGTGAATACTGGGTTTGGAAGGTGCCCCTTTCTTCTTGTCTGGAGATGGAGTTATTGGTGCCAAAATTATATCATATCTTTTGTTTAAGGAGCACCTCACAGATTTTTCATTAATGATAGATACAGGGGCCCAATGACGGGAGTTAGTGTGGATCCTCACCTAAATTTCAAACCATACAGAGGCCGTACAGGCCGGCTCAACATGGCATGGTTTTTAGGTACGAGGGCGCTCTCCACATAGCCTAAGACAGGGTGCCCTGTGATCTGCTTACTTTAATCCTACTAGATACCTTTTATTTGAGAAGCTCCAAGAAACTAATGCTACTCATAAGGCACCCCTCTGTTCCCAGGAGAGGTTAATTACTTCACCAGTCGAGAGGAGGGTCTCTCCTTGTCCCAGTCCCCTCTCCTTTAGATCTGACACCATGGTTGACTCTGTCTTGGTGCCCTCCACCTATAACTACTTACCTTTATATAAGAAAGGAGGAATATGTTGGGAGCCGTTTCCCCCCCTAAAGATTGTTACAGAAACCATCACCTTGGGGAGCCTGCAGGGAACCCCAAACCCATAATTATGTTAAGAATAGTCCTATTGGCAAAACCTGCCCCACACCCAATTAGCTATTCGCTAATTGCTAACGAACCTAATCTGATAGCGGAACTGCCTTAAATTCCAGCTATCCAGGGAACTAGGTGTGGCAACTCCTGACTTCTTGGCCTACCTGACCGGATGTAGGTTACGTGACTGGGACCACGCGGCCAGATTCCATGCCCTCATTCAGGGGGTATATAAGTCGTTACCCTGTCCCTAATAAACGGAAGCTTTGACAAAAAAAAAAAAAAAAAAAAGGTTAACAACTGAACTATCACTTATACCAGTTAGGGGAGAGACAATCAGTTTTCTACGATGAGTGACACTGAGCATGTCAACTAATTTTGGGCAAGCCTCATGTTCAGGAGTAATTGACCAACAACATATAGTTGGACTCCACAGGATTTTGTCTGAGCTTTATTTGGTTACAAGTTGGGCTTTTTGTTTGTTTTCAATCTTTTTTTCTTTCTTTTCTTGGTATGACTTTCTTGTTTCTAAGTTTTGGAAGATTTTATTGTTGTACAGGATTTTTGCTTCTTGTTAAAGAAAGAACTTAAAGTTGGGTGGGTAGGGATGGGGAAAAGATCTGAAGGGACTTGAGGGAGAGGAAGAATATGATCAAAGTGTATTTGAGTTTGAAAATTGTTTTAAATAATGGAAAACATAATAAATTAATTTAAAAAAAAAAAAACAATAAAGGTGTAGATGTGGGTGAACATCCCCTGAACATATGAAAGCTGAAGAACTAGGTTCAGCCCGTGCTCATCGCTGCAAGAGGTGAAAAAGCAAGGGCAATGCTGGCGAGCTGAAACTGGTGTGAAGACAGGAGAGAACTGGCAGGCTGACCAACACTGCAACTACCCAGGTCCAGAACCAGAGTTATGAAGTGCTCCACACCCAAATCCACCCCGTATATGATCTGTGGGAGCATGAGAAGTAGTCGTTCCTGTAGGTCAAAACTGCAGGATCTCCACAACACAGGCAAATAACAATATATCCAATAGGAGGGCTCAAGATCAATTAGTGGAGCAAAACCCAGAGGCCTCAACCAGACCAATGACATATTCCCACTAGATATTTGCACATAAAGATACATAAATAAAAGGGTTTACTTCATGACTCATTATGTCACACTACAACTTCCATGATGAGGTATTTTTCTCTTAAATTTTATTTATTTTGGGGGGGAGGATAGAGGTTGCAAAGTTAGATGATATGAAGGGACAGAAAATGAATGGGATTGAAACACATGATGTGAAAGTCACAAATAAGAGAAACTTTGAGGAGAGAGAGAGAGAACATATTGCAAGAATGGAACTTTTCCAAAAGCAGAGAGAAGGCTATTACAAGATGTACCATTAGAGGGCAGCATTGCAACACAGCACGTCTACCACTATCCTGGCATCAGGGGAAAGTTTTAACAAACACATCCCTCTTACTCTATGTCTTTCTTACTCTTAAAATTAGATAAAAGATTATTTATTTTAATCAAAGACTTTCCCCATGCGTAACAAGTTGTGTGAATTTCCCAAAGGTTTATTACTTAAGTTGGGCAGGAGGGAGAGTGTTAAAAATTAGTAATATATGCATTTCTTATAATGCATCTCTGAAGGTCAATGAATGATTTCGAGATTTGATGGTCCTTTTCCACCGTGTGGGTCACTGAAATCCAACATAGTGATCAGATCTAGAAACAAAGTCCCTTAAACAGGTTCCTGCAATCTCTTTCCTAAGCACTATGAAAACTCCTGCAGAAACACAGTTCAAGTGCTAAATCTAGGACGGAATATACTGTAATTTCAAAACTTGGGGGTCTTTCACTAAAATATTCTGACTATAAGGGCAACCAAAAAAAAAGTGAGAGTATGTCTCAAAATAATAACAAAGTCTATATAGATTTTATAAAAAATACTTAGATTGAAGGCATAATATATCATAATCAAATGTTTAAAAATGTATTTTTTTTTTTTTTTGGTTTTTCGAGACAGGGTTTCTCTGTGGCTTTGGAGCCTGTCCTGGAACTAGCTCTGTAGACCACGCTGGTCTCGAACTCACAGAGATCCGCCTGCCTCTGCCTCCCGAGTGCTGGGATTAAAGGCGTGCGCCACCACCGGATAGATACATATTTGAAACTACTGTGTGTATACATATATATAATCTAATATATTCTAATATACAAAGTGTATATATAGGTACATATTAGCCTAATATATAGGTATATATTAGCATAGATAAATATATTTAATATATACACTAAATATATATGTGTATATATGGTCTCACACAACACACATATATCTATATATACATATATGTGTATATGGCCATATACATACTTAGTATTTCTATATTTTAAATATATATATAATCTTGTGTGTGTGTATCAGAGAGAGAGAGAGATCCTAGTGGTGTATATCTGTCAGCAGTGAATTTATGTCTGTAAAAGAATGAGGATTGAAAATTGTTTTATCCAGATTGAGTAGCTTCTACTAATGTATATATTTAGAAACATTTGTATCTGTGTGTGAGAGAGTTTCCATGTGTGCACATATTAATTATAACAATTAATGAAAAATGAGACCATGAATTTGAAACAGAACAAGGGGGCATTATATGAAAGTATTTGGTGGAAGGAAAGGAAAAAGAAAGAGAGAAATGATGTAATTATAATTAATACCAAAAAGTGAAAGATATTTAAATATTTAAATTATAAACATGGTTGCATCTACAATTCTGGTGCCAAAGGGAAATATCTATAGCATTTTGAATTCTTATCTGGACATTACATATTTTTATGTGAAATGAAGGAATCTCCAAGGACAACAATGATCATGTGTTTAAAATATCAAGATATTTTAAGATAAAAAGATGTTGTTACCAAGAAATCGACCTAGTGCACTATGTCCTCATGGTATTTTGAGATTGGAACTATCAAAATTTACTTATAACTTAAACAAAAAAATGTGAAAGAAGACACTTTGAGTAGCATACCAGAAAGACACATTGAAGTAGCTACCTTTTTAATTAATAAATTGGTGAATTTCAGAATATAAAATCTTCATGCATAATGCCCCCATCCAAGGGAAAACAGCAAGGGTAAGAGTCAGTGCATGCTTACCAGATTTCAATAATACAACCATAAATACTGAAAGACAAACTGCAAAAACATATTTTCCCATAGCAGCAGATCATGCAGCTTCTGTCCCACATTGAAGATTCTTGTGGCAGAATATTCCCTGATTCATCAAATATCAATCTATTTAAAAGATATTAATCTGTATTAATTATTTATCTTAGTGTAATAAATTATTTCACAGCATGAAGGAATTTGGAAAACACTTCTAGAATCTGAATTCAATTGGTACTTTTATTCTGGATAACTGATTTGAAAAATAAGACAATAAAAATCATAACATACTTCTCACTTGATAAAAATTAAAACTAAATCCTAGGCACACTTAATAGGGAAATCATACTCAAAAATGTGGATATAAACTAGACACGTACTTCAGCAAATTAATGAAAACAAACTGGACTTCACCAGTACAACAAAATTGGTAATGTTTTTGACTAAAGTAAGAAACGAAAAGTGAATATAAACAAATACACTGAAGAAATAAAATGAGATGCTGTTACTGACACTCAAAGTTAAATTCTAAGTGATTGCACCAAAACTGCAAAAATTAGACTGCCAAGTGAGGGTATAAACACTTAGAAATATAAGGACTTGATAATGAAATCATAAGAAATACAAATTTGAAGAAACTTTTAACAAATCAAGAAAATAAATAATAATTGCATATTTTCCCAAAAGGCTTCTCAGGATAAATGAATTCATCACTGAATTCTGCCATAAATTTAAACAGGTCAGTTGACACTTATATAGACTCTATTGCAAGAACAGTAAGAAATTGACTCTAATTCATCTCTCAACACAGTATATTTCAAACAAAAGTAGAAAGCACATAGATAGAAAATTATAGATTATTTAACTATTTTTTTTATTTTACTCATCCTTCACATCAGAGATTTTCTTATATACCTATGAATGTAGACTGCTCCTTCATTCCCAGCTTCCCAGCCCCAAATGATCACACAGTAACTATATTAATTACAACACTGTTTGGCCAACAGCTCAGGCATATTTCTAGCTATCTCTTATATCTTAAATTAACCCATTTCTATTACTTTTTAATATGTTTTTACTCCTTTAATTTATGTCTTTCTGTACTCTTTTTAAAGTATCTACTTCTTTTTATAACTGTCTATACTCTTTTTCTTCTCTCTCCCAAGCCTATGTACATTTTTAAAAACACTCTGTGTATAATTTAGAGGTTTTTTTTTTTATATCTTAATCGGTCCTATTGTGTAAACAATGCTAAGATACCATGGCTAGGATCAACTCTGCGGCCCTGCCTTTTAGCTCTGCCCTGTACAGCATGGTAGAGGCATGTTTACCAACTCTGCTACTTACGCACACTGCTTCAGTAGCATACTGCTCACAATACACCATTTAAGTGCTGTACCTCCCAAAAGAACTAGACTTCATGGTACCAGCATAGTTTCTGTGTGATTATTAGGGTCTGGATAGCCAGGAACAAACAAAAATTCTTCATTTACAAAATGGCATCCTTCCACAAAATTGGGAGCCAAGCTCAGCATTTTAGTGGACAGACTTTTTTTTTTTTTCAGATAGGCTCTGTTTGTAGGTCACAAGCAGATGTGCAGTTCCTTTAAGAGAAGGCTTCCTGACTCAGCATTATTAGCAAAAACTACATGGCCTCTTTAAGAGACAGCTCCTGACTTGTGCTTGTACTATTTTGTGGTATGTTTTATTTTTTGCTTTCTTTATTTATCCTTCCAAGGTATCCAAACAGATAATCTTTTTGGTATTTCAGTTGGTCCATCTACCTTTAGAAATAGAATATTCTTGTTTATTTTTTCTTTACAGAATTAATACAGTAAAATTTCTAAGAAATCTTAAACTCATCATATATATATATGATGTATATATATATACTATATATATATACTGTATCCACAGGTGTAAGATGATATCTCAATGTTGTTTAGATTTGCATTTCCCTGATCGCTAAGGAGGCTGAGCATGACCTTAAGTGACCTTTTGGCCATTTGAACTTCTTCTGTTGAGAATTCTCTCTTCAGATCAGTGCCCCATTTTTTAATAGGGTTAATTAGCATTTTAAGTCTAGTTTCTTGAGTTCTTTATATATTTTGGAGATCAGACCTTTGTCTGTTGCGGGGTTGGTGAAGATCTTCTCCCAGTCAGTGGGTTGCCTTTTTGTCTTAGTGACAGTGTCTTTTGCTTTACAGAAGCTTCTCAGTTTCAGTAGGTCCCATTTATTCAATGTTGCCCTTAATGATTGTGCTGCTGGGGTTATACCTAGGAAGCGATCACCTGTGCCCATCTGTTGTAGGGTACTTCCCACTTTCTCTTCTATCAGGTTCAGTGTGTTCAGATTGATATTGAGGTCTTTGATCCAGTTGGACTTGAGTTTTGTGCATGGTGATAGATATGGGTCTATTTTCATTCTTCTATAGGTTGACATTCAGTTGTGCCAGCACCATTTGTTGAAAATACTTTCTTTCTTCCATTGTATACTTTTAGCACCTTTATCGAAAATGAAGTGTTCATAGGTTTGTGGGTTAAAATCCGGGTCTTCTATACAATTCCATTGGTCGACTTCTCTATTTTTATGCCAATACCACACTGTTTTCATTACTGTAGCTCTGTAATAGAGTTTAAAGTCAGGGATGGTAATGCCTCCAGAAGTTCCTTTATTGTATAAGATTGTTTTGGCTATCCTGTCATCTTACACCTGTCAGAATGGCTAAAATCAAAAACACCAATGATAGCCTTTGCTGGAGAGGCTGTGGAGAAAGGGGTACCCTCATCCATTGCTGGTGGGAATGCAAACTTGTGCAACCACTTTGGAAAGCAGTGTGGCGGTTTCTCAGGAAATTTGGGATCAACCTACCCATGGACCCAGCAATCCCACTCTTGGGAATATACCCACGAGATGCCCGATCATATGACAAGGACATTTGTTCAACTATGTTCATAGCAGCATTATTTGTAATAGCCAGAACCTGGAAACAACCTAGATGCCCTTCAATGGAAGAATGGATGAAGAAAGTGTGGAATATATACACATTAGAATACTACTCAGCGGTAAAAAACAATGACTTCGCAAATTTTGCATGCAAATGGATGGAAATAGAAAACACTATCCTGAGTGAGGTAACCCAGACCCAAAAGGATGAACATGGGATGTACTCACTCATAATTGGTTTCTAGAGATAAATAAAGGTCAGTGAGTCTATAATTTGATATCCTAAAGAAACTAAATAAGAAGGTGAACCCAAAGAAAAACATATAGCTATCCTCCTGGTTATGGGAAGTAGACTAGATTGTCGGGCAAAAAATTGGGATCTTGGGGGTGTGGTGAAAGGGGGGGGTAAGGGGAGAAGGGGAGAAAGGTGTGAGAAGGGGAGGGTGGGGGGAACTTGGGGAAACGGGATGATTGGGATAAAGGAAGGTTGGTTAGGGGAGCAGAGAAGCACACATCTTAATTAAGGGAGCCATCTTAGGGTTGGCAAGAGACTTGGACCTAGAGGGGCTCCCAGGTGCCCAGGGCGATGTACCCAGTTAGTTCCTGGGGCAGCTGAGTATAGGGAACCTGAAATGACCCTATCCTATATCCATACTGATGAATATCTTGCATATCACCATAGAAACTTCATCTGGCGATGGATGGAGATAGAGACAGAGACCCACACTGGAGCAATGGACTGAGCTCCCAATGTCCCAGTGAGGAGCAGAAGGAGGGAGAATATGAGCAAAGAAGTCAGGACCACAAGGGGTGCGCCCACCCGTGGAGACAGTGGGGCTGATCCTTTGGGAGCTCACCAAGGCCAGCTGGACTCTGACTGAAAAAGCATGGGATAAAACCGGACTCTCTGAATTTGGCGGACAATGAGGGCTGCTGAGAAGCCAAGGACCATGGCACCGGGTTTTGATCCTACTTCATGTTCTGGCTTTGTGGGAGCCTACCCAGTTTGGATGTTCACCTTCCTAGACCAGGATTGGGGGGGAGGACTTTGGACTTTCCACAGGGCAGGGAACCCTGACTGCTCTTTAGGCTGGAGAGGGAGGGGGAGGAGTGGGGGGAGGGGAGGAAAAGAGGGAGGAGTGGGAGGGAAATGGGAGGCGGGGAGGAGGCAGAAATTTCTTTTTTTTCCAATAAAAAAAAAAACTGTATCCACAAAATACTGTGAAAGTTACCTATCATTATTTATTAAAACTTGACAAACTTTGACCAAATGTTTTCCTCATGTTTATTTTCTATAAATATGATACAACATATTTGTGTGAGAAATCTTATTCCATGGCTAAAGTAGATCAATCTCCCATGGTAATATATAATCCAAACCTAAGACTAGTTTATTTTATCTCATTATGTAAATTTTTTGGAGAGTGGAAATAGTACAAAGCCCATGAAAACAAAAGAGAGAACATTTATATTACTAAAAGCATTTTGCATTTGACCTTTGGTCCTTTTGAAATCATGTATCAAGCTAAATACAGTTACTTACCACATAATATCCACTAAAAACATAAACCAGGCAAATGTTAAATAGAATAACCATATAAGTTCAACTTCCAAAATATGTAATTTTCTCTGTTTGAAAAATATCATATTCAAACATAAGTAAAAATTAAAACAGATGAAGATTGAAAAATTAATTAAATTGCAAGTACTAAAAATATTTGAAAATTTCAGAAAAAAAGAAATAGTTAAAAGTAAATATAAAAACTATAAATTAAAATTATACAAATTTTTCAATCTTCCTACCTCCTCCTCAACATAAATTTTTGATCCTTGAAAGGGCTTGATAGAGATATCCCATTTAGGGTTAAGTGTTACAAATTCTTTCACTCAGCAAATTGTCCAGTTGTGAATCACTTTAATTCCCAAATACTGCAAGAAGACACTTCTCTGATGAGGGTTGGGCACTGCCCAGATGTATGGGTATAGCAGTATTTCATTAGTAGTTATTTTATTTCTATGCTCCTTACAGAATAATAGTAATAAGCCCATGACCTATCTAGTTTTGAAATCTTGGCCACTTTAGAAGGTTTATATATTGCTTCTGTCTCATGAAGTGGGCCTTTAGTACCATCAGAAAGTGGTTTTATTCGCATAAGAATTTTGACACTCTTTCACCAGTATATTTTATAGGCAGGATGATAATGTTTTATCCACCTACAAATCCTGTGACCTCCAAGAGAAAAATCTATTTTTTAACAATTGCAGCATAAAGTAGATAATATATTCATCATTGGTGTTAGTCAGGCTTTTTACAAAGAAGTAACCAAACTTGTGAAGGAAACAACTTAAGGGAGTGAGATTTCTTTAGGTTTAAGACTTCAGAGTTTAGTCTTTGAGCAGAACAATATGAATTGGGAGTATGTGGAGAAGGAGCTACTGCATTTCATGGCTGACAAGAAAACTGGGACTGTGGACACAGTAGGGAGCCAGGATAATAAAAGTCCTCCAGGAACACTTCCAATGCCTCACTCTCTTCTACTCCTATTCCTGTCACCTCCCTATAAAGTCATCATTTTGCATCCTCTAAAGAATAAATGAAGTTAATAGGTTTCTTAATTACCTATTTAATTTAATAGCATATGAAAATACCATCAAATATTCACCCAGAGTTTCTTTAATACTTTATTTTTTATCCTTTAGTTTCTTTCTATATTCTTTGGTATGATCAAATTGACAATCAACATTAGCCATGTTATTTGATAAATGTCTTAGCAGTGATACACTCTGAACACAAAAGTTTAGAACGGCAGGTTAAATGTCTATAAAAGACTCTATGTATGTCATTTGGCATCTTGTCAAAGTGCACTTCACAGAAACAAAGACGTGTTATGTTTCATGTACCTACTAAAGGATTCTTCATATGTGCCTCTGTCTCTGTCAGTTATAACAAACTGTTTTAGGTCACATAACCTAGAAATGCAGTCTCTGATATGCAATTGCAGGCCTCATTTCTGTCTAATATTAATACCCTAAGCATGATTTAAAATGAAGTCTTTTTATTTTCCAAGATTAATGTTGGCTCTATAGAGTTATCTGACATTTGGCTCATTATTGCTAATTTTGAAAATTAATGACTCCTCAAGGATGTATCTAAACAGAGATGAAAGGAAATATGGATACAGTTTTTCTGCTAGATACTGTTATATAGTGGCTTCATTTTTTTAAGTTGTGTTTTTTGTGCATATGTATGCAGATACATATTCATGTGTGGGTGCATGTGTGGGTGCATGTGTGGGTGTGTGCATGTGTGCACATTTTATATATGTATGCACTTTTAAGGAGGTAAGTTGTTAGTTACTCCAAGGTGTCATTCTTTTGCTTGTTTTTTTGTTTGTTTTCAAGACAGGATTTATCTGTAGCTTTGGAATCTGTCCTGGAACTAGCTCTTATAGACCAGGCTAGCCTCATACTCAAAGAAGAGATCCACCTGTCTCTGCCTCCCAAGTGCTGGGATTATAGGCAAGTGCGAACAAATGCCCAAACCAGGTGTTAACCTTATTTTGGAGACAGGATGTTGTGGGAGGGCCACTTGTTGGTTCCTGGCTGTGCAGCCCCAAAATAAACACATGAAAATTATAGTATTTAAAACCCTGCTTGGCCCATTTATTCTAGCTTCTTATTGGCTAACTCTTACATATTAATTTAACTTATTTCTATTAATCTGTGTATTGCCATGAGGCTGTGACTTACCAGCTAAAGTTTCAGCATCTGAAGCAGGAGGCCTACATGGCTTCTCTTTGACTCTGTCTCCTTTCTCTCAGCATTTAGCCTACCTAAGTTCTGCCCTATCAACAGGCCAAGGCAGTTTCTTTATTCATCAATGGTACTCACAGCATACAGAGAGGAGTTCCACATCACCAGGATATCTTACACACTTAGAATTTACCACTAAACATTCTGGCCATCCCAAATCTCCTAGGTATTCAAATGTTTCCACCTTTCCAAAGCCAGGATAGCAATTCTGTACCACCAGGACAGACATTATTCATAGACACTGATGATCAAACTCAGGTCCTCATGAATGTACACCCCTTCACTCATTCTTCGATCACTAATTTATTATATAGATAGCTGCTATGTTCTCTAATGAATTCCCTCATTTTTCTATCTTGAGCTCAAGGAAGCAGACTGGATTTTTCAATAATTCATCTCACATAATCACTCTGTTGAATTCTTAGCCTAAGCTCTATATCTGATGTTGTAACTCTCACAATATTCTCTTTCACCTTGTATAACCTGTCACATATAAACCTAGAACAGTTAAGTGATCCATGTGCTCTCTGGGAAATTCACAAGAGTATGTCTATTTAGAAATTAATAGATTAAATGAATTATCTATGTTTTCTAAAGCCTTCAAATAACTTCTAAATTTGTAAATTCTGTAGTGTGAGAAGTCTTTAGAAAAGGGTAAACTGCTATAAGCATAAACTATACTTACAGATGACCTACTTCCAGTGTCCATGTTATGAAGCTCAAAATTCGCTGTAATTCCAGCTGCCATTCTTGTGGCTTTTAAGAGCACATACAGAGAAATTAATGTGCATACACACGAAATAGAATTAACATTTGTAATTGTATAATGATTTTCATAATAATTTTACAAATGTGATGAACATAAAAAACACAAAATAAATGTATACTACATATATACATATCCTAAATTATCCTCTTTAATGTAGTACTAACTTTTTAATTAGAGAATATCTTCTTTATCTTTCTGCATCCTGTGACCTGTATTTGGACTTTCATTTTTATTGCATTTATAAATGCATTGATTAATTATGAATATGCTCTTTATCTGTCTGTTTCCCTGGGATTGGACTTTCATGTTTATTGCATTCATAAATGATGGACTGCAATGATTAATTATGTCTTAATTTGTTTTGGTTCAGTTTTGTCAATGATATTACTTTACTGCTGAAATATTGCTAAAATATGCAATTATTAACAGATGGGGAATTATAAACTGACAAAGTAATAGTACTGCTATTATCTATCATAGATAAAATGGTAAAGTCTAAGGTCAGACCAAACATTTGTAAATATTGTTATAAATACAACTGTTTCTTTTTTGTAGACTTATCAAGTTTACTTGTTTGTAACCATCAATTTTTAAACTTGCAAAATTTATATTTCTGATAGCACTAATAAAATTATGCTTGAAATAGTCATTGCAGCATCATTTGTAATATAAGCAGACTCAATATTGGCTAATGTTCCTATTAATCCTTCTTGTGAAGTAAAATTGATTGATAAAACAACCTATCCTCTCATTAATTTGTCAGTATTTTTCCATTTTTTCATAGACCTAAATTCAAACTCAAATTAATTTTTAGAAAATAAGATAAATGTTTCCAATGAGTGTTGATTTATTGGCATCATTGGATAACCTATTGATGAGAGTAGAGTACTGAAAGCAGACACTATCCTTTATCATCCAGTAGAACTTGTTTAATGAAAATAAGTGTGTCTACTTCTCATCTAGGTATATTTATCATTATACTATCTTACTAAGAGAGTTTTCTCTAATCTATAAAAGTTGATATTATTTTTCTTCATATTTATTATGGTATACATTATATTTCTCATGCATTATTATTACATTAGCTCTTGCATCTTAGTTTTAGCTCTTTATTTTGGAATTTTCCATTTTTTTCTCACCTCCACAAAGTATGTTCTTTTCCAATGTCTATGTTACTTATAGACCACAAATATATGGGTCCTTTTTTATCTGGTCTCCTAGTCTGTACTGGAGCTCTGAACACCAGGCGGCCTTAAGCCTAAAAGAGATCTGCCATTTTCAGCCTCCTCGATGATTAAACTAAAGGCATATCACTTCACTTCCTGGCCCATTTGTACTTCTCTTTAAAATGTTCTGTATTCTTTTTTTCCATGTATTTAATCTTTTACTATAGAATGACATAGAAAGATTCTTTACTGGTCTTACTGTGATGTTCTAAATGCTTTCTCTAGTTTAAATTTGTTATATTCAGGAAATTTTCTGATCTAATTTACCAAATATATTTTATGCATCATTAAATGGCATGTCTGCTTCTTATACTCATGATTTGCAGATTAATTTTAAGAATATTCATTCTCATACTATGATCATACTTTCTTGTTTATTGTCACTAGCCCTTTTATTTTTCTTCAGTTGATCAATTCTGCTGTTGATGCTTCAAATAAATATATGCCTTGCTTTTACTTTCTAAGCTGTTCATTTCCAAACTTTCAATTTTCTTTCTATGATATTTCTCTGTACAGAATTCCTCACTCATATCCTTCACTAATACATTTATTTCATTTAGTTATTCATCTATGCTCTCTTTAAGCTCATTCAGGATATTGGTATCTTTTTGTTTTATGTTTTGGTTCATTTTTTTTTGAAAATTCTTGTAAGTTTCATTTAAATTCCTTGCTTGGTATTTTATTTAATTCACTTTTCTTGGAATCCATTGGTATGAAGGAAATAGTTTTGCAGGCTTCAGGTTGCCTGCTTTATGTTTCTTGTGTCTCTATGTTTGGGAATGTACATCTATTATTAGGGTACATGTTGGGTTCTTTGTTAATTATTTATATTATTTCAGTGAAAGTATTTGTGCTGTCAAAGTAAAACTGTGTACCAATAGAATTGAGGATTCATCTCCCCCAAATGAGCTAGTACTATAGTTCAGTACTTAAACCATAGTTCACATGGTTAGGGGGTTGATCTGTATGTACCTCTACTATGTGTATAGATAATTTACTGCAAAAGCAACTACAACTGATTGAAAAGATTTTCATAAATGTTTAAGAATCCAATATCCCTTGCCAAAGTTTTTGAGGAATAAAAGAATTAAGACAGTACAATGTTATAAAGACCTTAGTTGCTATGACATAAAGCACATATAATTTATTATAACAAGCTAAGTATGATGTAGAGTAGAATAGAAAAGTAAAAGACACAAAAATAAATAAAGAGAATAAAATTGAAGCAAGAAAATAAATTTACCAGTCTCAATCAAAGCCTGAATATATGAACAGACATGGAAAAACTCTCAACTATATGTTAATCATTGCTCTTTAGGATTGTGGCTCTTTTTTTTAGTGTGCTTGCCTGAAATTATCTGCTATAATATTGCTGATTATAACCAAAGCTTGAAAGAAGCACATAGAAGAAACCTGTATAATCATGTATATTGTATGGTTCAGAAAACTAAGCAATGAAATCAGATCCAGTTATTATATATTTAGCAACAAAATTTTGGTGTATATACATAGTGAAATATAATTCAGTAACTTAAAACCCATGTAAATTTCAAGAAAAGTGAATGGGGCTAGAGTCCATCATGTAAATGATAAAACCTAGACACAAAAATCAATATGTCACACCTCTCATGCACAAAATTCAGAGCAAAAATATGCAGAGATATCAAAAGGATATTCATAAGATTCATAAGAAGAAAAGAGAGTAAGGAGGATGGTATTATCTCATAAATATTGTCAAAGATTCTTCTATATGTGTATGAAATGTCATACCTAAATTCTTTTTCTTGTGTATTTAAAACATACCATTAAAATTATTAAATAATCAGACATATTCTAAAAAGTAGAGAAAAAGAAAAAAATACAAACGTCAACATGTGCCTTGTGTTACATGCCTTACACTGCTGACAGTTTTTCATTAGTGTTAGTAATATTAACATCAGGAAAACAAATGAGGCCAAACCATATTTGGCGCTTAGTCATTTTCAAGTTTTTCTCTGTTCCCACTTGCTAACAGCAATATAATGAATATAAGAATGACTAACTGAGTTCTGACATTGTATATCAGCATTTCAAAATAAAATTGATTCCTGGCAAATATATCAGATTATTATTTGTATTTGTTGCTAGACAAAGAGTACAGCACCACAAAGGATACCATCTAGCCACATGTCCTTAAAGCTATGCATACATAACAAGTCAGTTCTGATCTTGGGATTACACTCTAATTTCTTACTAAATACAGCTGCTTTAATTTTTCCTTGTTTAACTTAAAGGCCTTAATCAAAATGAACCTTTCACATTTAAAAATTATACTTCAATGTGGGGTTAGTGAAGATCTTTTCACATTGTGTAGGCTGTCATTTTGTCTTGTTGACTGTGTCCTTTGTTTTACAGAAGTTTTTCAGTTTCAGGAGGTCCCATTTATTAATTTTTTCTCTCAGTGTCTGTACTACTGGGGTTATATTTAGAAAGTGGTTTCCTGTGCCAATGCATTCAAGCGTACTTCTCACTTTCTCTTCTATAAGATTTAGTGTGACTGGCTTTATGTTGAGGTCTTACATCCATTTGGACTTGAGTTTTGTGCATGGTGAAAGATATGAACCTATTTTCTTTCTTCTACATGTTGATAT
The DNA here is from genome assembly GCA_963919715.1 of Microtus obscurus. NCBI lineage: Eukaryota > Metazoa > Chordata > Mammalia > Rodentia > Cricetidae > Microtus > Microtus obscurus. Next base: position 187,267 of record CAWTZC010000854.1, on the reverse strand, counting down.
CCAGTTACACAAGCACCATTTATTAAATATACTTTATTTTTTTATTTGATATTTTTTGCTTCTTTGTCAAAACTTAGGTGTTCGAAGGTGTTTGGATTAATATCCAGGTCTTCCATTTGGTTCCATTGGTCCTCCTGTTTGTTTGTATGCCAATACCAGGCTGTTTTTAGTACTGTAGCTCTGTAGTAGAGTTTGCATCAGGGATGGGGTTGCCTCTGGAAGTTCTTTTATTGTATAGGATTGTTGAGGCTATCCCAGGTTTTTGTTTGTTTGTTTGGTTTTTTGGATTTTTGTTGTTGTTTTATTTATTTTATTTTTATTTTTTGCTTTTCCATATGAAGTTGAGTACCATTCTTTTGAAATTTGTGAAAAATTTTGCTGGGAATTTGATGGTATTGCATTGAATTTATAGACTGCTTTTGCAACCATAGGGAAAATGAATGAAATCTGACCAATTTTGAAAACAATTGTTTCTAAGTCTATTTTCTTTCAAGTATATTTTCTTTGATGTCCTTTTCCATAATAATTTATTAATGCAGTAATTCTTATTTATTCTTCCTAGCCAAATTGGGAAAAACCCTGTCAAATACATTTCTATAGTTAGTCTATCTTTTCCATATAATTCCCAAACTAGCTCTCTCCTTCTAGTCTGTTTCTATAATCCTTACTTGGAGAATTCTATGTGAATTCAGGTAGGCCTGAATTCTGTCATAACAGAAGCTAAAGTGATATGTCATTTTCATGAACGTATCTTTATCATCAGTTATAAACCTCATTGTCTTTAGAAGCTTATCCTTAGAACCTAGCTGCTAAGCTGGAAGAGCGTCATGAATACAGAAACACAGAGACCCAAACTCTCAGTTGTGCTTCATGCCACTGAATCTTTCAAGCCATGTGAGTAAGCAATTTTTAAGGAAGCCTCTTATTTCTTCGTTAATCTATCTAATATAATGTCATCTATGGCAGAAAAGATATATCCAAATGAGTGCTGAACTTTCAAATTTAATATAAAATGTTTTTGAGTTATTATTTGTTAACTGTTACCTTTAAGGAGTTAGTTTTGGGACTGATTCTCATGAATGATTTAGATTCATCCTACTCTACGACCTTTTCTGTAAAAACTTCCAGACCCCACTAGGTTATCACTTATCCATGTACCAAAATATTGTTTCTGAACTTTATTTCAATATGTTATGTTTATATGCAGAAGTCACTTATTATGCTAGCATATTTTCCAAAGTATTGTGGTAACTTACACACACATGCAAACACACACACACACACACACACGCATAGAAATGCACACACACACATATACACAGACACAGCTCGAACAATTTGTTAAATGTTTCAGAAGATAGACCGTCCAATTTCTAATTTTATGTTGAAAAGAACATATTTGTTGAACAGATGACTAACCATTTGATTTTCAATATCTTAATATTTTAAAGTTGGCAATAGAAGCATTTCAATTTTGTTCCATGTATTTTTCTTATGTATTTCAATCCTGACTTAAAATGAATGCAAGTGACATTCCTTGTGACATTATTTCAATTCTTGTCTTTTACTCAAAAGAAAACCATATACCTAATAACTTTTAAGATTTTCCAAAGATCACAAGAATAATTAGTGGAAAATGCAAAATAGGACAAAGATGTGCTCTCTAAATCACAAACCACATCTTCTTTAACATAGTGTTCTGCAGCTGACCTCAGCTGATAATTTGTTTAGAAATCCAAACCAAGAAAGTTCAAAAAAGTTGATAATCAAATATAACCATAAATCTTACTTATTTATAAAATGAGCCTTTTGTACTTGTCTGTTTTCCTTAGATTAGTGTGTGTCTTGTCCTTGAAGTACTATTCAACACAAATAATTTTTGAGAACATGTTTTCTTTACTTCTGATTTTTCAGGGAATGAATATGCATTGTCTCTTAAGAGCATAGTACAAGACAGGTCATAATTTTATCCTTCCATTAAATGTGACCTTTTACCTACATAAATTCATAAGAACATATTTTATCAAGACACTGCATAAATGTTATGTATAGTTTTTAAAACAAGACTTGTTGACATCAGTAATGTGTTTTAGATATTGTTGGCCCTCTTCTTAGCCAGTTAATATAATTTGATGAATTGCCTATAACTACCATTTGTCACAATATAATTTTGATAAACTTACCTTTGCTTACATAAATGACATTCTCTAGACCATCTATATTTTGTTCTATGTTTCATTTTATTGTGCAGCTTATGATATATAGAGGAAAACATGCAATTTTCACTCTCCTCTTTGGCTTTGTATCACAAATTACTTTTCATGGCATATATGGTGTCTTATAACCTTTGAAGGATTTTCCATGCCTGAAAATTGATCATTTTTCTCCCAGAAAGAATTTTATGCTAAACCTATGAGGTTGTTTTAACTGTTGCACTGTGCATTTTCTATCTTATTATGTATGAGTCATGGCAACCTCCTCTTCGTGCTGATGAAATAATGTTAAGGCTATAGTTAATAAACCATGTTTAGCCCATGGTATCAATTGTAGGTGAATTTCAAAAGTTTAGAGGAGCTGATTCATGAAGATATTTGCCCATAATCTTGTAACAATGCGAGAAGCATAAAAACAAATATAAGGAAAACTTGTTCTTTTCTCATCATGCTGGCAAGAAAAATGATCTTAATTTTAATCTATTCTTTCCTAGTTCTTGTGCATTATGGCAGTTATGTTCTATATAAGAAAAAACTACACTCCAAGAGAAAAATAGTCTACAATTTTAAAGGTTTTTTTGGTTCTTTACATAATACTATTTTATTATTAATTCAATTCTTATAATTACAAAAACAGCAATGTTTGTGATCCACTTTTATATATACTATACCAATGCGAAGCAAGCAAAATTGATAATAAATAGCAGGAAAGAGGCAGCATGTTTTTCTCAACTAACATATTCTGGTTTCTCTAGAAAACATAACATTTCCAAACAAAACCAAGAGATCTACAACTGAGCTTCAGAGTTGAACTAACATCAATAAAATGTTTTACCCATATTACTAGGGAACACTATCCAGAGTGATTAACCAAAAAAAAATGTTTGGAAGGTAATCAAGAAGAATAAAATGGCTTTGAATCTTGAAGATAGAGAAAGATATTAAACACTACACTCAGAGTGTTCCTGATTCTTAATTTTTACAAATTCAATGCAGTTTTATTTCAGTGCTAAAATTGCAAAACTCCTACAGAGTGACCCATGAATATGTTTTATATTCAAGTAGATTATGTTTCCCAAGTTCAGGAATTTAATTCAAGGTATCTTACATGGTAGGCCAATACTACATATTTGAGCAATATCTTCAGGTGTCAAGTAGACTTATTTTTTCGTTCTGTTCACAGCAAAGAGAAGCATTATTAACCAGTAACAATGAGTGTTTGGTGTTTAAGGTTCAGATTTAGCCAAACACTATTTCAGCTGCTGAAGTACTAAGTATCTTCTTTTCAATTCCCACTGAGGACTACTGAGAACTCAAGAACAATGGCAATGGGTTTTTGATCCTACTGCACTTATTGGCTTTGTGGGAGCCTAGGCAGTTTGGATGCTCACCTTACTAGACCTGGATGGAGCTGGGTGGTCCTTGGACTTCCCACAGGGCAGGGAACCCTGATGGCTGTTTGGGCTGACGAGGGAGGGGGACTTGATTGGGGAAGGGGGAGGGAAATGGGAGGCAGCGGTGGGGAAGAGACAGAAATCTTTAATAAATAAATAAAAAAATAAAAATAAATAAATAAATTCCCACTACTGTGCTCTCAAGAATGTAAATGACACAGAGCTTCGGCCTCGCCATTTTGTGCTTTTCTTCTAGTATTTTTATGAATTTGCTGATATTGATGGGGACAATGTCCACTAATTTATTGTTAATCACAGGGAAGTTATACATATCGACTAGCATCATTAAATATAAAATATAGTTCAGTATTTTCAAAATGAAATCAAAGTAAATTTGTATATTCAAGGAAATGAAAGGAGCTTAAATAATTTTGAGTTTATATGTAATTTTTCTGAATGTACAGGGCCTAAAAGAACATCATTGCTACATTTTTTTTTCTTCAACCTGATGATTTCTCAAAACAACTACCAGGTCTTTGACAGGAATGACACCCATAAAATACTCAATACACATTTGGAATAAATATAAAATTTACTCTATCTTGCTTATTTAAAGATTATTTTTCACTTTATAGTAATTTATAAATCCCCTTGGATTATTTTTAAAACAATTAGAAATAGACCTCTGCAGAAGATGCCTTATCTCAGACAAGAGAGGATAAAGCTAATGTGAGTCCTGAAGTTGGTTCTTATCTATAAAATATTTTGAATCTTTGGACACATAATTTTAAGCTGTACATTATTTTTCATAAAAAATCCAATGGTGTTTATGATGAGAACACAGTGATTACAAAGATTCAGGATGAGTATATGCAATGATTGGATAAGTCTACAAAAAAAGGACATACAGAAAGAAAGAACAATTCTAAAAAGAAAAGAAAAATAAAGTAATATGAATAGAACATGGATGAGACCAGAGGCATGGGGAAATGTGAACAAGGATAATAAAGGAAACTAAGTCTATATGGAGACTAAAAAGAATTTACTTGTGATTTCCCCTTCCCCTCACTCTCAAGACTCTGGATTCTGATAATAAGAACTAATTACTTGATTTGGATTTCTCTGTCTTGACTGAAATTCACTTACAATTAAATCCATACACAGAGCAGAATGAGTATATTCGGTTTAAAATCCTTTCTTTAAATTTTTCATTGTATGAAAGAAAAAAATCAAGATACAAAGATACATGAGTTAAGCAATAAGATTTTTATCAAAAACATTGAAGAGAAATATTATAAAATATTATTACTGCCTTGGATACTCTATTGATACACTATCTATACCAGGCAGAGAGTTTTTATACCCCCTTTTCATCTCTTATTTTCACTAACCAGAGAATCTGTTTTTAAGCGTGAAACAACATCATGACAAAATGATATTAATTTACTTTTATCACTATCTAAGCATGTCAAGTTTTTGAATTTAGCAGTTCCTTTAACTAGAAGGATGGGCTCAAGTGATAAATACAAGGGAAACCAGAAAACCTGTCCAATATAATTATTATTTAGAACAAATATGCATTTTCTTTTTTAAAGCAGTATAGTTTGATATCCTCCAAATGCATAAACAGGATAATATCCATAGCAGGCTAATAAAATTCTTTCTTCTACCCACCAGAATAAAAGACATAAATTACTGTAATTTGGTCAGAGTCCTCAGAGACACTTTGCCTCATTGGAAAATTGGGTGCTCAGGTAAGAAATTGTTATGTGCCCTAATAAAAAATCATGTAGTTGATGGCTACTGATAGATTTGAGAGAAGGACAGTTACTATCTTTGGCTATTTAATCCACTGACCAACATGCCAGTTACTTCCAAATGCATGGACTCATCTACAGTGGGCCCTCCCTAAACAAAGTAGATTACAAAACAAATTGTTAAAGTATGCAAAAGTGTCTTGTAAGGAGGAGAGTGGTTTTAACAAGGGTAGGCCAACAGAAGGATGGTCCTTTGTGTTGTAACTTAAATAAAAGTGGCGCTTATACAATAAAGGAACTTCTGGAGGCATTACCACCCTGACTTCAAACTCTATTACAGAGCTAGAGTAATAAAAACAGCTTGGTATTGGCATAAAAATAGAGAAGTCGACCAATGGAATCAAATCAGAAGACCCGGCTATTAACCCACAAACCCATGAACACCTGATTTTCGACAAGGAGCTAAAAGTATACAATGGAAGGAAGAAAGTATCTTCAACAAATGGTGCTGACATAACTGGAAGTCAACCTGTAGAAGAATGAAAATAGATCAGTATCTATCGCCATGCACAAAACTCAAGTCCAGATGGATTAAAGACCTCAATATTAATCTGAATACACTGAACCTGATAGACAAGAAAGTGGGAAGTAGTCTACAACACATGGGCACAGGAGACCACTTCCTACGTAGAACCACTGTGGCACAGACAATAAGGGCAACATTGAATAAATGGGACCTCCTAAAACTGAGAAGCTTCTGTAAAGCAAAGGACACTGTCATTAAGACAAAAAGGCAAACCTACTGACTGGGAGAAGATCTTCACCAACTCTGCGACGGACAAAGAATGTAAATTCTTACAAAATTACAGAAAACTTCACTTTGAAAAACGCTTAGTTTTCAGAATATTTCTACTGAATTGTGGGTATCTGCTTGGAAAGTTTGCCAAGAAGTTTTAAAACTTTCAAAACATAAGAATTGTAGTGTCTTGAAGCAGGGTGAACCAAATATCTATACCAAATATATGTACCAAATAGATATATAACAAAATGTACTAAATATTTAATAATAATGTTATATCTCCTGGGTTTTTTTTTTTGATTGAGCTTGATTTTTGGTGAACTCTGAGTGAAGTTTATGCATAACTGTCAGAAAACAGGCAGCAAAATCTAATATGTGAACTGACTTTCTGGCTGCATTGGGGTCTATTAGCTGCCTTCTCTAATAGAACTCACTCTAGCTAATGGACTGGAAAGAAAAAGATGATTAGTTTAAAATGAAGTACAGCAGATTCTGAGCTAAGATTATGGATCTGGAGAGTCTAGATATTAAGCTTGCATTAATAATGGTAATTTTTCTAAGCCACAAAATATTAATCCCTACAAATGTGTGTATATTTGTTTAAAAGGCTATCTAATCAGGTATAGTATACAGCAGGTAGCTATAGAGGAAGAAAGATCTGAATTGTCCATTACTTGAAAACATATTTCTTTCTCTTTGTGTTTATTCTTCTCTACTATATTACATTCCTACACAAGTTTCTTCTTTCTCCCCTCCCCCAATATATTTCCCTTCCTTCTTCTTACTTCCTAAGATCTACAGTCCCTCTGCCGTTGTAGCCTGTCATGCTGTTTGGTTGATGTGCCTGGAAAATGTATTTCTAAATTCACTAAATTTATTTATTGACTTATTTATTTTTTTATAGACAGATGATGACTGTCACCTGATGGCTCTGAATCCCGTATCACACTGATCTAGTTTTCTAAGTACTGGGATCATAGCATGTTCCTTCAAGCATGGTTACACTATGGTTTAAATTCTTAAAAACAGTGAAGTTTCATATAAATTGGAAGGAAGAAAAGTCTGAAAGTTTCCAGCACATCACCTTGTAGAATATTATCCCATGATCCATATTTCCCCTAATACTATCTTATTGTAACACCCTAGTCCTATGGATGCATTTTAAATCAGTCACCATATATTTATTCTAGATTGAGTTTGAGTGTGATATTTACATATGTAAATGTTACAACGATATGAGTCATACTTTTTAAACTGTGGGCACCATACTTTAGCAATATTAATATTGTAGGATCTTGTCTAGAATTGAATGAGTCTATCTAGAAGACAATAAATAAGCAGAACCTGGTATAAGTTAGCTTGATTTTTCATTTCCTTAAAAACGGCATTGTGGATCTGATATAAAATAGTATAGTTAATTGTCAATGAAATCTTTTGGATGTTGCTAAATACTCAATACTTTAATATATGTTAGTATGGTTTATCACTGTAAAATATATTGTTTGGGTATCTTGTATAAAATATTTGTTCTACAGATGCATCTATAAAACTAAGACTGTGAAAATATTTTTGAACTTTTTATTAATTTTTAAAACAATCTTTTCTTGTTTTATATACCTATCCCAGCTTCCTCTGCCTCCCCTCCTCCTGCTCTCCCCATCTTCCACCCACCCTATTTACTCCTCAGAGTGGGCGAGAATTTCCATGGGGAGTCAACAGAATCTGTCACTTCCATAAAGGGCCTAGTTTGGGCCTATGCTGGTTCCCATGCTGTCAGTCCAGAGTCAGTGAGCTCCCAATAGGAAAAATTTATGCAAAAATACTCAATGAAATACCGGAAAATAAAATCTAAGAACAAATGAAAAAAATTCACTATGATCAAGTTGACTTCATCCCAGGAACACAGGGATGTTTCAACATATGAAAATCGGTCAATATAGTACACCATATAAATAAAATATAAATAGAGGAAAAATATGATCATCTCATTAGATGCTGACAAAGCCTTCAATGAAATCCAACATTCCTTCATGATGATAGACTTCTTGGAAAGATCAACGCTACAAGGAACATATCTAAACATAATAAAAGCTATAACAACCCAGTAGTTAACATCAAATTAAATGGAGAGAAACTGAAAATCAGGAGCAAGACAAGGCTGTCCACTCTCTCCACATCTATTCAAGATGGTCAAAATATTTTTAAAAATATTGATATGGAATCAGGTACAGTGTATAAGATTTCAGCAAGACTGTTTGGAATAATCTATGACCTTTGGGGAAGTGTGGTGATTTTTTAACAGAGAGCAAGTTGGGAACTGTTCCTAATGATGTCTGTTCAGAAATTCCATCTGATTTCAACCATGAACAGTGCTGTCAAGTTTCATCAGCATCTAAGAGGCAGTTGGAAATCCCTTATCCTTCTAAATAATTCTGTCTTTTAGGAATGAAAACAGAAAAAATACTATTTTTACTTAGTAGCCTTTTATTTTAGCTTCTTCAACAGGGTACTTTAATTCAAACTAAGTAACAACTGAATCTTATCTATTTTATGGATCATTATTTCCAAATCATAAAAAGTTCCTAAAATTGTAACTTAATAATTTTTATTTAATAAAGTTTGTTTTATTCTTTCATTAACATTATATATCTGTTCCCAGGTTTTGTCCTTTAAATTCTAATTTTGTTGTGTTTTGCCTTTGAAATTCTATTTGTCTAACCACTATGAACATTTAAGGATTTGAACTCCAAAACAAATTTAAGGCAATCATTTCATCTTTTACTTAGATTATTATATTCAATTTCAAAACAAATGTTCACATGTGAGACACATTTACTCTATGTCATTTGTAGTAGGAGCTGCGGGCCTGCTTTTCATCCCGCCTGGCTCCCACACGGTTAGCTTTACACCAGAAATAACGACACACAAATTGTATTCTTTCAAACACTGCTTGGCCCATTATATCTAGCCTCTTCTTGGCTAACTCTGGCACCTGGACTAGCCCATTTCTAATAATGTGTGTAGCACCCCAAGGTGCGCTTACCAGGAATATTCTAGCCTACATCCATCCTGGGTCGGAGCTTCATCACGCGTCTGGCTCTGAGAGGAGCTATAGAGTCTGTCTGAGGTGTCTTACCTCACTTCCTCTTCCTCCCAGCATTCTGTTCTGTTTACTCCACCCACCTATGTTCTAACCTATGAGGGCCAAGCAGTTTCTTTATTTTCTAACCAATGACCTTCCTCCATCAGTCATTTAATTCTCTTTGGTCAAGTTTTATATCTTTTATCATGGATTGACAATTCTGTGTCTATACTATAAAATGAACATGGTCCTTAAGACGGAAAGTCATTAATTCAGTCACTAAGTTTATTTTTAACCAGTTTACACTCCTTAGACCTGAAATATTTTGTATTTCTTTATTGCTCAGTAGAAAGACTATCTCATTCTAAAGGAGAGTAGTGAGAACATAGTGGAGGGATAAGGATGTGTGACCCAGCTTTTAAGTTATATGTGTGAGGCCCTGGATACACTCCCTGTTATCACACTTATAAACATACACTTGTGGATTGTTGTGAGAACTAAAATATGTATTTCATTTTACATATCAAGCACCTAAGAATACTCAAAGCTGTGAGATAAAATAAATGGGATTAATTTCCATAGAGCAATGCACACTTAGTAACTGTCTGGTACTTCTTTTCAGTATTAATAGATAATATGAGTAATAGCAGCTGGCTATTAGATTAAAGTATGTTTTCATTCTTCTCAAGTTTCTTTTTTGCATTGTGTAATTCAAATTCAAATCCAAATGATAAATCATTTGATTTAAAGTATAGCCTTAGTTCATTCAGTAGCACTTCTTTCCTTCCTTCAAAAAGAACAAAAAATTTAAAATCTCAGAGTATTCTCTAAGCCAGTGCATGAATACCTGGGCTGGCGGCTTTGTTTTCATAGGTCAGCCCTGTGCTTGCCTTAGAATTACTGCACACTATTATAGTTACTAATTGTCACTGTGTAAATGCACATAATACTTAGTCACTTTTAAATGTAATTTTGCCTTACGGATAGTACAGCTTTGAAAATTGGCTGTTCTCAAATATGCACCATAATTATAAATGCCTGGTTTGCACAGGCAATTTTAGGAAGCTTATTTTAAAATATTGCTGCTTCCTTGTCATTCTTGTAGACTGCCAGGGATTCAATGTCTTGGTTTTAGTCTTGTTATTTAATTTTTAATTTCAAATAATGGTAGCATGGGAAATAAAGTTTGTATGGGTTCATAATAAGAACCAGATTATAATGCTAATTTTTGGGGGTTTCTGGAATACCATACCCATATCATATTTCTTTTCTTCATAATGGCACTATGCTCTTGGAAAAGTTTTACTAAGTAGTTATTACTCTCATAAAATGGAGTAATCTAGTTAGCTTATCAAGGTGTGTTTATACAGATGGATGAGTTAATGTAGTAGAATTGCATAGAACAGTGGATGAAAATACATGCACAGTAAATTTATCGAATTTACCTGAACTAGTGTATTTAAACACACACACACACATTACATCACATCACAGAAAGGGTAGGGAGATGAGTCAGGGATCCAGAGCACTTGGTGTTCTTTGAGAGGACTGATATTTAATTCCCAGCAATCATATGATGGCTCACAGATGTATATAATTCCAGTTCTAGGAACTACATACCCTCTCTGGTCTTCACAGGCAATTCATTTGATGCACAGTAGTAAATAACTATATAAGCTAAATAAACTATTCCAGGCAAAATAACTATATAGACAAAGTAAAACAAAGTCATTTAAAGAATAATTAAAATCCATAGATATAGTTCTTCATGATTTGAATTATTAGCCTACAAAATATTTGGTATTTAGTCCTGATCTTTGATTTCTGTGTAATGCATGGTCAATAAAAATCATCTTTTCATCAGGATCTTAACCTCCTTGTTCATACATTCCTTTCTCTCTTTGATTGGATTTCTAGAGCTTAACCTGGTGCTTGGTTGTGGATCTCTGCATCTGATTCCATCAGCTGCTCAATGAGGCTCATTTGGTAGTTGGGGTATTCTCCAATCTCATAACAAGGGAAGGCAAGATCATGATGAAGAAATCTACAGATACAGATGAATGAAGTTTGTGGAAATTCTGGAACTCTTGATCCACAGCTGTGTAGCCTTCATGAGACTAAACTAGGCCCTCCATATGTGATGTAGGTGGGTCTTCTATCTATCTGTTGCCTTCACTGGTCAATTAATAAAGAAAACTGCTTGGCCTGATAGGTCAGAACATAGGTAGGTAGAACAGAATGCTGGGAGAAAAAAGGCAGTGAGGCAGAGGCGATGAAGCTCCAGCCCAAGATGCATGTAGGCTAGAATCTTTTTGGTAAGCTACCACTTCATGGTGCTACATAGATTACTAAATATGGGTTAAAGCAAGATGTGAGAATTAGCCAATAAGAGGCTGAAACCAATGGGTCAGGCAGTGTTTAAATAAATATAATTTGTTTGTTATTATTTCGGGTGTAAAGCTACCTGTGCGGGAGCCGGGCCGGACGAAAAACAGGTCTGCCTGCAACTCCTCACTACATGTATGTGGGTCACAGTTATGAATCTTGAACTATCTGTGAGGCACCTAGCAGTACTGACCAGGAATTATCTGTGGTACATGAGGTTGCTTATTAGATCCCAGTCCCCATGGTGGGATCCCATATTCAGCCTTAATTCAGGATGGAGTTGCTTGGTCCTACCCAACTTCCTATACCAGACTTTGTTGACTTCCCAAGGTAGCCCTTACCTATTAGGGGGAGTAGATAAGGGGTGGACAAGGGGTGTAGGGGTGTGGGAGAGAACTGTGGATGGAACGTAAAATGAAACAAAAAAAAATAAAATAAAAAATCATCTTTTCACAGCATATAAATACAAACACAACTTATCCAAAGGTTAGTAGTAAGACAGAAATATTAGATATGCACATACAGATCATTTGAAAAAAAATTGCCTTCCTAGCATCTTGGGCAACTGAGGAGAGGGAATCTGAAATGACCCTATCCTATAGCCATACTGATGAATATCTTGCATATCACCATAGACCCTTCATCTGGTGATGGATGGAGATAGAGACAGAGACCCACATTGGAGCACCGGATTGCGCTCCCAAGGTCCAAATGAGGAGCAGAAGGAAGGAGAACATGAGCAAGGAAGTCAGGACCGCAAGGGGTGCACCCACCCACTGTGACAGTGGGGCAGATCTATTGGGAGCTCACCAAGGCCAGCTGGACTGGGACTGAATAAGTTTGAGATAAAACCGGACTCTCTGATCATGGCGGACAATGAGGGCTGATGAGAAGCCAAGGACAATGGCACTAGGTTTCGATCCTACTGCATGAACTGGCTTTGTGGGAGCCTAGCCTGTTTGGATGCTCACCTTCCTGGACCTGGATGGAGGGGGGAGGACCTTGGACTTCCCACAGGGCAGGGAATCCAGACTGCTCTTCAGACTCGAGAGGGGGGGGGGGGATGGAGTGGGGGGAGGGGGAGAGGAGTAGGGGTAATGGGAGAGGAGTGGTAGGAGGTGGAGGGAAATGGAAGGAAGGGAGGAGGCAGAAATTTTTTCTATAAAAAAATAATAAAAAAACAATGAAAAAATTGCCTTCCAAGGAAGAGGTCTCAAATTTTTTCCTGGAATATATGCAAAAATACAGACCAATAGTAAATAACTACAATAACGGAACTAAAACGTGATAGACAAATTAACCCTTTGTCTTGCTGGCTTGTCACCTACCCTAACATTCTGGCTTCAGTTCCCAGTAATAAATAACAAATCTCCAAAAACCAAAATAGATAAATCCTAACAAGGGGAGTGTTATCAGGGTTGACATTTTACCTCTATATGTGTGTGCATACTATGCATTTGAACATGCACACACATGTATATGCACTCTTGAACACATGGGTACATCTACAAATACAATAGACAAACACACACAGAGGAAAGAGATAATAAAATGTATTAAAATTTCATTGTGCTGTGTCTGCAATGCATGTGCCCTAGTGTGCCAAGGACAGTCAAAGGAAAGCTTTTACCACGCAGAGTCCGAAGACCCAACAAGTGTCACCATATTTGGTTGAAAGGACCGTATCACTGAACCACTTCTCCAGACACTCTTAAGAATTTCCGAAATACATTTTGAATGTAATTCTTAGAATGATAAAAGGTACAAGCAGATGCATGGAAACCAAAACAAGTGTATCAAAGATGAACTTGCTAAAGCAGATTTTAGTCGTATATATAATGTACACATATACTTTCCTACTATATACATTTCATGCATTCCTTCTCATTAACTTAAATAGTAACTTCAAAATGCAGGTTGTGAGGCATTACATTTTATCAGTGTGTGACTTGCTCAAACTCCTAACTTTAGTGATATGCAATCTAGCACTCAAATTCCATAGTGCTTCAGAGCGAAGCTCAAAATAGACTAAAAGTGACTTGCTACTTCTCTAATTTATCTTTTACTTCTGTAGGAATCGTCAAACTGAAGAATATTCACAAAAAAGTCTGCTTTTTCACTGAAGCTTCTGGAATTAAAAGATCTACAGAGTGAAGGACTATAATCTGCATACACCGGGGAATACAAGAAAAGTAAAGAAAAGCCTGACTAATGTAATATCTTGAGAGAGAGAGAGAGAGAGAGAGAACACAAAAATGTGATTGAAATAAAGGATTGAAGCATGACACTCATGAAATAAAACCCAGAGTCAGATATTAGGGGTGAAAGCTGAAAGGTCAGAGAAACAAATTAGCCAGCCACTAGAGTTTTTTTTTTCTCTTTGAAATCTCAGAAGGAATGAGTTGGGGTCCTGTTTCTATGAATCTTCAGACTGAATGGGGGTGGTCAAATCCTCAAACGAAATGGGTTCTCTTTATAGTCCTGTCTCTACCTGCCTCCCATGCTGGGATTACAACCTTGAGCCTCCCATGTGCTGGGATTAAAGGTGTGGGTCACCACCATCAGGCTCTGTTTTTCTTTTAGACTAGTTCAATCTCTTGTAGCCTATGGTAGCCTTAAATTCCTGATCTTTCTGCTTCCTCCTCCCAAGTGCTGGTATTAAACATGTGTGCCACCAGGGCCTGCCTGACCTCCTCACCTCTACTCTTAAATGCTGGCTAGCTCTACCCTCTGACCTTCAGGCAAAGTTTATTTGTCATAACACAAAACAGTCCTATAACAAAGGTGCAACAGTAAAATGAGATGTTAGTCCCAGAGGGAGGTAATGAATTATGAGTTAAAATGGGACCTATCTGATAAAAAAGAGCAAGTTCTAATATCTGATTTATATAAACAGGATAAAGTCAGGGATAGTGTGTATGGCTATGCCCTAGAATTCAGAAGGATTTACTATATTAGATAAGAACCTGGTATTCAGAATGAGAGGAGAAGAGAGATGGGGTGAAGAGGAGGAGGAGGCAGAGGAGAAGCAGAAGTAGAAAGTGGTAGAGAAGGAAGATTGGATGAAATGAAAATGATATGGACCAAGTACATGGTTTGGCTCCATATTTAAATAGCATATTCTTTTCAGTTTGAAATTTTAATTTAAATACATTTGCCCTTCTGTTTCCTTTTTCTAAACACACTTATATGCTACTTTTGACCTCCTTTTTAATATTAATTGTTAGTAATGCATATATGTATTTGTATATACACATACTAAAGTAGATTATAGCCTTCTAGGAAAGAGGGCAAGCTTGCTAATCAAATTATTTATTTTGCCTGTGCTGAGATTGTTCCACTGGGTGGCACTGATACTCTAGCGTTCTGGAACACTGGCACTAAATGCAAAATGTCATTGAAGTCTGTTTTGGCTTTCCAGCTAGTGATTTTCAATAGATGGTTACCTGTAGATAGTTACCTGAATAGTTGATAACACTTTTAAATTGTGTGGTATTCTTATTAAAGTAGGAGAGCTATTAATTGGAGTTAGCAGCGTATTCATAATAAAATCAGAAATTACAAAATTATTCTAAATACCAACTCCTTTTCTGTAACGTTCTTTAAAGTATGTGAAATGTTTTCTCACATTTTTCTGCATTTGAAAATAAAAGACCTGAAAAATATCATGACTTGAAAATAAACTGTGAATCTTCACTTTCCTAAAAGGAATTAGGAGAACTGCTGCCCTGTTTTGTCAGTGTATCAAGAGGAAAACCAGACAAGTACAACCCAGAAATCAGCCCCCTTGCAGCCCTGCCCACTATTCCCAGAGTCCTCAGCATCACAGAAGAGCTCACAAACAGCTGTCATTAGAAGCTATGGAACCACACTAAGACTTGTGAGTGGTGCTTGTTTATTTACAGATTTCCTTTAATTGCCTCTCTCATTTGGTAAAAATATATATAGAAATATAGAAATGTAAAAAGTGGATATAACAACTGGATGTGGAGGAAACTAGTGATTTTTGAAGCATTTTAAAAGTTATGTGAGACCTCGAGACTTATTGTCCAGTTGAAAATGCAATATGGTTCTCTGTATAGATGAGAGAGGGGGGAGCTGTATACCATGAGGGCCCCATGAGAAGGATTGCAATGGCCTCTAGACCAATTTTGTTCTAAAAAATAATTTTCCATTTAGGATTTTCATTGTTCTAAAGTAATTTGGTATAAGTGTTAGAGATGAGAGGGACCTTGTGCAGCTAGAAGGTCAAATACATTATAGAGAAAAGAGCATTTCTTTAAGAACGTCGCAAGTAATTTTATGGTCATCTTTACTATATTACCTTTTGGATTCTCCCATTTCTAACTTGAAGAGTTTTACTCTTCCCCTCACGTACATTACATTTTTATTTTGTGTCCATTTCCTCGCTGTCTTCTCTTTTATTTATTCTTCAAATCCTTTGTGCTCAATAAGTTATTTCCTTCAATTGTGTTTATGTAAATACTAATATTTATGTCTTCAAATTTTTTATTCTAAACTCAAGATCTAGTTGAGGAAGAAACAATATATATGTATATTAGATGAAATCTCAGCCATTTCATGAGGCCACGCTTTTGTTATTTGTGAATAAATGATTTTCTAAGAGAAAGCAATAAATTTTAGGAGTTATCATGGCTTTTAATCTACTCAGAAAACATCAGTGTCAAAAGAAATGGCTTTAGTGCAGAATACAGGGCGCAAAGTCATCGATACAGACAAAATTTAAATAGGTATAGGGCATTAAGTTCTATTGATTATTTTTATCCAAAAATACCACTTCTTACTGATGTCATTATTTTTATTATGCCTGCTGCTTCAGCGTTACTGCACAAGATATGTTTACATAATCCTGCAAAGCTAACATTCACTTCACAGATTACCTCAAGAAACAAAGAAGAAGACATAACGTAAAACCTTTTTTTATATTTATTGTTCCATGAGTAGCCAGTAGCAACTATTTTATAGTGACTAAGCATAAAAGTTTTACTTCTGCTGTAAATCATTTGTATTAGTTTCACACAACTTTTCTACTGCTTCTTTGGATTATTAAAAGGGCAACTAATTTCTGCTGGCTTGAAAAATCTAAATTTTCGAAACTCCTTTCAGATATGAGATTCAGACCTGTGAAATTTCATATTTAATTATTTGATGTAGTTTAAACACAGCTTTTGGACATGTGTGTCTCAATCATCTGTAGCCAGATAGAAAGAAACAAAAATATGGTATACATATTAATTTGAATCCTGAATTACTGTATTTTTTTCTCTTAGCATATACACCTGTATGTTGTTGAATCAAGGACAAGTTGCTACTGAGAATTTTATAATATTAAAGAAAAATGCAGCGTCAAGAGTCAGAACAACATCAAAATGTTACAAACCACAGCAAAACTAAACACATAAACAACACAGTCTAGAGTCCCAGAAGAACACTCAAACTTAAATGACGAGTAGTGAGGACAAATAAATTAATAACATTAATTTATAATTAAATAAACTTAAATAACGAGTAGTGAGAATAAAAGTAAAAAAAAAATGACATAAAAGGCATGGATAAAGAATCCATTTGAAAATAGGCTAACGAAATGAGGCCCTCACTTTCTATGGTTATGGAAACTAGAACGGTTTTAGTTTAAGTATTAACTGAGACATGTAAAAAATTACAATGGTTGAGGAGTGTGCCATATTGGTAGAGAGGTTTTCCAGCACGTGGTTTGCTTACTTGGCCCTGGAACTTGGACTAAGTGGTGATAATTATTGTTCTGATTTCTTACAATAATATTTCCACGAATTACAGGTTGCAAATAATGCCAATAAAAGATGAGAATTAAGCTAGCAGACATTCAAAACGTACTACTGTGTTTATGAATACATCATAGTAATGTATGTAATATATAACTATGTAATCTATAACATATGATAACTCTGTAATAAATGTATATATTATATGTATGTAATATAATATAATAAATATATGTGCACATATATATATATATATATATATTATGTGTGTATAAAAGACACTTAATAAAAAAGCCCATAAATTTAAAAAGAGCAAGGAGGTGAATATATGGGAGGTTTGGAAGCAGGAAAAGGAAGGGCAAAGGAAGTAATTATAGTATAATCTCAAAGTAAAGGTAAATATATTTAAATAATTTAATTCTTGATTCAGTAGTGATGCTTTGCAACTTGAAAGAAATCATAAATAAAGTAAGTTTTTCTTTTTCTTATTTTATGCTCTGCCTATTTGTTTCAGTGTCCTTTATGATTTTATGATAAAACATTCTGATCAAAAGCAGATGCAGGTAGGAAATAATGTATTTCATATTCCACTTCTAGTTCCCAGTCTAGCATTTGGTGAATTCAGGACAGGATTTCAATGCAGAAATCTAAAGGTGTGACCTGCTTGATATTCTATTCAATATAACTCCAACTTGGCAACTCAATGACAAGGACATATACAGGAATCATAAAGAATGCATCCCACTCACTGGTTTGTCCACAAGCTTATTCATTTTTCTACCATTCAGGACCATGTGCATAAGAAAGGCACTACTCACAGTGATCTACATTTTCTCATGACAAATAATGAGACATGACTCCTGGTCAAAGGGTCACAATTTGATGGAGGTTAAAAATACACAGACACACACACAGAGACAGCGACACGGGTCATCCTTGAATTCCCCAAGAATGCCCTCTTTATTGTGTTCAGGGGCAGATTATATAGAGATAGCCATGCCCCAGCCAAACCCACCAGAAACCATTCTCCTGCCATCAGGAACTCCTGAATGTCTGCTCAGAGCAGCTGCAGGCACTCAGATCAGGGGATTACAAGAAATTCAGGATCTGGGGTCTCACTGCTCCTAACACTACTTCCTCCTCCTCCTCCTCCTCCTCCTCCTCCTCCTCCTCCTCCTCCTCCTCCTCCTCCTCCTCCTCCTCTTCTCCCTCTCCTCCTGCTCCTCCTCCTCCTTTTCTCCTTTTCTTCTTCTCCTCCTCTTCCTCCTCATTTTCTCCTCCTCCACCTCCTCCTCCTCCCTCTCTCTCTCAGTTAATTTTAGCAGACATAACTATATAATTGGTGCTTGAAAGAGCAACTAAAATTAAGTAGACCTTATTTTATGTCTTAGTCTTAGTAGGACTTATGTTTCCAGGGTAGGGAAATAACTACCTTTCTATGGTGATTCTACACTTGAAATTTGATATTTGATTGCTCTTCTCAGACATTTCATAATCTTTTCAAGAACAGGAAGTTTGTCACTTTGTTACAGTATATTCCCTGTTGTTAGAAGAATTGCTGGCATATGGTAGGTTTTATATGAATATTTCATGAATGAAACATTAGCAATGCTTGATAATAGTCAACTCTGTTTTAATCCAATCTTTCAACTAACTAGTAAGCCTCAATTTACATGTATCTTGCATTAACTAAAGGAAAACACCCATTTCTTTAGATATTTTATCACTTGAATTTGTCATGCACATTATAATCTGATTTAGTCACTGCATTATTTCAATGTCCTAAGCATTTAGTTTTATTAAACAAAATATAGGGTTTCCTTCAAATAATTCATTGGCAGTCTGTCAGAAGCAGTATTAGATCTAACCCAGTTCCGAGCTTTTTATCAAATAATGCATCAAGGCATATTGCTAAAATATTATAAAATGCTATTTTCCAGCACTTTCATTTTGAGACGACAGCAAGAGGCTTTCCTAAATTCATAGCTGTTTATGTCTTAGGAACTCTTGCTTTGAGGCAAAAGTCCTTAAAGGAATTGCTGATATTCACTGCTTCAAATTGATTTTCTCTCATCCTGTTAACCTTTTGCCTTTGGCTTTTTGTCAGCACCATACTATAAAGTAGCTCTGTCATAATCATTGATAAGTTATATTTATTAAGTCTGGTAGTCATTCGGCAAATTCACACCTCTGCCTGCCTCATCTCCAATAACATTGTCGATTTACAGCACTCTTTCTTTTTCTTCCTAAGACACAGAGCAAAAGACTTTTTGAACTTCATTTCTGATTTATTTTTAAAACAGTGTTATAACTTGTATGAACTTT
The DNA here is from genome assembly GCA_963919715.1 of Microtus obscurus. NCBI lineage: Eukaryota > Metazoa > Chordata > Mammalia > Rodentia > Cricetidae > Microtus > Microtus obscurus. The sequence goes on along the minus strand of CAWTZC010000854.1, from coordinate 167,550 downwards.
GTGTGTATATGGGGGTAAGCAGGTGGAACAAGAGTTCTATGACATTACATGGACAAAATGATGGTGAATCTGAAAATATTTCCAAGTTGTAACCCTTCTGAACAGCAGATTGTTCTAACATCAACATCAAGCCAGGTCCTGCTGTGACACCATAGTGTACAGACTACTAGCTTATAAACTGTGTCTTACCTTTCTTTCTATAAGGCACAAATTTCTTCCCTTTTTAATGCAAATGCTGAGGTAGGATGCCTTCCTACATTAATTTTGAAAGTAAACAAACAATTACAATCTTTCCGACACAAACCATGGTGTGCCAACTGATATATGGATACTCATGTATGTAAAATAGTCTTATCTGTAAACTCCTCAGATTAAAAGAGGAATGCACAGACACAACACAGGTCTTAACATTCACAAGAGGGAAGGCAGACATGAGATTTTCAAATAGACCCGACCCATGAACATTGTAAACTTCTTTCTTAAAAGATATAAAGGGAGAACCCAACAATGGTGATGGAGGCATGGTGGCATTTTCAGCAGAAGAATGTTATGAGGTCAAACAGTGTTTGCATCACATAACTGAGAGTTATCCCAACTCTCCTGCTTTATCTGTTCTTCCAGAGAAACCACTTCTGAAGACATAGTATATGAGGAATCAGTGTTTCACCTTGAATCTGCTGTGTGACTTGAATAGAAGATAAATGTGCTTTTATCTAATCCCTTATAGTACTCTTTTGACATTGAGTTAGTCCTCTTCATTTTTTTCTTCTGTAAAGTCTCCAGGATCCATGTACCAACTGTCACCTATTCATAGCCACACTGTGATCTATCTATTATGGTTGGATGCATAATGTGCACCTTGAGAATTAATCCCAATGATTAAGTTTAGAAAAGAAAAAGAGATTCTGTTGTCAAAAGCCATAAGTCTCCGACAAAATTAAGATTTCTTACGAACTCGTTAGCATATGCCCAAATGACTCAACATCCTTCTCCACAGATACTTGGTTAGCCATGCTCACTGCTACTCATTCACAACAGCTGGGAAATGGAAAAATTTGAAATGCCCTTCACCTCACTAATGGAAAATGAAAAGGGGACACATATTTAGTATGGATTACAATTCAGCTGGAATGTAATTGAAATCATGAACTTAATGTAAGTAAACGGGAGGAAATAGAGAAGAGGCTATTGAGTGAGGTAACCCAGACACGGAAAGATGAAAAACACATGTTCGTTATCATTAGAAGTTTCTAGTTTCAAATCTTCAAATGTAATAGTACATATCCTGGAATAACTGCAGAAATTTGGAAATAATAAGGGCCTATTGACAGACTAGAGAAGTGGGACTAATAGAGGAGATAATAAGAGGACATATGTTATCTGACAGGGGAAATGGGATAAGAGATTTATAATTAAGAAGAGGAGAAAGAGATAAATGCATAACAAATATGGAGGAGAATTAATAACAAAATGGATGTCTAAAAAAGTCACAAGGAATTATACTATTAGCTACCTTCTTAAATTCAACTGTATTATGTTATTACATAAGAATCATGGATAATCATAAATCTGTATGAAAATATGCATATTTATTTGTACCCCCCAAGAGTCAAAGATTATTTAACAAAAACTCTAAGTATGAAACATCTTTTTTTGAGTTGTTAGGTTGTTCAAGGGACTCCCAAATCATTATAGGCTATTTCTATTGTCTTTGACTGTTCCCAAGAATTGGGAGATAAATTCTAATTTAAAAGAATTATCGTGAATCTCAGACACAAAATCCAGAGTCCCTCGATCTGGCACTGACAAGAATGTATTTCTACCTGAGGATAAACTCCCATGGTAACAGAAGCTGCCATGCAAGTTTCTAAAGGAGGGAAGCATCCTATATTCCTGTTAGGGTTCTATAATAATGAACCCCAACAAAGACTAGCCTGTCATGATAACACCAAGTTTGTGGTAATATAACTTGGTGGTACACATGCCTTGGTGGTAACCAAGGACTCTCTAATTGGACTTAAGACCCATTCAACAAAAGATAAATCACACCTATTATTGGAAAACCTACCCAGAGATGATCAAGTCATTAATTCTGCAAGAGAACCCACAACCATTTTTACTAAACCATCATCTACCTACACTCTAAATTTTTTTTTTTCTTATACAGACAGATAATTTTGGTTCTCATCACTCTTCACGAAAACATCCCTTTGCAACAAATAGAGACCATTTCAGAAAAACACAATCAATAAAAAGGCAGAGTTATAAACCCTACTCCCACTGGATAAATCTATAGAACAATTTTCACGTCTAAGACTCGGGGAAACGTGGGGACGAAAGAAAAGAAAGATTTTTATTATTATTTTTTTATAATTTATTTTTTTAATTTATTTATTTATTTATTAAAGATTTCTGTCTCTTCCCCGCAACCGCCTTCCATTTCCCTCCCCCTCCCTCGTCAGCCCAAAGAGCAATCAGGTTTCACCGGACAGAAATCTCAAGGTCCAAATCAGGAGCAGAAGGAGAGAGAGCACGAGCAAGGAACTCAGGACCGCGAGGGGTGCACCCACACACTGAGACAATGGGGATGTTCTATTGGGAACTCACCAAGGCCAGCTGGCCTGGATCTGAAAAAGCCTGGGTTAAAACCGGACTCGCTGAACATAGTGGACAATGAGGACTACTGAGAACTCAAGAACAATGGCAATGGGTTTTTGATCCTACTGCACGAACTGGCTTTGTGGAAGCCTAGGCAGTTTGGATGCTCACCTTTAAAAACCGCAGAATCTGGGAATTTGTTGTCAGACTGATTCCCCCTAGTAATCTTAGAACTATGCACATAAAACCTCACTGCTATGACTGCTTAAGCATTAGCTGAACAAAGACAACAGACATGACAAACTGGATGGGGAAAAGCTTAGGAAGCCTCAACCATATCCAAAGAATCAGAGACAATAAAGGAATAATGATTATTGGAGTAAATGTCTTCCAAGGGATGAGCTCACTGGTTATCCAATACAAATGGCCAGCCCTAAAACCATACATATAGGCAGCATTAGTCATACGGAGCAGGTTGTATTTATGAATATATATGCACATATGCTTATAACAGCAGTTAATAAAAATGGGCCATAAATTACAAAAGGAGCAAGTAAAGGTATGTGGGAATGTTTGGAGGGAGAATATGGAAGGGGAAAAATCATACAATTATGCTATACTCCTACAAATAAAAGTTAAAAGATGGTTGGTGTTTTATAATCAATGAAACAGACGGAACTCAATTTATCATCGCTCAATAAACTCTGACCTTTTAAAAGGAACCATATGTGTACATCTATGTTTATGACAGTTCACTTATAATAAAGTGTTATAAATATCTCAAATCAAACTTATCTAAAATTAATCTGAACCTATCTACCACCTCAGCTCTTCCCTGCCCTTAGTATTGCTCAGGTCAATTATGGAAACTTCATCCTCAGCTAAAAATCTTATTGAACCAACTCATCTCTTTCTCATTTCACAGTGTCAGCAATCTTAGTAGTAAGGCACTGAACACATATTCCATCTCTGAGCCCCTCTCATTCCTCAAACTGCTATCATGTTAAATCAAGTCAGTACTTTCCAAAGCCTAGATTACTCTAAGAGCCCAATAATCTCCCTGCTTCTATCAGTGCTTCCTTTCAATGCCTGTAAATGCAAATGTCTAGCTAATGTTGTTAAAAAAAAAAGTCATGTCAACTCTCTGCTCTGACCTCCTCCATGGCTCCTCATTTCAAATGGAATAAAAGAGGGATAAGAAGCAAGTTCCATCCAAGAAATAAAAGCAGTGAAAATCTGAGACCAGAAGAAGTCTCTGTGGAAACATTGTGCTGCAGGGAAAAGGGAAAAGGGAGGGACAAAAGGACTAGGACTCTTAAAATGTTTCTCTGTTTCTAGTAGGCAAGGGGCACAATTCTAAAGGCAGCGGACCCCTTCCTAGTATTCTCTCATGGAAGATACAGTGGCTCTTTTGTGAATTTGTATCTAATAGAAGAGACTCCTGTGAGTTGCCCTCATTGCCTAGTTTTGTCCTTGAGGAAACTTGTGAAGGCAGATATGATAAAGCCATTTCCCCTATGTTTTTTCTCCTTAATCTTTCTTACCTAAAGGGTCATAGGAAGTTATTACCACTTTTAATCCATTTGTACATACATGAGGACTGTCTAAAAAACATTGAACTGAACATCATCATCATCATTTTATGTTAATATTATTGTCTTTTATGTAAAGATGAAGTTTATATAAATTGAACATAACAAAAATGAAAGTGCCAAGTTAGAACAGATCATTTATAAAATAAAATGCTCTTGGTTAATGTTTTAAAACATTAACCTGGTAGATTTTCGAAATATGACCTGATGATTCTCTGGATTTCCTCTTTGTCTATTATGTTCCACTTTTCATTTCTGATTTTGTTAATTTGGATATTCTCTCTGCCTTTTGGTTAGTTTGGATAAAGGTTTGTCTATTTTGTTGATTTCAGCTCTCAATTAGATTATTTCCTGCCCTCTGGTTCTCTTGGGTGAGTATGCTTCTTTTTGTTCTAAAGTTTTTAAATGTTCTGTTAATTCATAGGAGTGGAATTTTTCTATCTTCTTTATGTAGGCATTTAGATAAGAGGACCTTTCCTCTTAACACCGCTTTCATTGTGTCCCATAAATTTGGGTATTTTGTGTGATCACATTCATTGAATTTTATGAAGTCTTTAGTTTCTCCCTTTATTTCTTCCCTGACCCACTGATGATTCAGGTGGGCACTTTTTAGTTTCCATGTGTTTGTGGAGTACTACACAACAGAGAAAAATAACGACATCTTGAAATTTGCAGGCAAATGGATAGAGCTAGAAAATATCACATTGAGTGAGGTAACCCAGACCCGGAAAGACAATTATCATATGTATGCACTCATAAGCGTTTTTTATTTTATTTTATTTTATTTATTTATTTATTTATTTTGGTTTTTCGAGACAGGGTTTCTCTGTAGTTTTGGAGCCTGTCCTGGAAATAGGTCTTGTAGACCAGGCTGGTCTCAAACTCACAGAGATCCGCCTGCCTCTGCCTCCCAAGTGCTGGGATTAAAGGCATGTGCCATCACCACCCGGCTTCATAAGTGGTTTTTAAACATAGGGCAAATAAAACCAGCCTACAAATCACAATCGTGACAACAGTGACAACCTTAGAAGAGACATACATGGATCTAATCTACATGGGAAATAGTAAAAGACAAGATCTCCTGAGTAAATTGGGAGCATGGGGACCTTGGGAGAGGGTTGAAGATGAGGAGAAAGGCAGGGAAAAGGGCAGAGAAAAATGTATAGCTCAATAAAATCAATTAAAAAAAATTAGGATGCTTTTAATATTCCAACATTCTGGTGAAAAAATAAAGTGTATGTATCCTCTTGATTTTCCGTCTTCAAGAATGAGATTTCAACGCCTATTTCTGTCAATCTGTGTTTTTAATCAAAGTGTTGGAGCTATGCCAGGGACAGTGGCCCGTGATTTTAATTTTAGCGCTTAAGGATTGTAAATTTGGGCCAACCATAAGGGAAAATGGCAATCAAGTTACTTTGAACTACAGAGAGAGAGATCCTGTCTCACAAACAAATAGTTAAAGAGAGAAGGAAAAAAGAAAATGAAAACAATTTTAATCTGCAAATATTTAATATTATTTATTGAAATTGCTTTATTATAGATTAAGTTGGTGATTTTAATGAATATGCCCTACATAGGATCCTATATTGAATTACTTGGTCCATAGTTAGTGAAACTTGTTTAGAAGGATTAGGAAGTGTGACTTTGCTGGAGGAGGTGTGGCCTTATTGGCAAAACTGTGTCACTTAGTGTGAGCTTTGAGGTTTCAAAACCACAGGCCAGACTAAGTCTGTGCCTCCTGTCTGCAGCTGTCTGCAGGACACAAGCTTTTACCTACTGTCCCAGCACCGTGGCCTTTCCATCCTACCTGCTGAACTGCTGCCTCCCCGCCATCAGGATCATAGATTACCCTCTGAAACAAGTCTCCCATTAATGTTTTCTTTTATAATTTGCTTTTGTCATGGCAACAATAGAATAGTAACTGAGACCATTATGTAATGTATATTTTATGTACAAAAATATATTAAGTCATTTGTTGAAAAAGAATTGTATGTATTTGCTGAGAATGAAAGAATTCTATTTTGTAGTAGGAACTAAAACTTAATTTGATGAATGTCCACTACATGGATTAATATTGCACAGATATTTCTCTTACTCATTTAATAATAATCTATAAGGCCTATTGCATTTTATATTTAAACAACAACCCAGAGCAGATCTTGCTTTCAATTGCCTACCAGCTGTGAGATTTAATCATAGTAAAGCTCAGTCAACACATTTTTATTAATATTAAACAAAAATTATTTCACATATTAAATACATTTGAATTTTATTCTAAGTCTTTATACTTTCATATGTAATTGCCCCAATTGCATAGAGTCAACACCATTGATATCTGAAGTTCCATTGAATATTATGATGAACAAATCATTATGTACTTTTCCCTGGAGATAAATTATATGACTTGAGAGCAACTAGCATACATTAATAAAATGTTGACTATATTTCTCTAGTTTTGAAATATTGGAGTGACTGTTAAAAATAAATCCTGTTTCAAGTCTGTCATATGCTTCATATGCATGTTGTTGGTTTTTTGAGAGTTTCCAGTTCAATGTCTCATCTTCTACCTCCCCCTAACAAATCAAGCATGTCTGTAGAGAACTTAAAATTGTATCATTGGCAAATAAATTTATAAAATTTGTTTAACCTTAGTATGTTTTAAGAGTCATGTATTGTGATTACATGAAATTTCCCTTTTAAAACTATTCTGTTTGGATATTTTAATGCTGTTTTATATAATTTTCTTTCTTTCCAAATTGTTCTTCTTAGAAGTTTTATGTCATTAGTGAAATCAATTTCAAGACATTCTCACATTTCCACATACAATTTAGCTTTTTCGTAGTCGTTATACTTTCTTTGACAGGCATAGCCTTATAACAAGTTTAACTCAGAAATTTCTTATGCTTGATTCATATTTTTTTCTGAAACTTCTGGAATATAGGCTTTTAAAAAGCAAATTAAGCGGGCAGTTGGTGTCAGTGTCCAATCTGATTCCAAGTAATTAAATTCCAAGAAATGGAGGGCGTGGATCACTGACTTTCTAGTAAAGGAATGCCAGTTATGTGGACAGCAGGCAGAACCACCATCCTCACTATCAAAAGCTGCTCTTCACATGACTGGATGTATATATACATATATGTTTTTTTTTTCCACAAAAGCATTTAAGCTTTCAGTTTCTGAACTATCCAGGTGTAAAAAGAAATACAGCTATCTTATACCTTCCAAACCTGCTGTGAGAGAGCCTAGTCAATTAATATTTTCAAACAGATTTAGGAACTTGGAATTAAATGTAGGAATGAGTATTTCCTTGACTTTTATATCATTTAAACAGATGATGCCTGAAGAAGTCTCTCAAACATAAGAGGAACAATTAATTTTCTAAGTAAGTAATCTACTTCATATTTTAAGATACCAATGCAGTCCTGTCATAACATAAATAGACCTAATAATTTTAAGGGGTAGTTCTGATTAGGGTGATATTATATTCTATTTTCTTGTCTGCTCCTCCTGTCCCTTAGCCTCACAACCTTCTGGCTCATTGATATTTACCCAATTTTCCAAAACAACTTAACATTCATTGATTTCCCAATGCATCTTCACTTACAGGGAACAGTCTTTTGTGCACTGGCTATTTTTTATTTTAATGGGCAGCAATGTTTCTAGACATTGAACAATGATCTCTCTGGCATCTAACCTTTCTGCACAAGTTCCTTTATCTTTATTACTTTTCTCTTTATCACTTTTTACATACAATATTTTACATGATGTTCTGTAAATTTTTAAAAGTGGCAAATTTCTTCTTTGGATGTCCATTCGATAGGCCAACCCTTAGGTGGGTGGAGTAAACAGAACAGAATGCAGGGAGAAAGAAGCTGAGTCAGAGGAGTCACCATGATTTTCCCACTCCAGGCAGATACAGGTTAAGATCATTCTTGATAAGCCAGCTCGTGGGCTACATAGATTATTAGAAATGGGTTAGATAGATATGTAAAAGCTAGCCAATAATGGGTCAGGCAGTGTTTAAAAGAATACAGTTTCTGTGTAATTATTTTGGGGCATAAGCTAGCCATGTGGGCGGCCGGGGTGTTGGGGACGCAGCCCCGCCGCTCATATTACTACACATATAGTCAATAAAGAAAAAATTATGTTAAGTTTTACATAATGTTAGATATAGAGTGAACCCTGGAGCTTGCCACCTCAGAACTTTGGAACATACTGAAGAGAAATGACAGAGTATGTTTGCACAAATCTTCTCTATGAGTATCCACAACAGCATCGTTAATTACAAGCAAAATCAAAACAAAATAATTAATAATAAAATGTCTAAAGGGATAAAAAGGTAGCATTACCTAATAAAATGAAGTAAGTATGACAACAGAAGGTGGGTTGACATTTGCTGAGTTTTGTGAAAGGGATAGATTGATAGTGTCTACTAGAAGGCAAGTTTTTTTTGTTTGTTTTTATAATTTAATAAGTTTTACTCTTTGAGAATATTTTAGAAGTACTGTATTCACATAACTTCTCCTTCTCACTCTCAGCCATTCAATTCTTACCGTGCCCTCCCACTAGCTTCCACATATGTGGTGTCTTCATTCTGTGTATCACAGACACACTTTAGTATCTCCTTCATTTGTGTGCTTCGGATCAAAGACCAAGAGAAATGAATGCACTAAGCAAGTCGACGTCTAAAAGATTGTGAGTTCTAGTAACACTGAATACTTTCATTGCTGAGTCTTTGTTTACTTTGATTGAACTGTGATTGTGCCCTAAATATTAGTTCTTCAAGTAAGAAATCTCTAGGCTTTACTTATTTATTTACTTATTTTTGCTTCTTCTTCTTCTTCTTTTTTTTTTTTTTGCTTTGAGAGAATATGGACATTTTAGAGACATATTGGAGAGAATAGATATTATGGACTTTGAAAGAGAGTTGATATTATAAATGGTATGAAGTTTAAATTTGAGTGTTTAGATTTTCAGACATTGGAATTTTATAGTATTTTGTGTTTTGTATTATATTAACTATAAGATATTGGAGAGAAACAAAAAAGGGAAAATTTAGATTTGATATAAAAGTATCAGTGTGTGAAATGCACAAAGTTGATTTTCTTGGCATTTATTTATTTATTCATTCATTCATTCAATCAATCATTCATTTATTTACTTTTTTTTCCTCTTGTCACAGCGAGAGTCATTTGAGAAGAGAGAACTTCAGTGAGAAATGCTTTTAATAAATTGACAAATAGCAGGGCGGTGGTGGCGCATGCCTTTAATCCCAGCACTCGGGAGTCAGAGGCAGGCAGATTTCTGTGAGTTCGAGGCCAGCCTGGTCTAGAAGAGCTAGTTCCAGGACAGGAACAAAAAGCTATGGAGAAACCCTGTCTCGAAAAAATAAAAAAAAATGACAAATAGCATTTCTTGTTGGTGATTGATTTGAGTGGGCCCAGCTCTGCATGGGTTGTTCTACGTCCAAATAAGTACATATAGGTACAAGACAAACTAAACATTTTCCTATGCAGTGTTTAGAACATCCTGATATTTCCTGATAGTCAGATATTAAGCTCGGGGCAATAAAACAGTTAACTAAAGTAGTGATCTGTTTAGGTTTTCGCAACTAATCTTCAAGCTACTATAAACATCCATCATTTGTTTTTATAGACTTGACTTTTCAATTCCTTTTGGTAATTGGTAATTGTAAAGGAACTCTTTTCATTGACCTTGTGCTGAGAATAAATTTAATTTTAGATTTTCTTTTATATCATTTAGAAGCTTTACAATTTTATTATTTACTTTTAAATCTATTATACATTGTGAATTGACTATAAAAGAAATTGAGTAGCCTGCCTCTGACTGGCTCTGAATCCATTAGTTGTCATGGGAATATCTGGTCATTACAGAAACATTTACTGAAAACACTGGCAATCTTCACATGCATACAGACACACACATGCGCGCGCGCACACACACACACACACACACACAAACACCTATTTCTCTATTAAGTTCTTTTTTCAGGATTTCTTTACAACATTACAAGCACACACATATTTCTTGCTGTGTTTGGAATGTCTTGTTTCTTATGTGTCTTCCATCCCTTCTGGCTCTTACACTTTTTCTGCCTCCTCTTCTTCAGGGTCTCCTGAGCACTGGAGAGAGAGAGATTTTATGGTAACATTCCATTAAGGGTTGAGAATTCTAAGATCTATCGATAAGTAATCTGGAAATAAATCTACTTCAAGATCCAACATTGTTACTTGAGCATATACTATCAGGACAATTTACCCTGCTACAGAGACACTTTCATAACCATATTGGTTGCTGCTCTATATTTGGCTACATAGTAGCCAAAAACTGGAAGCATTCTAGATGTCTTTATACAGATGAATGGCTAAAGAAAATGTGGTATGTTTACAGAATTGAGTGTTACTCAACTGTTACAAACTGAAATCATGAAATTCACAGGTAAGTAGACCTAGAAAAAACTCATCCTGAGTGATGGTATGTATTCAACTAAAAATAGATATGATGCTGTTAAATCTTAGATAAGCCAACTACAATCTGTATAACCACAGATGTTAGGTAGAGATAAGGGTTTAGGGACAGATCTCCCAAGGAAGGAGAAAAAGAAGTAGAAGAGTATTAGTACACCCCTTTGCTTATGCCCCTTAAGGTTGATATACCTTGGAAACGTGCTCTTTACTGAAGAGAAATGAAGGAGTGGAAATAGTTAGGAAGTTCAGGGTAGCAACTGGGATGAGTGGAAGGAAAACCTATGAGAAAAGAACTAAAAATTGACAGCTAGACTAGTGTATGACACAGGACAAAAGGATCAGATGCAGAGGGAGAGCGAGGAGGGGCTCAAAGGAGGGAATATATGTAGGTCCCCAAAGCTCTGGTTTTACATTTTGTTCTTATTTTGATTTTGTGTACTTACATTATTTGCTTCTGTTATTTATCCCTTTTGGCATTTTTTTCTCCTATTTCTGGATCTGTGCTATAAACTCTACATTGCTTTTGGGGGAAATATCAATTTGTTTCAAATATTTATAACTTCTTTTTTGATGCATCCATGATGCACACATAGCGTCATTTACAGGTACTTTTTGGATATCCTGCTCTCTTTAATTGAAATACCTGTTTTGATTTTGACAGTTGTTATAAACACTTGTGCGGTGGAGTAATATTTTGTACACTGTAAATATGTATTAATCTCATTGGTTAATAAAGATCTGACATGGTCAATAGCTAGGCAGAAGATGGTACTTTCACACAAAAAGAGAGTATGAGGTAAAAGGGGGTGGAGTTGCCCGGAGTCTTGGAGAGGACCAAGATGAATATGTTGTGCTTTAAAACAAAAAGGCACCACCACATATAGAGTATAAACAAGAAATATGGCTTAATTTGAGTTGTAAGAGCTAGTTAGTAATAAGCCACAGATATTGATGAGGCATTTATAATTAATATTAATTCTGTGTGGTTATTTTGGAAGCTGACTGGAGGGACAGTTCTGACTAAGAGGACAGAAAACCCTCATCTACATCCTTAAGATCAAATTCACTTGCCCCGTCTGTGAGCAACCTTCCGTGTCCTTTATTTTCTCAATCATTACTGCTTTTTTTCTTTGCACTTTTACTCCCCATTAATGTTGCCATATGTTCCTTTTTATAGCCATCTTTATTTTTGAGAATTCTTAGCATGTTAAATACAGTTGATTTTAGCTCTCTGTTAATTTCAGTATCTCTACCATCTCCCATACTGACTGATGTTTCCTCTGTCTCTCACATGTTTATTTACTTACTCCTTTTGCCATTTAGGGCATCCTGATATTTCCTGATAGCCAGACGTTAAGCACTAGGTAGATGGTCCTTTGGTGCTGTGATGCTGAAAGCAGAGAGGCAGCACTTTAAAGTTTTTAGATTTTTCTTCAGGTTTTAATGAGTAATGATCTGAACTGTCTTCCCTGCCGCGCGCACCACGGGCCCCCTTACTGCACTCTGTGCTCTGGCACCCAGTTGGCGAGCTTCCTGTAAGGGGGCTGGAGGTTAAAATACACAGATACACACAGAGAGACAGCGACACGAGTCAGCCTTGAATTCCCCATGAATGCCCCCTTTATTGTGTTCAGGGGCAGATTATATAGAGATAGCCACGCCCCAGCCAAACCCACCAGAAACCATTCTCCTGCCATCAGGAACTCCTGAAGGTCTCCTGCTCAGAGCAGCTGTAGGCACTCAGATCAGGGGATTACCAGACATTCAGGATCTGGGGTCTCACTGCTCCCAACACTTCCCGGTGCTGGTCATTCAGCTTTTGAGCCTTGATGGAGCAAGATGTGCCTCCTTCTTTCATCTGCCCGCCTCACTAATCACACTCTCTTCTTCTGTGAAAAAGTCAAGAGAAACTGGTTATATTTAAATTAATTTGGCTTAGTTTTTTAATAGAGTGACAGTCTGTTTCCATGAGGATAAGATAATTATTGGGAACAACTTGGTTTGACATAGTAATTAATGCACAAAGATATTCATATAAGATTATTTTATGAATTAAAATGGTTGATAAAGGTTTGAAATTTTTACATTAAACATGCTATATACACAATTTAGAAATATTAAACTAATTTTATGGAGTCAGTGTTTTTTGATATGTTAGGTACATGTCAACATGGTCTTATTTTCTTTGTGAAAAAAAAAACATACCACAGTTTAATATAGACACATATTCAATGCATTTTACTTTCCTAAAGTCTTGATGTTATAGCATATGTTTATTTTAAGTATTCACTTGCCGATAATAAATAAGCACATTTTTGAGTAAACAGTAATTTATAAATTATTTTTTTCTTTATACTTCTGTAAAAAAAAGTTTAGATATTTTGTAACATATTTCTCTATGTTAAACCCATTCCTGATTTTGCAGACAAAGAACCAAAATGCAGTGAGAAACACCTTGTCTTGGTGCCAGTGTAGGACAGAGCATTAATTTAATAAAAAAGTGTCTTGCACTTTTTTACTCTGGTAAGTGTTAGAATGTCAGTGACATTCCTGTTATAGAAACCAAAAAGAAAACTGTCAGATTAATAGTTTATCTTATGTACTATAAATTACAGAAAGTGCTTGGTTATCTTTTAGAATGTATAAATCATTTGGGTTGCCTTTAATCTCACTAAATATTCAATGCTCATTAGCAAAGGTAATAATAAGATATTAAACTTAGAAACAAACCCTCATTTGAATAGACTCACAATATTCTCTACATTTTTCATCAAATGTCTTTAGTACTTTTGTATACTTTCTGAAAAAAATTATGAACATTAGCTGTGGTCATCTGTTAAGCATTTTTGTAAGCATCATATACTCTTGGAAATAATGTGATTATAGTAGTGTAGTATATAACATGATTTTAAGTAGATTTTATGATATATAAATTTAACAACAGCATCAATAATTATAGCAAGAGATTTCTAAATTTGTTAAGAAAATTACTATTTCCCAATCACTAACTCTGAGTCATAAAAATAAATTTGTTACAATTTTCTGTAGTAAGATTGTTTGTCAAATACAAAAAAGTGATATATTTTTATGCCATCACATGTTTCTACTGTTTATTTGCATGTGAAATAGCCATACTCGTTAATTTGATTTACACTCACATTTAACTATTTGTTTATTTTTTCAACCTTGTGTTCTTTTAGTAAGAGAAAATGCAGAGAATTAACAAGAATTTAGTAGAACTCTTCCGCATAATTTAGTCTTAATGCCTCTATTTTAGGCTGTTTTACAATCATGATGTTAATTAAAAATGAACAATTTTCGTCAACCAGGGAGCCTTATTGGTACTGATCTAGGCCTTCTGTATGTACATCGCAGTTGTATTACTTGGTATTTTTGTGGGACTCCTAACAATGAGAGCAGGGGTTGTCTCTGACTCTTTTGCCTGCTCTTGGGACTCTTTTCCTGATAATGGGTTGCATTGCCAGGTTTAATATGAGGGGAGGTACTTATTTTTATTGCAACTGTATATGCCATTTTTGGCTGATATCCATGAGAGGCCTCCCTCCTGTAGAGAAATAGAGGAGGACTTGGTGGGTGGAAAAGAGAGGTAAGTGGGATGTACTCAGAGAAGAAAGGGAGGGGAAACTGTGATCAGGATATAAAAAAAAAATTAATAAAATAAACAATGTGTAGTCAGATGCTGTTTGTTAATTTCTGGGTCAACCAGATATGAAATAATCAGACAGAAATTACATTATTACAACACTGCTTGGTCTATTAGCTCATGCTTTCTATTGGTTAGCACTTATATCTTAAATTAACGCATTTCTATTAATCTGCTATTGTTGGGTGGTTGTAGACTACCAATAAGGTTCTGTTCAGTGTCTGGTGTCTGTCTCCTGCAGCAGCTACATGGCTTCTCATTAACTCACCTTTCTCTCTCTCTCTCTCTCTCTCTCTCTCTCTCTCTCTCTCTCTCTCTCTCTCTCTCCCATCTATCTGCTTGGAATTTGCACCTTGGCTTACTCTGTGCTGCAATAGGCCCAAAGTGATTCTTTATGATGTGGAATGCCCCTCTGTATGCTGTGAATATCACTGGTTAATAAAGGATTGTTTTGGGCCTGCACAGGGCAGAATACAGGTAGGTGGGGTAAAACTAAGCTGAATGCTAGGTGATAGTAAAGCAGAGTCAGAGAGAAGCCATGTAGCTCCACCGGAGCCAGACAGAACTTTACCCGGTAAGGCACAGCCACGTAGCAATACACAAATTACTAGAAATGGGTTAAATTAATATGTAAGAGTTAGCCAATACAAAGCTAGAGCTAATGGGTCAAGCAATGATTTAAATTATAAAATTTCTGTGTGATTATTTCAGTGGGTGGCCAGGATGAACAAGCGGACCTCCTCCAACATCTTTTTTAACCAAAATATTTACAGCATTCAGAGGGGACTCCCACATCAACAATGTTCACCTAATTTTTGTACAACTTAATAGTCCACCTTCTATATTCTTTGACTAACATAAATTGCCATTGCCCTGTTTCAGACATTTCATTATTTTAACTTATGGTTTCGCTAGATCAATATTTTTAGTTTTAGTTTTCAGTGTAGAATAATCTAAACAAGTATGACAGCAAAACTGAAAGCAAAATATTAACCAGTATTGGAGCAGGACTGCTTGTTCGTTTACCAGTTGCTCGGCCCTGAAGTAATCACACAAAAACTGTATTATTTAAATCACTGCTTGGCCCATTAGCTCTAACTTCTTCTTGGCTAACTCTTACATCTTAATTTAACCCATTTCAAGTAATCTGTATATCACCACGAGGTCATGAACTACCAGTAAAGTTTCAGCATGTCTATCTTGGGCTTCTTTCCCATACTCCACCTTCTTCTTCTCAGCATTCCATTTAGTTTTCCCCACCTACATGAGTTCTGCCCTATCAACAGGCTCAAAGCAGTTTCTTTATTCATTAATAGTAATCGCAGCATACACAGGGAAATCACACATCAAACTAGGGTACTAGTGATCTGATCAAGGGAATGGAAAAATGATAGGACTCTTAAGAGAAGGAGAGATACTAAAGGAAATAGAAACCCAATAACAGTACTAATGTCTACAAATTCATAAGGAAACATAAGAATAGCTAAAAGAAAAATATGTAATATTTGAGTCTATGTATAAATATATATTTATATTAGTTTAAATAAAATGTACTCATGTAGTTTACAATGTACCACTTGCTACATTTACAATAAATAGATTCTTAAAGCATATATTCCTTAATTCCTCTGGTAAACTGATTTATATTTGTTCATTAAAAATAGAGGATGACCCCAACCTTTAGACTACTAGCAATATTGGAGAGGATGTGTCAACTGGTCATCTACTGTAATCAGATTGGTGACTAACATAATTGTCATCAGAGAGCCTTTATCCAGTAACTGATGAAAGCTGATGCAGAGATCCATAGCCAAACACTGGGCTGAGCTCCTGGGGTCCACTTAAGGAAAGAGAGGAGGCATTATTTGAGGCAGGTGTGTCAAGGTCATGATGGAGGAACCCACTGGGACAGCTGCCCTGAGCTTGTGAGAACACATTGACTCTGAAACAGTAGTTATGGAGGCTGCATAGGACCAAACTAAGACCTTTGCAGTTGTGTGGTTTGGTCTATTCATAGAGCTCCTAGGAGTGAGAATTCAGGACCTGTTGCTGATGCTTAGCTGGCTGGCTTTTGGGAACCTGCTGTATTACCTTGCCCAGCCTTTATACAAGGGGAAGAACTTGGTCCTACCTTAACTTAATGTGCCTTGCTTTGTTCAACCTCTTGGGAAAACTGTCTCTTTCTGAGTGGAGGAGGAGGAGTGGATGGGAAGGGGAGTAGATGAGAGTCAGGGTGGTGGAGGAGGGAACAGGAGGAGAGAAAGGATGTGAAAATGTGGTCAGTATGTAAAGTAAATCAAAACCATACTTATCTGAGGGGAAAGATAAAGAAACACATAGGTCTTCTGATGGTAACTTCCTCTTTTACTTCAACTTAAAAAATGCTCTAGAGAATCAGTCTCCACACGGCCACAGCTACATGTCTCATTAACACAGCTCTCGCAGACAGTACTTTACACAGTTCCTTCTTACTCTCTCACACAGGGGTGTAGACAGCTTCCTCCCCAACTCTTCAGAAGTCACATCAGCTCTTTCACGCCACTGTCTCTCTCACACACACATGCACACATACTTCTATATCATTCCTTCATTTACTCATTCATTCACTCCCTCATTCACACTTTTCTCATGCTTCCTCTTCATCTCTCACAATTCTGCCCATACAACTACATTTTTCACTCAGCATGCATGCACATGCACAGGCGCACAGACACACACACCACACACACACACACACACACACACACACACACACACACTGCACAGCTCTTACATAGCTCCACACAGTCACCTTTCTACGCTGCAGCTCCTCCCTCTACATTGCCCTTGCTTCTCACAGTTTAACTCTGGACAATTAATTATATGTTAGATTTTCAGGGCCCACCCTGTTCTCATAACACAAGATAAGTCACATAGTTTCTTTTAGACTAGGGAGGTCACATTGACTGGTCACTGAGTAACACTTGGTCATGCATGTAGCCTAAATGTTGAGGATTCTCAGACAGAAAGTAAACAGTTGGCTGAACTTTGAGCCTGTATCATAAACTAAGACTGGGACTGTGTGCAAAATCTCAATTGCTGAGAAAGTTATGTCTACTGAAGTTGCTTCTAGCCTGACCTTGAATCAGAAATAAAGAACACCTAGGAAAATGAAAAAAAAATGTGATAAATCAATAGAGTAAAAATAGTCATTTTTTTTTAACTTCATAGGTTCAACTAAACAATGTACTCTTCTTGTTTATTGTTTTATGAAAATTTACATGTGAACAGCTTCCTCAATGGTATGGTAAAAGACATTCTGGTCAAACAATGACAACTAGATGGTTCTCCATGATCTTTCATTTGTTTATGCTTTGTTTCAAACACACACACACACACACACACACACAAAAGAGGGCTGTATTTTGAAAATTGAATACTGTGTTACCTGAACCCCACATTAGCTGTTTTAAGAAGAATGTCAGGGTGATGTGAGGAAACTCTGACATTCATTTGGACATTGCAGTTAGTGGGCAATAAAGTTCATTAAATTTAAAGATTAAGAAATGTAAGAGTATTTTTTATTGTAATGTAAGTTATACATTGTAAGATTGTTATAAGAAAAAAGGTGATATTAAGGTCAAGAGCAAAGATGAAGAGCTATATTTTATAGTGAAATGGAAGCTGTCTAGGGAACAATATCACAAAAGCTTGAAACATTGTGATTCATGTTACATAGTGGTAAACATTTATTATAACTGTCACCTACTATGTTGAAAAAGGCAGAAAAGTGAACTTGCCATCCAGTGAACTTTAGAGATCAGTTAGAAAATAAATTTTCAATAGTATGTGCTAGCTGTTAATAGTTGGTTGGGCAAAATATTTTAAAACTTATGGATGAACATGAATAAAATGTTAAGAAACAATTTAGAAATTTCATACTTTGTAGGCCTAGGGAACTATGCAATCCTTATGTAAGAAAAAATAATTATGTACCATCTCAACTATTGCATAGGTTCTTAGCTGGGATCATCCTTGTGGGTTCCAGGGAATTTATCTAGTGCCAGGTTTCTTGATAGGCTCATAATGATTCCCTCAGTCAAGACATCTCTTTCCTTTCTTTTCCTTTCTGTCCTTCCTCAATCTCAACCATCCTATTGCCTCATGTTCTCCTCCCCTATTCCCTCATTTTCTCCTCTCCCCTCCCCATCTCCACTCCGCTGGCCAGCACACTCTCAGTTTTCTCAGGAGAGTTTGTCTATTTCCCCTTCTCAGGGGATCCATGTATGTCTTTCTAAGGTTTCTCCTTGTTACCTAGATTTCTGGGATCACAGACTATAGACTGGCCTTCCTCTATAATTAGATTGATGACTACCTTAATTGTCATCATAGAACCTTCATTTAGCAACTGATGGAAGCAGATGCAGAGAGCCACAGCTAAGCACTGGACCGAACTCCCAGAGTTCGGCTGACAACAGGGATACTCACAGAAACAGTTGACCTGAACCAGTGGGTGTTCACTGTCTCTCGACTGACAGCAGGGGAACCTGCATGAGACCAAACTACACCCTCAGAATGTGGGTTAGAGTGGACTATTGGCTGTGGCAGCAGGATTTATTCCTAGTGTTTAAACTGGCTTTTGGGGGCCCATTATCTTAGGAGGAATCTTGCTTAGACAGATACAGAAGGGAGGGCCTTGGTCCTGCCTCAAAGTGTTATGCCAGACTTACCCTCTCTGAGAAGAGTGAATAGGGGTAGGGTTGAAGAAGGAGGAGGGTATAGGAAGAGAGAGGAAGTGGGAACTGGGATTGGTATATAAAATGGAAAAGATAAATTGTTTTTAAAATAAATAAGTAAAACAAAACAAGCAAACAAAAACAAAACAACAACAACAGAAAATAAAAAATAATTAAAGACAATCTTGGGTAGCAAAGACCCAATGAGTTAGGAGTTGAATAAGTAAGTTGGAATTAAATTTGAATTTAGACTCACTTCCTCTTCAAACACTATGAAACATTTGCTTTTTTGAAATCTCTCTTTGAACTTATGCTATTATGAATATGCTACTGCAAATTACTTTTACCTGTAATGATTTTACGCCAATTTTCAAACAAAAATTGTCATCTTTCATGAATAAATATTGTTTTAATTTCAAAGTAATGAAACTATCCAGAAAATAATCATTATAGAAGTCTGTAGAAGTATGTATGGAGAGAGCCACTGTCTTTATTGTAGCCTGGCATTGAAGAAACGGAGGGAGCAGAAACTGCCAAAGTCAGGTGCCTGTCATTTTGGGTTGTCTAAAGACTCTCTATGAGAGTGAAGGGGGTGTGAAAAATAAATAGTGTGATTCTCGAAATATTAGAAATAGAATTCAATGATTTAGACAGATGTCTCAAAGGACTTTGGATCTTCTTTCCAATATGAAGCTTGCCTGGAGGAAATCACATCACACAGAAAACTGCTCGAATGTTGTTAATGAAGACTGTGCACACTTCAGGCCAAATTAACAGTGACATTTATTCTAAACACTCTAACACTGATTCCCTAGCAGTGTCATCTTTGGGAAAGATTGTTTCCATTTGCTTGTAAATGACACAAACTAATTGCAAATTCTAAAAGTATAGAGGAAGGAAAAGACCATAAAAACCGTTGTAAGAATTCCAGAGGATTCTTGATTCTTATTAAAAAAAATAGTCAGTTTTTTGACAATATCATAGTATACTTCAGATATTCACATTTTTAGTATTCACTAGTGCTTGGTAGGAATGAGAAATTATGCCATCACTTCCTTAAGGATTCTAACCTTTCAGTCTTTCTAACAGCTGTGTACCATCATATATACATGCATATATGTTTAGAGCTATAAAACACTTTTGCATGATATAAATGTGTTGATTTCAAGAACTTATATTAATACCTGATACAGAGAATTAACATTAATGTACAAAGAATTATTATGGAAATCAAATTTGCAATATGTTTTTTCTATTTTATTTTTATTAATTCTTTGACAATGTCATGCATATATACACTATATATTGTCTCTGTTCAACCCAGCTCTGTCCTCAACTCCTTCCCGGTGTGCCTCCTCTTCATGCACCCTCCCAACTCCATGTCCTCTTTGTCTTCTGTATAATTAACCAAATTCAATTTGAGATGCCCATAGAAGGATTCGATTATTATTCAATGACAAAATGTTTCATATTCATTTATTTTCACATATAATTAAAATTATTTCTGTATACCTGGTACTAAAAGAAATTCTATTTGCCATAGCTTTGAAAATTTATGAAAATGTGTGACAGCTTGTTATTTATTTAATTATGCATATGTAAACTGTAATTAAAATAAATCCATTATTTTCCCTGTCTTTGCCTGAAAAGTGAAGATAATCACAAAATAAATTAAATTATATTAAATCATCTTTATTGCTTTAAGTTACTTTGTTTGTATTCATATATATGAATATATTTGTACAAACATAACAGCATCAATCTTTATTTTTAAAGGCACGAAACTATCCAATGTCACATACATTGCTTTTACTTAAAATATTTCCTCCTTTTCTCCTTGTTTTAGAATGAAATAATTAAAAAGTAAGTAAACAAAAGTAATGGTCTGAAGCCATCTTTTTAGGGTGACTTTTGCTGTGGTCCTAGCCATGGTGGTGGGGGTTGTATGTTCCAGGGTAGGGGTGTAAGGATTAGAAAAGCTAGGGAGTAAGAAAACAGATGAGAATCACAGAGATACAGGAGAGCACCAGGAGGACAATTCAGCGAATACTAAATGCTGGATTCTTAGTTCTGACTTTTGAGTTTGCCTGTGTTTAATTTTCCATACATTTTTATACCTCAATACAAAAAGGAGAAAAAGGTAAAAGATTTCTTTAACATGATACAAAAGACAACTAGAGCAGTTACTTGCTTCAATACTTTGAGACATCAAGCCATGAATTCATGAGAAAAGCATTCTGTTGTTTAGGCAGTGAGCCCACCGTACACCAAATATCCTTAAGGCAGCCGTTCCCTAGGTCAAACCTTCTATTTCAAAAGGAAGAACAGAAAAGTATGCTTGAATTCTCTGATCATTGTTCGGGGTAGAGTGGAATTCCCTCTATGGGCCATCTCATTGTTCAAACCATCACATAACCACATCCTAGGTCAGGGTGTGTAGCCACAGCTGTCAACAACTTTAAATAAATTCAAACTCTCTTACCTTCAGACAGGTGGAGCAGGCTCACATTTTTTGTGCCTCCACAAGTAATTAACCGAAACTCTCATAAAAATATGTTAAATAAAATGACTATATATGTTTAAAAAATATATCATTTTCCCTTGCCTTTCCTTCCTCAATGCCCCCTATTTATGTCCCTTGCTTTCTCTAAAATCATATTTTAGCAACTATAATGTATTTCGTGGAAACCTGCCTCTTTCTTTCTTTTAATATAAGGATAACATTTTTATGATTCAGATATTGTACTCCCAGAGTTATAATTTCATACAGATATACACTGTGTTGAGAAGTTGACAATCATCATGCTAATTAAATCAATTAAATTTGATACCTCAATATTCTCCACTCATTCATATTAAACATTATCTAAATTATTCACCTCTTTGTCAGGACTTGCCAAACTGCTTAGAGAAACTTAGCTCTGTAAACCTACCCTGAAAAATCCCTCGTGGGACGTGGACACATACTGCTTTGCTCCAAGAGAACAGTCTGTTTGAGTTTCTCATACAATGTGAGATATTGAATCTGATCAGCGCGCACTCGAGCACTTCAAAGAGGAGCTCACAGTGGTTTTCTGGCATGTGAGTGATGGGTAATGCCTAACACCAGCTGTCTTTTCAGCTGTGCCCTGACATCGAGCCTGTCAAATGGCTCAATCAGAGGAATCAGTGTGATATGCTGTTCCCTTCTGAGAGAGAATGACTCAAGTCACAGATCCTTGCAAGCTCCTCGGTGGCTTATAAAACTAAAAATAAAAACAACAAGACCAAATACCATGTTTCGTATTGTATTCCCCTTTCACCATAACAGATTTAAATAAAGCTCCTGTATACTAACACTAGACTTCTTTCATATTTTGCTTTCCTTTTTTTTTTTTTTAATTCTGGTTTTTCAAGACATGGTTTCTCTGTAGCTTTGGAACCTATCCTGGAACTAGCTCTTGTAGACCAGCCTGGTCTCGAACTCTTAGAGATCCGCCTGCCTCTGTGTCCCTAGTCCTGAGATTAAAGGTGTGCATCACCACTGTCTGGCCACCTTTCCTTTTTTTAAGACTAGTATTTATTTCACTATATATTATTTTATAAAGCATTAACTTATCAAATTGAATTATTTAAAATTGACCTAATTTCTTAGAATATTCATTTAGTCTTTATATCTAATATATTTTAAAAGGTCTATTCAGTAGATTATATAAAAGTATTTGTAGTTTGATATTCCTAGTTATAAATCATTTTGTAAATGAAAATTTAAAAGTATAAAAAGTAGTGATTGATAACTTTAGCTTGATTTGGTAAATAGTTTGTTTTAAAAAAAA
This sequence comes from Microtus obscurus, assembly GCA_963919715.1. Lineage (NCBI taxonomy): Eukaryota > Metazoa > Chordata > Mammalia > Rodentia > Cricetidae > Microtus > Microtus obscurus. The sequence goes on along the minus strand of CAWTZC010000854.1, from coordinate 144,678 downwards.
CTACAGCATATACCAAACACACTGTTTTAGTTACTTTTTTTGTCCTTTTTTTCTTAGTTACTTTTTATTAAATTTATTCTTTTTATATTCGAACTCAGTTTTCCCTTACTCCTCTCCTCCAGCTTTCCTCCACACACATCCCCTATGTCCCCCATTTCTAATCCACTTCATCATTTCTGGACAGAAAAGGACAGGCCTTTCATGTATATCAACAAAACATGCCATATCAAGTGTCGGTAAGACACTTGTATCTCCCTTGTATTTAGACTGGGCATGTCAACCCAGTATGAGGACTAGCTTCCCCCAAACCATTCAGCTTTAGAGACAGCCCTTGCTTCTACTCTTAGGAGTCCCTCAATAAGACCAAGCTACCATCAATACACACACACAGACACACACACACACACACACGTATGTGTATATATGTGTGTGTGTGTTTGTATATACATACATCCACATGTACATGGCCTAGCTTAGTCCCATCAGAAGCCATGATTGTGCATTCAGAATCTGTGAGTTCCTATAAGCCCAGGTTAGTTGATTCTATTTTTTCATCGTTCTTGACCCCTCTGGTGCCTACTTTTCTTCGTTCCTCTTTTCCACAGGATATCCCATGCTTGGTCTTATGTTTGACTTTGGATCTGCATCTTTTTCTACCAGTTGCTGAAGGAAGTCTCTTGGGTGATTATTGGGGTAGGCACCAATTTATGAGTATATCAGAATATCGTTCGGCGTCATTACATGGATATTTTTTTTTCCTTCAGTCATGTTCGGTTCTATCCTAGGTCTCTGGGTCAGCCAGCTTTTATGTCTTGGCACTCTAGGCAGTGTAAGGGGTGGGCTTACTCTCTTGGCGTGGTTGTCAGTCTGGATCAATCATTGGTTGGCCACTACCACAATCTCTGTGCCACCCTTACCCCAGAATATCCCATAGACCGGAAAGTCTCTGGGTCGAAGATGGAGATGCTAGGTTGGTGTTGCAGTTTCTCTGCTGAAAGTCTTGCCTGGTCATAAGAGAGAGCCAGTTGAGGCTGTATGTCTGTGATTGTTAGGAGTGCTAGCTGGGGTTATCCTTGGGGTTTCCTAGAAGTTTACTTTTCATTGGGTTTCTATCTGACAAAGGAATGGACTCACCCCCTTTTATATTTTGTTCTGTTGTCTTCTGCTTTTTGAGACCAGGCTTCTCTGTGTAACCACCCTATCTGTCCTTGGACTCTCTGTAGACTAGGTTGGCCTCAATCTCACAGACATCTACCTTCATCTATCTCCCTATGGCTGGGATTAAAGGTGTATGCCACCATGTCCAGGTAGAAACATCTTAAAAAGGAATATATTTATATATTTTTTCTCTCCATATTTTTAGCCAACCCATTAGCATAGCCAGATTCTAATGACTGGCATGTGTTATGAAAAGCATTTTAAATGAGAAAAGTGAAAAGTTTTAACTTTTGTAGTACTTATTTTTAAATGAGAAGACCATTACAGCCACACAACAGTGAAATACTCTTGAATTTCTTTGAATTAAATGGTATTTTTCAAAGTATTATAATCAAGTCAAAATGTTCTACCACTTTCATAGAAGTTAGTAGGAACCTGTGCTGTTAGGTCTCCTTCTTTCATGTGGTATTGATTTAATAATTACTTCAAGTGGGGAAGGAGGTTAACTTTCAAGTGGGGAGGAAGGTTAACTTCCTTACTGAGATATTTGGTTTCTGTGCTCTATGTATTGTGTTCAACAGTGATTCTGTTTCCTCTATCTCAAGTATATGGGCATTCTAATTTCCCAAGTGTCTTCAATATTTCTAGCACAACATGTGCCTTACTACAGCTGGAAAATATTCATAAGGATTTATTGTTATTTCTATGAAAAAATGAAAAAAAGTGTGAAAGACAATATATGTATATATTAATACACATACATGCATGTGTAAAAAACACATATATACATATATATGTATGCATACATACACACATATATATGTGTATATGTACACACACAAACACACACACACACACATATATATATATGAGAGAGAGAGAAACAGGAGAGAGGAGAGAGAGTGAACCTCTCTTTTGAACACGTTTGAATAGGTGTTCAAGACTGTGTGTCTTACTTTTCATGGTTTATTAAGACATATTAACTTAAGGTTGAATAAATTTCAATATATAGGGAATTTTGCTTACATTGCACTTTGAACTCCTGATTAGCTGTTTTGTAGCTCCTTGTGAAAATCACTAGAGACAAAGGTGTCACTTGTGAACATGATCTCCCTGCTAGACCATCTGGTCTGCTGATTTTTATCCTTCCATCATACTAAATCAATGTGAAAGTATACACTACAACCATATAATATATTAATCAATATTAAAGATTTAGCTAAACAGTCATTCAATAATATTACTTAAGTAAAGGAACTAAGATGATTATTGAAAAACTACAACACATTATAATTCATAACCATCATTTAAGTCATGAATTAGCATGACTAAACTTTCTCACTCCCCCCAAGTATCTTTCCATCTATCACATGGATATAAGTAGTTTCATTTAATCTTTTAATCCCTCTCAAGCATTTCATGAATAATAACTGAGCTCCTTGAGATAGTGCCCTAAATTCATCTTGGTGCTGCACTGAAGTCTCATTCTAATCTCCAGGATCTTGAACTTCATAACACAAAAAGTTCAACTTTATTTTTTCCTAAGTATGGTAAGGGAACTCATCTGTTCAAAAATATTTTTTTGATCTTCTTCAAATACTAGGATACCGTGTTAAAAAAAAAAAGACAAAAAATACAGAAAAAAAAAACAAGACAGGTAAAACAAAAACAAAACAAACCCCCTTTTCTCATGGAAGAAAGGAACACATATACAAATACAAACAGTGCTAAGTGATAGGTAAGAGTGATATATTGCAAAAGATTGGTGAATGTGAAAAAATAAATACTGTGAGAATGAGAGAGAGCATAGAAAACGTGGTAAGTTCCATGCTACTATCCAGGAATCGTTCTGTTTGCGAAAGGACCTCAGAGTTGGGACAGGACACACTCACACTTCATCCCCCAGCCAAAGAGAGTTTATTTCCTAGGAGGGGAAGAGGATGGTGGGGATCTGCCTCCTCTGGATCAGGCAAAGGCAGCAGCAGCAGCAGCAGCAGGTGTTTCTGCAGGAGTGATTTAAAGGGGAAGTCAGTGCTAAGACGAGTTGGAAAATACCGATGGTATATGATAGTGTAGCCAAATAATGAGTTATGATTGCTGAACCTTGGCGTTTTATCTCAGGAATGAGTTAGGCATAAGGAAAGCGCCAAATAAGGGAATAGACCTTAGCAGCTAACTTTAGGAATGTAATCTAATGGTTTAGCAAGAGAGAGCAAAGGGGAAAGGTCAAGACCTGCCACAGTCAAGCTTATCATGCTCAGGCCTAAGGGGGGGGGGGCTCAAATTAAATAATGGTTAGTGAGATGACCCTGCAAGGAAAGACACTTGCCTCCAGAATAGATGAGCTTAGTTTCCTCCCCAGGACCACAATCCAGTTCCCTCAGATTCTCCACTCTTGCTGTCAGACTGCATTCTCTGGCATGTAGCTAGAATAAATGTAATAATATTTGATCATGGGATTGAAAAAAAAATGATAGTCAAAGTACTGTGGAAATTAGTGTGAGTGGTAGTCATTTGCATATTATGGTTTGAAGAGTAAGATGATTATGTAAAACAGAATCATAAAATTTCTCATAAGATAGAAGTAATCATTTAGTGAGACATTTTTGTTGGTTTGTGTGTTTGCTTTGTGGTTTTGGTATGATCTGTTTAGCTCATTACACCAAAGCCTATGCATCTCTACTCCTGCTCCATGAAACCCCTTACTATTTTTAGTAGTTATTTCCCACTAACACTGCAAGAGATAGAATTTCGAGCAGAACAGTATTTTATTTTCAACATTAGTTGTTGGTTATTACAGAGCCTTTACCTGCTTTCCAAGCTTTCAATCACTCCACTTTCTTTTTCCAGAGAAAATTGTCAAACTATCTAAAACTTAAGTTTTCATTTAGAGAGCAGAGGATTATATGGTGTTTCAGAGGCAGTGTATTTGATCTTTTCTTTGTTTATCTATTAATACGTCATCCATTTTCCAAAGAAATGTTCCTCTACTTTCTCATGGTTTAGTATTCTATTAGGCTTGTGTTTCCTTTTTCTTAGTCTTTCTCGTGCATCAAAGGAGTAAATGAGCTAAAATGATTACTGAAAAACTGCAACACTTTGCTCAAAACTTTCATTTGGAGACTGTCAAAAATATTAATGGTAGAAGTTTTAATTAAGCTTTATTGATTCCATTGATCACAATCTGCACTCTACACAGAGAAAAGTGACTAGGGAATACATCCTACCACATCTATGCCTTCTTTACTCGGTCTAAATTACAGAGTAGAAGTGGTTGAATGATTTTTTTTTCTGTTTATCTTCCAAACTATCATCACCTGTCAAAATATTTATTCAATAATAAAATGCTAAAATAACATTCCCTGAAATTGTGAGAGACAGGGTTTCATGAATAAATAGCAGCTGGCATATTTACCTTGTCTGGAAGAGATGTAACAGAAGCTCTTTGTGTCAATCAATATGAAAATGTAATTTAATCCAATGAGACAAAAATCAATTTTCTCTTTTTGAAGTTTCAAAGTAGTTAAATATCACCTATTCTCCTTAATTAGTTTTTGATATTTGTATAAACTCACCTTTAAACTTCATAACAATACAGCCTTTTGTTTGAACTTCACAGTCCCATTCTCTGTTCTAATTGAATTCTGCTCTAACTGTTAGAAAAAGGAAGGTGAAATCTTTTTATAAGAGAAAAGCCATGTTGTTTTAATGATGGAAAATCAGACAGACAGGCTCCCATGGTCAGAACAACCTTCTATTATACTCAATTGCGGAGGTCAGATGGGGAGCTCTGTCTATACTAATTACTGCAAAGACAATGTTGTATTTTTTGGAACTTTAAAGGCTAAGTGGAAAAGTTTTTGATACGGATGTTTGTAAAAGCAAGTAGGAAAGAGAACAGTTTTGCATCTGACAGTTTTAATTAATATAAATGTTAAAATATTTTGAAAAGGCCACATATAATACATATATATTCAATTTCTAAATCCTTTAGCCATATATATGTATGTATATTAGAGCTATTATTAATCAGGAAAGCATAAGGAGATAAATTAAAAATATATGTTAATACATACAGTATAATATATAAATACACCTGTAATTCAGTACATTATAAAATAGTACATATATAATATATTATAATATTTTACAGTTTATTGTTCACATTATATGGTCTGATGACTCTGGTACAAAATCTAGTCTGGTTTAGAAAAACTGAAAATATAGCTGAAAATTGTAAGTTTGTATTTTCATCTGTGATCTGCGTGCTGGAATAACCTGCAACTTAGAATTTACTGACCTAGCTGCTATACTGATTTCTAATGAAAAACATTGGTTTGTTCAAAGTTATGTCCCCATTGAATAGATTTAATGATGACTAAATGATAAGTGTGGAAGGTAGACCAACTAGTAATTCCTGAATATTTCAGAACTATTGTAATACTATTGTAATACTTCTCAGCCATGCATAAGCCTATTTTTCTAACATTTTAAACACCCTTACATCTTTATATACAAATGCTATTAAATGATTTTAGCAAATAAATATCATGATAGTAAACATGATTTAGAATTGACATGCCTATGATGTGAGAAAACCTTCTGTCTATGTGTTGCTTTTATTGGTTAATGAAACAAGAATTGGCTTGGCCTATAGTATGAATGGGGAAAGGCAGAGTTAGAGAGATGCCATGGAGCTACTGCCAGAAACAGGTTCTGGGAATTTTAGCTACATGGCGATATACAGCGTAATGGAGATGGGTTAAATTAAGATGTAGGAGTTAGCCAATAAGAAGCTAGAACTAATGGGCCAAGCAGTGTTTTAAATAATACAGTTTCTGTGTGATTATTTCTGTCCTGAGCAGCCAGAAACAAAACAAGTGGCCTCCTTACAACACCCCTTTGAATATATTCTTTGGCAAGTGTCAGGCCACCAAGAATCAATGGTTCTTGAGGGCATTCACACTGCCTTTAACATGAAGATTTGTTACAGAGGCAATAAAACTTAGCTGTCTTGAAGATAAATTGCTGGATATATTCTTGTACTTCTTAATTGCAAATACATTCCAATTTGTAAATGATATAAACTATTACAGAGCTGTGGTTAAGTTTCATCATTTATCAAATCAGTTTGGGGTATTAGTAGAGAAAATAAAGCAGAGTTATGAAAATGAGGTTTTATATAAATTTGATTTTGTGCAAGAAATAGTTTTGTCTTTTGATAATGAGTCCTTGATAAGTTGTTAATATGCATATACTCTTGGATAAACTAGTAATAAAAGGAAATGAGAAAAATGTCTACTCCATACAGGGTTATTAACTATATACAAAGTTTATTATCTCTTATATGACTCCTGCAATATCCCCTGCCCATACTTTACATATTATATCTATAATTTTTCATAAAAGGAGGTAGCTTGAAATGAAAATCCTATTAGTTCATCCCATTTTGTTACACAAAGGAGTTTAATCATTTAGAACATATGTATCTGCACAATTATAAGATAATAAATATTACTTCTGTTTAAAGACAGAGATATAGATAAGGAACACTTACATCTTATACCTGAGCACAAAAAAACCTGCAAATTAGAATTTTAAAGGTGCTTTAAAATGACTGATGTGTGTGTGTGTGTGTGTGTTTATATGTTGTATAGGTAATTTACTTAATGTTCACTTATGTGACTATTTTTAAATAGTCATCAATGGAATGATCTAAATTTAAAGAAAACCATTGATTTTCTATGGCTTGGAAAAGGCTTCATGTATTTGTGGAGAATTCATGGTCTGGAAGCTGTGTTTCCACAGTACTAGTACTGCAAAGTGCTGGGATATTAAAAAGGGGTTGCCCTTTCAACAAGAGGGCTAAATCCTCTGAAGGGATTGTAGGTCAATAATCGCTGGTTACTTGTTTCAATGAGTGCTCTTTTCCTAATAAGCATATTCTAACTTTTGATGTAGGATTCCCCTCTGTATACTGTGTATGTGTTTTATTAACATTGGTTAATAAAAAAATTTTTTGACTTTGGACTATTGCAGGGCAGAATTCAGCTAGGCAGGAAATCCAAGCAGAGATAGAGGTGGAAAGTAGGTGGAGTCAGACAGACACCATGTAGCTGCCAAAAGAGAAAGATGCAGGCACTGGTAAGCCACAGCCAAGTGGGAATATATTGATGAACAGATATGTGTTAGCTTAAGATGTAAGAGCCAGGTAGGAATATGCCTGAGCTACCAGGAAAACAGTGTTGTTATTAATATAGTTTCTGTGTGATTATTTGGGTCTGTGCAGCTGCAAAATGAAAACACAGTCTCCATTTATAGACTTTTGCTGATATTTACTATGTTCTCCTGTGACTCCACCAGAGGTGTTACTGTGCTCTTTGAACTGCCAGCCTCTAAAACTGTTGGGTATATAAGCCTCTTCATTGTGCAAAATTAGCTTGCCTGGGGTATGTCTACCCTGTAATGAAAACCAATCCATTGAAAGCAGAAATTGACAAAAGTGTCCTACTGATTAATTACAGTAAGAGTTTATGGCTTAAAATTTTTGGGAAACAGTAGGTGACTGAATGCTGGTGACGTTTCCATTAACAGACACTGTGCAGTTTAATGGAACATAGTGCTCTACTCTTTTCTATCTCCTAACTTTTGGTTTTACAGCACTTTTCTTCACAGTCTAGCTAATACATTATTTCCTCTTCTGTGAGGTTTGATGAGGCTTGGAGTGAAAGAGACTGGTATAGGTGAACTATTTACTCTATGGTCGAATACTCAGTCATTTTGGCCAATGCTGATAATTCTTTTCATTATCCATTTCCTTTTTTTCCTTTTTTATTGAGTGCTACATTTTTCTCTGATCCCCTCCCTGCCTCTCCCCTCTCCTTCAACTACTTCCCATCTAGATTAGATCCATGTATTTCTCTCTTAGAGTCTTCATTGTTGTCTAGGTTCTCTACAATCATGATTTGTAAGCTGGTTTTCTTTGCTTTATAAGTGGTTTTAAAAGCCATTGATGAGTGAGCATATATGATAATTGTCTTTCTGGGTCTGGGTTACCTCTCTCAAAATAGTGTTTTCTAGTTCCATCCTTTTCTAAAAAGAAATTTCTCTAGTCAGTGTTGAGAGCAGCTGTAGTCTATGGAAATAGACCTAAAAATTTGGCATTTAGCTGGACAGTGTGATCATGTAATGTAGTAACACTATATATACTCTATCCATGACTATCTTCATTCACATTTATATAGATATATTTTAAGAGGTTATTATTAATTTTTAATCACAGATTAAGTTTCCTTAAAGGATAAATTGTCTTAATTTTCTAAAATTGTGATATAATGCAAATGAACCTTAATCTCTATGTGACACCAACCATTGAGTTCCTTATGCCACCAATAGAGATGGTCAAGGAATCATAATACCTTTTACTTTGAATACCAAAATGAAAAAAATATTTTTTAACTTTGCTTTAGGAAGAAGTTGAAACCATAAATTTGGACATCATTGCTATACCCGTGGCTTGGAAGACTTCAGAATGAATCAGTTTTGTTCAAACTTAACTTCTGATGTTTGATTTAATATATGGAAATAAATAAATGTAAGACATTGACAGATAATTAAAGCTATAACAAGCTTTGAAATGAGAAAATTGTTACCCTGGTCATAAATCAAATTGCTGAGAATGTTATGTGTCCTAATGCTAGATGGTCAATTTGACAAGATACATTGAAATGTCTAGGTCTGTATCCATAGACTACAAGTGCTCTCAACATTGATCAGATAAACTTCCTTTTGTAGTAGGCTGTGGTTAACATGGAGAATTTTCAACACTGGGCAAAGTGACTGAGTAGTCAACTGTAGAGTAGTTGGGGCAGCTATACAAACCTCCCTCAGCCAAAAGTCAGCAAGTATCATAGAAGAGAAAATATAAGCTAGACTATAAAGACATTCCTAAAATCTCTATCTCCTCTATATGATGTCATTGTTACACACATGAACTTATAGAAGTTGTGATTACCTGTATACAACCTAAGCAAGAACAAGCAACTTAAAGGTCCATCATGGATTGATATCTTAATACTTTCATATTTTTGTGACTTTTTTCAAGTCATAAATCATGGTGAAAACAAAGGAAAAAATTAGCTACCAACCGATTAGCAATTTAAACACACAATCCCTATATTCTCCTTAAATGTCTGAAAAGGCTCAATATATAATACACTATATGGAGCAGCTTTGGTCTTTTTCATATAGAAATTACTTAATTTTAAAATAATAAAAATTTTAATATATTTTATTTAACTGATTAACAAATTGGCATGTGAAAATATCAATCCTACAATTAGTCTTAAAGTGGCACTAAATGAATAAATTTACATCATTTTTAATTTTCTGTTACATTATTTATTAATAATCCACCTACACAGAAATTTGAGAATTCTCAGCATATGAAAATTACAAAATTTAAAATATCAGAAAGACATCGAATGCTATTCATTTATGAAGTATTATTTTATATGTAAATATTAACATTATCTTGGAATACTCTAGCTATATTTGTATTTGCACATGTAAGTATTTCTATACATCTGTTCAAATAGAGACTGGTGGAAAATACACAAAGATATTCAGAGTTTATATATATAATTTATATTAATATATAATATATTTACATACGTGTGTGATTCGTGTGTAATTAATGTAATGAATTGAATTTAGCAATAATTATTACTTTTTACATTTACTTATGGAATGTGTGACTATTGGCTTTATAAGTCAACCTGCTAGATTACTTTATTTCAATACTTAGTCAACTCTGGATGCTTCTATGAAGGCATTTTTAGACAAAATAAACATTTAAATAATGACTTTCAGCAAAGCAGATTGCCTTCCATATTGTACACTTGTTTTATCTAATCCATTGGAGACTGAATAGGGACAGAGGTAGAGGGCCCACAAAAGCCAGCATAAGGAGGAGATTCCTGGTGCTGATCCCTTTTCCATTGAGATGGCCCCATCTAATATTTACATGGTCTTCAGCCTGTGGGTCTTCCCTGTGAGATGTCAATGACATCCAAAATCACGCAAGTCAATTCCTCTGCATCTTCCTACAAGTTTTTTTTTCTTTTTGATTTTTTTAAGACAGGCTTTGAAGTTTGTCCTGGAACTAGCTCTTGTAGACCAGGCTGGCCTCGAATTCACAGAAATCCCTCTGCTTCTGCTTCCTGAGTGCTGGGATTAAAAGCCTAAAAGTTATTTTTTTAAATTCCCATCGATCCTTCTATATCTCTGATTTATTTTATTTTATTTGTTTGTTTATTTACTTATTTATTTTGCCTTTTTTGTGGCAGGGTTTCTCTGTGTTATAGTCCTAGCTATCCAGGAACTCACTCTGTACCAGGCTAGCCTTGAACTCACAGAGATTTGGCTGCCTCTGTTTCCTGAGTGCCGGAATTAAAGACATGTATCACCACTGTCGGGCTGATTTTTTTTAAACTATTTCGTTTTTCTGAAAAATCCTTTGAAATAAAGAAATATGTGTGTGTGTGTGTGTTTATAGCTATATAAACAAGCTTATAAATGTTTGACTTTATGCTAAGTTCTGGGTATATCAGTTTATCATGAACTGAACCTGCATTCTACCTACTTTTTTATTTTTAGCAGTAGTAATTCTTTATTATTTTCAAAAATGTCTGTTTCCATAAACATCTTATCCCACATACATGATATGAACTGCAAACAAGGAGGTATTAGCTCATCTGAAGGCAGAGTTTGTTCTTTGGAGAACAGTGATGCCAGACCCTCTAGAACACTAAATGCTTACCATGAGTGTTACACTATGGAAAGCACGGTCGGTATCATTTAGTTTTGTTCTAGTTCTTATTGTAAACAGTCTTGTGGGAAACTCCTCTTGAGAATTTTCTACCATTTTTGAAGATGGACCTGTGAAAAATTCACTTTTAGTAATAGCTAGGGTTTCTCTGTGTAGTCTTGGCTGTGCTGGAAATTAGTTTGTAGGCCAGGCTGGCCTCAAACTCAAAAAAATCTGCCTGCCTTTGACTCTTGAGTGCTGGGATTAGAGGAATGTGCTACTACACCTGGATCCTGGGGTACTTCTTCACCTTCTTTAATAACTTTGTAGAGATTCTTTCCTTAGGATGAGACCAGTAACCCAAAGATTTGGAGCCCTTCAGTACTCAAAGTGTTTTTGGGTTGCTTAAAGACTACTGAGAAATTAATTATGTAGTGAATCATAAAATTTATACTCTTCTAATATTCCATGCTACTAAACAACACATTTTAAATAATTTGAATATGTGAATAATCGAGCAGTTGATACAGAAGTTGTATCCACAGAATGTTTTGCTTTATTGGTTAGAGTCCCATGGACTTCTTATATTTTGCAACCAGCTTGTTAGCTTGTAAAATTGACTTAACCCTCTCAACATCTCAGTTTTCTTCCCTAAAAAACAAGAATATGATGATAGGTGTATATAATTTAGAACAGTTTGAAACACATTGACTTCACTGTATGTGTATTATTTGCAAGCTTGGTACAGTGATGCACGCTTTTTATCCCACCATTTAGGAGGCAGAGGCCGGCAGGTCTCTGTCAGTTTGAGGCCAGCCTGCTCCTACAAAATGAGTTCCAGTACAGTCAGAACTGTTACACAGAGAAAACCTGTCTCAAAAGAGAAGACAAAAAAAAAGTGTTGCTATTTTTATTACAGTATTGTTAGTGCACTAAATTTTTTTACTATTATTGGCAGACTATTGTTCATTTTTAAAAACCAACCTAGTCATAATAAGACTTCAAAATAGTAAATAATTTATATAAACTTTCAAATAAATTATGCCTATAAAACCATTGTTCATATAAATTTTATAAGTCTAATATTTTCTATAATAAATATATATCCTGACTAAATTAGGAGTGTGACAGGACAATGGAGGGTGGAAGGAAGTGGGGAGGAGAAAAAAGGCGGGAGAACATGAGGGACCAGGAAGGCTGAGTTTTGGGAAGGACAGAGAGGGACAGCAAGGGAAGAACTATCTGGATAGAGAGAGCCATTATGGTCTTAGTTAGAAACCTGGAAATAGGGAAATTCCCAGAAATCCACAAGGAGGACCTCAGCTAAGAATCTAAGCATAGTGAAGATGGTCCCTCAACTGCCATTCTCCTGTGGTCAGATTGATAACTAACTTAATTGTGGTTATTGAACCTACAATCAGTAACTGATAGAAGCAGATGCAGAAACCCATAGCTAAGCACTGGGCCCAGCTCCTGAGTACAGTCATAGAGAAGGAGGAGCAATAATATGAGCAAAGAGGTGAAGTCCATGATGGGGTAACTCACAGAAACAACTGACCCAAGCAAGTGGGACCTCACTGACTCCATACTGACATCTGGGGAACCTGCATATGACTAAACTAGGTCCAGTGATTGTGGGTAATAGTTGTGTGGCTTAGGCAGTTTGTGAGGTAACTAACTCTGGAACCAGTATTTATCCCTAGTGCATGAACTGGCTTTTTAGAAACCTATTCCCTATGGAGGGATACCTTGCTCACTCTAGATACAAAGGGAAGGTCCTGCCTCAAGTGATGTGACAGACTTTCTTGACTCCCCAAGGGAGGCCTCTCACTCTGTCTGAGAGTGGATGGGGCTGGAGTGGGGGAAAAGTGGGATAAGTGGGAGAGGTGAAGGAGAGGGAACTGGGACTGGTATATAGAATTAGATTGTTTTAAAAATAAAAAAGAAATATGTGTCCAATAAATGGAAATATGTACCTAAATTTTACTAAAATATGAAATTAATTTTTTGAAGTCTGAAAACATATGGTTTTAAATCTGATGGATGCAATTTCAAATTTCAACTTGTTAATAAACTATTAAAGTCATGTACATAGGTCATTGACATTTAAATTCAGGATTTAATAATACCATCTTTTAAATTTATCAAAATCTTGGATGTGATTTCTACATTCTATTTGCCCGATCTCTGAGTCCCTTGCATAACATGAATTCCTGAAATGTGTTATAGGAATTACTGGAACTGATTCAAATGGGTTTACTGGCTTTATTGGTACTTGTAATTTAGCGTCAAAGGGGGAAATGTGTCTTTTGGAGAGGTCAGCAGAGGATATCTTTACCTTGATGGATCCAGAGCTCTGAGCAATGAGTTGAGGGTTAGTGATGACAGCAAAGTCAGTTCTGCATAGGCCAGGGAAGAGGTGAGCAAGCAAAAATAGAATCAGCTGAGGCCAGTAAGTAACCAACAGGAGCCAAAAGTATTTCTGAGCTCGTATTGCACCCTCTTTGAGAACTCTTTTAGTTATGCATTGGAGCCTTATCCATGGTAATCAACCTTGGAGCTCTCTACTGCTCTGCTTAAGGTCGGATGCCACTATTCTTCAAGTTATCCATGTAGTGGCGAGGACTTCAAACCTTTTCAACAATAATATATTAAGCAGGCATTATTCTAATCCAGTCACTCCAAAAAATCAGAATGCAGTTTCATTTAGTATATTTACAGAAAACTAAACAGAAAGGGTGGAGAGAAAGAACATAGGAAACTGCAGATAATAGGCTTGAAACCCATATTTTATGAGGAAAGTTCAGACAAAAGTGGGCCCACGTGAATTTCTATTTCCTTAGTGACTTCCTAAGCTATCAGGAACTTTACACACAATGAATCCAAAGTTAATAATAAATATTCCCTTCATAACAGTTTTAAGCTATCAAAATGAAAAAAGACAATGAATAATACTATAAATGCTATGTTTTATTTTGAAAAAATGGCAGGTGATTAGTTTCAGAACTTATGAATGAGAGCATTATGATTATAAGGAGCAACACCATTTAGAGTTTATTTTACAGACCATTTAATGTATGAATAATAAAGCTTCTTCTTCATTATGTTTAGCTTTTTGGATGCTGTTATTAAAATTTATTACTTGTACTAGGAAGAGGTATTTTTCTTCTTCCTCCTTGTATTCAATGATAACCATAATTACTTTACATGCTTATCCAAACATTTCTTAGTTACTTTTTATCAAATAAATATTAGGGTAGTTATACTTAACAGAATATTGTTTTTAAGTAGCATGTACATAAAGTGTAGAATAACTAAATTAAAATATATTCCCATGTTAATTTAGTATTTAAAACAAACTCGAAGTGTTTGAAATTAATAAACAGATAACTTAAGGTTTAGGCTAATGAATTTAAATGTAGTCCCTGGGTCCTGTGGGATTCTAGTTAATGCAAACTTACAGTGGTAATTTGTTTCCCAGATTTCTTATTTCTTGATGTTTCCATTGGAGTAGGCTTGATAAAAGGGGCTTCTTAGTGATTTGAAGGACTGGAATGAAACAGTATATGTTCAGAAGTTCACCCTTGTTATTTTTCTATGGTTCACTCTGTTTGCGTGATAGCTGTTATGCCTACAAATTCTCATCCTACTCAAAATCCTTAGATTTTTGGAAGTCTGAGCCAGGCATGGAGTGCAATAAAGTACAATGTTCACCTCAAAGAAAGCCCTACCATAACATTAGGTCCAAATGGAAATGGATCAGTGTGCGCCTAACTGTTCCTGCTTCTCTCTGATTTGCAGATCAATTGCATTCTTCCTTCAACATTATCTCAACACAGGATAACAGTTCCAGTCTCAGATAATGACAGAACAACCTGTCAGTGTATGTTTTACCCCTTCCTACAATTGTATAACTTATCTTTTTGACAAACATATTATAACCAGATAAACCTTGCAAGATTTTGCTTCTCTGGATTGAATCTTGGTAAATTATCACTTAATATGAATTTCAAAAAATATTTACATATGCTAAAAATTCAGTGACTGCATATTTATTTTCTGTGAATAATTTAAAATTCAATTATTTAATTCATTTATTCCAAGTAAACATATTGGAATATATTTACCTTGTAGTACATAGAAATTGAAATATGAATTAATGATACATAGCACTGTAGTCAAATGTGGCATGTAAAACTGTTGAAAATTATGTTTTCTCTGGTTACCTTGCTTCCAGGACTATTTCCAGCATGTTCACATAAAAATTTCAACTTAGTATTAAATGTCTGGCTCGAAGATGGCTCAGTGGTTAATGGCACTGCCTACTATTCCAAAGGTCCTGAGTTCAATTCCCAGCAACTGCATGGTAGCTCACAATCATCTATAATGAGATCTGGTACTTTCTTGAGTCATTCTTTACAACTTAGAACATGAAATCCAAAATGAACAATTTCAACAGAACCACCATATATGGGCTGCTCATGCAGGCTTCAGCGCATCAATTTCCTTCATTTCATTGTATGTGTAAATTCCTTTTATTTATATTGAGATATGTTTTAAAATTGTTTACCTGAGAAATAACGTCTTTCAGACACAACAGGATTGATTCAGAATTTATTGAACTCATAAATTCTGTGGAAACACACAAGACTGCACAAGTTAAAACTTTATGTAATCCCAGCACTGAGAAGGAGAGGTGGGCACCTAGTCCCTTCCCTAACCAAAAAGCTATTTGCAAATTATACGTGCTTCAAAAGATAAAATCAGCTTTTCTGCAGGAGTGTGTCATTTGGTATATTAACCACCTCTAACTGAAAACTGACCTTATGATTTTTATGGGCTTTTTATTTCATTTGTTTTTATCATATTGTTTTGTTGTTGTTGTTGTCATTCACTTGTTTGTTATAATTTTTGATTTTTCATCTTTTATCTGATAGTAAGAACATAAAGTTGAATGGGTAAGGATATGAGAAGAAACTTTATTTTTTGATTTGGTAAGACTTAGTGACATTAATAACTCAAATAACAAACACCTTTTCATGTTTGTTTGCTTTCTTTGAGCACGTGAGTTACTGATGAGGAAAAAGTCAAAGTTGACCATGTTTGAAAAGAAGTTGCATTAAGTACATCTGATCAAAAGACAGAAATACATCAGTAATTTAATAAAATTATACTTTCATCTCACCATCAAACATTAAATTCCCAATAATTTAGGTATTCTTGAAGAGATATATGCAAAGCTGAAAGAATTAGTTATCTTTATTTTACCATGTTAAAGAATATAATTTATAATCTGGATATTTGAAGAAATAAACCAAATTACTAGAAAAACACGAGGAAGTCCGTAGTTATAGAAACAAGTTTCAAAAACTAAAAATAACCATTTATTATTTCACTCTAAGTGAAAACTTTATTCTTTAAATGATAATTAGAGTATGTGGGAGGAAAATCTTCCTGCTAGGTTGTGATAATGGCAATTTTTAAGAGAAGCAAAATTATTTGCATTTATTCTAGCTTTGCATAAAAATAATAAACTAGTGATATAATGACGCTGCCAAATTAAGAATGAAATAGGGACGGAGTTCAGCAGCACTCAACGGAACGCAAAGCACAAAGAAGTCTCATTCTTCAGTATTTCTTTGTCCATGGGGAAGGCAAGAATCCAATTTCCTTCAGTGTTGCTGTCTTTCAATTTTACTTCATCTCTTCCTCATATTCCCTTTTTTAAAAAATCCAGATTTCCCATACAGAAATGTAAAGAATTCTCAGTCATTCCCATTCCTCTGTGGTACCCGTGCTCACACTTCCCTCGGAAGTACTAATTATGAAAATAAAGAGATTTCCTTGTTCTATGGCCTCCAGAAAGACACAAAAGTCACCATTTGGGGGAATTAAATCTTGTCCTCACATATAGATGAGTAGAGAGTGTCTTATCTTGTCAAAGGATTCTTGGACAATGAAGTTGTCTGCTAAGGGCAGTGGACCATCGCCATAACAATTAGCAATTCCACAACATGTTGGATTTCTCTACTTGGACAGGGATATTGGGTTGGCAAGAGAAAAGACCATAAATGCTGGTCTCCAGAAGTGGTAGCCACTGGTGTCATGTTGTTCAGACCTAAGTGTTAGCACTCTTAAGTGTTACAGTCCTCACACAGGCATCCCATAGCCTGACACTTAGCAACATCCTGTTTACCTTCAACTCTGAAGACCTGACTACTCTCCTAAACACATCTGGTGGCGAGGAATTGTATGTTCTTTTCCCTAAGTCTGATCATTTTCACGGTTCTCATTAACTTACTGTCTGCTTCTTTTCCCTTTCCTTCAGTATTTGGCTGCTATCAGTCTGTTCATCTGTTTGTACAACTGTTATACACCACACACAACTTGTCTTCAACTGTTGTTTCCCTCTCCCAGGGCCAGTGAGGGCATCTAGAAGTGTATAATTTCAGGAACCAATGATAGATGTGACCTCAACCATTGCTGCTGGCACGTTCACTTAGTCACAGTATGTATACCAGGACGACCACCAGGATTCCCACCGCATTCCCTGTCAAGCTTGCTCTTTCTGACCCATGTTAGCTTCCTAGCTGCTTCTGTAGTTTTTCTCATTGTCTTATGGATTGTTTCTACTGCTGTGAAGAGACACCATGACTATAACAAATATTTTGTTTTTTGTTGTTTTTTTTTTCTATTAAGGAAAACATTTAATTAGATAGTTCCCTTACAGTTCAGAGGTTCAGTCCATTATCTTCATGGCAGGACATGACTATTCAGGCAGACATGGTGCTGAAGAGGTAACTGAGAGTCTGTGTCTTGCTCAGTGAACAGGAAGTGATCTAAGACACTGGGTGTGGCTTGAGCATAGATGAGACCTTAAAGTCCATCTCCACAGTGACACAATTTCTCCAACAAGTTCACACTAACTCCAACAAAGTCACACCTCCAAATAGTGCCCCGCCCTTTGGGGGAACATTTTCTTCTAAACCACAATATTCATTAACTACTCAGTTGTCAGCTGTTGCTTCTCTCTGTGGTCTCTGTTGCTTTTCTGTTTCTGTTTCGGTCCTTTATATTCTAAACTGACCCATGACCTCTCCGGCAAAGCCTTCTATTGAGCTTGTTGTCCAACTCCAGAGGAGGTAGCACAGGAGGGGTAAAGCAACTGACTTACTCCTCCTATCATAAAGGCTTGGCATCACATCACATCACAGACTTACCATTTTTAGTTGGGGCCTGGAGGGATGGCTTCAAGGTTAAGAGAACTTGCTGTTTTTGCAGAGGAATCTTGTTTGTTTCCCAGTATTCACATGTTAACTCATCATCTTTTGTGCCTCCAGTTTCAGGGAATCTGATGTCCTCTTTTGCCCTCTTGGAGTACCAGATATGCAGGTGATACTCAAATATACACGCATATAAAACACTCATACACACACTAAAATAAGAACATATCTAAAAAGAAAAGATAAAATAAACTTTTATTTTATTTCCTAGGAGTGAGATTGCATGGGACCAGAATATGGAGGTTAGAGTACCAGACAACTTTTTGAAGCTAGTTCTCCTCTTCCACCAGTGTTTCCAGGGGCCAAACACAAGTCCACCCCATCTCGCTCTGTAGCCACTTTTATTTCTATCTGTGCTCTCTCATGACCACACTGCTTTGCTTTTTAGCACAGGCCAGCAGCAGCCCCCCCCCGCCAACTCTACCATCAAAAGAAATGCTGCTCTCTGGCCACATCAGAATGATTGCAGGGCTAAGACTTTAGCAGGCAAAGATCAGCAGCAAACTGGTTGAGACTCTGTCTTTAGGAGCCAGAACAATCAGCTGACATCTTTGTGCTGTGGTCTCCAAGTATTCAGCATGATCAAAATGGTAGTGATGGTATATGTGTCATCCTCCTCATCCTAATATATTGTACTTCTTCCTAGGGCAGCGAGGAAAAGTAAACTACTAATTAGGAAGTCATATTGCCAATCTGCAACATCTGCTTATTTATAGGAAAATGAACTTCACACTGAAATGTTCCAATATAATCCAAAAGATCTTAACATTAACACCAAAATTAATTATAGCAGTTATTTAGCACTGCAGAACAGCCCCCTGCCTCAAGAGGAGGTGTCCCTTCACTTGTCTCACAAACTCGAAGTCAAGACCAAGACCACTTGCTAAATTAGTGGCCAGAATATCAGGGAAAGTCTTTTTTTTAATTAAAGTAAATAAAAAGCAATGTAATTTTTAGAAAAAAAAGAATATTCCACAGAATGTATGAAGTTTTCACCATGATAATCAATGAAAGATCCTCTGCAGTGTTTCAGTTTCAAACTAAACACTACACTGAAAGTTAAACACAGGCTCTTCAGGTATGTTTACTTCTCTCTGCCTAAACATGACAAGGAATCCTAATATCATGTCATTGTCTTCATTGGTATCAAATCTTTATATTTAGAATTACTTTAATCAATTCATGACAATTTTGTCACAGTAGATACTCTCAAAATATCCCCATCTGGAACTAAGAGCAGAACCTTGCTATTTAGCCTTAACATTTTTCTCTTATTTTTCTTCAGTAGTTGTTTTAGTTCTGGAGTACAATTTATTTCTGTGTCACACTGAGTGTGATCAGCGACAACATCACTCTGAATCAACACACATAATTTCAAGGATTACTAAAGTATAGTGTGAAATATTTCTTGCCAAACAAGTGAATGTCAGTAGCATGTAAGGTGAGTGAAGAGATTTAGCTGATTTGTTTTCAAAGCGACATGCAGCGGGTGAGATCTGTATTTCAATATAGGTGTTCATCCGTTTCAGTGAATCCCAACAATCTTGTCTTAGGTCCTGTAAATTGATATAGGTTAGGCATAACAAATATTCCGAACCCCTAGAAAGACCTTACCTGCAAATCTATACGAAACCAAGTCTACATTATGTTGAATGCAATTTATTTTCTCAGTTTCTATGTATTTCTTAAGCTCATTAGAGAAAACAGATTTCACCTTCAGGTGAAATTCATTTCTGTCTTAAGAGACAGCACATAATTGTCTTTCACTTTCCCTTCGATTGCCTCTTATTTTAGCATTTAATCCTTCACCCATTAAAATAACTACTTGGAGATGGCATTTCTTTGGGGGAAAGTTATAGATATGCTAAGTGGTGTGTGACAAATGAATTCTATAATTTGAAAACCTAGTAGCTATCAGGTGGTGAGCGATGGCTCCTGCCAGGTTTATTGACTATTAAAGGGACATTTTACAGCATGCGCTGCGTCAGATATTTATTCTCAAGTTAAGCCTGATGTTCTCAGCTCCCCAGTGGAGCTTCTGGAATTACCAAACTATAACTATGTCTTATATATGTTGGAAAAGTATTTTTACCCACTGGAACTGTTGCTTAATTATTTAAAAATAAATATCAGATTTGGGCACTTATGAGATGTCAATTTTACTAGATTATTATTTATTAATTCTGAAGAAAAATTAAAACTGACTTAAAAACTGTGCATGTAATAGTAACTTTTAATCATTATTTATTATGCAAGAAATTTTGTATTTTAAATCTAGCTTCTACATCCCTAAATATTCATTTATTACTTGATATTCTGTCTCCTTTCCCAGCTAATTCTGGCACAAACTCTGTAGTTCAGGTTGGCTTTGAACTTATTGTCCTGCTGTCTTCCCCTACCACGTACTAGAATATCAGTCATGTGGCAAGTAGGCAAAGTTTCATTAATTACTCTTAAAAATGTCTTATTATTATCAAGGAGTAAAAGCATAAACTTCAGATGTCTAGGAAACACTACCCAAAAAATTTGAAGTGACAAATACATGTTTTTACAGAACATTGTGTAGTAAATCCTTTCTATTGTGAAATACAAATGTAGGTCTGTGTATTTGTATATTCATGCCATTTTAAAATGGACATTAAATATAATATGTTTGTTTAAGATTCATTTAGATTATTTTCATTTTTAAACATTTGATTTTTGAATCTTCATATTAAACAATGAATATTGAGTCACATAATAAATGGATAAACATATTAATAAAACATCCTACCATCAACTTACACTCCAACATAATCTTATAATAAAATTAAACTAGATTCATTGTATTTATGATTAAATCTATTACTTGAAGATTCATCTATGCCCTACCTAAAAAGTTATGTATTTCATTCTCTAGGAAACAGCAACCATCAATATTAGAACATATATGTTAAAAGCTCCTTATAATAGAATTTATGTATGTGTGTGTGCTTGTGTATATTCACATGCATATGCACACACACACATATACATAAAATATATATAAATTTTATGGACTTTCTTCTATGGCCTGTATTACACTATGGATTATACTATATTAACTTTATTTTCTATAAGTTGTAAAACTTTCACTGTTGGTCATATACTCCAGAAAGTAGCCAACTACATTTTGCTTTTGAAATAAAATCTGTTGACAGCATTAGTAAGGCTGTTTTCATTTGCACGGTAATTGAAAAGAAAATAGGGGAAAAATGTTAACATATGATAAAAGAATCCTATTTGTCCTACCTAAAGTTAGGTGTCATTTATTCATTCCTACAAGATAGGAAAATAACAAGACTACCAAATTAATTATCCACATAGATTGCAATTCTGCAGCAGTCTTCTGTCCAAAAGAAAATGGGAAATCTATTAATCGATTAAAATGAAATGAATCATAACACTTCTGAGTCCTGTACACAATTTTAATTTTTGGCAGATAAAGGTTGGGATTTTTGTACTGATTTGGAGATAACGAAGTTTATTTGGTTGGCCAGATAGTCCCTAAATTTCTCTAACTCATACTGATTTTTTTAATATAACAACTGTGAATAAAATCTTGTTCAATTTTCAAGGTGATAAGGTTATTATCCTTGAAGAATAACTAGTATGCTGAAATATGTTATTAATAGATTATAACGTCTTTGTTTTTGTATAATTGACAAAGTCTTATGAATAAAAGAGAGGGAGCATGATTACCTCACAATAAAGATAGCTTAAAATAACACGAAAATGCCTAGCAATGTTTGCATATCTAATAAAGAAATTTATATGAGGTTACATTCATAATGTTTTTTTTTAGGTAAAACTATTTTCATTTTTTTGAGAAATATGTTTAACACAAATTGCTTGGCAACAGTGTTCTGATTTTCTGTATGCTCTTTTCTGCATTTTTATTTAACTTGATTAGATACATTGCATTAGAATTTGATGGGTATTTTATGCCTTATTCCACACAGAATCCTATAGATTTAATACACACACACAACCACACACATACAAGTTTTATTCAGTTTCTAACTACACAGCAAACTTGTTATTCACATTGTGGTTAGAATGTAAAATACCAGATATGTTATACATAACTTTACTATGAAGGTTAAGACCAATTTAGTGCTCAGTTTCTATCCTTTTAATTCCTGAATCACCAGGTATGCCATTTTGTATAATTCGACACTGTCTATGATTCTAGTAATGCGGAACATAAGTTCATTACTTTCACTTTCCCACTGTTGCTCTTTCTTTACATCTTTCTATACTCACCTGATTCTAGGTCCTGACCCGCCCCCCAAATAATTTTCTATTGTCTCAGTGAAACACAGGTGACTTCAACGCAACCATGTGGAACTCTTAACAGCTCCTTATGGTCCCAGGGAAGCACAAATGAGCCTAATCATTTAGTTCATAGTCAATATTTTACAGGATTTCAAAACTCCCTAACGATGCTTAAGATTATTCTCTTTCCTATAAAAAATATTTTTGCTGAACTGTATAGATTATTGCTGTAACCCTTGATTACCTCTGAAAATTGAAAAAAAAGACTTTATGGATAAGGTCTCGGTGCACATTGGACATAGGATGTGGAGCTGGGCGTAACCTGAAAGTCTTCTCTCTGACCTTAATATTCATAGTAACCAAAGGTGATACGCATGCAACTAATTGAATAGAGAAATCTATAGTCATTCCCAACTGTGATGTCTCTGAACAACATCAATGGCCAAATTTATCTAAAGATAAATAGTGGTATTTAAACATTGGTGGTAAATAACAGCTTTTTCAGTGGGCTCTAACCCTACTTGACAGGAAGGAATTCAAGCCTGGAACTGAAAACCTAGCCAAATATACATCCTAGTAATGTCACGGTCTAGAAAATGCTGAAAATAAGGAGAGGAATGATTCTAAGAGCCAGAGATCAAAATGTCTACAGAGAGATAGTGTATTCTATGAATGGAAAGCTGCATCTATGGAATCAAGGCAGGAGGAAGAGACTTGGTCCTGCCTCAAGTGCTGTGACAGACTTTGTTGATTCCCCATGGGAGGCCTAACCCTCTCTGAATAGTGGATGGTGGGTGGTGTGGAGAGGTGGAGGGAGGTGGAAGGACTGGAGGAGGAAGATTGTTTTACAAGTTAAAATAAATAAATACAAGACAAAATTGTTAAGATAAAATCTCTTTATAATTCACTGTCATATTAAGGAGCTCTTTTAAGTACTAGGAATGCTTAAGGGATTTGATTCAACAACAGGAAGGAGCTAGGGAATCTTGTCAGTTTCCTTGAATATTTTGAATTGTTTACCTTTCTGATTAAGGCTCTTCCTTGCAGTTTGGAACATTTCAATCTCAAAGGAAACTATTGCAACAATGACAAGTCTGCAAAAAAAAAAATGGATTGTATTGTTTGGTTTTAACTTGACAGAACCAAGATCACATGGAAAGAGAATTCCATTGAATTGTCTTGAACAAACTGACATGTTGGTATTTCTGTAGCAATTTTCATGTTTAACTATCACAGAAAGAGTCACCTTGAATATGGGCAGCACCATTTATTGGAATGGACCGTAAATTACATAAGAGCCAGCTACCTGGCTTTCTTCACTCTTATATAATTATTTAAAATTTTTATTTTATTTATTAATATTTATATAATTATTTTAAATTATTTAAAAGTGACAAGTATACATTTTTTCTATCTGCTCTGGTCCATAGACATTAAGTTACCAGCTGATTGAATTCCTGCCTTGACTTTCCCAAAATGATGGAGAGTAACTTCAAACTGTAATCTCTTTCTTCCTTAACTCTTCTTGATTGTGGTGTTTGACGATATGAACAGGAATGAGGCATGAACATGTGATTATCTGTTTTGAGTTTATTTGTTTTGCTTTTTTATGGAATTGTTAAATAACTAAGCTTTTTTTTTGATGCTTCCATTCTCTTCTGTGTCTCAGAATTGTAAAGTTATAGCACAGTTGACTTTATCTTTCAAGTTTCTGATTCTACTAGACATTGGAAAGTATTGCTATGATTCTTTGTAGTTTGGAATATTATTTTTATTTTAAGTATGCTCTTGTACACTTTAGTGTTGTTCACTTTTAATTTAAAGCCTTTAATTAGATACTTCCTCTCATCCTCAGAGAAAATTTCAGATAGACGTTAAAAAAATATCTTCACATAACAAATTTAAGGATGCCAGTAGTGTATATTGATTTCCTCTTGTATCATCTCAGACTAATGGCATTGCGGGTCACTCAAGTTCAGATAATTAAGCAGAGATTGAAATGTGAGAAAATTCAAACAGATATTTGTAAGTGGTAATCAAACACACAGAATGAGTTTCCATTAAAACATGCAACAGGATTTCTCTTCCTGAGGGAATAAATGTTTTCCCTATTCTGATTCCTCTGTAAAAAGAGTAGTGACTTTGTTAAAAGAAATGTATAATTATCTATTTTCATTGAATTATGTTTTTTTGTTTTCTAATTTGATTTATACCAGAAGAGATGTATGATTACTTATTATAAATTTTCTGATACATACAATACATATATAGGTAGTGTTTTACGTATGATTAATTCCTTTCCCAGATATAATGTATTTCCCCTCAAGATACTTTGCATGTTGAAGAATATAGGGTAGATAAGAAATTGAAGTTTATTAGTTCAATCATGATATTTATATGAAAAAGGCACATCAATAACAGCATATTAGATTACAATTTATAGAAATTGTTTTATAAATAAAGTTTTAGTGTAATGTCTATTTACTTTTGATGTATTTGAAGTTTCATTGTTATAGTACAGAATTATTAAGAAAATAAAGTCTTAGTGTCATAAATAGGTGTTCAAAACAAGAATTCTGTTCATTATATATTAAAATTTGAGAAACATTTTGGCTGTTGAATGTCTAGCCAAGATCATTTATTTTAGATATCTTACAGCACACATTATATATTTAGAAAAAACATTGTGTATGTTGGTTATATCTAATGCTAAACACATATATATGTCATATATGCATAAGAAATATGCAAATATTATTAAATCACTGAAAGGATAAGTTAATTTAATTTGAGGCAATATATTAACAGCATACCTTATTTGTTTCCTTATTTGGGTGATAATATATTTTGGACCTAGTGACATATGCATCCTCTACCACTGAGTGACAACTGAACCCTAACAATTCATTTTTAGTTACCATAAAATGTATTTTTTCTGCATATTTCCTCTGATGCCATCATTTATTTAGGTACACATCTCAATGATCTGTTTCTGACCCAGCATATTTTCCTAGGCACATTTTCCTTTAATGAAATGATGAACACTTATTACAGGTTTGAAGATGCCATGACTATAAATTGTATTTTAGGAATTGAATTAAAGAAAAGTTAAACTTTGTGTGAGATAAACTTTTCTGATGGTGCCCAAGCAGACACATAAACAGCTGGGCCTGAATAAACTCTTAACCTCTTGAAATTCAGTAAAATTAAAATCATATCATGCATAGATGGTTGCATTTTAGTGAAACTAATTATTTTCTATATTATAAAATTTAATAGAAAAATTTACCCATGATGGATTCATATTATTATTAAACATTTTAAATGGACTGATTTAAAAATAGTCAGCATATTATAAAGTTTTACTTGTGACTAATGCCTTAGAGATAATGCTTGAGATATACAGCAAATACAATTCTTATGGTATGAGAGACAGCGTAAGTTATTAAGGATAGCACTGTAGTGATAATTTTTTTTGATAGTTTAAAATTTAAAAGTGTATTTTATAAGACTTTGACACTTTCATAAGTCACCATCTTAAGTTCATAAGAAGTTCTGTTTTGAAATACATGTGCTGCTAAATACTGTATGCTAAACATCTATGGTAGTAAGGGTATTCCCCATCAGATATTCATGTGAATTCCATATACAAGAATATGGGATTCAATATCCTATGAGTAAGAAATGGCAAATAAGCATACAATAATTTATTACACAAATAAAAAGCGAGAATGAGTTATATTAAAGAACTGTCAGAAGTCAAATTGTGTGATATTTTGTCAAGTATTTTTAACTAAGTTTACTATATAAATTTATTGTAATTAATAAGGATATTAAATCAGTATTGAGACATACTTTTATGCATAATTCTTACAGCAATTAAGACAAGAATACCATTGTATTGGAATGTGATAGTTATAAATACTGTTGAAGATTGTATGCATTAGAAAAATGCACATGAGTAGTTTGCAGATGGGAAAATTTATACGTACATATCTTTGATGCAATGTTTCTATTAAGGTACTTTTTTAAGGCAATAGTGCCACAATATTTACATGACATTTTTGCCTCATGATTTTTTTGGAGGTGCATGACTCTTCTCTGTCTTCACTCTTATTTCTTTGTACCCGACTCCCAGTGATTCCAGTTTCTGTCTATAGCGACCTTCACCTCACTTCCTCACCTCTAAGTGAGGTCCATTGCTTTTTACCTAGAAGAGGTAGCCTCTAGTTTGCCTTGTTCTCCCTATATTGACTCTCCAGACTATTTACAGCCCAGTACCACAAATGCTATAACTGAAACAGGCAATGACACGCATCCCCATACAATACTCAGATCAACTCATATTTCTTTTCTAGTAGGAGCTGGCTTCTTGTTCTGAGTCTTTACAGCATGCTGTGGTCTTTTCTGCAGCCTGGAGATCCTATGCCCCCTTCTATTTTGCATGTCTCTCCATATTTTGTTGCCCCCTCCTTTTTTATTTTTATTTTTTGCTCTCTTTCCTCCTTCTGGTTTCTTCTACATAGTCATAAGATTTATTTATGATTCATGTTTATAAAAACATCCTTTCAGGAAGTCTTTGCTGAACACTGAAGTCAATGTTTTGTGAAGCAATTCCTAATGATTGTTTCATACTTTGCTTGTTTAAAATTTCTTTTTCTTAAGCGTTAGTTGAATTAGAGAGGAACTCAACATGCAATGGTAATGATCTCTAAGTATATTCAAGTACTATGTGCATAAGGACATTTCTTCTTTAAGCTATGATTATTTTTAATGCTAACTTTTTAAAGTGTAAAAACAGTATTATTTAAAAAGCCTCTTAATAAATTGATAATAAAATCTAGCTGCTAAGCTGTTATTACAGAAAATAATCTATTTTATATAAATTTACATGTGCTATCTCCCAAAATATACCCTAAAAGAATTATAATGAAATAATAGCAACGATCCTTTTTAAACTTCCAAGCTCAACTACTTAAATTAATATAACAAAATGCTCTAAAATGTACCTAAGTCATAATGGCATATGAAATACTTTTTTACTTTTAAATAACGTTATTCATAAACATGAGTAAAATTGCTAACATCAGTAATTGAATTAAAATAGCTTTCATATTCTGTTAACTCAAAGAGTAACAGTATGGCCTTAAAATAAAGTTTAGATGTGAAATTCTCTTTCCACATAGAAAGACATTGAAAGCAAGATTAAACAAGAGGACTAGGAAAAGACATTGAAAGCAAGATTAAACAAGAGGGCTAAAAAAATAAGTATAGTATGAATGAAAATGGAAGGAAAAGGTGGAGAATGAAAAGGTGGATAAGTTAATCTATTTTGAGGGAAATAAGAGTGGACTGTCAATACTGTCTTACTAACAATAAAAAAAGCAGCAGCAACCAAACGCTGTTATCTTCAAATATTTGTGTAGTGACGACATACTAAAAGAAATTCTTTTTTCAGAAAGACAAGATATAATAATTTCAGATCTAGAGTAGAATACATATTTAGTCCTAGCAGACGACTTGTGCAGAAATTAAACTTTGAAGAAAGCTAAGGTTAATTTTTTAAAATGTCATGAACATACAACTGAAGTTTGTGAGCTCTGTAGCATTACTGATTACTTATAAAGACTCTGAGTGATAATAATAGCAATTGTGGTTTAACATTGCATTGTGAGTTTAGTAACTGTGGGAGAATGTGAGAACTCACTAAGACAAATTGGAACCTAGGAAAATTTGGATATTTAATATGGCACAGAAGATACAGAAAAACTTTCTTTTACATTAGCCTATTTATATATTTGTTTTTACTAAGTGTTTCTTTTATAGTAATCTGTTTAATTTTTGTCTAAGCCCTCCAGCAAGTGTGACTCTGGATCTTTTTCAAACACAAACAAATTTCCAGGAAAGCTACATAAAGTTTCATCAGTCTAGAGCTGAACAGTCCTAGATGCTTGAAACTTTAATGTTTCCACAGGCTTTCTCCATACCTGCCTGACTCAGTTGGAGTCTAAATATTGACTGTGATTTAGAAAAAAAAAGCCATACTGTCTTATTGCCAATGACAGCCACCATAGTGAAGATGGGTATGGCCTGAAGCCACCATGAGAAGGGAGACATTGTCTAAATTCATAGTCCCCTAGAGGTTGGCAACCTCTGTATAATATCACTCCTAGAATGCTATAGCCACACAACCATATGTAGCACAATCACTGTAGGCTTAGGATCCCAACTTGACCCAGCAAATAGGCCATTACTACACAACCCAGGCAGGCCTGATGAATGGTATTAATGAGAACAAGAGATTTCGACTAGCATAGATTTTAATGTGTAGTAGACAGTTTAAGATTATAGCTAAAGGTAAATAGTGAAGTAGAATTTATTGAAATTTCAATGTGTTTCTTTACTTTTCATAGTCTTCCTTTTTTTAAAAAAAGTACATAATTATTAAAAAAGTTAGAAATAATATTTTTTTTCAAAAAATAGCAAAGAAAAATAGAATATACAACTAAATATATGATTGCTATGTTTACACTTTTCTGCCTCTTTGAGAGGCTGTACACTCATCTAAGAGACTTACTTCTGGGTGAGTCTGTAGTGCTCTTCCATAAATGGCTGGCAGAAGAAAGAAGACTCTCTCAGAATGGATAGCACCTTCCAGTTGCTGGTCCATATAAGAGGAATAATTTTTTTTTTGTAATTTTCATCATATCTAACCCTCTATCTCTCCTTCCAACTCCTCCTATAACTGTCTTTCCCAAATTCATGATCTCATTTCAATTTTTATTATACACAAACATGCACACACACGTGCACACATATATACATATGTATATACACACACATATATGTGTGTGTGTGTTTAATTGTACACATTACAGACCTTTCTGTACCATGAATAGCTGTTTACACATTATTTTTTGCTACTTGTTTATGTCTTCTACGACTTCGGTATGATTATTCATTCATTTCATTATTCTCAGTCATCTCGCTTATTGATCTATTATATTCTTTCAGCATGTGAACATTTCACATACAAAAATAATGGATGGTAGATGAGTTAATAAGTGAAGAATTAAGAAAAATAATAAAAGTGGCAAGAAAAAAAATCATCATAACTCCTTGCTTGGCTTTGAGTGCATCACTGACTGTTGCTCTTCCTGCTTCCCTCTGCTGATATTAGACTCAAAGTTGAACAGTTTCCATTGTATTCCAAAGATCAGCAACTCCTAGGAATTCTTTAGTTTTTTGGCCCCAGATTGAAATGGCTGAAATCTACAGCCTCATTGATTGATTCAGTGGCTGTCTGATTTTAAGCCTCTGCAGCACGCAGATAACCTCTTTTAGACCATGTAGGCCCTACTGTGTATGCCATTCCTACAAATGCTTTCTCCAACATATATACACACTATTATCTCTTTCATAAAATTATATATTCTCTTTGTTATGTTTTATTAGAGAACCCAAATGAATATATTTTTTTGATCAATTTTACTGAACACAAACTTCTTCTTTCCTGATTCTTAATCAGAAGTTTTGAATCAGAAGAACAAATTTCTGTGATGGTCCCAGTCACTCCTGAACTCTCTTCACACACAAAAATTATGATATAATGAAAAGTAATATGAATTGAAAGCAATTGCCTTATTAAAGTAAGAAGTATATCTTAAAATGTAGATCTTCTGAAGTAAAATACCATTTTAAAACCTTAGTAAGAAAAGTAACTTAACAGAAGAAACTCAAAATATCATTCTTCAGAAGTGGTCACCATTATTGTTATTTTACTCTTAAAATACAGTGTTATTTCCATATTAAAAAATAAGCAATCATTTTCAGCATTAAAGGAGATATTTGCCACCCAATTTTACATATTATAACATGTGCTGTGTTTATTTTTCCTTCTTTATGCATTTTATTTCCATGTTTATGCGCTATTCAGTATTTTTATGAGAACAACTGGAAGAATAAATCATGTAGCTTTCCATTTAATCAGCAACAATGCGACTGATATAAAATACTGAAATTGACTGAGGTTCATTTTATTAAGTAGGCGAACCAGTACTTAGAAATTTATGGAAAGTGCCGCTGTGTAATTAGGATTTAGATTAGTGAAAAGTAAGAGAACCGATGAAAGGGAGTACATTAGATAAAATGGTGATAATTTGGTTAAAATAAATGTAATTGTTGAAAGCTTTTATAAAAATTTGGAAATATAATATTTTTCTTTAAAATTTCAATAGCTGCTGATTACATTAGCTATTAATTTACTTCCCTTCTCTGTTTTTGAGACACAGTCTCCTGTTAATGTAACACAAGCTGACCTGGAACTCAGAACAGCAGAACAATATTTGTGCCTCAAAAACAGTGCTAGGAATATAGTGAGGACCACCATAGTTATCTATAATAATTTTTAGAAAGACAGGAAAAATATCTGTTCTCTGTGCTTTTCCTCATCTTTAGCTCAACATACCTTAGTAAAGATTTCTCAGTTAATACAGTGTTTGTTCTAAGCATTAAGAGATAATAATAATTTATGTAATAGACTGTCATAACTCAGCTGGTTTATGTCCCAGGACCCTGGCTAGAAACAATGAACAAATAATAAATAACAGACATATAGAGATATCCAAAATTAGCTAGTTCCTGTAGAGGTCTCTAACCACCACAGCCCAGAATCTCAGCCTATTTATTAGGTAAAGCACATGGCCGGTCTCAGTAGAAAGTCTCTGGAGCTTAGTAGTGGCAGACTATAGACATCCAGTGGCAGGAGCTGCAGATTTTAGTTTGTGTACACACTGATAAATCATCCATCAGCATTAATACTAGGATTCCCAAGGGAATAGCTGTTCCTTGCCTATTCTTTTTGAATGGCCAATTTACAACAGGTAATTTTTCAAAGAATTATGGACAATCCATGCAGATGTCAAAATGCACATTAAAACACAAAGATCTTCACTAACCCTGGGTTTCCTCCATTCCCAGCAGATGACAAATTCCATGCCCACAGGGAGTGGTCTAAGGAACTGGAGAGGAAGAAAATCCAAACTGGTCACACTTATGGTTTCACATAGTAGTCTCTCATAAGATGTAACAAGGAGAACAAGGGTACAAATCTGTAGAGATGTACTGGTAAATTGTGATGGTAAGAATAGTTGTACTATATTATCTACTTAAACAAATTAAAGTTAGAAAAGTATATCAGAAAGATAAAAAAAAAAGCTACTGTCCTCACCAAAATCATTTTCTTGATGAGTGGACGCTACTTAGAAGGTCACGGTCCTTGGAAATGATAGCATTCTGCTCAGCTCTAAGTCTCCCTAAAGGTACTGTAACATGAAAGCCAACTTTGGTGAAAAAGGAAAGACTGTATTGCCTTAAATATAATTATGCCAGAATAATGGAGCAGGCAAACAGGGAAAAGTTAAGGTCGGATAAAAATGAAAGAGGAGAAATGGAAGAGGGGAGAGAAGAAAGAAATGGAATGGGGTGCTATGGAGAGAAGGATAAGCAGGAGGAGCAGGAGGGCATAGAAGGCAGGGCATTACAGTAATGTTCAAAGGGAGACTATTATATCTTTGGGGTGAGTGGGTTCTGGGGAGAATTTGACATTATGATGCTACAAACAGCTATAAGGAGTGAAGATCAATCGTATTTAGATGACTTTGGCTGATATGAGAAAGGCGGTAAGAAGTGCTGACACATCTTCCTGCTAGAAAATGAGGCTGAATGTGATAGAAACATTTATTGATGTGGGGAATGTAGGAAGAAAAGAGAGGAGTAAAGGAAAAATACCAGAGGAACAATTAAAGAGAGAATGTCTGAAACAGTTAGCTATGTTCCTGCAGATAAAGATGTACAGAGAACAGTGAAATTGAACCTCTTCCAAACCCGGTCCCTTCTGTAGAAAGCAGATAAAAGAGAAATTATTGTAAGAAAAGATCATTGTAGGTGGAATTGGAATATATTACAGAAGGTTTCCAAATCTCTAAAATATTTTTTGTCATTTATTTATTTATTCTCTCTCACAAAACTGAATGTAAACCTACCAAGCAAATCAGAAAATAACATTCTTAGGTATTTACTCAAATTAATTAATGTTTTGTTCATTTGGGAAGTGCTCTTCTGTGCCTGTGCCAATGCGTCAAAGTGTAATTACCACTTTCTTTTCTTCAGTGTGGTTGGCTTTATGTTAAGATCTTTGATCCATATGGACTTGAGTTTTGTGCATGGCAATAGATGTGGATCTATTTGCATCCTTCTACATGTTGATCCCAGTTATGCGAACCCCATTTGTTGAATACGTTTTCTTTTTATCATTTAAGATTTTTAGCTTCTTTGTCAAAAATCAGGCGTTTGTAGGTGTGCAGATTGTTATCCAGAACTTCGTTTCGATTCCATTGGTCCTCCTGTCTGTTTTATGCCAATACCAAGCTGTTTTCAGTACTGAAGCACTATAGTAGAGTTCGAAGTCAGGGAAGGTGATGCCTCCAGAAATTCCTTTAATGTAAAGGATTGTTTTGGCTATCCTGGTTTTGTTTTGTTTTTTCATATAAAGTTGAGTATTGTCTTTTTGAGGTCTGTGAAGACATTGCTGCAATTTTGGTGGGCATTGCACTGAAACTGTAGACTGCTTTTAGTAAGATTGCCATTTTTACTATGTTAACTCTGCCTACACAATAGCATGGAGATGTTTCCATTTTCTGCTGTCTTCTTCAGTTTCATTTTACAAAGATTTAAAGTTCTTGTCATACAGGTCTTTCACTTGTTTAGTTAGAGTTACCCCAAATTATTTTATGCTATTTGTGGCTGTTGTGAAGGGTAATGTTTCTATAATTTCTTTCTTAGCACATTTATCCTCCATGTAAAGGAAGACTACTGATGTTTTTGAGTGAATTTTGTATCCTGCCACATTACTGAAGGTGTTTATGAGTTGTAGGAGTTTCCTGATAGAGATTTTGGGGCCACTTATATATACTATCATATAAGAAGCAAATAATGAAAGTTTGATCTTTTTCCAATTTGTAGTCCTTTAATCTCCTTTTGTTTTCTTATTGCTTTGGCAAGAACTTCAAGTATTATATTGAACAGACATGAAGAGAGTGGAGACCACTTCCTAAATATAACCCAAGTAGCACAGACACTAAGAGCAACAATTAATAAATGGCCCTCCTGAAACTGAGAAGCTTCAGTAAGGCATAGGACAAAGGACAAGACAAAACAGCAGCCTACAGAATGGGCAAAGATTTTTAACAACTCTGTATTGAACAGAGGACTGTTATCCAAAATATACAAAGAATTGAAGAAACTTGACATCAAAAGAACAAATATTCAAAAAAAAATGTGGTACAGACATAAACAGAGAATTCTCGACAGACGAATCCTAAATGCCTGAAAATGTTCAACATCCTTAGCCATCAGAGAAATGCAAATCAAAACAACTCTGAGATTCCATCTTACACCTGTCAGAAAGTCCAAAATCAAAAGCACTGATGACCGCTTATACTGGAGAGAATGTCGGGTAAAGGGAACACTCCTCCATTGCTGGTGGGAGTGAAAATTTGTACAGCTGCTTTGGAAATTAGTACGGTGATTTCTTAGAAAATTAGGAAACAATCTGCAACAAGACACAGCAATAACACTTTTTGGTATAAAACCAAAGGATGCTCAATCATACCACAAGGACATGTGCTTAACTATGTTCATAGCAGCATTATTTGTAATAGCCATAATCTGGAAACAACCTATATGCCTCTCAACCAAAGAATGGGTAAGGAGAATGTGATACCCTCACATAATAGAATACATATCAGAGGTAAAAAAAGAAATGATATCTTGAAAGTTTCGAGAAAATGGATGGATCCACATAAAACCATACTGAATGAGTACCCACATCTCAGAAAGACAAATATAATATGTACTTACTGATAAGTGGCTCTTAGTCATAAAGCAAAGAGAAGTCGGCTTAGAGTCCACAATCCAAGAGAACCTAGAAAACAAAGAGGACCTTAAGGGAGACATACATGGAAATACATAGGAAACAGTAAAAAACAAGGTCTCCTGAGTAAATTGGGAGTGTGGGGGTCATGGGATATGGTTGGAGGTTAGTGGGGAGCTCAATTAAAACAATAAAGATAATGAGAAAAAATACGTTCATGCAAAAGCCTGACTTTGAATGCCACCAACAGTTGAAGAGCACAAAATGAGGGCTGGTAGATCAGGAGAGAAAAGTGTGAAGCAAAAAAAAAAAAAAAAAAAAAAAACTGCCATAGTAAAAACTGAATAAATTGTATGCTAAAGTAATATCAATTTTAAAAATTTAGGGAAGATTTAAAATTTTATTGAAGCAAAATTCCATAAATTTTTCTTTACAGAGCTTTAACTAGAAAGTAGCTTTCCAAAGTAATGTCTGTGGACAATACGGTGACAAATAAAAGATGGAAGGATCTCAAAAGCTCAAGGTGAAAAATGTATAGGGAGATTGCAAGATATTTTTATATCACATGCTATTCTATATACTACTATTGTAATGTGCACAAGATAATATTCATTTTTTCAATCACAGATTTTGAAATACAGAGCCTGATCTTGAAAATAATCCATAAATATTTTAAATAATTTTCTATTAAAATTCCTTCTTCAATTTCAATAGACTAAGCATGTGTTGCCATAAGGCCAAGAGTCATGTACGAACTTCTACAGGCCAGAAGAGATGACTTAGCAGTTATAAGTAAATATTGTTCTTACAAGGACTAGACTTCTTTTCCACGTTCACAACTCCTTTACGTCTGCCTTCTGAGGTGTCTGTTCTTCTGGTCTCTGGGTACTCTGCTCATATGCACAAACCCATTCTCACACAAATGACTCAAAATACTTCTATATATTACTAATGATCTACACAGCTCAATAACACTAAGAAGTGAACTAGTGAAGTGCTGGAGTGAAGGGGCGCCATGGATCCACCGCCAGAGATAGATGTGCTGAAACTTTGCTGGTAGATTAATGAAAATGGGTTAAATTCATATGTAAGAGTTAACCAATAAGAAGTTAGGCCAAGCAGTGATTTAACTAATACAGTTTCTGTGTGGTTATTTCAGGGCTAAGCTTGCTGGGTGGCTGGGACAAACAAGCAGGTCCTTCACTAACATTGGAGAGATGGACACGCTGAAGGGCATTCCCTGCTCTTGCATGGGACCTCCATTTGGTTCTAAGCATGCACAACAAGTGACTTTCACTTGCCTCTCACTGTAGTTGCAGAAGACCCAAACCCTCTTCTGAAACCAGTCGGCACCTGCACTGAAGTATATGCAGTCAAACAGGCATACATATATACACACAAATATAAAATTAGATTAATAAAAACATGAGCACAAATGAGTTTTTGTAACTAGGAAGAGACTTGATTTTTATTGTTTTTCTTAAAGTAGACAAGAAAAATAAGGCTAGAAAAATATGCTTCCTTTGAAAATTCATTTAACATTATTATAACTGTGTCTCATTAGAATGAAGATTCTAGTTATCATTGACACTTTTTATTAGTTTTTAGAATAATTATAAATTTTATTAATTTGCTGGTGTCAGGTATGTAATGAGTCATGGTTAATTGAATTATCAATATTATAAATCAACTAAGACAATTGAGGCACGTTGCATTCAGAACTACTTCATTTATATAAAGTAAAATGATTAGCTGCAAAATTTATTTGTTTTTCTTTTTTTATATGTTAAACTTAAGCAATTATCCCAGATTAATACATTTGATTTTACAATTTTCATAATTGAAGCTATGACTTTCCATATCATTTTTCTTTCTGTACTTTTTTTGTTATTACTGATATTATATTACTGGGAAGGTTATGATACTATATTTTACATTTTGAAATCATTTTTGCACAAACTTTGAGAAGAGCATACTTTGGTTCTTCTAATCTTTAAATTATTGTGTGTGTGTGTGTGTGTGTGTGTGTGTGTGTGTGTGTGTTAGGTGCTGGAATGAATATGGAGGACAGAGGGCAATTTGTAATCTTAGTTTCCTCTTCTTATCACGTGGATTCTGGGGCTCTTGCTCAGGTTGTTAATGTTAGGCTTGGCTATAGTTTCTTTTCACAGAATCATCTGGTGGGCCGAAGTCTAAAATGAATCTTTTTACACTTACTATTTCTGCAGTTTCTTTCATTTTACTTCCTTTACAAACTAACAATTGTCACTGATAACGTGTATTAATTATAGTGTCTATTAATAATATTGTATCTAGTTCATCATTTTACAACTACAATTTTGTGTGTTTGTTTTGGTTCAAACAATTCATGGTCAACACAGAATTTTCTCTTCATATGTGTCACATGTATCAATCTCTCAAGTTATCACATTTTGTACTAACACATGCAAACACACATGCATATACACATATAAACATAGATATGTATATAATTATTTACATATATACATGAATTATATATGTGTATATATATAAAATTTTTTGCACGTTTGAGACTACTATTCAAATAGATCCCAGTTTGTCTTTGATGTAGTCACATGGTTAAAACACATGCTGTTCTGTTTCCCATTCTTGGCTACTGTCCGTAAGTCTGTCACGAAGTGAAACTCATCCTACAAGTATATTCATACATATGCAATGACCTTAACTGTAGGCAGAATTAAAATGTGTTATATAATACTTCGCAGTTTTATAATTCGTCCTATAAGGTGTCACTACGCCGAAGTATAATATATATGAATGTGAGCCAGTATGTAATAGGTTTGGAGATTACTGTACCAAGAATCGGGAGATAATGAAAACTCTCTGTTCTTCTTTTGCTTTGGAATTTCAGATAAGAGTACTCATAAGTAGCAGAGATAAAAGGAGAAAGCAAGAAATAATTCAAATGCAAAAGGCAATGCCCTTCTCTGCAGCAGTCCTCAATAGTGTTATATATAGAAATCAGATCAGTCATTGTTTTCGAGCCTGCTAAATAAAACTAGACTGCTGGAATGGCATGCCACTTGACCTCTCTGGACTCCCGCAGCAGTATTTAACGGGTGCACAGGGAGCTCTCCTGCAAGTGGCTCCAGTTTACATGCCAGATTCCCCTGCTAGTTCACACAATGTTCAAAAGGCACAAGTCCCTGGAGCGCAAGAGGGAATTTTTATTCCAGGGACTTCCACAGTCCACAATGAAGAATAACACAAGAAATTTCCACTCTCTGTCACAACTTGTACTCTCAGCAGGCCCGCTAAAGACAACCCGAGCACTCAAACTTTCTAAAACAACTCACTTTGAAATTGAAATACTGGATGCTCATACAAGAAAACAGATATGTGTTGTGGATAAGGTAAGCTTTATTTATCTTTTTAAATGTTTCTTATTAGGCATAAATTACTGACTGCTGATTTAGCCAACAGAATTTTAATAAATGCATTTCTAATTTTTAACATAGTTTTATGAGTGAACAAAAAGATGCCTTATTTACCGTCACAGCAAGAAACATTGTCTACATTTTCATATGTGCTTCAAAATAATCATTTAATTAGTATCTTACTTCATTTCCTGCTCTGTTGTCCATAATCTAAGAGTAAACACTTAGAACAAAACACAAATTGCTTAGATATTTTTCTTCATGCTTTATAGCAATAAAATGTATATCATTTAACAGTGTTTGTAAAATCCAGGAAGTAAAGAGCACAAAAGTTAAAAAGTATTTATCATGTATCTAAAATGTAGGCATTTTGTTTTGAGTGGTTTGCTTTTCTAAAAGTTCCACCTTTTGAAAGCACAATCTTCAAATTCTTGAAGAGTATAGCTTAGTTAATGTGCCATCTCCCACATCTGCATACACAGATGTTTCACAAAGAATGATGAATTCTGAATATCTTAGATTAGAAAATTATAGCGTGAACCCTGGAGACACAAGTACATTAATCACACACCAATATGTTTCTCTTAATATTAAAAGACAATAACTTTAATTGATTGCAAGAGTGATGTTGTCCATAAAAATTATTTATTGTTTTATAGAAACATAAATATTTGTTGTTTGTCTAAACAAAGTATCCAATAAGTTGCTCCATTTAACCATGTTGCAGGTGGGCTGCCAGATAAACACTGTTCACTGCTCTTTACTGTCTAAAACATTCTATATTTTCAAACTTAGTACCTATAATATTATAGGCAACTTACTAGTTGAACAACTTTATTTACTTTTAGGTAAAAAATACATGTTAAGTTGTTGCATTTTAATTCAGATCACAGGTAACACTGACGAGACTCCAATAATATATTTGTATATAATTGCATATCATATACATCCATATTTCTGTAAGTGATGACTATGTTTTATGTAAAGGAAATTTGATACATAGATTTCATATAATAAGTTTCTGTTTAATATAAGTGTATTTTGTTTGCTTTGTGAATTTTCAGGAATGAGAAAACTGTAAACACTTTAAACCTTGCCAAAGACAGCTGACGTTTGCAATATTTTACTATCCAAATGTCTGAATGTGTTAAAAGTACAGAAGAGAGATACAGCAAAGAACAAAATGGAAGGGGAAAAGTTAAGAACTTATACCTTAAATAATAAGAAATCAAACACTTCTTAATTATTGTTTTCATACTTAATATTTTATGTGAGAAAATGACAATAAATTTCACTTGTATAAAATTAAATTGGAAAAAAATGAAAAAATCTAAAAGCTACTATCTTAAGAATTTCACATTTCAACTCTAAAAATTCTTGATTTGCCTCTGTAGTGGTAAAATATTACAGAAATAGCTATACTTCATCCATTGTATCCCTGTTCTTTTATTCTTTTTTCTTTTATATGCGAGATTCAACGTAGATCAGAGAATGTGGTATGTCAGCCACCTCCTACAAACTGGCACATCCTTTCAAGCTATAAGATTTTGACATATTAAATTAATTTCTGCTTTTACATTGAGGAGTTCCTTTTTGTTCTTTTGTCTTCTTTTGATATTTTTTATTTAATAATTTGGTGAATGCACCATATTGATGAAGGTGCATGAGAGAAAAGAGATATGAATGAATTTGCATTTTTATTATTTTTATTAAATTTTATCATAATAAAGACTAATTTTTTCTGTTAGATTTATGCAATATTGTCTTTCTCATAAAAATTCTGGGGTATGATGTGTTTTGTTTTTTTCTATTACTTTCTTCAAGTGTTCATATTGTCAGTGCTCCTCCCCTCTTATTTGATCCAAATTATTTCACTGGCTCTTTTTTTCCTCACTTCTCAGAACTGGAACTCACTGAATTGACAGTGCACAGTGACAAAGACTGCTGAACCCCAGTCCTCACTATCATACTGTCATGGTGTATTTGCAGCATGTTCTGTTATTAATCAATTAGAAATCATCTCAAGACATTTGTGTTAAATCACAAAATTATTTTATCCTATAATATTTATTTGACTACTTTTTATCTCTAATTCATCATCTCATGCATTAGGTATTTATTATCAAACCTATCAGCCATCTATCATCATCATCTTCTCCATCATTTTCTGTCTGCATCTTTTATAGCCATACTTAATTTAGTATATCTAAAGAAGATAGTATATGGGACTTCTGAGAATAGTGCCTTAAATAAGAACTAAATTATTTTAATTGTTCTCATGATTTGGAGAGAAAATGTTTATGCAAATAAACTCTAAGGAAAAAAGGCTAGCAAATTTAATTTTATTAAGATTAATGATTTGATACTACTTTTGATATCTTTAGTTTACAATTAGCATGTTCAAATACCATAAGTGGACTCTATGTTGATCTTCTGCTAATTAGCTTCCATGGAGATCTCCAAGTTTGTAAATAGAAACTGCCCTCCATATAAATCTCCTGACACTTGTGGGAGTTGTGACTCATCTCCTAATCTCATGCTCCACACACAATCAATCTTCTTGACAATACCTTCAAAGTATACCCCTGCGCTGACAAATCCCTGCCACTTCTACTGCCAGCATGCTTACATCTTCACCGTGCATCGTCATTATCACCTGCAGTGGATTCCCTACATGGAAACCAGAGCTAGCTGTTAAATCCTGTCAGATAATACACTCCACCTGGCAACTGGGCCATGCCTTCCTTTCCGTTTTCATCTCTCACATTTTCCCACAGACTCTTTCTGACTGTTGAACCTTCAATCTGTGCCAACATGCTTTTTATTTATTTTTTCATTTTCTACAAATGTTGCTGTATAACATTTTACTTTTTTTTTGTTGTTGTTGTTTTATTTGGTTTGACTGTAGGATCTCGGATTCACAAAGCCAGAAGTTTTATTGTTTATTTCCCCTCAACATCTTCTGCATTTAGAACAATGCTTGGCACAGTTTTAATCAATCAATATGCGTTTAGTAAATGACACCTATTCAAAGTGAGAGACTGGATATTGCTGTCTTATTCTGATGTGATAGTTTGAAATTAAAGTGGTATAACAAAAGAATAATCATTTCCTATTTTCTAAATCAAGCTGTAAGTAAAGTATATGTAAATCTATTCCCAAAGACATTGCTTCAAATCATTCTATTAAATGAAGTATGCCTCCTTATTTTCCCAAAGATGGTTAGATATAATTTACCTTTAAATTAATGTATAATTAACCAGTAGACTATTTTATTCTGATGACAAAGTCTATCTTGATTTTAATGAAACACCCAAGTACTTTTATTTAACTAACATATTTTCATGAATGACTAAAATAATAGAAGTAATTAATAATGATAAAAAGATGCAATTTCAAATACATTAAGTATTATTTCTAAGAAATTACTGGGACATCAAAATCTAAGAGCCTGCATGAAAATATATTTGGAGTAAATAGTGAATTATGACATTTAGCTCCTGTCATTGTCTCCTGTATTTAAAAATATCACAAGCTTATCTGCTGCTAAGTCACATATTCAAGAGCAGAGCCAGGATAAAGCACACTGAAAGTGATCAGTCTTCCTGTATCTTCCCATTCTCTTTTATTTGATCCTTATTCAAAGGAACATGAGGCTCCTTTATTTTATTCTTTTGTTTACTCTTTGCCCCCAACAGAATCTTTCGAAAAAATTTTATAGAAATTAAGGGCTAATACACCACCGACACATCACCACCATGGGCCACATATGAGTTACTTTTTAACAGTGGACATAATTATAGAATTAGATCGCCTTAATTTAGACAGTCAGTGTTGGTACATGCCTTTAATCAGCATTTGGAAGGCAGATGCAGGATCTCTGTGAGTTCGAGGACAACCTGGGCTACTAGAGCTAGTTCCAGGACAAGGGCTACATAGAAAAACCCTGTCTCAAAACACCACCACCAACAACAAAACAACCACCACCAACAACAAAAACCTGTGCCTTTAAATAATATCCAGAAATTCTGAAAAATTCTTAGCTGTGGATAGCAACACTTTAAATACTTCTTGTAAATTATAACCAGCATGCTAGTTTCTTAAGTTATTCTGCTCTAACATGGCTATAACATTTTTCTTACGCTGATTTTGCCTTTCCTTTCTCTTTGAAATTTCACATTTCAAACTAAAACACTGCTGTTTCTTTTCGTCCACCTTTTTTTTTAAATAGACAAAACTTTTATTGGAAAAAAAAAAAGAAATTTCTGCCTCCTCCCCGCCTCCCATTTCCCTCCCACTCCTCCCTCTCCTCCTCCCCTCCCCCCACTCCTCCCCCTCCCTCTCCAGCCTGAAGAGCAGTCAGGGTTCCCTGCCCTGTGGAAAGTCCAAAGTCCTCCCCCCTCACTCCTGGTCTAGGGAGGTGAACATCCAAACTGGGTAGGCTCCCACAAAGCCAGAGCATGAAGTAGGATCAAAACCCGGTGCCATGGTCCTTGGCTTCTCAGCAGCCCTCATTGTCCGCCAAATTCAGAGAGTCCGGTTTTATCCCATGCTTTTTCAGTCAGAGTCCAGCTGGCCTTGGTGAGCTCCCAAAGAATCAGTCCCACTGTCTCCACGGGTGGGCACACCCCTTGTGGTCCTGACTTCTTTGCTCATATTCTCCCTCCTTCTGCTCTTCATTGGGACTTTGGGAGCTCAGTCCAGTGCTCCAGTGTGGGTCTCTGTCTCTATCTCCATCCATCGCCAGATGAAGTTTCTATGGTGATATGCAAGATATTCATCAGTATGGCTATAGGATAGAGTCCTTTCAGGTTCCCTATCCACAGCTGCCCCAGGAGCTAACTGGGGACATCGCCCTGGGCACCTGGGAGCCCCGCTAGATCCACGTCTCTTGCCAACCCTAAGATGGCTCGCTTAATTAAGATGTGTGCTTCTCTGCTCCCCTAACCAACCTTCCTTTATCCCAATCATCCCGTTTCCCCAAGTTCCCCCCAACCTCCCCTTCTCACATTTCTCTCCCCTTCTCCCCCTTACCCCCCCTCCCACCGCGCCCCCAAGATCCCAAATTTTTGCCCGGCAAACTGGTCTACTTCCCATAACCAGGAGGATAGCTATATGCTTTTCTTTGGGTTCACCTTCTTATTTAGTTTCTTTAGGATATCAAATTATAGACTCACTGACCTTTATTTATCTCTAGAAACCAATTATGAGTGAGTGCATCCCATTCGTCCACCTTTTATCAGTATCCCCAACACTCTACCTGTTTCTTCCAAGTTTAGTCCTTTCTATTTTATTGTAAATTCTATTTTCTGTCAGAAACCAGATTTGGCAAAAATACCACTTACCTTGGTAGTCCTAGTGCTTTATTATTGAGTATAGTCAGCTTTGCTTTATCCGCAAAAATCTCCAAAATTTGTTAATCTTTACAATTATTTAATTTCTACTTTAAATTCAGTCTTAAACCTATTGACCAACCAACATCTTTCTTTCTCCTTCAACCCATTCCCCAAACTGACTGCCTCCATTAGTTTAATTATTATATATCAATTATTGTGTGAATTAAAAAAATCAAAAAAAAAATCAAACAAACACAGATGCACATGAGCTAAGTAGATCCTTATATTTATGCTAAACACATTAAAATTCTTTGGGTTGTCAAGCTGCATGTAGCTATGTGAAATTTATGTTCTCAGATGCCCTAATTTAATAATATTAAAAGCACAGACATGATTGAATTTTGAAAATGTATATTATGTTATGCTTGAACTTGTATAATGAAATCACAAAAGATCCTTATAGTTACAAATTTTCCACAATTATGAAACTTTGCCTTTGTTTTTTAAAAATTTTACTTCATTTTATATATCAACTACAGACCCCCTCTCTCCCCTCCTTACCCTATTCCCTCCTCCACCAGTACATCCTCATCCACTCATCAGGAAGAGTAAAGCCTCTGCATGTAGGTGACAGTTGTATAGCCTGATCAGACTTTCAAAAGTGAGACCAGGATCTATCCTTGGTGAGCTGGCTTTTTAGAACCACTTCCCTATGGTGGGATGCCTTGCTCAGTCTTGATGTGGAGGGGGTGGAATTGGTCCTGCCTC
This sequence comes from Microtus obscurus, assembly GCA_963919715.1. NCBI lineage: Eukaryota > Metazoa > Chordata > Mammalia > Rodentia > Cricetidae > Microtus > Microtus obscurus. The sequence continues at coordinate 100,678 of CAWTZC010000854.1, read as the reverse complement.
AACTGAAAGTGCCAGGCTTTGGTTGACTCCCCATCAAGGCCATTGACAGTGACCTTTGGCTTCACTGAGTAACTTTGTAAAAATTAAACATTTTCTAGTTAGATTATTATGTGAAGGTATTCATTAAGTTTGTTTAATTGCCTATGTTCAAGTACCCTCAGAATTCTTTGCAGTTCCATAATCCTAAAGGCTGTGATTTTTTGTGTGTTTCCATTCCTTTCCTTTTTCTTTTCTTCCTACCTCCTTATATACACTTTCTTCAACATGTGTTTGTCCCTCTATTTTAATGGTTTCTACATTGTGTATTTTATCACCCATGGATTAAGAAATTAAAATAAGAGATTCTGTTCAGTACATCTATTGTTATCTGCAGTATCTTTATTATTATCGTTATTCTCTCAAAGCTAAAGCATACTAATTGTTTACATACTATTTGCCATGCATTAGGTATTTAAAGCAACTGAATGATGGATCAAAGGAAATGAGAGGAAGTGCCTGAGATAGTTGTGAACATCGTATCCATTCGATATAAATCCTGGACATCAATGCATAATGTGTGAGGAAATTCCTGAAACCAAGTTTAGGGAAGACTGCATACATGTCTTCCAGTAGTGAGCCGCTCTCCCAGCCCTAAGCTTTAAAAATCACACCAAACCAAAGATGTTTCATACTCTTCAAATATTTTTATTTTTATAAATGATCATCCTGTACAAATAGTTTGACACAAGTAAACATAACACAAGCTTTATTTTTTTAAAGAAGTATGGAAAAGACACTGGGTTAGTTCAGATAGAAATTTTTTGTTTTTCTTTTGGACTGGGTAGAACTGAGGATAAAGCCCAGGACCTTTTGCTTGTTAGGCAAGTCCTCTACCATTTTTTTTTTCCCAGAGGAAATTTCGGATAGCTATAGAAATCTCTTCCACTCAATGTGTCCAAAGGGAGGATTATCACGCTGGTATCTCTGACAGTAACGGCAGTTTCCCAAATCAACAGTTTATCTCCTCTCACTGCACTACCGTGTCGTTCCTTCAGACTTCGAAAGAAGCTGAAATGCCAGAGAACCACTGCAGAGGAGTTTAGACAGGAAAGGCAGCTAGGTGTTGTTACCCACTTCAGTTTCCCACTTGCAAACTTTTCAGGCTCCAGGCACTAGGATATCAGGTTTTATTGGTGGATTTTCAAACTGAAGGTCATTAAATAATCCCCGTTGATCTTCTAGGATTTAGAGAAGTAACCTGAACCCATCCATCTTTTGTAGCATGATGTCTATGAATATCACATGCTCTCTTTTCGAGGGATTTATTTGCAATGGTATGGGCATCTGGTATTATTTCTTTTGAACAAAGGAATGTCATACTTCTGTTTCTTTTCACTTTAATAAAACAAGAATTAACTGACCTTCTGTCTTGTGGCTGTTTAATTTTTCATACTGTGCGCTTTTATGGCTTCTAAAATAAATACTTAAAATTTCTGTTTCAAGGCTTATAACACTCCTATCATTAATTATGTGATTTTAAACCTCATACTCTAACAGTAATTTCTTCTAGCAAAGCATTTGATAAATTGCTGTCTTAATAAGTTCCTTGTTTGTCTATATAGATTTATGTATTGCTGAGCACAGATTTATTACCTCCTTGTCAGTTATATATCACCAAATGTAAGCTAGTTATAATCTGAACTTAATTTAATCAGAGTTTAAAACCAAGTCAATACAAAGGTGATGCTAATTCTACTCTGAAGATGGGAAAACTTCAAAATTCAAAAATAATTTAATTTGTATTACATTGTTCTATTCTGGTTTTTATTGTTTTCAGTTTTAAGCTATACTTCTCGTGAAATTTTCACATAATATATTGGTACTCTTATGGTACTGTTTATAATCATATTTATTCATATGAATGAAGTTTGAATCTTTTAGGATACATATTTTAAAGAAATTGACATACATATTAATCCTCAACTTTTTAATGGAATGGCATATTTGGTATCAGTTGAAGGATTACTACAATATATAACTATTTTAGGATGGGAGAACATATGCTTAAATATGTACATACACACATAAATATGTATATATGTGAACAGCTCATTTTCACATACATTGAGTTTATAAAAAATACATTTAATGAACTATAAATATCCTGCACCTTCTGTTATGATTTCCACCACCCAAAGTTGCCAGTGTTCTGGCAGAATGCTTAGCCACCCCAAGCACTGGCACTTCGAGTTTCATGGCCACACATGAACCATCAAGTATTCAGGAAACTTACACAGCCACCCAGAGTCCTCAAGCTGTTCATGATGTATATGTGGCTTGATCAAATGATCTATACATTGGCACTACAACGTAAGCCCTTGTGTGCATGAGCTAGATGGCCTTTAAAAGCTAGACATGCCTTTAGCCATGTTCTCTTCCTCTACCATGTTTCAGAGAGACCTGAGCACCCACCCTCTTACCACTCTCTTCTCTGTTAAGCTATAAATTCTCTTCCTTTATTCCTTCTTTTCTCCTTCTTTCCTTCCTTCCTTCCTTCCTTCCTTCCTTCCTTCCTTCCTTCCTTTCCTTCCTTTTTTTTTTTTGTTTTTTTTTTTTAGACAGGGTTTCCCTGTATAACTTTGGTGCCTGTCCTGAAACCTCTTGTAGTCCATAAAGGCCCTGAACTCACAGAGATCCAGAGATTCATCTGCTCTGCCTCCCTAGTGCTGTGCTGATAAACTCTTAAATTGTGTTCTGTTGTATGCCTTGTGATCTGCCCTCACAACCGGTAATTTCACCCTTCCTTTGAAACAATGTCATGTAACTCAGGGTTGTACAAAACTAGCAATGTTTCTGAAATAGACCTTGAATGTTTGATCACTTTACCTTTACCTCATCAGTGCAAGGAATATAGGAGTCCAATTATACCTAGTTTATGGGGTGCTGGGGATAAAAGAGAGGCTCCCATGTCTCCTAAGCAAGCCTATGTCCTCATCTTCATCCCTAGCAACATAGAAATAGATATGCTTTACCAAGGTAAGAATGTAGATGTTTGGATTTATTTGATCTTTTCTACTATTTCTTAGTTAATAATTAAAATTCAATTAATTTAAAATCAAATATTATATAACCTGAAGTTTTTATATATCCACAGTTTGGTGTCAGTAGCATTCAAAATAAAAATCCCTGCTGCTCTAGAAAACGTTGAAGTCCTAGAAGTTACGAAACTTAGTTCACATGTATTATCTGTTTTTTAACTAAATTCTGCTAAGTAATAAAATATTACTTGCTAAATAAATTCTTTTAAATTATACAGAAAATTTTCAACTTATTAGCACATTTGTAATAGATATCTACAGATGTTGCTGTTTTATTTTCCTGAGTCCTGGGTTTGCTATTTTGGACTGTGCAAGACACAGTTCTCACCAGGCACCAACCCTTGCACTGGGTGTTTGAGTATGTGGGTTTCTATCTATATGTATGAGAGTGCTTTGACATCTCACTATTTAATCATTTATGGTCAAATGTCTCTGTTCTGTCTTCCTCTGTACTTGTGAGCATAATTTTTCAAATGTTTGCTGATGATTTCTAGTTCAATATTAAATTTTTTTAACAAATGGGTTGAAATGGCTGATATTAACCATTTAATTTTTATGTTAAGAAAAGTATTATTGACAGTACTTCATGGATATCCATTCAATTGTAAGAGTTCTCAAACAATGACAAAAATATAGTTTTGCATGCAGTGATAGTATGAATAGTTTTCTAGAAACAGACCACAGATGGTGAATGCAGTCACAATTTTGATTTCTTGCATATGAAAACCTTGTTTTCACCAACTTAAATGTTGGCAAACCAATGATGTTCAAAGCCTCAGCTACAATCTGCTAAATTTTAGATGCACATTTTTGGTTCCATTAGAATACTCTATCTTGCTTGTGTATTAGTGTGGTTGCTTTATTATAAGAAGCATTAATGAAGAGACTTTTAGAGTTTCCAATGTGAGGGGGTCTTTATTTCTTTCTTTGTACATTTGAATGACTTATAACAATGACTAGGTTTCTGTGATATTTAGTCATCCTTCAGAAGATTCTTAAAAATGAGCTGGAAGTTAAAAATTATCAGTAAACCCTTGAGAATCTACTGGGAATTTATTTAGCAGTCAAAAGCTTTCACTGCTCTGATTTTTTATTGTCTTGTCCATTTCTTCTGCCTTCTCTTCAAGACCTGAAATGATCTCTCCCCATTCCTCAACTCTTGGAGAGGTCTCCACTTAGCTTTTCTATCTTACTTCCTGAGTTTTTTTATTTCAATTTTCCTTTTCTTTATGTTTTCATTTCTTTATCCAGTTATATTTTCATGTATTGAATTGTTCTCCTTATCTTATTCAACTCTTTTTTTTTTTTTTTTACAAAGCCTTCATTGAAGTTCTTGTGTACAACCTCTTTGAAGTTTCTGATACTATTCATAGAGGAGTAGTTACAAAGGAATGGGTAGAATGGCTGAGGAAGGTAGCAGATGAAGAACTCTGTGTCTGTAGCAGGAGTGGCAGCTGAGTACCAAGGAGGGGGGGTGTAGGTTGGGAGGATGAATTGAGGAACTGGCAGTGGGGTGTATAAGAATAATTAATGAGATCAAAATGACGTAGTGGAAAGAGAGTACAGGCAGCCTCGCTGGGTCCTCACTAAGGATGGCAGCTGTCGCTAATGTAAAACTCTTAACAATACCAAACTATTGATCACAGTTTTATTAAGCAGGATTAGGTAAAATAGACATATTCATTGTTTATCTGTGGCTTAAATATAACACAATGCAAAACAAATGGAGGATTGTTTTGTGCTTTATTTCTTATGCAGATTTTATTTAACTATTTCAAATATCCACATTTAAAAATTAATCAAATAAAATGAACATGCCCATATATAAACATCATACATTTCAACAATCTCACATTCACACTGCGGAACAAAGATTTCTGCAATGTAGATGGAAGTTTTTGTCCCTCCTGGTCCCATAGCTGTTCAGTCCCAAAGAAACACACAGAGGCTTATATTGATTATAAACTGCTTGACCTATTAGCTTAGGCTTATTATTAACTCGCTCTTACAACTTAAATTGACCCATCATTCTTGTCTATGTTTAGCTATGTAACTTGGTACCTTTTCTCAATGAGGCATTTTCATCTTGATTCCTCTGCTTCTCTTTGGTGACTGCTTCTCTTTCTTTTCTCCTCCCATAATTCTCCTAGTCTGGTTAACCCACTTACACTTCCTGCCTGATTACCAACCAAACAGTGTTTTATTAAACAGATAGGATTGAAAAATCTTTAAAGTGTACAAGAGCATTCTCACACAGCACTTTTTTTAGACACAAGAATTCTGAATATAGTCTTCTTTCTTTAGTTTTTTTTTTTTGATCATTGTCTATAAAAACTTGTAACCAATACTCTAATCAAAGACAAACATCCACAATCCTTTTTTTTTTTTTTTTTTTTTTTTTTTTTTGGTGGGAGGAGAATGTAGTTGTAGTTTTGTAGGCTACTTCTTGCTGATTGGGGGCACTGATAATCTTGTGGGGACCCAAAGAAAATTTAAGATTATGGTAAGTCCTGACTGGATTTTCCTGTGAATCTGGATCATCTCAGCCATTAGCCTTCAAGCTGTTCTAGATACAAAACTCAGAAGAAACTCTAACACTGCGATAAGTGCTCATTAAGATGTGTTTGGAAGGCTTATTTGTAAGTGTAATAATGAGCAGCGAAAGGAATTTTGAGCTCAGATCTTTGGAATGAATAAAAAGTTCAGAAATACTACGATGGCTTGATTGTTAAGATGAAACTGTTTGCTTTGATGATTTTCCAATGTATATAAATAAAACCAAATTGAATTCATTTTTAAAGTGAGATATTTTCAGTAATTACAGCTAAAAGATTGTCAACCTTTTACATAATGCACCTTGTATACATTTTGTGCACTTTTAGTATATTCAGTTGAGAGTTTGAATAAAACATTTAGTCACTAATGAGATCATGTAAATAACTTATCTCATAATAGTCCTATGTATTAAAATTTTTTTATTCTACCTCCTCTATGACTCAATTCATATCCTCCAGCACCTGTCTCTTAATAAGTCCTTTTACTTTTGAGAATAGACATATTTTTGCTCAATATTCTTTAAATGGCTGAAGATCAAAACCAAAGGTTTTGAAAAAATAAAGTTTTTAAAAATATACTTTAGAGGAATATGTTGATTGGAATTAGACTACTATTGCTTTATACAAATATTTTTTCAGTATCATATCATTCTTATAATACTTGTTAAAGTAGAATTTAAAAGTTATTCAAATTATAAATTTGCAGATATTTTACTGCTGTTAACATTTTGTCTTAAATATTTGTATAGCAGAAATTACGTTTTTCTTATAATTGTATTTTGCTTTTTCAGGTACCTCAAACATCAACTATTCATGATGTCAAACAAAAATTTCACAAAGTGTGTAAGTATTTTTATCTATGAAAATTTACATCAATTTATTTTCAAATTGGCTCAAATTGTCTTTAATAGAATGGTTTGCCTATGGAACAAATATACGAAAGCCATGTTTTGAAACCGATATCATTAACATTCTCTACTTAGTAATTCTTGAATAAAATAATTCTCTCACTTCACGCTCTTATTGATGTTTTAATATTCAGCACATTTTCGTCAGTACTGGGTAAGGTGCTTCATTCCATATGTTCAAGAGCCATGTGCTTAGCCACTAAACTGTATTCCAAGAACAACCCAACTTGAGGTTTAATATAATGCCTTATGGTTTAATATATTTCATTAGATTTTTGTCCTTGTATTCACCTTTAAGATGTATATTTAGTCATTTTTTTATTCAAGAGAACCATGTGAGTTGGGAAAATATTTTAATTCATAATTTATTATGTTGAGCTATTAGATAAAGTTTGAGGGTAAAACCAATTGATAAATTATTTTAGAAAAAATAGAAAATATTTATTGATATACAAATTCATAATAATCATTCTATGGTATAGCTATATAACAATGTAAGGAATAGCAAAGTGGCAATGTAAGCAGTAACATCATATGTATAGAAGAAGACCTATATAGACTATTCACTATGCATTTTAAGGAACAAAATATGTAACAAGAAACAGCAATTAGTTAATACAGCCAAAATATGCAAATGTGTCTTGGGCATTTCCTTCAAATGTGTTGTTGAGAAGCATATACAATGAGGAACATGATTATTGAAAAACTTTAGCATCTAAGTTGCTTTGGGAAGGCAAGTTCTGATGTTTTGCCTTATAGACACTAGGTTTGAATATGCTGAAAGGAGTGGATAGGGCATACTGCCAAATCCAAGAACAAAGTAAGGTATGTTCCCATAGCTTTCCGAGATTCATCGTTATAGCACTAAATTGAGAGTGAAAGTCTCTGTCATTGTGTGTCAAAGTTTTTGTAAAACATGAAATTTCTTAAGCATTTATCTTTTAAACCATGAAATTTTTCAATATCAGATGTGCTAGTACGTGCCTTTAAATCCTGCCTGTAAGGTTAATGAACTTGTGACTCTTAAGTTCTAAGCCACACTGAGCTACATTGTAAGAAAGTAGAGAAAAATTATTTTTTTATTTAATTATATAATGTATGCAGATAATTATCCTGGTTATTCACATAATATTTCCGGGTTATTTCCACTTAATGTACATTTATTTAGAGGTAGTACAATCTTAGCAGAAAGTACATGTCACATTAAACCAGTAATTGGAATGCTAAACTTTAAAATGTCAGAAGTTCAGACGGAAGGAAGTATAGTAATTAAGGAAGAAGACATTTGAAAGTGACTTAAAAATAAGAAGAATTTGTACAGTATTTGAGAAATACCCAATTGGCAAAAGTGTGATCACATTTAATAAGATTTGAGTTTTATGAACAGCTGTTAATTAATTTTTCACACTCACAGTTCTAATATTTAGCAGGTTATATTACAATATATTATACTAAACAATAAAATACTTTTATTTATACAGTGTTTTTTTATTTAAATATTGAAAACTATTTTCTAGATTTTTTATTTGGACTATATTATAACATTTTGACTGTTTTCAGTTTTTATAAATTGTTCTATTATATAAGAAAATATTAAGGAACCATTTCAGTGCTGTGTTAAGTTTAATATGTTTTCAAAAATTAAAACATATTAAAATGTTATTTACATGGTTCATCTGTGATGATTTTTGAAGTCATAAGACAAAAAGTTATTCATTTATTGGTTTATGATTTTACACTCATAATTTAAAATAGATATTATACATACTTACTTAATTAAATATATAATAGAAAATAATTTTATGCATGCAAATCCACTAACTTCACAGCTTACCAACTTTATATTCTGATACTAAATTAACTTCTTATCATGCCTTCAGGCCTTCGAGTTTAAAATTCAAATTATTAATGTCATAAATAAGTAAATGAATAAATAAACTATTCCTCACAGGAAACAATGTTTCTAAAAGGAAAAATTCTTTTTTTTAATCTTAACTCATTACAAGGTTTTCTGTGCAACAGATTTTCATTATAATAGCTCTATACATTCATATATTATACATTTAAAACAATAATTACTTCTCTATTAGTATTTATTTCACTCCTGCTTTTTCCAACTTGTTGTGGGAAACTGTTTACACTATGTGAAGATGTGTCACTGTCATTGGTTTAAATAAAAGCTGAATGGTCAATACTATGTAGGAGAGGTTATGGGGGGAACTTCCAGGCAGAGAGAAGAATTTGGACATAATCTAAGTGCTAGGACTGGGCCGATGGCCTAGAGGTTAAACGCACAGGCTGTTCTTCCAGAGGTCCTGGCAGAAAGGCATATTTGTAGGTAGAACACTGTATTTGTAATGCATAAATAAATCTATAAAGAAAGAATCTAGGTGCTTGAGAATTGCCAGAAAGATACAGAGAGAGGTGGACATACAGAATGAAAGACAGTTAAAGAACCGCACGGCAAAATGTAGATTAATAGAAGCAGCTTAATTTGAGTTATAAGAGCTAGACGGACACAAACTTATACTGAAGGCCAAGCTTTCATTGTTAATAATAAATCTAGGTATCACTATCGTGGAGCTGGCAGTTCCAAAGACAGTCCTACTACAGTCTCTCTTTTTGTTTCTTCCCTTTGCTTCTCTCCTTCCTCCTTTCCCCCCTCCTTCCCTCCCTCCTAGCCAGACCCTTCCTCCTTCTACCCCACCCTTTTCTCTCACACACATATATTAAACAGCACACATGACATTTATGCTTCTGGGATTGACTTATTTCACAAATATATTGATCCTTAATTCCATTCGTTTCATGCAAATTTCATATTATGTTTTGCCAAGTAAAATTTCAGTGTGCATGTAGCACATTTTGTTCATTGGTGCGATGGTCAATGAGAATCTAGAGTGATTCCACTACTTGGTTATTGGGAATAAAGTCACAATAAATGTGCATGCGCAGGACACTCTTTACCCTTTGGAGTAAACACGCATAAATGCTGTATGTGGTTGTTATGACTGCTGCTCTCTCTCCATATATACATATATGTATGTATGTATCTGTATGTCTATCTGTCTATCTTTCTATCTATAACATAAATAGGACATAAAGTTTCTTTTCTTCTTACATAATAGTAGAATTTGTTTTCTTGTTGAACTTAATTTTGGTCAGGATGAGACAGAATCTGAATGTAGCTTTGGTTTGTATTTCCCTGATGGTGATTAATGATGTTTAGTAGATTAACTCTACTAGACTAGTTTTAGGATTATGTTCTTTCTTTCTCATATTTGCTATTTTATTTTCTGATTCCTTATTTTTGTCTCTGTGGGCTTTCCAGATTCGGGATATAAAATTCACTATGACTCAAAATAACTGAAAAATGAAATATACCCAGTTTTCCAAATTTTCTGCTAAAATCTCATTATTTTATATGCTTATTGTATCAAGCTCTGTTTAGCATGCTCAATTTTAAGCTTATTGATAATCTTTCTTTTAATTTCAACTTGCTTATTTAGTGATTAAATTCAACTAGTCACTCTTGATTTTGTGGTCATAATGAAAAATTATCTATCATATTCTATGTCAAATTTACAGGATATTTACTAATTTTGATTCTTTTGCTTGTTCCAATTCTTCTCACTGCGTCCGTTCTGACAAGCGAAATTCCCACCTTTATAATGGACAGGTCTATTTTCTCACTTCCATGCCTATCATTACATACTGTTTATTCCCTTTTCTTCCCAAGGCCATCTTCATGGTTTTTATTTTTGTGGTTGTATATGTATATGTGTTACAAATGCCCAATGCTGTTCTCATACTCTGTTATTTTAACTCTGCCTTGCTGTTACGGCTGCATTGTAGTAAATGGTGCTCTCCAAATGCTCCTCACATTATTTTGCTGTGATTTCTTCATTTATCCACATTCCTTACATACGTATTTCAGCTGCTGAAAAAAACATTCATGCATTATTCACCCTTATTTTCACATGCTTAGGCCTGGTTATTCAAAAACACAAGTTCAATATATAAAGACTTGTGCTTTACAAACAGATTTCTGAAACAAATTATCCTATTCCTGGTGATCATGCTGTCATTCGTCCTTGACAAAAAGCAGCATGGAAAATAGAAATTGCTTTTTGCTCTGATACTAAAGTTTCTGCATAAACACATAGGCGGGCTTGCTGTGGGGTGTGTGCTTGTGAGAGAACGGACACGCATGAGCTCATCTAACATAATAAAATACGCTTTATGTCAATGTAATTCATAATTGCTTTTCAGATAACGTCAATTGCTTTCAGATTTTCTTTCTGAAAGTCTTCACATGCCTTTTGAATGCTCAAAGATAAAAATAGTAACATTATTCATGCCTGGTGTGGAGAAGTCTAAGATTAAGAAGCAAACACTGGAACATTTGCTCTGTATTCCTCTTCATCAGCTACATATTTGCTTTCCTAAATTAGAGGGAGACACAGACATTATGTTTGTCAGCTGTTTAGGGCATTCCATCGCTCTGTAATAATAATCAGGTTTTTCTGGAGACAGCTAATGAGCAAGCTCCAGTAAATAACTTTTAAGTACCTGATGCTTTACTAATGGACAGAGAGCTACAATTGGCACTAGAAAATTTTCCATTCCTCATCTTCTTTGTTTTTGCTTGCAAACTGTGTAATTATACGCAAAATGTACTTAAAGAGAATCTGTCCATTTCTAAAAAGAAAACTGTGACCTATCTAATGCACTGAATGGTTAAGAATAAATTTTCCTAATCTTTCTCTAAATTCTTAATTACACCTTTATTTTTTTTTTTTTTTTTTTTTTTGCCTGTTAACTTCTCTGCTTCAAGATTAAGGTTAAGGGTGTGATCTCTCAACTTCCCACTCCTATCCACATGTCTCCTACTTTCTACACTGTCTCCCACCATGAAGAACTCTTTTCCCTCTGGAAACAGATGTTAAACTCTTTCTTTCTGCCATATGTTAGTTTTGGTCATGCTGTTGATAACAGCAACTGAGAAGTAACTGAAACATTTATTTTGCTTAAAGTCATATGTACAGTTGCATCCATTTATTCTGCAGGATTATGTTTTTACAACTCAAAATATCCCATTGAATGTATGCATCACATTTGCATATCCATTTTCTGTTGATTGGCTGAGTTTATTTCTTTACTATTGTGAATTGAAAAGTGTGATAACTATGTAATAAATATGGGCATGTATTTATCTTTGTAGTAGAATGTGGCTTTCTTCGACTTTATGTCCAATAATGGTATAAGTGTATAATAAGGTAATTCTCTTTTATTGTTTTTAGAAGACTTTCAGCTAATTTTTGGGATCATATCCTATGCTATTGTATTCTTTTCATATTTTGCTTTGACTACAACTGGTCTCAAAATGTCTCCTCTATGTATTGTTTAGCAGGTGTGCTGCCTCTTGCTGTAAATTAAGTTCTCTGACCCACTTTGAACTGATATTTTGTCCACAATGTGAGAAATGAGTCTATTTTTAACCTTTTAAACATATATATGGTTTATTGCCAGTACCACTACCTGAAAATAATCTGTGATCTCAAATGCATACTTTGACAACTTGTCAAACCTTTGGTTTCTGGAGTTGAAAGGATTCATCTCTGTCTGTGCTTTCTTCTATTCCATTGGCCTGTCAAACAGTTTTGTGGCAGCATCATGAAATCCTGATCACTATGGTTATCTATTGTAGTTTAGGTAGAATGTCTCTGTCTATTCTCTGCTCAGAATTGTTTTCTATCTTTCACATACACCCGCTGTCTCTCTCTGTCTCTGTCTCTATTTGTCTCTCTGTGTATATGTTTGTGTCTCTCTGTGTGTGTGTGTGTCTATGTGTGTGTGTAGCGTTGATTTTTGGCAATTTTATGAATGATTTCAATGAAATTTTATGAAGACTACATTGATTCTATAGTTTTACGTTAGTAATATAATGTTTTTACAACCTTGACTCTCACCATTCAGTATTATATATCAATCATATTGTATCTTTAATATATTCTTCGGTTTATTTAAAGATTTACAAAATTTTTCATTGTAGGAAATTTCAGCTTCTTGGTTAGTTTTATTACTGAATATTGTTTACAAATAAACATAAGTCTTCTCATAGATGACTGATGCAGAGTCATTTTGAAGTAGGAAGGCACTGTGAACCTGCTTGGATAGATATAATGATACCACAATATATGTTTAACCAGAGGAGTAACACTAAAGAGACAATATATGACCCAATTCATGGCACAGCAATGTGACAAAGATCCAAAAACTCCCTTTTGCAGTTGTAAAATGAAACAAACAATGCTATAAACAAACAAAGAAAAGCATTCTAACTTTATTTTTCTACATATCAAAAGGATGGAAGAAAGAAAAATGCAAGAATGTGAATTTTATGGGCCCAGTCTGACACTGCTTTGCAATGTTCCTGAATACAGATGTTATATAAGTATCTGGTCATATTCTGAAGCTTTTAGCCTCTAGGAAAGACCGAGTGGCCTTCGAGAATAGGGTCAAGAACTATTTGCAGAAGTGTGAACTACCTGATATGTATCAAGAATCTTGTTCTATCTCAGGAGATGAGATTGCTGCTGTAGCCTCTCTGTTGGAATGAGAAGAAGAATGGGGGTAACATCTTTCTGAAAAATATGCTTTTGTAAGACTTTCCCAAACCATGACTGTCAAAACTTATGCATGAACTAAAGGCCTTTTTTTTATTGTGTTGAACTTTAAAGTTATTTTACACCTGATTGATTATCAAGGAATATACTCCAGGCAGAAACTGAGCAGGAAGGAGTGGACAGAAAAGGATTCAAGCTCAATTAGGTTTTCCAAGCAAAAGAATCTATTCAGGAGAGATAGCTCTCAAAAGGAACATCATGGGGAATAAATTATAAATATTGTGGTTAACTGGCTGATATTCTGCCTCGAGACTGACTGGTTAATAGAAGAAAGTGCTGTTATACACTAACACTTAGTATATGAAAAACTTTTGAGAAGCAACCATGTGTGGAGATCCTTAATCAAAAAAAGCCCATTAACAAGGCAGTAAAATTGGAAAACCAGCTGCAAATGATCAGCTGTGCCTACCTAGGGTGTCCACACTGAAGTGTTGTGAGTGCATACAGCATGGCAGGCAATTCCAACTCTTCTCTAACTATCTAGAGCACAGGTCATTTTATATGGGCAGAAATCTGTGAGGTAGCACTGTCTTCTGAGTCTGTGAGATGGCTCATTTTAAAGAATGATTCTGTATTTGAGAAGAAGAAAATGGATGGAAGTTGAAATTTATCTGATTTAGCAATACACCCACTTAATATTAGATTCATCAGAACTGTTGAGAAGCTTTAACAATATTTCCATGACTTGCATGGGTTTTCTTTCTACGAGCACCTGTCAACTTAGAGAGTCACATAATGCATGTACTATTATTCTTACTCTTCCACGTAACTGGTCATACATGGAGATATCTACACACGTATGACTGTTAAGATAGATAAAGAGAGACAGATTGACAAAGAAAGAGATTGCGCTAAAGGGATTTATTCAGGTGATAATGCAATTTGAAAATTTTCAGCATCTGTAACCTTCCATCTGCAGACATTAGATTGGAAAGACTAAAACTGAAACATCACTCTCAATGTCTGTGTATGTGCTGACATGCATCCTTCCATGTTCAAGAACAAGAGTGTATAACTTGAGAACCAAGACTACTGTGCAAGTTAGAGCAAAGACTTTGTCTCTATTCTGCCCTAATGTTCTATATAGGCTTTCTGCAGTGTGAATTGTGCCAGCCTAAACAGGTCTGAGAGCTAGTTTTCTTTTTCAACTTGCAAAGATCTCATCTGGGATTTACTGGTTGCTTAGAGAATCATTGTAGGCTTTATTAGTGTCACTAAATGTTTGCTCTGTTCAGCCAACCTTCATCTCACCCAATTAAAAATTGCTTGTTGCACACTGATTTCATGTAGGAAATATCAACAGCTAAGTTTTAAGACAATGAAAAGAATTAAGTTGAATTCCTTTGTGGGCGTTTTGCAGTTTCAATGTTCCTTTCCTTTGATTTCTCAGAATAATTGCTCTTTGCTCAGAGCTGCTTGTATTAGTGTTTATATCTGTATTCAAGCTGCAATGTTAATAGGTTTAAAGTAGCAGATATGCTTACAAAAAACTTGAAACTGTCAGCACCTTTTTCACTGTATTTGACAGGTAAGGAAGAATGCATTCTTTTACCTCAGGCTTTTATCCAATCAGAAATTTCTTCTGGCTTTTCTCTGTGGTAGTGTGTGTGTGTGTGTGTGTGTGTGTGTGTGTGTGTATTTGTGTGCGTGTATGTGTTTGTGAGGGAGTAGCTTTTATGAGTTTCCCTTATACCAGGTTGAACTTCTTCTATCTAAATAATTAAAGGTGACTTTGAACTCCTGAGTCTTTTGACTGTCTCACCATGATTGAATTTTGTGTATGATGGGAGCTCTAGTTGATACAAAATATTACGCATTGAATTATTTTATGAGTACAGATTTTTTTCACATTGAAAATTTCTAATTTCAAATTTTTACAACAAAATTAGAACAAATCATCTGTAAAATTATACTGTTATATATATATTAAAATGTAAATATAAAGTAAGCCTCTGACATATAAATTATGTATAGATATATAGTACAGTGTATAGGTAGGTTGTTGGCTCTAATATATTTTTCTATAAATGCTTTTTTATATTTTGACGCTTGCATTCTTCTCAATGGCAAAAGTTGATATTCATAGCTATCAATAACTTGGATCACCTAGTTGATTTGCATTTCACTTATAAAAAGGACAAATGCATATTTATAGCACACTGTGTGCAGAGATGGGTATTTCCTCTCTCAAATGTGTGATATTTTCTGTGTAAAATGGTAAACCTTTTTTAAATTTTTTTTATTGGAAAAAAAAAGAAATTTCTGCCTCCTCCCCACCTCCCATTTCCCTCCCCCTCCTCCCCCTCCTTCCCCCCCCGCCCCCCACTCCTCCCCCTCCCTCTCCAGCCTGAAGAGCAGTCAGGGTTCCCTGCCCTGTGGAAAGTCCAATCCTCCCCCCTCAATCCTGGTCTAGGAAGGTGAACATCCAAACTGGGTAGGCTCCCACAAAGCCAGAACATGAAGTAGGATCAAAACCCGGTGCCATTGTCCTTGGCTTCTCAGCAGCCCTCATTGTCCGCCAAATTCAGAGAGTCCGGTTTTATCCCATGCTTTTTCAGTCACAGTCCAGCTGGTCTTGGTGAGCTCCCAAAGAATCAGCCCCACTGTCTCCACAGGTGGGCGCACCCCTTGTGGTCCTGACTTCTTTGCTCATATTCTCCCTCCTTCTGCTCCTCATTGGGACTTTGGGAGCTCAGTCCAGTGCTCCAGTGTGGGTCTCTGTCTCTATCTCCATCTATTGCCAGATGAAGGTTCTATGGTGATATGCAAGATATTCATCAGTATGGCTATAGGATAGGGTCATTTCAGGTTTCCTATCCTCAGGAACTAGCTGAGGACATCGCCTTGGGCCCCTGGAAGCCCCTCTGGGGCCAAGTCTCTTGCCAACCCTAAGATGGCTCCTTTAAGATGTGTGCTTTCCTGCTCCCCTAACCAACCTTCCTTTATCCCAATCATCCCGTTTCCCTAAGTTCCCCCCAACCTCCCCTTCTCACATTTCTCTCCCCTTCTCCCCTTACCCCCCTCCCATCACACCCCCAAGATCCCAATTTTTGCCCGGCAATCTTGTCTACTTTCCATAACCGGGAGGATAGCTATTTGTTTTTCATGGGTTCACCTTCTTATTTAGTTTCTTTAGGATATCAACTTATAGACTCACTGACTTTTATTTATCTGTAGAAACCAATTATGAGTGAGTACATCCCATGTTCATCCTTTTGGGTGTGGGTTACCTCACTCAGGATAGTGTTTTCTATTTCCATCCATTTGCATGCAAAATTCGCGAAGTCATTGTTTTTTACCGCTGAGTAGTATTCTAATGTGTATATATTCCACACTTTCTTCATCCATTCTTCCATTTTTGTTTTTAAATATTTGAATTGCTGAAAGCTTAATTGAATTGCTTGTGTGTGTATGTATGTGTTTGTTCATATGTGTGTATGTATGAGTATGTATGTGTTTGTTCATGTGTGTGTGTATGTATATGTTTGTTCATGTGATTGTGTGTGTGGACTTGTAACAACATACATATAGTCAGGATCAAATGATAGAACTTGTTCTCACAGAAGTTGGATGTATTACAGTGGTAAAGAGAAATGGACAACAAGCATTTTCATGAATGGTGGTGTATGCCTATAATCCCAGTACTTAAGAGGCAGGGAGATCTCTTATGAGTTAAAGGTCAGCCTAGTCTACAAGAACTAGTTCTAGGACAGGCTCCAAAGCTAAGAGAAATATTGTTTTGACAAACAAAAACAAAACAAAAAGGGGAAAAAGAAAAATAATATATGGTGAGGGTAAAAATAACTGCATTCCAGAGTCAATTGACAATTTCTGTCAATAACTCAAAGTGCATACCAATGTTTACTCACTCCAACAAAGCCACACCAAGTAATAATGTCACTTCCTGTGAGATTACGTGGGTCAATCACATTCAAACTACCGCATTCCATTCCTTGGACACCATAAAGTTGTAATAATGCAAAATATATATAGTCCAACTTCAAAAGTTCCTACAGTCTATCACAGTCTCAATAATGTTTCAAAGATCAACCTCTTCTGGGATTCTTGCAATCCCTTAACTGTAATCCCCTGTAAAATAAATATTAAAGAAAAAAATATTTCCAACATACATAAGGTACAGGAAATGTATTACCATTCCAAAATGTAGGAAAGAGGGAATAGTGAAGATGTACTGTACCAACACAAGACTGAAAACCAGCCGGCAAACTCCAACTCTGCGTGTGTTGTCTAAATGTTCTTCAGATATTCAGATATTTTCAGCTTTGTTGACAACAACACATTTCTTTCTTTTGGACTGGTTCCATGCCCTGTTAGCAGCACTCCTCGGGGGGTATCGCACAAGTCTGGCATCACTGACATCTTGCTTTCTCCAAGGCAATCCTGGATTTAACTTCACAGCTTCAGCCAATGGCTTTTCTACTGGGCCTGCAACCACAGACACCCTTGACACATGACAGACCTCAGTGGCTTACTTGACATCTAAGCAAATTCCATAACTCATTTCTTCTATCTTAAATTCTAAAACCAGAATCAATTGGCCAGAGCTGCCCACTATTACTTCTTTCTGGGGCTGGAACTATCTCCCTCATTCAAGTACATCTTCATCAGTTTTCTGTCCTTTACACTGCCTAAGTTTAGCTGTCCTGAAACTTGCTCTGTAGACCAGACTGTGCTCAAACTCAGAGATCCGTCAGCCTCTACCTTCCGAGTACTGCTATGTAAGGTATGCCCCACAACACCTGGCTCAAAGTCTTGCTTTAGTTCCTTTTCACAGGTTGAAAACTTATCTGCGTAGGATCTTGCTTTGGGGTCAGGACTCCCCTTATCCCATTTCTTTATGTGTTGATCTCTTTGAACATAGGACTTTGCTCCATTACACTTGCTACTGCTCTTTTTATCCTTAAAATGTTCATTTTGTAATTTACCTTGCTCAGCTTGCTCCTTTTCCTTATAAATTTTCATTATCCTTACCAATAATATCCACAGGACAGAGTCTATAATGGGCCATTTTGAGATTTTTGTTTTTCTGTCAGTGGGTTTATTTTATACTTCTGCTCTTTAGCCTCAGGGAAACTCTTCAGACAAGAACAAAAGGCAACTAGTTCTTCACCAAAATATCACAAGAGCAATCTCTAGGAAGCATACTAAATTCTTCTCCTCTGAAACCACTTAAGTCAGCCCATCATAGTTCAAATAACTCTTAGCACCTCTGTCTTCCATACTCCTATTACTATCATCCAGTACCCAATGCTTAAAGCATCCCACTGTTTCCATAATCAAAATAAGAAAGTTCCAATTCCCCCAAACAAGCGCAAGGTCTGCCTGTCTCAACAATATTCCACATATTGACCAATTACATTCAAACTACCACACCCTGTGAATAACCTAGTGTTGACCATCCTGTCTAGTTTTGCAGCTGTTCAGTCCCAAAGAAACACACAAAAGCTTATATTAAGTATAACTGTCTGGCTTGATAGTTAGGTTTATTATTAACCAGCTATTCCAACTTAAATTAACCCATAATTCTTATTTATGTTTAGCCTCATGTCTTCGTATATTTCCTCAGTAAGGCATTCTCATCTTGCTTCCTCTGCATCTGGCTTGTGACTGTGTCACTGCCTTTCCTCCTCCCAGAATTCTTTTAGTCTGGTTGCCTTGCCTATACTCGATGCCTGGCGTTTGATTAAATCATCATGAGTGACAAATCTTTACAGTGTACCAAAGCATTATCCCACAGCAGCCCCCCTATTTTCTTTTCTAAACAAGGCCCTGCATCTTACTTCCTTTGTTTAGCTTTTTTTCTGACCACTGTCTATAATAACCTAGTCCTTGTTATCTTTTTCCATCGTTAGGACTTTCTTCAACTCTTTAAGATTAAAGGTGAATCACCCACCTCTAAAGATATAGATTAAGGTTGGTCTTCCCACTTCATGTTTTTAATTAAGAAAAACTTCTCACAGATGTAACCAGCCAATTGGATTTTAGTTAATTTTAGATGTAGCTGACAACCTAGAATAGTTATTTATATATATACATGACGCACATATGCACTTTCATTTAATATGAATACAATACGTTTATTATGTATATCAAGGAAATTTTCTTTCTTTTATGCTACTGAGGCTCTGCTTGCTTGCTTTATGTTATCAGTTTACTTAGTTGTCTGAGATTATCTTGAATAAGATTATATTTCAAACACATCTGGAAACTATCAAGCTCAGGACGAGTTTTTAATCACTTCTCCATTTTTTGATCTAATCTAGGAAGTAACTGTTCTTTACAATAATATATATATATATATATTATAATATATATAATATAATATAATATAATAATATATATATAATTGATATCAATGATAGAAACCTAATAGCTGCTACTCACATTTTAAAACATGCTTTCCATCTTGAAAAAAAAAACTTCTTTCTTCCAACTAATCTACTAGCTACTCTGTTAAATTCTGCCAGGTTTATTTAAGGTTTTGAGGGGTTGGTTAGTCATGGTTTTCATTTCTAAACATTTTTTTTTCTTACAGATGAACACATGATTCATTTCAGAGACAGCCTGTGAAACCATCTCTAATTATCATGTTTCACATTTTCTATGAATGGCCTCATTTTTATTTTTCTGAAATCTAAAAACAGGTGCAGAGCGTATGTACATCCCATTTAATACAATCACACTACCTCTATCATAACATGTTTTCAGGAAATTTTCTCTCTTTAGCCTGCTGGTGTTCTGCTCACATGCTTGCTTCATGCTCTCAGTTTGCTTAGTTGTCTTAGGAAAATTATATTGATTAGAATGTTATTTGAAACACACCTGGAAACTGTTAATCTCATGATGGGTTTTCAATCACATTTCCAATTATTTTGATTTAATCTAGAAAGTTACTGCACATTAAGTCATGTTCATTTTATAAGATGAAAAGATTCATAATAAATATTTATTGGGTTTTAAGAATATCCTAATCTTATTTATTTTTAACATTTATATTAATTTTAATTCTTTCTGAAGTATAAAAGACACATTTTATTATGATCCACAGTTTTGCTCAAATGTTTCTAATCAAACTCCATTTAAGAACTTCGTAACTCTCCAGACTTTACTCATTTTCTGGTAGTGAATTCTGAATTATTCTGTTATTGGATACATGCTGTACTAGGCTATATTATTTCTGATACCATAACAAAATAAACTGAATATTTTGTAGTAATATTTGTTTATCTATTTTGATTTCCCACATGCAATACCTCTTTAAAAGATGTTATAATATTATAGGTACATAGATAACATTAGAACTTCACATTTCAAGTGAATCATTGATGATAAGCAATTTAATAAAATATATGGCAACATTTAATTTATTCACAGTGTTATTGCGTAGTGTAAGGAAAGAACTCTAAGTTGTGATCAGAGTACTTGTAAGGCAAGTTTAATGTTGAAACTGATATGTTATCATCTTCTTTGGATGACTACTATTGGAACAATTTAACTGTGACACCATGATCTGTCTTCTGAATTGTTAACCTTCAAGTTGTTAAGACAGGGTAAGAACCCTTATACATTTAAAGTTTTTTATATTATAATATAATAAATATTGATGATGTTAATAAATAAAACTTATAATAAGTAAATAACAATTGTATAGAATTGTTATTAATATATATATTCTGCATTTTTCCAGGCCAATATGTATCATCTAATTCATAAGAAAAGACTAAATAGACTAAATATTTAGAATAATAGTTATAACATTTATTTTTGATTTTGCATTCCTACCCAAGGTGGCATCATAAGTTGCTATTGAAAGTGATATTTTCAATAGCTATTATTTAAATGACAGAACCTGACAGCTTATATACAACTACAATGGGGGTGCCTGTCAAATCTATGTGGATTCTCAAAGGCTTGTACTTGGTTCAATATCAAGTGTCCTCACAGGCTCAATTAAAACTTTTCAGTCTACTGTAGCATTCACTTGCATTGTATTTTATTTATATGTAGGTCACATACAAAAAGTAGGAAAACTACTTTTTATCTTTTAAAAGTATTTTAATAAACAAAACTAGCATACAATTCAAAACTATAAATCACTGTAGAAGTAATAAGCATCATAGTTAATATATAAGCTGGAAGAAAATGATTGCTTTACCCGAAAACTATCTAAAAGAAATAAGTGTGACAGTATTTATTTGTAATCTTAATAATTGCTATGCCTTGATTTGTTTATGAGAAAGCCTCCATAACCTTAGTGTCTGAATGAATTCTTTCTTAGGATATTTCTCCCATGAAATTGAGAATGTATAAAAGTTGCTTATACAAAGGGGGAGAGTGAGAAAAACCCATGTGGCAAAATGTAGATTAATAGAAGCAGGTTATAAGAGCTAGCTGTGAACAAGTCTAAAGTAAAGACCAAGCTTTCATAACTATTAATAAGTTTCCCTGTCATTATTTGAGGCTGTTTTCTGAAAAGAAAGTCAAAATACATTTGCCTCAGTTCTTGTTGTTAGCAATAATTAAAATTTATTATTTCCGAAAACGATAATGATAGAATTTTCTTGAAAATACACTTATTAATTTACTATTAGATGTTAGAGATAATTGCTTGGCATTTACTCTAAAAGATATTTAAGTTAATTAAATATGATATCACTGAATTTTGAAAATCATTTTTTTCAGTACTGCAATATGTTATAAAATGTCCAGTACTTACTGTAAAGGAAATATTATTCTACCCATTTATGTATGTTATCCAAAAAGACCATGTAAACTGACATTCCTTCTATAATTATGCTGTTTGTTCTTCCCGGTCGCCCGGGTAGCTTACACCTGAAATAATCACAAGACACTCTATTAATTAAAACACTGTTTGGCCCATTAGCTCTAACTTCTTGTTGGTTAACACATCTTAATTTAACCCATCTCCATTAATCTGTGTATCACCCTGCGGTCGTGGCCTACCAGCAAAATTTTAGCATCTCTCTAACTCAGCCTTCTTTCTCAGACAGCATTAAGTCTAGTCCTCCCCGCCTACCTGAGTCCTTTTCTATCAACAGGCCACGGCAGTTTCTTTATTCATTGAGAGTAATCACAGCACACAGAGGGGACTCCCACATCGAAAGTCAATCATGCATCTCATTTAAATGGAGCACTTTACTTCTGTAGATATCATTTTGATAGAGAACCTAACACTGTGGCAATTATTATGAGAAAGCACATTACTTCTAAAAGGGTAAAATATTTTTCAGGTGTCAAATTTTGTGGAATTTTCAATAAAATCAGTAGTCATTACTTTATATAAATATATAAATTTCATTTGAGAATTCATTATCTAATATATTTTCCTGTCTGGACCGTAAGGTTTGGTACATGCTCATAACCTGAGTGTTCCTTGACAAATCACCATTTCATCCAGGCACTGCTCACCACTGCTAGTCAGCACCCTGCCTATGGGGACCACTGTGTCTGTGTTTGATACCGAATGAGTGTTTTATTCCCTTTCCAGTGAGAATCTTGTCTTCCCTGAGAACCTCTGTATCGTCAAGCTAAGATTCTATTTTGGCTAGTGATTAAGTTTTCTTTTTCCCTGTACAGGTCCAAAGTGGTATCCTTCCCGAGTTGGCCTGCAACTAGAATATGGTAAGACCAATTTCAACCAGTCAATTTATGTAGTTTAAATCTGTCTTCTGACCTCACATTTATTACATAGTCAATGCATGTAAATACTGTATCATTTGAGTCTAATACTCCAGTACTTCTCCACTCTTACTTCTAATTCTAATTTTGATTCCATAAATAGAATTCTATGATAATAAAGAAAAAATAATGAAATTGAAGAAAAATGCAACATCCACTAATAAATGTTACATTAGCAGAATCTTAACAGATAAATATATTTATGTGTTCCACCTAAGAACCAGTATTATTGATATTACATCTACTGGATCTCACATGTAAAGCTTTCTGTTTATTGGCACATAAAGTATGTTAAATAAACATGTTTCTTTTATCCATATCTGTGCTACTGTATTTCAGAGTGTTCTGGTTGGTGCACAGGAATTTCTTTGAATGGCACTGAAATGACATGCTGAAAAGCTGAAACATGAGTAAAGGGCTTTGGTTTTCATAATTACCAAGAAAAGCATAGTGCACACCTTTCATATAATATCTATGGCAAACACCTAGATGTAGGAAATGTTCCTGAATCTAGCTCATTGTTCAAAACAATTATCTGAAGACCAGCTTGTGTTGAGTTTGCTTGAGCAAAAAAAAAAAAAAAAAAAAAAGACAAACAAACAAAAAAACCAAAACAAAACATGGGTTTAAATGGACAAAACATTATCCACAGGGATGGCAGGTGCTTTGTCTAAACATGTTCACTGTCTCTATGTTTTTCAGAATTTTTCTTCCTTGACATAAAGAAATTTTCTGAGAAGGCAATGGATATGTCTCCTGATTCTTTAGTTTTAGAGTGGAATGAGTGATTAGGGCTGAGAGAATGAATGGGTCAATGAATAAAGAGCTTGTTTGCAAATTTGTATCCTCAGCCCTAGAGTAATAGACAGATTGAGGGCATGTGCCTATAATCAAGGAACTGGTTGAGTGTGGTAATGTCAGGACCATCCTTGGAGTTTGAAGGCAAGCTGGAATTAAGAAGAGAAATGGAAAAATGGAAGGAAATACTGAGGCCAACTTCTGTCTTCCAACCACACATGCACAGGAGGATGCACATAAACATCCTTCCTACACACACAAACACACACAGAGGTTGGTATGATTTATGATGCATCTTTTTTTTTTCTTTTCAAAATTTCATATTGTTTGGAATGCATTAAATGACTAAAAAATTCAGAGTGCTGCTATTTGAAGTTTTTAAAGATAATAGCAGAATATAAATTGATTCCCATATTAAAGAACCCAATACGTGTCTGTCAGAAAGTTTTCAGCATATTTTCAAAGATATAAAAGATCCTAATTTATTTGTTTGTTTGTTTGTTTGTTTATTTATTTATTTATTTTTTGAGACAGGGTTTCTCCGTAGCTTTTGGTTCCTGTCCTGGAACTAGCTCTTGTAGACCAGGCTGGCCTCGAACTCACAGAGATCCGCCTGCCTCTGCCTCACAAGTGCTGGGATTAAAGGCGTGCGCCACCACCGCTCGGCCCCTAATTTTTATTTTACAGATACTCTAGCATCTTATGTATTACTCTCATACTAGTATTGACCATTTTGATTTCAAATTGTTAGCAAAAATGATGCTTAGAGCAACTTCCCTTTACAGTCACATACACATACAATACACACACACACTCATTCACTCACACACAAACACCTATTCTATCTGCTTAAGACACACTAAAGCTGGAGCTGAGTGATTATTGTTGAGTTGATTTTCGTGGGAAAGTTCTCATGTCAGCTCCCTTCCATCTTTTCATGAAATCTAAAAACAATCTGTATTTTTCACTGAAACCTTTTTGAAAACTTTGTGGATGAGGGAAGTTAGTACACAAATTATTCAAATTGAATGATGCATGTCTTATAATGTTCATATTTGTTATGTCATGACTGCATAATTCAACTCCCAAGTAGTCACCAGTTTTGTATTAAGAAACTCTTTGTCACTGTACCATGAAATTATATTTAAATACCACTTTCTCATTGATTTATTTTAGGTGGCCCCTTTTTGAAGGATTATGTCACTATTCAAAGTGTTGCAGCTTCCTCAATTATCACACTCTATTTTACAGACTTAGGTCGACAAGTCAGTTGGACCACAGTAAGTGTCAATTGTAGTTTATTATATATGCCCTGTTTCATTAATTTCATGTTCATATTTAAGGTCTTTTCCTTGTAGTAATAGGAATTCTACTACAGTTCTAGTGAAATCTTTGGCCAAGGTTTTATTAAAGCACTAGTCATTAGTAGTTAAAGAAAGGAAATAAATGTGGCTTTTATGTGAATTCAGCTTTAAAAACAGAATCTCTCTGTATATTTTACGCTTTGTCTATTGAGTGATATTGCTTCAGCTTTTCTTTTTCCAGAAGCCTAGATATTTCAAGGATATTCTTCTCAATGGAATTAGAAACTGTAGATAGAATAGTTAATATTAAGGCAATCCTAATACAAAAATGCCAATAATGAAGAAGTAAGACTTTGTTGGGCTTATGGATAGTTCTTTCGGCTTCTTTCTCCTCACCCCATCTTTCAGAACAATTGTAGTTCTCAAAATTGATTCATCTGAATTTAATGATATGGAAACAAGAAGGCTACACTAAGGAAATGAAGGTGAAAATTCTTGAATCAACTTCAAGAGGTTGAACTATTCATGATTGATGCAATCAAGTAATAGAAAAGTTTCAGCAGCAAGGGTAAACTCTATAGGTCTTTTAGTGAAAAAAAAAATCCAGTGTGGTAAGCAATTCTTGCTATGATCTACAGAGAATGTGGCCTTCTCTGTCTTCACTTTTTTTTCTAATTAGACATATTTTCGGCATACTTTACAAAAAAGGAACATTTGTGTTTTGAAATATAATATGATCTATATTTATAATGTGTTTATTTCAGCATTTTCATTCAAATTGACTTTGTTTCGATGGTACTAAAATCAAATTTGATCCTGCATTAAGTTTTGAATACTTGCTTTATATAATCAATTTAAAAATTATTAAATATGGATAGTAGAGATATTGCCCAGCACATATACACAGGATACAGGTTCAATTCTCAGCACCAACCTCACTTTTCATAGTTCTCTGTCCTCTCCCGGCATCCACAGGCATTTCATGTCCACATTGCATAGACATGCACATGGACACAGCACATGAATACATAAATAAACAAATTAATATTTAAAAAATTAATAAATATGCATGTTCATTTATATATTAAAAGTTTTCTATGGGACATAAATTCATATTTATACTTATTAATAAAATACTGCCATATTTGTTACCTTTCCAATTTAATCTTATGATGTATTTCCCTTCTGTAATATGTAATGAATTCTTCTATAGTAGAATTATTTGTTAGTATTAAAAAGTTGTTTTAGTTAGCACTGTGGATCCTTTGAATACTAAAATGTTAGGCTATAATTAAATTTAAAATAATATTAATTCTTGTAAAACATAGGAATGTTAAGGTAAAACTGATGATGGGTATGTTTTTTTTTAAAAAATAAAAATAATACTTAATATGAACCTTAACCGTACTTTGTTAAAGATAGTACAGATAGGAATATCTTTTTTGCAATGATTCAAAAATCGTGCCGGGCGATGGTGGTACACGCCTTTAATCCCAGCACTCGGGAGGCAGAGTCAGGCGGATCTCTGTGAGTTCGAGACCAGCCTGGTCTACAGAGCTAGTTCCAGGACAGGCTCCAAAGCCACAGAGAAACCCTGTCTCGGAAAACCAAAAAAAAATAAAAAATAAAAAAAAAAACAAAATCGTAAAGTACTTTGAGCAAACCTGACGAAAAATAATTTTGTTTGCAAGGATTGGGTCAAGATGAGAGGCATTCGCCAAGAGTTCATTAGAAACTTCCAGTTGCATGAATGGAATAAGCAATGAAGAGAAGAACTACAGTAGAATTTTTTGATAACTGCACTAGAAAATTATACCTTGTTTGAGAGGAAAGTCATCTAAGTGACCAACCAAGCTCCAGAAATAGCCTGGACATTTGAAAATCAGTCCTATGGTTCAAACATTTTTTTTTCTCTAAATGGGTCAGTTTTATGAAACTGTGCATTGCAATCACACCCATTTTGTATCCACTAGATTGTACAATCAAACTATTTTAACACACATTACCCTTATATATATATATTTATAAACTATTAAAATGTTTACATAAAATAAGCCATTTTGAGTCAATAGAAACTGTTAGATATCACAAAATCAAACGATGATTTGAATAGCATTTTTTAAAATATTTATGGTCAACAAATAATGAAATATGTCTTCATAACTAAATGACTTAGACAAATGGATAAATATTAACATATTTCTCACTACACAAACACTGTAATCTAATTATAGTTGAACTCATTATTTTACATTCATCTGTGTGTTCAAGTATTTATAGCACTAAGTTTCATATCTCTGTGATAGTACTTCTGAGTAGTCAGCTGTTTCCTTATTATAAGGTAGCTCACCTTCTCTTCCGCCTCTTATTTTTATACATGGAGAATGCTTTATTGGTGGGACAAATAGGATTAGGGAAAACTTTTCTTTTTCTCTAAGTCTTTCTCCTGTGGTACTTTGTTCCATTATGAATTCTAGCTTTCTTTTAATTATTATCAATTCATTTTACAGATCTGTAGTGGGTTTCATTTGAAATTGAGTTCAATCATTTTCAATTATTCGCTATTATGTGTCATTATCTGTATACATAATTATTTAATTATATTGGACACCCATAAAATTTTGGTGCTATTTATAAAATCTTCATACAGTTCCTTCCTAAGTCAATGATTTGAAATGAATTTCTCCTCAACGTTGTGTTAGCTTTCACCATGCAAATAGTTTTTGGTTTGAGTGCAATGGGATTTAACGACATTGTCTTAGTGACATGTTTGCAGCACTGTGTTTTCACTCCTCTTATCCCAGATTCATAGGGCTTTACATCTTTTCTTTTTAGCACTTTGTGTTGTGATTCATAATGCACATTTCATTTGCTTCTATTTAAATACTTATAACCTTTTCATCATCAAACTTACTGTAGTCTTGCAATATTTATTTCAGTTTTATAGGCATCTTTTTTTTTTATTGTCTCAAATAGGATTGAACTTTTCTACTAGTTCAATATTATCTTTGCACTTTTATCTTATTTTAGTTGACCAATTCTGGTAACCAGAATTTTGTAGTTTGTACTCTTTAAAATGTCACATAATTATATATTTAGTTTAATGTTACTTACATAAAGTTACCTTAAGAATTATTTATTTATCTGCTAATTAATCTTGTTTTAATTGCCATCTGTTGTTGTAACAGTTTAAATGTTTTAAATCAGAGTATGCTGCTATAATAGCATATGCCCAAAGTGTATTCTGAAGAGCCTATTTTCCATACAGCTGAATTCTTTTAGTGTACAGATTACATTTGGTACCATTAACCCACACACAAAAAAAGCAGTACACTGCTTTATTCGACCCAATACCTTGAGGAATCACCACAATTCTTGTCATCGTAAATAGAAGTATGTGACTTTTATTCCCTGTAATATGTCATAGAACATCAATATACATTTACTTCATAAAATTTCATATCTTCATTTAGGTCTTGATTATTTCTGCAAAATATCAGCTTTTTATGAAAATAATAATAGGTTTGATCACTGGGTTGTCCAGTCTTATTTTGAAATCAGCAGTTTGATTTTAGTATCTATAATTATGCTTCTGCATATTTTATTTTTGATACACTGCATTAATTGATCATGTTTTTAAAACTTTATAAAAAAATAGATATATTTTTATTTCTTCATCAGTGGCTTCTCTGTCATCCTTCTAGGTTTCTATTTTTTCATTATCTTGAAGTCAATATTTTCCAATACCTAAATTGTCTATCTTTCCTTTTATTTCCTTGGACACACAGATAGATATTCTTAAGCATAAGTGTGTCAATCCTGTTATTTGTACCTTTAATAGATTCATGTTTTATAATTTGTTCTTACTCTTGATATAAATTGCAACATCTTCATTTTAATGTACATAGATTTTATGTAAAAATATTAATGATTTCTAGATATTTAGATGAAATTAATGTTGAAGACAATTTATCTCATTCAAGATTCATAATGGTACTAATGACCTTGAGAAATCTTGTTGAGATTTATGACTGAAATAATTTCATGTTGAGATTTATTATTCATGGAAACATTTTTAGAAACTACCTTCATCCTTGACAGATAACATCTATGGGTTTTAAACTTTCCTTTCCAAAACATGAAGAAAAACAATGTGTTGTTCTTCTTCAAAGACTTCATAGCCAGGATCAATCACTTCTCCAAAGTCCATTTTTACAATCAACAATAAGAAATTAAGTTTGCAGCAACTCAGTAGCTTCTGATTTATGGAAACATTTTAAAATAGTGTTTTGGGGTTTTTTTTCCCTTTTAACTCATTGTTATGCTTTGTTTGAGTTACTTAGTACTTCTGAAAGATTTATATAGTTCACATCATTCATATGATAGACTAAAACAAATAATTCCATTTTTCCTTACACTAGTGCAAATTGATACTACTTTTAAGAGAATACACGGTTTTTAATGCACAGCTCTCCTTTGTTTCGCAGTTGTTTAAAACCACTGAGGTTTTTTTGAGAATTTTCAACATTTCTGAAATATACTCCTTAATTTGGTTTCAGGTGTAAAATAGACATAAATAAGAAAGCAAACCACCAACATCATCATAATAAGAATGCCTAAGACAATTTCCAAGAAATCATAAGTTCATTGAGAAAAAGTTAAGTGTAGAAAAGCTACTCAATATATAACCACGTTATTTTGTTATTCTTATTGAAAAGTGTTTTTGTCTCTTCATTGTAAATCAGGTGGTCTTGCATACCTGCTGGTCCTTGACTTACATATTCAATTATGCACCAGCCTTCCTCTCTATAATAAGACTTGCTATAGCTGATCACCGACATCTTTAACACAAACAAATCTGATTCTTTTGGTTGTCCAAGTGTATAGAACACAAGAATTCCTACACCATTTAGATTGTATCACCTGATATAAATAACACAGGTGTTAGTTTACAGTGTATGGAAGATATGCAATTTTATGCAGCTACTAAGCCATTTTATGTAAGGAATTTGGCTAGGCAAATTTTGGTACCATGGGACCATAGAATTGTTTTTCTACAGATATCAAATGTAAACAACTGCAAAGGCTCCCAAGAGCCTCCACTGTCTAATTAAAGTAAAGCAAATTTCAAGAAAAGCATTATGTAAGTGCAATGTGGAGAAAATTGAAGGGAGAAGTACATTAACATAATATAAAGTAAATAAATTAGAACTTTAGTGTAATTCGTGAATTCAA
Organism: Microtus obscurus; assembly: GCA_963919715.1. Taxonomy (NCBI): domain Eukaryota; kingdom Metazoa; phylum Chordata; class Mammalia; order Rodentia; family Cricetidae; genus Microtus; species Microtus obscurus. The sequence goes on along the minus strand of CAWTZC010000854.1, from coordinate 70,392 downwards.
AATAAAAACAAGGACCTTGCTGTTTATAATAGTTTCCAGAATTTCTGTGTTTACCACTTGCTGTGCTTGCCTATTCATAAGTATCTGTTTGGACTCTATTTCAAGTTTTTCATTGGAACAGCAATTCCATTTTGGTAGCTATGACACTAATATATCCATGCAGTCTTTGCTTTTTATCATCGAACAGTTTTGATAACCTTTTCAGTTTAATAAGGTATCTTTCATCTTTTCTTTTATTTGCACTCAAATGAATGTTTTGAAAGAGATATTGTCCAGAAGTTACTGCCATTCTTTAGTGTATTCAAGATTTATAATTCACTTCTAGTTCCCATTTGAACTGCTATATTCTAGCATCCACAATGTTTGTAATAAAGTGCTGGCTTTTAAATTGAATTCATGTCTGCAAGCATACTATCTGAATTTTATTTAAGAGATGACAGAAAGAAGAACATAGTTTAATTTCCTCTGACTCTGAAGAACTTTATACATAATATCTGATAAAATTTTATTAGCTTAAATTATAGTGGCTTTTTTTTATCAAATTTCACTATTATTCACAACATTTTTTCATATTGGATACATCATACAGAATTTGCTAAAACTTTGACTTTGTTTAATTAGATAACATTGAAATAAATATTTAAATTTTTTTCCTATAAAGAATATAGCCTTCTCAATATCAGAAAATAATAACTAAAACTTTTTCTGGAATATTGATAATGGTTAATTATCTCATTGTCTCTCTCTTCATGCTTGTTCTTTTTTATCCTCTTCCTCTCTCTGTTGTTCTTCCTTTCTTGCTTAGATAGGGTCTCATTGCACCCTGTCTAGCTTCAACCTCATGGCAATTCTATTGCCGCATCCTCCCAAATGTTGGGTTAGATATTTGCTCCAGCATGCTCAGCACAACAATATCTTTGCATTTCAATAATGAGGTATATCATAGATTATAACTTAATGAATTCTTTTATGAAATTTTTTTATCCTATGTTTTACAGTTTTTATTATCATTAGTCTTTTTTGACTCCTGGTATATACATTGCTACTATAATTATAGCTAAAGAAACATAAGAATATATATGTAACTCTATAATTGCATTACATACTCTATTATATGAACCTAAATATATGTTCACATACAATACATAATTATATAAATATGTACATATTTGACCATGTAGGTACTTAGTCTTTTATGTAACCAAGACTGTTTTTAAATTCATGATCCTCTTGACTCAGATTCAGTATTGCACACAGTAAGCTGAGCCTTTCTAGATCAATTAATTTAAATAAGGCAATCTTCAACAACCAGGCCCACAGAAGAATACAGCAAGGGAAATTAAGATTCTGTTCCCAAGTAATTGCAAAATATGTCTAGTTGACACCTAAATCTAAGTATCATGGGGCATAATATTTTTATTTTTAATTTTAATGATGGTCTAGTTAATCGAGTTAATGAAGGAATTATTTGGCAAAAAAAGAAAGAAAAAATGGGAAAAGTAGATACTGTCACTTATGTTTTTTTTCAGTGAGTGGGACACTTTATATAGAATATGGAATGGGTGCGCAGAATTAAAAGTAGATGTAAAACTAATTACTTAATAAGAAAAATTGATTTTGCATTATTTCTATTAAAGTCTGTTACTCAGTTCAAAATCAGAGGATATAACTCGAATGTTTTTCTAGTTTCAAATCTGTCACTTTTTGTGTGTTTTTGGTGGATAAGTACCTAAAAGTACAATGAATATTGAAAATGTGAAACTCACCGCCTCAGAAGACCATTATAAATATATACATACATACATACATATATATATATATATTCTTTGAGATGCATTAAGTTTGGAGCCATGCAAATGTTTGTGTGAGTAACTACATTAATATAACTGTGGATGCTTTCATTTGCAAAATCATTAAAATAAAATAAATGTTTAAAATTATTTTTAAAAATTATCTCTACATTTATCCATTTTCTTAGCTCTAAATGAACTCTTCTGAGCAAGATTAATTTCCAGCCTTACATAGTTTGTTTTTAAGTTTTTATCTGTTAACATATTTCAACATCTCATGTGTTTGATGAATGCTTATATATGTAACTCTTCAAATATTTACAAAACTATTTTTTAATACAAATCTACTTTCCATTTTTAGGTCTTTTTGGCTGAATACTCAGGACCTCTGATAATATACATTCTTTTCTACTTGAGGAGCTCATACATATATGATGTGAAAGAGATCTCTCGACGGCCTCGACACCCTGTGGTACAGTAAGTGACACACGGGAACACAAAGGGTGACAGAAAGACCTATCATGATGATGGGATTACTTTTCCATAATCACTCTGTCAGATGAAGACACCGAGAGTTAAAGTTAATATAACTTTTGGACCAGTATGTTTAAGCACTCAGCACAGTATAAGAGATCAATTTCTATGCATGGCTGAGTCATAGCTGCCCCTGGCATCAAGAAAATATGTTGAACTATATAAGTATAATGCAGGAATATATATATATATATATATATATATATATATATATATGTATGTATATATATGTAATTTCTAAGGTTCATAGTATAATTTTTACTAATTCATACAGCTTTTATAAAATAAAGTTGAAGGACCTGGCATTGGGGAGCACACTTTAAATGCCAGCATGTTGTGGGAGGAAGAGGAAGGATGATTTCTGTGAATTTTGAAGACAATCTCTTCTATATAATGAGTTTCAGCCCAGCCAGGGCTACAAGGAAAGATCCTATCTCAAAAACAAAACCATTTTCTTTGTGAAAACAACCAATTTGGATGACAGAGGACCAAGATTCCAGCCCTTGGAGGCCTCTGTGCATTCTTTGGGGATTCTGCTGCTGTCTTAAGGGTCAAGGTCAAGGTCATCACCAGGTTCTTTGAGTTCATTCCTGTCACCAAGGTGGGCCACATGATCAAGGATGTGAAGATAATGTCCCTGGAAGAGAGCCACCTGTAATCCCTACCCATTAAGGAATCCAAGGTTGTTGACATTTTCCTGGAAAAATCCTTAAAGGATGAGGGTCTAAACATCAGGAAGTCATGCTGATGTCTATGTTCATGTCTATCTTCATGTGGAAGACATGAACCATGCTGTTCCAGCTGTTATGGGTAAAGAAGCTTCTTTTGCAGTGGTATCAATAACAGTATACTCAAAACTGGGAATGAGAAACATTGAAAGCTCCTGTGACAGCAGCCCCCCCCCCCAGAGAAAAAAACAACTGTCCAGACAGGTCTGTGAAAAAGATACTGAAGTGTAGCTCTACACGGTTGATGACTTCTGTCGGCACAGAAAGAGAATTAGGGAAGCACCCGATTATCTACAAGGGTCTGGCCACTAAGAGTTTCACCATGCTCCAATGAAAATATGGGTAACATAAATTGGACTTGGTGCATTTTTTATTTGAAGAGTTGGACATGAAGGTGAGAGGTTATACCTGGGAGGAAGGGGAAGGGGGTATGAAAGGGGTGATTTGAAATTTGTATGAAATTCTCAAATAATTAATAAAAATATTATGTTGGAAATAAATAAAAAAATGAGAGAGAGAGAGAGAGAGAGAGAGAGAGAGAGAGAGAGAGAGATACTGTCAGTGCAGAAGCAAATTACAGATTACTAGCAGACCAGGTTCATAGCTTTTGCCACTATTGGGGACTATAAAGGTCATGGTAGTCTTGGTGCTAAGTGCTCCGAGAAGGTAGCTACTGACATCAGAGACCACTATCTTGCTATCTTGCAAAGCTTTCCACTATGGCTGTCAAGAGAGGATTCTGCGGAAACAACAATGGGAAATCTTACCCTATTCCATGAAGGGTGACAATCCATTGTGTCTCTGTGCTGGTCCCTGTCCAGAGGCACTGCCATCTTTTCTGCTAGTCTTCCCAAGAAGCCACTGCTGGTGGCCATTATGGATGACTACTACACGGCAGCGAGGGGTTGCACTGCCACCCTGGGAAGCTTTGCTAAGGTCACTTTTGATATCATCTTCAAGACTTACAACCATTGACCACAGGTCTCTGGAAAGAGTCCAAGTTCACCAAATCGTATGAGGAATTCACTGCCCATTTATGAAAATCAACACCAGAGTTTCAATTCAGAGGGCATAAATTTCAGCTGTGACTACCATGTAGGGCTTTTATACAAAAAAAAAAGTGAATTAAATCTGTTAAAACATAGTAAGCTTGAATAGTCTTAAATCATATTTTCTTAAAATCAGAACTTTCCTCCATCCTAGCAGGTATTGGTTGAAACTCGCACTGCAGAAGATTTAAGGGTAGAACAATGAATTTTAGTTTGATAAAAGACAAAACAATTTTTTAAGGCAAAAATGGTTAAGTGTTGCTTAGTTAGGGGTAGTAAGCAGTAGTAAACAACAAACACTAGATGTCATGCAATTCAGAAACAGGAAAGTACACTTGAAATTATAAAGTTGAGCGCACCTTAAACAAATAGCAATGCTGCATAGGGGCATAAGAAGGAGCTATTTATGAAAAAAAAAAAGGTTTGCTGAATACTTTTAGTAAGTTCAAACCCCAAAGTAAGTAGTACCTGAATGATTTGTTGTTGTTTTTGTTAGTAGGACAGTTATCAAAACATGCTATGTAACTGTGGTAGTTAGTCTTATGTGGAAACAATGCATCCCTTATACCCTCTCCAGATCTATCTCTGTGCCTCTCAGAAGAACGAATATTAAAAAGGAGGGGTTTCATTATTCAAAATACCACATTAAGAAGTGTTACAAGGAAAAAACATTAAACTAAAAGTCAAATTCCATGACTTAGAAATATTCCAACTGAATTAAGCAAGAACATTGAGATCCTGTGGACACTGTAGTCAAAATAACAAATTTGACTCACTATTTCATCTTATAGATGTTGAGCTGCATCATTGCTCAGGACTTATTGTCCTGATTCTCCACTGCAATTCACAAAACTCACTCTACCATGTCATTTCCAATTCCCATTCTCTCTTTCTTCTCAATTATCTATATTCCAAGCATGTTGTCTAAATATTCTCACTCAGAGTAATCATTCCAATGTCTTCCATAATTCTGGCTAGTTTGACATGCTTCTAAACAATTTACTATTTTAAACTCTTACTGTGATCGTTTTGATAATTTTTCCTCATTTGAATTTAACTTCCGCAATAGATGCAATAAATTGCATGGTGTGACTTATAAGGCTCATTGATTATTTATGGCTCATTGGAATAATTTGAATGACCTGAATTATGAATCCATTATGTACATGTTTATTTCACCTCTTTAACTAATGGGTCAGATTTCAACTAGTGAATCTGACAGCTGTTCTTTTTTGAAAGTAATTTGTGATCCAAAGTAGTTTAGTGCACTGTAAAAACAGAAGGCTGACTAATGTAGCCATTCACAGAGGAACAACAAGAAGTTGATTCTTGGTAATAATAGCTTGTCAAGATAGCTTTGAAATATTAATTGCTTCATTTAGAATATTATATATATATATATATATATATATATATATATATATATATATATATATAGAGAGAGAGAGAGAGAGTGAGTGAGAGTGAGTTGAAGACCTTGGAAGAAGAAGGTAATGACACTTGTATTTTAATATTGAATTCTAGAATATATTGAATATCCATCCCTGCGTGGAGGAGGATCAATTTTAGTCTCAAGTGAACTGACAGTGATTACTACTCTTAAACACATACATGTCTGAAAAAAAATCTTGGTAATAAATACCACATGTTTTCCACAGCACAAAAATGTAAAGCTTCCACAAATAATTTCATTTACACAGGTCTGAGCAGTTATCAGAGATTTTTTTAAACATTTTACCTGATTCAAAAGCAGGTGGTCTCAAAACAACTGAAGGCCCAGCAAGTAGGAGGGAATTTTGCCTGGTATTGTAAACATTTTGCTTAGTAATAGGTGGTTTTTTTTTCATGTTTTATTTTCATTCCTGTCACTATCACACACAGTATTTTTTTTTCAAAACAGCACTTGCTCTGATCACTAAACTAAATGTCTTATATTAAAAAGAATAAATGATATCTTAAAATGTTTGATGCACTCAATTGCTTAAAGAATATTATCTTCAATGATGTTTATTTTAAGATTTTAAAGAATAATCAATTTTTATAAACATCTTACCTTTTACTAACAATAAATGGTTAAATATGTTAGCAGAAAATAAATTCTCTTAATTATATCCAGGAAAATTGGCCACACTAAAAGACATTTGATAATTACTTTCAAAATGCTGGCTATGTAAAAATGGCAGGAGGAGGAGACTTCAATTGCAAGGGAAACAAGCATCAGATGAGACAAATGTGGAAACATGTCAGGTAGACAAGTCAAATAAAGGATGCTTTATGATAGCATAGAAAATGAAAGTCAAATTTCTCAATCTTATAGTAATTGCTAAAGGACAACCAAACAATTAAAAGGTAGTTGTGAATATTTCAAAATGTCAACTGCACACAATACAGGCATTGGATAGTGTTTAAACTTGTTCATTCTCCGCTTCAATCTTCAGACAGTTTCTTATGAAAGCATTGTTAGTTATTATTTTTATTCCTCCTTTTAGGATATATGGGTGCAAAAAAACTTTATGACTGATATGGAATGTTTCTTGAATCATCAGAAGTTAATTTTGATATATTTGTATTAGTTTAGTCAGCACATAAACTTTGCAGTTGTTTAGAAAAATAAGTAAATAATATGGTTAACTAGCACTAAATAACATTTCTTGTTAAATGAGACCTTGTGAAATACATTAAAATTAAAATATTTGCTATAATTTATGCATATCTAATTATAAATACATATCTATCTGTATATAACAGGAAGCAGAAATGATATTGTAGGCACAAGTATTTACTGTCTAGAGAAGAACAAGAAGGAAGAGGGGAGGGGATGTAGCAAGACATGTGCTAAGCATATAATATATACTGGTCAGAAAGCTTAAAAAAAGTAACTGAACTTACAAAAGTCTCATAGTATCGTGTAAGGGCCTGTGCTTATTATGGGCCCAGAGTCACCTGATACAGCCACAAGGATTTAAATTAGGGCCCTTCGAGGAACCATAGCACAACTGAGGCTGTGACAATTTTATTGAGAGCTATCAGACATGTCATACATTTATCTGAAATGAAATATAATGGCAGTTGCCAGGATCGGTGCTGTTGTAGTTTCCAGGAAATAGTGAAGTTTGAAAGGCTTATGTTGTTCACAAAATTAATGTCTAAGACCAATTGTCCTGTCAAGCTTCTATACTTCCTTGACTCCTAAGAAAACATAGAGAAACATTAAGTGGCCTGAACATTGCACTTCCTGAGAGAATGCATTGGTCTCTTAGGGACTTGAAGGGACATTGTGTCCCAGGAGCCAGGGACTGTCACCTGAAAAGGATAGGACGCATGCCTCTCAAGGCACCTAGGTCAGGCCAACTCCATGGTTCCCTACGGTATGGCAAGGAGCTTTCTGGAGAACAAATCAGTTGTTTATTAATTTCTTCCTTTTCTAGCTTGGCTTGCTTCTGCCATTGCATCCACTACATCCGACACCTTCTGGAAACGTTATTTGTCCATAAAGTCTCTGCAGGACACAGTCCTACAAAAAACTTGATAAAGGTGAGAACTGAGACATGTTATTTTTTTATTATTATTTTATTTTGACTACGAAGAAAACAAATAGTAAAAAACATTGCATCATTGTGTTAGTTAGGGTTTTATTTCCTCTGGGGAGGGGACCCACTATGACTCAAAGCAACTTGGGGAGGAAAGAGTTTATTTCACCTTCTATTTATTAGCCTATCACTGAGGGGCCGCCTGGAGACAGGAATTGGAGTAGCGAAAGTTAAGGGGGAGTGGTGCTGACTATTTTGATATTCCTTGTTTGTGCAGCCTTCTTTGTTATGTGCCCAGGACCACCCAGACAGAAAAGCCATGAATCAAAATGGCATGGGTTTGCCTACATCAGTCACTCATTAAGAAACTCTCACTCAGACTCGCCTTCATTCAAATCTTATAGAGACATTTTATCAATGTGCATTCTTTCTATGTAGCTTTTGTCAAGCTGAAAACAAGCAATCATCAACAAAACAAGACCATCTTCTATATGATAATCACCTTTTCCTTAAAACTAGGTTTTCCCTTCCTTAGTTGAGTAAGCATATATCATACATTTTCCTTGGGTTTTATTTGAGCCTTAATCTTAGTTAACCTACAGGGAAAGGCCTTTTAAAACCTTAATTTAAAGTAGATCATGCATGGAAAGGTCTTCACTCTAGGCACTGACTCAGATTCCTTAAAACCATTTGAAAAGGAAGAACCCACAAAGTAACATGTAGATATAGCTACCAGAGTGACGCTAGTATCTGTCATGTAAAAAGGAAGAAAAAGTGTGTCCAATGTTAAGAAACTATCAAGAAAATGAGAAAGTTTTCAAATATTGTATTGAACACAGACATTAGAAAACACTATGATTAAAGTTTTCAGTTCAATTTCAAATGTCACTTATCTTTCCACTGGAATTTTATTATTAAAATGGTGTGAAATTCTTACCACAAATACTTCTTTCATGAAACTATCTATAAAAACTCTTTATTGTTTCATTGTTTTAAATAAAAATGAATTTTAGAACAATTAGACAGCCTTGTTTTTGACCTATCAATTTGTAACAATGCAGAAAGTGTTTGAGCCTCTTTGGTCAAATATGACACTTTCTTTTACAATCAGTCAACATATGCTTGTGTTAACTATGGTCACCATTGTTTTATTTAGTGTTAATACTCTGCTATAGGTCATTTCTCTTTGTTCATTAATATCTTCATGAAAATGAATCATTCTTGATAAATAATTATAAATTTTCAATCTATATTTGAACTTTGTCTCAAATACTCATTAATATAAAAACAAAATCATGGCATTAAGTTATATGTTTACTCTCATAAAGGTACTAAAATGTAGCTTTAAACTCTGCCTTATGGTGCGAAGAAGCATTCCATGTATCCAGTTCAGGTGCTTTATAAAAATATGCTGCAATAACTAGTAGTTCTGTTGGAGAGACAAAGACCTGTGGGCCCCTCACTGACCTGTGGTACTGATGATAGGCTCAGCAGTGGTTTTAGTTCATTTTTGGCAGTTCATAATCTGTGAGGACATTCCTGCATTGCCTGTATTATGTGCAGAAAGCAGCATCACACAGACTTCCAACCTTCCAGTTCTTTTTTTTTAATTAAATAATTTATTTTTTAAAATTTCATTTTACATTCCAACCACAGTTCTGCCTCCCACCCCTTTTCTAGTTCCCCCTCATCTCCCCTCTGCCCCAACATGCCCCCTATCCACTCCTCCCAAGGTATTGACTCCCATGTTGAGTCAACAAAGTTGGCACATTAAGTGGAACAGGACCAAGCCTTTCCCCCTGCATTAAGACTGAGCATGGATTGTCATCATAGGGAATGGTCTCCATTAGGCCATTTCATACACCAGAGATAGATCCTGGGCCTACAGCAAGGTGCCTCACAGATAGTCTAAGCTTCATCACTGTCTCCCACATATGGATGGCACACTGATAGGATTTGCTAAAGAATGTAAAGACAGGAAGATCACAAGTTTGAGCCAGCTTGGCCTATACATATTTAAAAATTATACTTTCAGGTATTATTTCTATAGTTTGTTACCTTCCATTCTTACATTCTCAATACTCAAAATTCAGTGTAAGTCTCTGAGACTTAGAAGACATGCTAGAAATGTATTGTTCAGAGACAAACCAATCAAGTGTTTGTAATCCCTCACATTCAACTCAAAGAAAAGCTTCTCTGAGTAAGGGCATAACATTTGTCTGAGGGTAGAAACATAAATGTTTAAAAATTAGCACTGTACCATGACGACTTAGTTAAAAACTAATGTTTTAAAAATTTACCTATATTAAATTCACCTAGAGGGTTTAAGACTTCCTCAGGTACCAGTTTTTGACCAGGTGTGCAGTATCAGGCATGAATTCCCATGATTGTAGACTGAATCTGGGGAGAGGCAGTCATTTTCTTCAGTTTCGTGCCCGCCATCACTATGACACGGATGATCCTGTTTAATCTCAGTGACTCTTCAAAAAGAAAAAAATAAAATAAAAAAAGGATTTAGACAGGTGAAGGGAAGGGTACTTAGATGAAACAGTATCTATGGGAGAGAGATTAGGAGGATAAGGGGTTAAAGTAAGCAGTGGCTCTTTACACAGGTAAGAAATTTTCAAAGAACTAAAGCAATGAAAGTCATTTTCAAATGCTAAAGTGAACGAGTAAATGTAGGGGTACATTAAAATAATGTATTGTATAATGTATCTTATATAACTTTTATTTTTTTGTTTTATTTCTAGGGATGTGCATTTTATTGGGGATTTACTTCTTGGATTGCTTATTATATTAATCACCCAAGATATACACCACCATGTATGTTCAATTTCTTTTTAACTAAACCCATGCTAAATTATCAACATCTGTGCTTTGTTATTGATTCCATAAAAATTGAATGTCTTATACTTAACAGAAAAATTAATAAAAATATCAATTTTCAATTTCTTCCATAATTTACTAAAGTTTCATGTAGGCTTGAAAGACAAAATTTGACTGGCATTGATATTTTCTCTCTCTCCAGGAACTCTTTATTGCTTCAAAAACATATGTAGTGAATTGATAAAAGCAAAAATTTGAAGAAAAGTATAACCACTGAGTTATTAAAGCTACTAAGAAAGGAAGAATGAGTTTTCCCAAGGAACGAATCCCATGATAGTCTACAAGTAGTCAGCCTTAAACACATGGACATAAAAGTAGCACTAAATAACTCTAGTTTGTGTGTGTATTTAAACATTATGACTACATTATATATATATATATATATATATATATATATTGTATAGCATATATATTGCTCTACAGGGTTTAAATATGTAATATATATTGCTTACGGTATATGTTTGTGTATGGATATTGTCTTAGTAAGGATTTCTCTTGCTCTTACTAGAGTCCATGACCAAATCAACTCTTTTAAGGGACAATATTTAGTTTGGAGGCCTACAATTTAGAGATTCCATCCATAATCATCATCCCATGACATGACAAATTGCGGCAGACAGAGTTCTGGAGTGGAAGCTGACAGCTCTACACCTTGCATACGCAACAAGAAGTGATCTGGGCTGAGACACTGGGCATGGCTTGAACATAAATGAGACCCCAAAGTGCACCTCCACAGTGACACATTTTCTCCAACAAGGTCACACCCACTCCAACAAAGCCTTGCCTCCTAATAATGCCATTCCCTTGGAGACCATTTTTCTTCAAACAGCTGCATTTTACTCCCTGGGCACCAAACACTTGGAGCCATATCATAATGCAAAAAATGGAATTAGCCACATGTTAAAAGTCCCCATAGTCTATCAGAGTCTCAAAAATGTTTAAAAGTTCATAGTCCAAAATCTGTTCTGAAATTCATGCAATCTCTTATAATGTAATCACCTATAAATTCAAAAAAAAAAATCACATATTTTCAACATGTAATGGCACAGGATGTACATTACATCCCAAAATGTAGGGAAGGGAGCATTTGGTGGAAGCACTGATCAGAGCAATATCAAAAACCAGGTGTGAAAATTCCAAACTCTGCACTTCGTGTCTGCTGTCAAAGCATGCCTCTGACCCCTACTATTTTCAGCTTTGCTGGGTGCAGCATAATTCTTTCTCTTGGGCTCTTTCCACTCCTTGCTAGCATCTTTCTTGGCAGGTATCCCATGACTCTGGAAATCCAGGTTTCTCCATAGAGTGGCCTCCATTCAGCGACACCCCTGGCCTAAACTGCTTTCCTTAGTCACAGAGAAATATTCTATAACCCCCATTTTCTTTTCTATCTGTAGAACGAGCACCATGTGGCCCATGTTGACAAGTTCCGTTATTTGCTGGGACTGGAACATACCCTCCTTGTTTATATACATTTTCACCAGCTTTCTGTTCTCCATGTTTACCTTCACTACCTAAGCTTGGCTGTCCTGAAACTTGCTCTGTAGACCAGGCTGGCCTCAAACTCTTAAGATATGCAAGCCTCTGTCTTTGGAGTGCTGGCATTAAAGGCCTAAACCATCACACCTGCCTCTAAGTGCTTCTTTAATTTCTTTTTATACGTGGGAATTTCAACTTGGTGGGATCTCGCCATGAGGTCTTTTTATTCCATTTCTTAATCTGTTTATCTCCTTGAACACAGCACTTAGCTCCATTCTACTCCCTGGTGTTCCTATTCTCTTCAAATTTTACATTTTGCAATTTGCCTTGCACTGCTTGCTCCTTTTCATTATAAATCTTCATTAAAGTTACCACTGTTAATAACACTACAGAGTCTATACTAGGCTGTTTTGAGATTTCCACTGCCAAATTAATTAATCCAAAACACTTCACTCTAGCCTCAGGCAAACTCTTCAGACAATGGCAAAAGGCAGATGCTTTCTTCATAAAATTATCACAGGAATGATTTTTAGGCAACAATTTAAATTCTTCTCATTTGAAACCACATGTGCCAGCTCCTTACACCCAAATATTTTACAGTACCATTGCCTTCCGTAACCATACTAGTATGGCCTAATAAGCATTATTTAAAGAATTATACTGCTCTCCTAAATCAAAGAACTAAAGTACACATTTCTCCAAATAGAATTACAGTCAGGCCTATGACAGAAATATCCTCATCTCTGGTACCAACTTCTGTCTTATTCAGCGTTTTCAGTGCTGTGAAAAGACACCGTACCCTTGAAAACTCTTATAAAGAACAATATTTAATTGTGTGGCTTACAGTTCATAGCTTCAGCCCTTTGTCATCTTGGTAGTACATGGAAGCAGGCAGGCAGACATGGTGCTGGGAAAGTACTGACAGTTATACATATTACACAGGAAACCAGAAGTATTCTGAGAAACTGGGTGTGGCTTGAACATACATGAGACATCAAAACCCACCTTCAGAGAGACACACTTCCTCCAACGATTCCACACCTTCTAATAGTGCTAGTAGTGACACATCCTTTGGGATCTCATTTTTCTTTTTCAAAGCACCACATATATAACATGATATGTGTGTGTGTATGTCATGTAAATAAATATATGTATATGACCTCCCCATGCACATGAGTTAGTATACACCCTTCAACAAATAAATATATTTAAAATAATAAAAAACTTAAAAGCTCTGTCTCCTTCACTTGTTCTTATAATAAATAAACCATTTACAACAGTACAGACTACAAAGCACACTCAAAATTTATATAATTAAAATATAAATATGAGAGGTACATGATAAAAGAAATATGACCATTTTCGTTACATTGTTAAACAGCAGAAATGATATTGCAAGGTGTACTATTTCCTGAGCAGTGATATATATATATATGAAACTTAGCAATGAGTTCTTAGGAAAATGAGAACTTAGCAAGATGCATTCTACTTTAAAAGTTCCTAGTAAAACATTTTGATTTTACATTTCATTCATTTAAAATATTATTAGAATTCAAAGAAAAGCAAACACATGAGTAAACAACAATTTAATATTTTAAATTTCAAATGTATAATATTAAAATTAAAAAGCATACGGCATCTTTTTAAATAGAGGACTGATGGATCCTGAAATAATGTCTGTACAGTGTCTTCAGTATAATGATCTAATAAGAAAGCTTACTTGCATCCCATCTGCTTTCTCTTCTTTACAGCATTTGGAAATAGACAAATAATAGTATCTGCTATCAATTTCCTGGTATGTATTAAAAATGATGTTTATTGATATTTTAAATATTTTGATTGGAAAAAAGAATATGAAAATGCATCATAAGGAAAACTTATATGTAGAAAATGTGTTTAACTATGTAGAAAATATCAATTTCATAGTACATATATTTTACACAAATACATACAAATTGGAGTAAAACAAACTTTATATAATTTACTGATAAGTTGTTAAATATTCCTATCAAAATTCTGCAGTGTAAAATTAGGATCCATGATTCTTATCATATATACATTTATGAATTTATATACTTCTAAATTCAAACATTTTCATAAGTATAACAGATAAATATCAAAAAATTCATTAAGTTATTGACTTACTGATTCAGTATGAAGAAAAATTTTGCATCTGTTTGATTTAATTAGTGGAAGCAAGTATTAATCCAGGGATTGACTCTTTCTAAATTGTTCTCACCATTCTTTCCTTCCCCATCATTTCATGTAGAAAACATGCTTATTTGTTGAATTATATACAAGTTTATATGAGCATCTAAGAGTCATTCTTTTTCTAATAAATCAGTACAGCAAACAGAGTACTTATATGTTTATATTAGTTTACTCTTGTGCCAAATAATGTTAGGTTTTATCTTATAGGTGACTATGTTTGCACATAGTAGGATGCCTTTATTTACTCTATAATATTGCATATCGTATACTTTTAGAAGTATTTAATATTGGTGAAAGAAATACATTAAAACATTTAATTATCATAGTTGTGCATGGTCCAGGCAGAATAACTCTGCGGCTTCAATTTTTTTTTTTTGTAATGTTTCATGATTACTCTGAAAATTTTGGCAGAGTGAATAGTTGGTTCACAGAAAAACAAACAAACAAGCAAAACAAATATTTCAACTCTTACTTAACTTTAGGCTCTGATGGCTTCTTTTGTTGTTCTCTGGTTGTTGCTCTGATTTTACTCGTTCCTCACACTGCACTCCTCTGCTGTCTGCACCACGTTTACAATCTCATTTTGGTTTGATTTGTAACACTACCTTTTTGTCCTTTGTTGAGTTATTAATTTTCTCCAATGTGCTATAACCATGTACTAATTTTTCTCTTTTCGTCAAATGAGAAAGTCACATGCAAACATAAAAATTTAAAGTTAGAGCCTTTCTAAATTTTTTTATCAAAACCATATTATAATTAATATATAATACAACGTAAGTAAAATTCTGAAAACTTAAAACTGATTTGTTTTTCTATTCATTTATAATGCCAAATATCAATGTTTTCATATACATTTATCAAAGCTATTTGAAGTACAGTCTTGGAAAAATTTAGCAAAGTCCAGGAAGCTAATGTGTACTCAAGCAGTGCTTGTAGCAGTCATAAAATCTAGTGGAAATATGGTAGAGAGAAGCAAGGTGACTATAATTTCAAATTTATGAGTATGTGGCAGTTATTTTCTGTTTCAATTGTATGAAGAAAATTCTCCAGAAAACATGAAGAAAGCAGATAGCACTGGCAAATACAGACATTTGTATCTGGTTATCAACATAATAAAGACTACCTTCAGAACTTCTATCTTGCTGTAACAAATTATTGGTGTCTATACAAGCTTCTAATGCTGTTGTAAAATTCCCTTTTGTTAATTGAAAAGTTGTAATATATTTTGCAGATTTGTGAAGCTGGAAATCATTTTATCAATACAGTGTTGGCTCATCCAAACCACACAGGTTAGTTCTTCTATATTCATCTAACTCTTCCAACTTGTTTTATACTTAATACTTTTTCTCACACTGCAGACCTAGAGACTTGTCAGATAGGCTGTAAACTAATGAAACCCTTGCTACCTATGAAGGTTAGGAAGGAAAATGAGGGTGATCTTTCAAAACTTAAATTTATCTTTTGGAATGCAGACTATGTAACTTTTTCACACCACCCTCCATTCCTATCTTCTGACTAATTACTCCCAGGACCTCAGATAACATTTCCCTCTCAACTTCATGTTCTCATTTTACATTTATTTCTTTTGGTCAGCCTATTTGCTGTCTGGAATCTTCTTGTACCTTTATAGACATGATTTTCTTTCAGTTGGGAAAGTTTTCTTCTATGATTTTATTTAATATTTGTTTCTCTGCCTTTTAGCTGGAGTTCTTCCCCTTCTTGTATCTCTATTGTTCTTAGTTTTTAATCTTTTCATGATGCCCAGATTTCCTGGATGTTTTGTGTTAGGAATTTATTGGACTTAACATTTTCTTTTACTCATAAGTCTATTTTCTTTATTGTATCTTCAAAGCCTAAGATTCTTCTTCCATCTCTTTTTTTTCTGTTGTTGATGCTTGTATCTGTAGTTCCTGTTCGCTCACCCAGATTTTACATTTGCAGAATTTCATTGGTTTGTATTTTCTTTATTGTTTCTATTTCTGTTTTCAAGTCTTGAACCATTTCCATCACCTGTTTGATTTTTTTTGACTTTCTTTGTTTTTGTTTTTTTGTTTTTTGTTTTTTTTTTTTTTTACAGGAATTATTGATTTCTTCCAATTTTTGTTTGTCTTTTCCTCGACTTCTTTTAGGGACTTTTTAATTTCCCCTTTAAGAGTTTCTGTCATCTTCATGGAGTAATTTTCAAGTTGTTTTCTCCTGTTCCAGCTGTATTGGAATATTCAGATTTTGCTATTGTAGGATCACTTGATCTGGTGGCACCACATTGCTCTTTCAGTTGTTGACCATATTCTTAGGCTGGCATTTACTCATCATTTCTTTCAACTTGTGTGACATGTGCCTATGCTTTTCTTCCAACTGTTATGGTTTGCTCCTGCGCCAAGGTAGTCTGCTGGGGTTATGGGTGAAGACTGGTCATGGAGAGGATGTTCACGGGCATGGGGTTGGGTGACAGAGTGAGTCTTGGAGGGAATGAGTGCAGTGGGTGACAGTGGTTTGGGGTCAACCTAAATGCAGTTCTCTCACATGTGTGCAGGCTGTTGAGAACAGCAGCAGAGCAGTGTCATTCCAACAGAGGGGAGCAGGGTCTAGCTGCCTTGCTGAAGTTGTGTTGGGAGGTGAATGAGCATAGGATGTACCCTTGAGTTCAATTAAGATCTGGACGTTGGGACAGTCCAGCTGAGAGTCCTGTCACTAATCTTATTTTCCAGCTCATCTGATTTTCACCTGTGCCTACATAGTTTGCTGGGGTTGCAAGAAAGGACTGGCCAGGGAAGAGGATGTTTAGATACTTGGGTTTGGGTGGCAGAGTAGGTCTGGGTGGGACAATTTCCATTTCCGGGAGGTGACAGGGGTTTGGATGCAGCCTTAAGGTATGACTCTCACCTGCCTGCAGGCTGGTGGGGACTGAACCCTTAATTCTATTTTTTATTTTGAACACACCAAAACACCCTTCCCATCATTATTAATTCTCAGTATATTAATATTACTAGTGAATAGTTCCACAATTATACAACTTCCTTATACCAGGAACAATCTATTCTGTGTCATCTAAGTACAATACACTGTCTACTGTAAGATCTTCAGAAAGATCATCAACTCCAAAAGACTGTTCTAATCTCTGATTCATTAGAAATAGAAATTCCTGGCCAGGTGGTGGTGGCACAGCCCTTTAATCCCAGCACTCGGGAGTCAGAGGCAGGTGGATCTCTACGAGTTTGAGGCCAGCCTGGTAAACAAGAGCTAGTTGCAGGATAGGCTCCAAAGCTACAGAGAAACCCTGTCTCTAATGACCATATGTAGCATTCTAAATCTAGGATCAACAGTATGTTGTCCTGAAATAAATAGTACATTAAAATGTCAAGACCAATAAAAACTAGATTGAACCTTGTTCTAGGTCTCTCTTTTTAAAAAAAAAATACTTATTTATTTATTATGTATACAAAATTCTGTCTGTGTGTATGCCTGCAGGCCAGAAGAGGGCACCAGACCCCATTACAGATGGTTGTGAGCCACCATGTGGTTGCTGGGAATTGAACTCAGGACCTTTGGAAGAGCAGGAAATGCTCTTAACCTCTGAGCCATCTCTCCAACCCCTAGGTCTCCCTCTTTAAACAAGAAAATATTAGTAGGCATTTTGAGAGTGTACTCTTCTGACTCTGTTAACAGTAAGCAAAGTCTTGCCATCTTAAGCCAATCTACATGGTGTATCCATGTTTATTAAAAACATTTTAATATGCAGGAACTAGATAAAGGCTCAGTCAGTGAGGTGCTTACTGAATAAGCATGAGAAATGAGTTTTACCCAATGGCACTCATATTAAAAGGCAGAAGTAGTGATGTGTGCCTGTAAACTCACTCCTAGAGAGACAGGAACAGGGAGATTCCTGGTATTTTCTAGCCATAGATTCTTTTCACATTGGCAAAGCTCCAAGTTCTGGAAGAAAAGTCATCTTAAGAAATAAGATTGAGAGTGGTAGAAGAAGAAATTTGGACTCAAACACACACACACACATACACACACACACACACACACACACACACACACACACACACCTATGTTCTTTTAGTAGAAATTCAGTAAGTGTAGCTTGAGAAACAATTGTGGAGAATGTATCAAATTAGAACTATCCACACTTGAATATTATTATAATCAATAGAAACTATATACATTTAAACATCATTGTTCTGTTTATAAGACACAGCCATCATGCAATCTTCCAATAGTAAAAACAAATGTGGGTTTTTAATATGCAATGCCTAGGAGCTAAACATTCATTAATTAGAGACTTATCTCAAATTTTCTCATGTGTATCTCTTACCATTCACTGAAGTAGCTTCCAAAAATCTTTCTTTTAACTACTCTATGGGCCATAAACAAGGTGTTTGCACAAAGGTTCTAAGACAGAGATCCTTAACTTTTCTAATGCTGTGACCCTTTAATACATCTCCTTATGTTGTGGTGACATTCAATCACAAAATTATTTTCATTGCTTCTTCATAAATGTAATTTTATCACTGTTATAAATCATAACCTAAATATCTGTGTTTTCTGATAGTCTTAGTTAAGCCCTGTGATAGGGTCATTCATCCATAAGGGTCTTTACCCACAGGTTGAGAACTCCTGTTCTAAGAGAACCAGCAACATGTGCTCATCTTTGTCATAAACTGAGGAATAATCAGAGCTGTTATTTCATATATTTTTAACTTGATATTTCAACCACAGTTAAATTTTTTAACATAGCATGCTGACATTTTACTATGACTTTACAGTTGTAACTAAATGAGATTAGTTGATTTGTTATCTGATTAAATTTTGCCACAGAGAATAAAACAGTAATTTTGTAATTCATATTTTCTTTTACAAGTGTCACAGCTCAAAGTTCAACTTGAAATCATTATAAATTTATTTTTCCAAAATGTTCCCTGAAAAAAAGATACTGAGAGAGAATTAATGAAAATCAAATGATGGTGTGCTAAATATAAGAAAGCTGTAAATAACATTTTTGATTGCTTAGCCAAAATAATTTGTGTGGTATTTCTGAATGTTAACTGTACTGATTCAGGATAACTCTCAAGACACTTTCAAACTCATTTTATATAAATGACATCCTTATACAATTCCCTTTGGATTTTAACTAATTTAGTAGTGAATTTTGAAGTATTTAAATCTCATACAATTATTCTTTGACACTAATAGAGAATGTTAAAAATGACGGAATTAGCAAAGCATGCGTTATAATTTAGAAGAGATCATTGCTGCAGGTGTGGTATTAAACAGAGTAAGTACTATGATCATTTAATTCTTTAATTAATTGTTTATATTTTTGCCTCTCACAATTTTACAAAACATAGATGAAGAAATATTTAAAAAATGAGAGCTATTACCTCTGAGTCAAAATGTCATAACATTTGAAACTATGGCTCTTCTAGGATATTAATGAAATAGATTGCCATGAATAGATGACATTTCATGTGTTGTATGATTGTACTCAAGACTCAAGAATTTAGCATAATAAGTGCACTGTATCATTTGCAACTTATGTCAGAATTGAGAATTACTTTCTCTTTCCTAAAAGGGAGCAATGCCTGTTTCCCAAGTCCAAATTGTAACCCCTTTACATGGCTGTTTTTCCTGGTTTCCTGTCCTAACTACACCTATGAGGTATGTTGTTTACAAATAACTGAATAGTATTCTATATATACTAAACCCAAAAATTTGTGCTTTAAATATATTATATGCAGTCTGCAGATCGATATTTTCCAAAGATAATAATGGGAAAATTAATATTCTACATAAATACATGTATACGTAGTATATTTGCAAGTTTTATATAACATAGCATGAGATAAATCAGAGTTTTGAGTATAGCAAAGATTTTTAAATGATGCTCATTTCTAATGTGAATTTCATGATATTTTGTGGCCCTTTATGGCTTTCATATGTAAAAGCTATTAGTATAATTTCTTTGTATCCATAACTTCTATAATGTTTTGAGATTTCAAATTACTTATAAGATCACAAGTGACTATATATCTAGATGAGCCACAGTGTCTGTTAACCTTGAAGTTTTATTTTTACAGATTGGATCCTGGATTAGTTTCACAGTAATGACACAAACACTTCCAGGTAATCTTAATATTTATTGACAATTAATCAACATGAGAGCATCTGTAGGAGAAATAACTTATGCAAATGAGTTACTCTCCCACTAACATAGAAGATTTTTGTGCTAAGATACTGCATGTGCATTTTTAGTTTTGTAGTGATTTTTAGTCTTCGAATACTGAAATATTATCTCCTATTTGTCCTGATATAACTGAAAATTAATTCAAGGCAGGGAATACAATTGAAGTGTAAAATTGATTGTGGACTTCACTGAAAGGTACCTCTTTTGTGGATATACATCTGTAAAATTGGACTGGGGAAAACTGATTGCAAAATTTTGAAAACTTGATATTTTAACATAAAGAGGAGAGTTGGATCACCCAAGTGCTATACTTAAAAAAATATATGTAGTACCATTGTCATTGATCCATTTACCAGTTATGAATTATCATTAGCCTAGTATATATACATATATAAAAAATGTGCAAATAGTACACACACACACACTTATATATACTTATAGACTGCATGACTTCTTTTTGAAAAATTTTTGAGAAGAAAATATATAAGGAGTTTTTATAGTTTTTTTGTTTATTTATCCTTCAAATAATTTTGTGCATGTATTATTGTTTGCAACAAATAGAAGAAACTTGATAGAAAACTATTCAGCATTTGGTAAATATTTTTTATTATAAATTTTTTTCTTAAATATAAATCATTGTTTCCATCACATAAATATAACAATGTGATTGTGTTGGTTGTTTTCTTTCAGTTGGTATTTTTACAGTATTAATGAGCATCCAGATGTCTTTGTGGGCCCGGAAGAAGCATCAGATATATCAGAAGAAATTCAACTCATGTGTGCATAGGAAATCAGCAATAATTCCATTCATATTATAAGAAAATATAGTGATTTTCATCTGATCAAAAAGGGAAGCATCTAAATTTACTAATAAATCCTTAGGAAAAAAATAACCAACTACTAGAACACAATAATTAATTAGCAAAATTATTTTTAATGAAAGAAAATGATGATAGAATTTGGTTAAAAACAGTATGAACTAGGGGTAATAAAAGGTAGGAGTTAAATTAGACATGATGAGTCCTGCTAAATAACAGTACACTATTGAATCAGCATGTCTGCCATGAGGGTGAGTGCATGCTAGGTTATGTTAGAGAGTCCATTTTACAATGAAACAGAAGAGAACTGAAAGCTGAAGTTATTAAAATAAATATTAAAAATAGCATTGAGTTATTTGCAAGAGCTTGATCTTAAAATAAACAGTCTTATTGAACGAATATTTCAAAGAACTATTTCATAAGGTAATTTAATTATCTGGTGTCTGGTCTGGTGAGCTGACTCTGTGCTGAAGAGATTTATTTTTAATAGCGAGAACTTCCCATATTTTATTTGAGCCTTAAAAACCTCCTTCATTATTTTCTTGGATTTTGTGGCAACTTTTTTTTTTGGTTGGAATGTTTCCAGTTTTACATTGCTATGTGACTAAACATTTTAATAGGTATATATAATTGTTACTTGAAAACTGTCATCTTTAAACTAGGTGATTAGTGTGTGGCACTCCAAACAGCAACCCAAACACTATCACTTCCCTGAAATCAACTGTAGACCCAAGACTACAAGAAAATAAACAATTTGTGTTCCTACATCCAAATTTATTTATTTTTTAAAAAAGGCTTTAACAGGATTGATAGACACATCTTGGTTTTAATAATAAAAAATAGTATAGGTCATATAAATACAAAGAATTTAAAGTTACAAATGAAAACCCATTAAATGCTTGTAATGAAAACAAAGCTAAATTTACTTCATTCATCATGAACTTACTCCTTTGGCTACAAAGAAAATAATGCGACAAATATATAGTATCCAACACACAAAAATTTAGAAGTATCTTGAGTCTGCTACAGAGGATCTTCTCTAGAGCCATCTCCCTGTTATAGGATTCAAGAATGCATTGCCTCTCCACCTCTAGCATTTTCCAACAATGTCTTTAGCTGAAGAATTAAAAATTCTAAAATTTAAAACACTATGACTAGTCAGAGATGTGTAATTTTTTTATGTTATGGCACTTTCACGGAATAAATTATCCGTTAATTTGTTGCTCTGTAGTTGTATTCCATTTGTCAAAGAAGAGTGAGTCTGTCTTCATGGAGAAAAAAAAATATTCTTTGAGATTGGACAAGGTTGGTCCACTCTATCAATGCAAAACTAGTATCGTTTCATTTTATCAAGGTCCAATCAAATAAAAAAAAATCAGCCATATGTCAAATAGGAGTGGAAGCTATAATTGAACTTGCTTGACTTTCCATGTTTATAAGATTTAAAGCAATGCTTGCCATGGCTTTCGAAAACCAGCATGTTCTCATGTACTGTTTGTTTCATGTAACTTTGTTGAAAATGCATTTTTCTATGTTTTTGACAAGATACTTTGTGATTTACATACTAAAATTTTGACAATTAAGATTATTAGTTTCATAAAATAGAAAACAATTTTAATGCTTACATTTAGAGGGAACAGTATAATTTATCTAATCTAACCATTAGTATTTTATGCATATCTGCTTTGAATAAGACTATTCCAAAATAATTTCCAACAAATTAATTGTTTTAACATACCATAACTTATGCCGAGTATAATTAGGAAACGTACCTAGAGCTATAAACATAAGAAACCAAAGTCCTGAAGCATCAACAGTCAGGCCTACACCCACTGTCAGTATAGTGTTCTCAACATCACACAATATCATTTAATAAGAAATTACTACACTTGTGACATATTTGGTTTTATTTGCTGGTTTGTCTTTTTCATAGATAAACAATTTTATATAATGTATTCTGATCATGATTTTCCTTCCCAAACTCCTGCCTGACCTCCACTCTTCTCCACCTCTCTATACCACAGCTCAATGCCTTTTTCTTCTCGCTTCTCCCTGTCAGTGCTGTGACCCTATCTGGCTTGGATTCAGTAGTCTTCTGTGTGCTGCCACAGTCTTTGTGAGTTCAAATATTAGTAGCCCTGATGAAATTTTAAGACCCTGTTTCTTTGAAGTTTTCTGTTAATTCTGGCTATTAGAATCGCTCTGCCATATATCTGTCCTCAGCATATATCCCTGAGTCTTCAGGAAAGTGGTTCACTTAAGTGTAGCTTGTATCTTTATTTAAATGCTGTGTCCAAACCATAAGCCAAATGGTAAAGATTTCTGAATTTGTTTGTATATTGACATTTACTTAGAAATGCATCAAATTTTCAAAACATTTCAGCTCAAATAAGTAACTGGTCCCAAGGCAGATCAAAGTCAGATATTGATTTGTATTAATTATAGCATTTCACACCTAAAATAAAAAAAAATCATTGAATTAATAATAATAATCTCTTCTATTTGTATTTTGTTAAAGCAAAAAGGGAAGGAAAGTCCTTTGGTTGTTTCAAGATATTCAAAGTGATTACAGCAAATGTTGCTTTATAAGTTCAATTAAAGTTATTTATGACATCTGTTCTTGATGATAATAATTAAAAATCAAGCTTTTCAATGGCTGTAAAAAGCTACTCTTTGCCCAGATGTATATCAAGGCATATAATTAGCCTTCCTTTCAAGCAGCTTTGGTGTAGAAAGGTGCAACATATTTTCAAAGACAGCAATCCTTGCAAGCAGAGAACGTTTTAAACTGCAGTTTTAAACAAGAGTTTGGTGGGGTGGGTGCCTGACAACTGTGAGATACATAATACTACAGGGAAGATTTAGAAACTCAATTCACAAGCACCTTTGACTTACTTGCTTTAGAATACGAAATATATCTTTCTGAATTATGAAGTATGGTGCCAGAATAAATTATGATTTATATATATTAAAAAGAATCAAAATAATCACAAGATTTATGTCTGTTTTTTTTTTTCCTTTCATCAAGTCTCTCTACCAGTTTGGAAAGCTGTATGGTTTCTCTGACGAATGCTGGAATTTCAATTATGTTTTAATATTAATCTTCTAGCTGGTATAACTTCTCCATATGGTATTTTTTTCCAATACTTTATATGAGTAAGTTTTAGATAGGTAACACTTAAGTTACTATGGACACCTATAAAGTAGAAGAGAAAGATACCATGAGAAAGCTTATAGTACCAAATGCTTGTCCCTTCCTGTAAAGGAACAATACACTTGAGTAGGTTCACAGTGCCAGAATCTTGGCTGACTGAGATGGCTTACATGCCCACAGTCACATTTGTGATATTGTAATTACAGGAAGAGACATTTTCACGAATAAAACTAAACAGTGCAGGTTCACAGTGAAACTCAATACTGGTCCTTTAAAAATTCTTCTCTCATACAATATATTCTCTCCACAGTTTCCCCTCCTTCCAATCATCCTAGCTTTTCCCATCTTCCCTCTGCCCCAGATTCACTCCCTGGCTGTTTCCTCTTCAGAAAAGAACAGGCCTCCAAGAGAAAACAGCCAAAAGAGACAAAATATGATATAATAAGGCAAAGAAAAAGTCTGGTTCCTTAAATGGTGTTTATTTTGTTTATGCTACATTGTCTTCTGTTCTGATACTTCGTATTTAGAAGCATTATCAAATTTTTCTCATTGTAAAGAGTGAGTTAATACAAATCTGTTCCTTGTAAACTCAGCCACCATTATGCAATAGTGTTGCACTAAGGAAATCAAAGCACATTCCATTTAAATAGTTTAACCATGGCCAATCCCAAGGTTTTTTCTCTACTTTACACCTTGTGTCTCTGGTCTGACTACTGAAATCTGCTGTATGATTATAGATCATGTGTGTCTGTTGTATGTATCTAAAGCTGAGTCTGGCTAAACAATTTTGCCTTGTGATTCTATCTGTCCTTGTCACTGTCCTTATCAAAGGGCTTTTGTTGTATCTTTTTAGAGCACAGACTGGGGAGAAATGAGGGATAAAAAAAAAAAATCCAGACACATCAATAGGAATAATGAGACATCTATTTTTTTAAATGAAGCAACAAATAAATATATAAAAGATTCTTACTTTTACTATATGCTTGCTTTCTATGATGCTTTTTTTTCCTTTTTTTATTGGAAAAAAAAGAAATTTCTGCCTCCTCCCCGCCTCCCATTTCCCCCCCCCTCCTCCCCCCTCCCCCCACTCCTCCCCCTCCCTCTCCAGCCTGAAGAGCAGTCAGGGTTCCCTGCCCTGTGGAAAGTCCAAAGTCCTCCCTATGATGCTTTTATAAGTTCATCTCCTGCAAGTTATGAAAAGGAATCATTAACAATTTAATTGTATTTCTGAACTTCAAATACTCACTTAATATTTTAATTCAAAATCTGTACCTACTTCTACAGATATTAACTACCATAATTTTATTATACAACAAGTATTAGGACAGTAAAAGCACAAAATAAAAAATAAGAGTTTAGAGTGCAAATACACTCTAAGCATTTTATTTTGTTGTTACTTATGGATGGATCCATGTGTGTGTATACCAGTTTGAGAGTGTATCTTAGAAACAAAATGAGAGTCTAGCTCTTTAAAAAAAAATCCTTTAAAAATAAGAGTAAAAGGCATAGATGTTACTCAATGATATCCACAAAACCTCTGAAATGAGAATAATAGTTTAGTTTTCCCATGTAGCTTATACAAAAGTAGACTAGCTTTTTTTTTTTTTTTTTTTTTTTTAGAATTGTTTGAGCAGTTTCTTGTTCCATAGCTGAGGCTAGATTATGTCAGGTTGGTCTTATACACTTGATGGTTGTACCCTAAAATATAGTCTGCCTTTGCATGTGAATGTTGCCTTCTGCAAGAGAGGCACAGGAATTTACTCTAGCAAATATATTATCACCACTTTTTATATCTCAAAATTCTGCAGTACTGCTATATCTTAATATAAAATACTGAATGTGATCACTATTTGAAAACTCAAGCACAAGTGCAAAATTTTATACAGAAGTATATAAAAGTATTCTGTTACTTTTTAACAGTAACTGTTAAAAAGAAAAATTTATGTAACTTAAATTTTACTCTATAATTTAGTATAGCTGGACTTTAAGGATATAATTTACATTTATTTATTCACTATGTGAGTGTGTCTGCATGTATATGACAGACCATTAGGGAGTGGGTTTACTTCTTTAATCATAGTGGATCTAGGGCTAATCTCACATTCTTATATTCTATGGTAAGTTCCTTTAACACTGTACCATGTCATTGGCACAAATATGGATTTAAATAATACAGGAACAATGTTTGAAAATGGAAATGGAAAATATGCAATAATTTTGAAAGTGTATTATCAACACATAATTGTCAATGTCATACTAATCATATAAACATTCCTTTTAAATTTTCATGAGGAAAATATATGATTGATATGAATTCTTCATTTGCAAAATTCCCTAAAAGGAAGGATTCATAAGAAATCATTATTATTATTGTCAATATTCAAATAAAATGATATCTCATATTATTGTTGTTGTAGAATCTTATTTTGGTTTTTACACGTGTCAGTTTTCTGGGATAGTCAAGAAACCTGAAGAAAACAGCTATGGCCATTTGATCACATGTTGAGCCAAAAATCATCATCAAATGTCATCATGAAGAAGAGCAATGGCAGAGCAGAAGTGTCCATCTCAGTTCATCCCGAAAGGAGGATGTGGGAAGCTGGTAATAACATCCGTCTCCAGCTCCACGCTCTCAAGTACCTCCTAAGTTTGTGTCAGCTCCAATATTTTAAATAGGAATCCAACAATGCTGTGACACATTCCTTAGGTCTGACCTGCATCTTATAGTCACTGTTCAAAAATGCATTGGATAGCAACCAAATATTTAATATATCATTCAGAACAATTTAAATTCAACCAAATTAACTCCAGGAAAGAAATTATTTCCTATATACCTAAAGCAAGTACAAGTTTCAACCTGCTTTCTCAATCACGATAAATCATCCCAGAGGGTTTGATTTTAAATTATAAACTAGAAATGGTGAATTTAGTGTCAAATTACCCAAGCAGGCATTGATTTAAGCCCAATGTCTAATGTCTAAGCATTTAGGTTATTCAAGAAGCATCTGCTGATATCTGTTACAAAATCAAAGTTTGTCAGACCCTAGCCAGAATATGAATTAACTTGGGCTCCCCAAAATAATAATTTTATGGTTGTTAGGGTCTGAGAAAGAGTCCCCAGAGATGACCAAAAAACACATATCCAATAACAGGAGTGTTTTTTTTTTATTCCATTATTGGGGTGGCAAAAGAGCAACCCCTAAAAGTCACAAGCTCTTTTTAAGCGGAGTTAGGAGAATTCCTGATAGAAGGGATTAATCTGGGGTTGACTGGTTACTCAAAGGTTAGTATGGGGCTGATTGGTGGAAGGTCCTCAGTGTTAGGGTCCTTCCATCAGCAGGGAATGAAAAACTGTCCTTAGCCTTCAAGAGTCTGGGGGGCATCAGCTGAGCTAGTAAAATGACTTTTGGGAAGCCGGGCAGTGGTGGCACACACCTTTAATCCCAGCACTCGGGAAACAGAGGCAGGCAGATCTCTGTTAGTTTGAGGCCAGCGTGGTCTACAAGAGCTAGATAGTTCCAGGACAGACACCAAAACTACAGCGAAACCCTGTCTTGAAAAACTCCCAAAAAATTGGCGGGGGGGGGGGGGGCTTTTGGGTCCTACTGATCCAGCAGGAGAACTTATGGGGGTGCTTGCTCATGGTCACCCTTAAATTGTGGTTTTCATGAGACCTGCTTGCTCAGTTCTATGTCATTCTAGTGAAGTGAAACTAAGGTCAGCCTCTGTCAGGGTTCTGGTCTGTTCCCTCCCAACCCCACCTCCAGTCTTTTTGATGTTTTTTGCCTTTAAATTGGATTTACAATAGTTAAAGCCTTACCTCGAGAACTAGCTGTATTTTTTTTTTGAAAAGCCTCTTATTTTTCTGTAATTAAAATTAAAGTTGAGTCAGAGTGATCTGATTTGCTGAAAGACCCCTGTGTTGAGGACTGGCCTCAAAAGAAAACAAAACAAAACAAAACAAACAAACAAAAAAAAAAACAACAAAAAAAACCTTCTTCCTAGGGTAGAGGCATGGGAAAAATAAAATCACAAACCAAAACAGTATCAGGAGGGACTTTCAGGGATTATTTAGATCCCCAAAATCACCCGCGTTTATTTTTCCACAGTTTTTATATAAAACATACACTGGGGGATAACGTAACAAAGGCTTCATGAACACGACAGCACGAGCTTCCCATTATCAGCAATCTGTTGCCTAGGTAGTGGGATGACTCAGGCCTGTACATTTGATTAACAATTTGTCCTGTGAGCAGAAAACACCTCCTCCCCAGGTGACCTCATAGTTAGAAAGGATGGAAGGAGCAGAGGGACATTCGCATATCCTGACCACCCCTGGATGGTGCTGAGCTTAACCTCAAAAGAGACAGGCGATCACCTCCTGTGTAGGAAGGTACAAATTGTGCCTGTTAGTTTCTCAAATTCTCTGACTGACAGACAATGGTGAGCAAATGGGCCTACATTTCTCAGCTCCTACACCCCAGATCCACACATTATTACTTAACACCATAAAATATCATGATTAAATCAGTAATAAAGCAAGGTAAACACAGGAAAACTCTAATAAATACAAAGTACAAGTTTTACTGAAAGATGATCTCTATATGTCTAGCACAGCCTGGATTTGATTCCATGGAAATCTTCCTGTCTCAGCTTTCTGAGTGCAGAGATTACAGGTGTGGGCAACCATAGTGCACACATTTATTATCTGACCATATTTTTCCTGATCATGCTACACACACATCTACTTACCTCAGACAAGGAGGCTGTGGCAGACCTAAGTACAGACTGTTATTATTTATAAATATAATGCTGGTGACCTGAGGTCAGTTCCACAAGTGGCAGCAGCAGGTCACCCAAGGCCTCGGTGGGTCCCCTGGCAAGTGGCCAGAGGCCTTGGTAGGAGAAAGACAGATATGCCATGCACAGAGAGTTTGAGTAACGAGTTTATTTAGTGGGTTATGGAAGGGAAAGAGAAAGGGAGACAGAACCTGTCTCTCCAGGAGAAGGGTGGGGAGAGGGGGAAGAGGGAGCCAGTAGTTAAATCTTCAGAAGAGGGACAGAAAGAGAGAGATCAGACTGTAAGGAAGTGGGAGATTAGCTTGCCTAGGTGGAAGGGGGAAGTTGGGAGGGGGCAGAGCCTGTCTCTTAAAAGGACAGGGTACCCAGGTGAACCACCAGGCCAGGAGATCACATTCCCATCTTTTTCTAGTAATGAAAGGGCAGGGAGTTAGGCCCAGCAGGTTGAAAGAATTGGGACAGCAGGTTCTTAAGACTGCTTCCTGCTTATTTGTGGGCATCTAAGTTTTTCTGGGGGGAGGAACTGATAAAGTTGGGTGCTGGTCACATCCTGGAATAACTGGTGGCTTTACCCTATCCATAATTCTTGGTGTAGAACTGTCTGGTATCTCTTGAACCTGGCAAGGTGTTGGCAGAGAAGAGGAAGAAAAAAATTCGGACCAGGGAATTGATACGGGTGTATCTGACATGTTTAAGGTGAATCCTTCAGTTTGGCTCCCTGGTACTCACAAGATTTTTTTTTGAGCTTGCAAAAACATAAGTTTTAAACATATACATTGTATAAACAGCAGCATATTTATATCAGAATGACTGTGACAGATGTTTTTTGCATCATGAAAAGTGTCTTTAAGATTTTGAAAGGCAGCGTGAGGAAGAAATTGGATAACTTGTATTTGTCCTTACACCTTTATAACTTGTAGGTAAATATTTTAATAACTTGTATTTGTATATCTTAAGACTATGAAATTTGTTTGGAGAGGTTGTCTTTTAAAACTGACAAAACTTCTTAGCTGTCAAACTGCATCAGAGATCTTTGAGAAGGATAAAATTTTCCTTGAGGAGTTATTAAAAAACAACTGAGAACTTACTCGGTTGTCTACCCAGAGCCCCTCCTCAGGGTCTTCCATGGTCATTGAGGGCAAGGTCATGAGGACTGTACTTGTCTTCTGCTGTTAGAAGCAGGACCTTCCAGGCTCCAGAAGATCCAGTGCAGTAGGAAATCTGTAGGAAGACAAGCCTACCTTGGCCTGAGAGGTTAGGCAAGTCATTCCATCTGATTCTTTTCCATATCTGGAGATCTTCAGTTTAGATGAAAGGCGGTTCCTGCCCATTGATTAGTGCTTGGCAGCTTTTGTGTGTGACTCAGCCAGGTTCTTTCCATGTTCCCTGCTGCCCATGGACAGGCCGGCTGAGGACACGGAGACCCTGGACTTGGACCACTTTCCAACATTTTGTGCCTACACCATCTCTGCAGATGGTAACATCCCCTCCTGTAAGTTGGTTTTAGCTCACATTCATCTCTGGTATCAGCTAAAGACTGAGATTTGTCCTGTTGTCGCCACTGTTTGGACTTTTTGTCCTCTATCAGACAACTTGGAAGTGGTCCTTTCCAGCCCCCAATTCCTGTACCAAAGGATCTTGAAATTGGTTCTGCCTAGCCCTCAGCCCTCACACTGTTCCAGAAACATCCTGATTAGATGCCTTTGGGTTTTTGTCTTTCTCACATTTTTAGCCATGGGAAACAAATGCTCAAAAATTATCCATCCAACCTTCCCCCTGGTATGTCTTCTACAGACCCTAAAACTTCTGCCTTACTTACAGATTCCTAACCTTATCTGCCTTTGCACTAACAAATGGCCTAAGTACCCCTTAAATAACAACCTGAAGTGGGAACTTTCTAATTTCTATCAACAAACAAGACTACTGGTGTCCCACCAGAATCTCAAGCTTGTTTGCCTCCCTCCCGCCCCCAGGGTAGCCCTATCCCACCTGCCTGTAAATGCTCCTTTTGTTGCTCATATTCCTTTTCTTGTTCCAAATATTTCTATCCTATCTTTGCCACCACTATCACTGGTCTCATAGAAACTAGCAAGACTAGTCAGATCTGTGAGGCAGCTGTTTCCAGTTCCAGCCATCGGTCCCCACTGCAGCTGATGGCACAGAGGCTCAGCGGTTCATGGTGCTGAGTAATTTTCCTGTCTACTTCATGTATAAAAGAACACGTGAATGGTGTAGCCACATGGATATAATTCTGTTTTAAATATATGTTCTATATGCCCCCTTTCTCTCTGGTTATTTGTATCTGTTTAAAATTCCCACTGTGGCTCTGAATACATGGTTTCTCTGTACAATATGTGACCACCATATTGTTGTCTAAGCGCAGGTCAGGTGACCAAGTCCTATCCTTGTAGTAGGAGCTGCTGGCCGCTTCCCTGCCGCCTGGCTAGCTTATGACCAGAAATAATTACACAGAAATTGTATTCTTTTAAACATTGCTTGGCCCATTAACTCTAGCCCTTACTGGCTAATTCTCATATCCCAATCAACCCATCTCTAATAATCTTTGTAGCACAAGTCTTACCAGGAAAGATTCAGCATGTCTGACCTGGCAGCTTGCTTCATCACATCTGCCCAGGAGAGGGGATTATGGCATCTGTCTGAGGCGTCTTACCTTGCTTCCTCTTCTTCCCAGCATTCTGTTCTGTTTACTCCACCCACCTATGTTCTAACCTATCAGGGCCAAGCAGTTTATTAATTAACCAATGACCTTCTTCCATCATATCCTCTTAACTAAAAGCAGGTTGGGTAATCAAGTCGCCAATTTTACTGAGGTATTTCTTGCCTAGTGTCGCAGTTTATTTATGGATTAAATCTGGGTGTATCAGTGGAGGGCCACCCAAGGACTTAATGGGTTCCCTGGTGGGTGGACTAAGGCCTCAGTGGGAGGTAGACAGATATGCCATGCAGAGAGAGTTTGGATATAGAGTTTATTCAGTTAGTTATGGAAGGAAAAGAAAACAGAAAAGGGGCAGGGGAGGAGGAGGGAGAAAAGAGAGAGAGACCAAAGCTGCCTCTCTAGGATAAGGGCAGAGAGAAAGTGTGGGAAGGGAGGCAGAAGAGAGACAGAAAGAGAGAGATCAGGCTGGAGAGGATGCAGGAGATTCACATGCGAAGATGGAAGTGGGGAGGTTGGAAGTGGGGAAAGCTTGTCTCTTAAAGGGACAGGATACCCAGGCGATATACTGGGCCCGCAGATATACAGATACCACTAAAGTACTAAATGGAAAACCCATGAGTTTTATTGAGGTTACTTACAGGGATGTGGGAAAGCAGATACTCATAAGAGCAGAAATTACACAAAAGACAGCTGCATTACTAAAGCCCACCCCAGCATGAATGACATCTAACACAGTAAGAAACCTGGAACACATCACACAGACTGCTGGCTGCTCAGCAAGTTGTAGATATCCTTTTCAGGGCCTCAATAGGTCTAAACTTCTTCCAGGCAACTCAGTAACATTCTTCCTCTGACAAAGCTTCCTCTCCTGACTTCCAAACAGCTCAGTAGGTTAAGAAACCCTAGTCCAGACACAGAGTCCTATGGAGGACATTTCACATTGAAAACACAGCAGATATGAGTTGGTTGTTCTTTCTGCCAGTGTGGCCCTCATTGTGATAGGATTAAGAAGAGATAGAAACTTAAGATGAAAGTCCTACTGTGAAGCAATTCAGCGACTGGGAAATACTGGTCTCTTGAAGTCAGTTCCTGTGAGATTAGGATGCTAGGAAAAAGAAATTTTGCCCTCCAAATGTTCTCTGGCTTTGTTGGCTTTCAGTATTATCACATTTCTTCTACATGCATTCTGAAATGTTACTGAGCCCAATGTGAGACAGATGGACAGCATATAGTACGGATAACATTTGAAACTGTGAGGCCTTATTCATAAATTAAAAAATGTGGTGATCAGCTCTATCCAGTAACATTCTTCCTCTGACAAAACTTATTCTATGTCTTATCCTAAATGTTATTCTAACATTTCTGACCTGATGTATTTTTATAGACTTCAGGACACAAAACCATTTGCTTCTCTCAGCATTTTCTCAATGCCTTTTGTATTTGTCCATATAGAGTTTCTTATATGAATGGAATTCAGACAGATGGAAGGGATCATGTCACCAAGTTCCTATTAAAAGATCATTCTATTTTAAATGTTTTAAAGCAGTAGTTGCCAGAAAAATATCCTTTTATCTGGTTATGTATGGTAGTATGTCCATGTAATCCTACCTCAAGGATGAGTCAGGGCTAGCCCAAACTGTATAATGAAGTATTTTAAAATGTTAATAATAATAATAATCATTATGAATTATATTGTTATAGAGTGATAGTTAATATCATTTTGCCCTTGTTAGATCCTATATTCCCAAAACAAGAAACTAGAATGAAGAACTTATGAAACCCTGAGTTCTCATAAGTATGGTGCCCTTAGTGAAAATTCACATTGTGTTCTGCAATCATGACTCTCCATTACACACACACACACACACACACACACACACACACACACACACACAACTAAGATTTGATTTCTAACTTTAAGAAATGCGTTGGTTATAATATCTAGAATATAAGAAGTTAAAAAATCTTATTGAATACAATATGATTATAACCTTATATAAAAAGAATATTTACAGTGAGACTATGATATGTATGTTTGTAATTCTAGAGAAAAACTATAAATGAACACACAAAAAGTGTAAAAGAAAAGAATATGTTAGGTAAAGTTTTATAAGGAAATCAAAGTTGACAATCAATCAAGCCCCAACTCTTTTAACCATATACACAAAGGACTCTCCATTCTATCACAAGGACATTTGTTCAATTATGTTCATTGCAGTTTTATTCATAATAAGTAGAAACTGAAAGCAACATAGATATTCCTCAGCTGAGGAATGTGTTTTAAACATGTGGTACACTTACACAATGGAGCGTTGTTCAGTTGTTTAATAAAATAACATCACGAAATTTACAGACAACTGGGTGCAAGTAAGAAAAAAATCATCCTGAGGTTACCCAGACCCAGAAAGACAAATATGACATGTAAAATCACTTATAAGTGAATATTAGCTGTTAAGTAAATGATAATCAAGCAACAATACACAGAACCAAAGAGGTGAAGTAAAGAAGAGGACTCCAGGGGGGATTCATATATCTCCCTGGGAAAAGGAAATAGAATAAATTTTGTGGTAGACTTGGGGAAGGTGCTGAAGGAGTGGAACAGACCAGGTGGGGGGAAGAAAGGGATGATTTTACTTAAGCCCCATGCCAGAAGAAGGATCTTATACCCCACAATGCCTGAAAGGCCATTAACCTGAGACTGGATGGATACTTCAGAAACCTAGGGTACAACCAAACACAAGTAGCAAGACAGAAACAAAAGCAAAAGCAAAAATCTGCTATAACCATAGGTTGGTGTCTTGTACAATAGTGATCAGAGAAGCTTTCATCTCTGATGGCTGATGGGAGCTGATGCAGAGACCCACAGCCAGACATTATGCGGAGATGCATTATAAATTGGAGATCTCTATCAGCCTCTTTCTTGAAGCTCAGACCCTGCATTAAGAGGGGAGGAATGATTGTAGGAGTCAGAGAGGAGAGAGAACACCAGAAGAACAGGGCTATCTGAATCAACTAAGAGTGACTCACCTGGGCTCAAAGAGACTGCTCCTGCCTGGGTGTGCTCCAGGTTCTCTGCCTACAGTATATGTATGAGTGTTACCTTAGTGGTTTTGTGGAATTCTAATAGTGGAAGCTTGTGTGTCTCTGACATTTTGTCTGTTCTTGTGACTTTTTCTCCTCCTCCTGGGTTTCCTTGTCCAGTCTCTATAAGAGGAAATTTGCCTTGTCTTAGTGTATCTTGTATTTTTTCATGATTGGTTGTTGTATCGTGGAGGCCTGCCTCTTTTTCTAAGGATAACAGAAAGGGAGCAGATCTGGTGGAGAGAGGGGTAGAAGGAGGGAAGTTGGGAGAAGTTGAAGTAAGGAAATATGTGGTCAGGATGCATTGTATAAGAGAATCTATCTTCATTAAAACATAAAAAATACATATTTTCTGTGATTGCATTTTTGCCTCATTATCTTTATCTCCTCAAAATCCATTCACATACTCTTGCTTTCTTTCAAATTTGTTACTTGTTGTTACATATGTATAAGTGTATCCTATACATTATTTTTTTATTTCTATTCATTCTTACTATTTTTTTGAAGCTTAGCTCAGGACTTCTTTGTATTAATCATTTATGTTTAATTTCAAATATAAGTTGATGCCTTGTAATATAATGACATTCTTAGAATTAACGTAACATAAATTGTAGCTCTCCATTGTTTGTAAATATGTATAATTTTTTATACACTTCAATAAAAATAAGTCAGGCACTTCCATTCTGATTTGTGTGAGCAAAAGCCGTAAACCATTAAGACATTTCATATGTTTGGATATTAAGGATGCACAAAGCTATACCATAGTTCCTTCACAGCCTGATGTCTTGGTATTCAAGTATCTATTCTCTGTCAGAAACACTTCTGACTCTGACCTAATTTATTGCACTTTATTTATTTATTTATTTATTGCTTTATGTCAGCGAGCATACTGTTCTTTCAGTTTATTTAACATTATGTTGTAAGAGTAGCTATCGAAAAGTTTTGCCATGTGCCTCATTAGAAAAAAAGCATCATATCTGAAGAGTTCATCATTTAATATCATTGATTGTAGCTTGTGTTCAAAGCATTTAACTGGAGGCTACCGTGCAAATATCTAAAAAGTGGTAATAGCTGAAATTTCCTTTCAGTGTTAATAATGTGGCTATTCATTAAGACTTTTTACATCTTCATTTCATTTTTTTTCAGATGACTGTAGTATTGATTTCTTTGATGTTGTTGTTTTATAGTTAATAGTCCACAATTTTCTCACAAGAAAAATCATTTTCATGTCAAAAAGTGAAGGTACTTTATAAATGATAAAGATGATATAATTAGGTTCTATTCACTGTTCTGAAACTGCATTTTTAATGTTTTTATTGATATTTAATTCTAGTTAGTTTTAAAATCTTCAACATGCTTGATAGTTGAACTTGTTAAAACCTTGAATTGTTGTTTAAAGTTACCTGCTCTGAAAACACCACCTGAGGAATACAGTTCATTTAGAACTCAGTCAAAGCTCACGCGTGCTCTTCCAACGGCGCAGGGCTGATGGCAGCTGGCAGATGCTTAGAGATAGCTTTGTCATTACAACCTTATCTGGCTTGTGATGTCTTTATCGGAAACATGGTGGGAATTTATGATTGAAAGTATTGCTATTTATCCCACAATAATAATCAATCTTTGTTCATATTTAATTCAATGCATTTCGGCTCTGGATAGGGAGAGTGTGCAGTTCTTACAGACTTAAGATACTGTTTAATACAAAAACAATATCTTTAGAAGCTAGTGTTTTGATTTTAACTAATGTTCAAACTTTTCATGTTATTTCTATATTATGTTAAGTAAGAAAAATTGAGTTATATTCTAAACCTAGTGTCACAATCAGTGCTCCTATATTAATGCTCACTTAGGATCACTGTTTGTTGAAATTGGGGCGTGGGGTTTGCATCCCCCAGCACCCCTGTCGCCTGGCTAGCTTATGCCCGAAATAACAACACACAAACTATATTCATTTAAACACTGCTTGGCCCATTATTTCTAGTCTCTTCTTGGTTAACTCTCGCACCTGGACTAGCCCATTTCTTATAAAGTGTGTTGCACCCCAAGGTGCGCTTACCGGGAAGATTCTAGCCTACATCCATCTTGAGTCGGAGCTTCATCGCGTGCGTGCCTCAGAGAGCTGGGCCATCCTGTCTGCCCGCTAGACAGGAGGCTGCTGTCTCTGAGCGGAGCTGCGTGCTTCTCTGAGCTCACTTCCTCTTCCTGTCAGCATACTATTCTGTTTACTCCACCCGCCTGTGTTCTAACCTATAGGACCAGCCAAGCAGTGTCTTTATTTTAACCAATGAAATCAACAGATTCATATAGGACACTCCCACATCAACTGTTTAATGATTTAGTAAATATTCCTCATAAGAGAACAGAATCAGACTCTCAATTGGTCTGCCTTTCCAGGGGCTTTGAATGTGTATCAATGCATCACAGTGAACCTTAGATTTTTTTAAAGCCCAAATTAAAAACACAGTTGAAAAGTCACCTTCTGCGACAGCTTCCATTCACTTTTATCTGTCATTTCTATGCTTAGTGTATCGGACATGCAACAACTGAGGCAGATAATGCTTCACAATTTTTCAAGCTGTCAACTCACATGAAGAGAGAAATGATTCTCCATATCCTGTCATTGTTCAAATTGAAACTTAGAAAATTAAATGCTCAATAATATTTGCACTCTGGTATTATTAAAAGCAGATTTCATAACTGTAAATGTGATTGTCCTTTTAGAGAACTGTATCATATTATTAAAAACCACATTAACATGTAGGTTTTAAGCCAAGTCATGAAGTACTTGAAGCATTTTGGGTTTAGTATTGGAAGAAACAGCTGGTTGTTAGTGGTGTTTACTGTGACTTTAACAGACAAGGACAGCTATAGAATGCCAATCCTAAATGAAATAGAAGCTTTGAGTCCGCCAGTGGATTGAATTACAAATGTTCTGGGAATGCCTGAGCTATTTGTTTCCATCTAATAGTATCCAAATAAATCAGAGATTCCATTACACAAGAGAGATGAAGTTCACAAGATGCAAATGCTAACCAAATCTGAAGGCTCTTGGAACACTAGTTTGCTTTATTCTTTCTACTTGTCATTCCTTCAGTATGATTTTAAGAAAAAAGAGGGAGACCCTCAGATTTGTTTGACAAACTATACTAAGGGGACTATTAATACAGGATAAAATGTGGTAAGTAAAAGTGAGTCTGTGCATGTATATACAATATACATAATGAACATTTTATTTTATTTATATGTGAAATATATATAGTTAAAAAGAAGTTACTTGATATAGGGATATAACACTATGACATAGTGAGACCTAGAATCTTAAGGTCTGAGGGTCAAATACCAGTGGAGTCTTTTTGTAGTGGTGTCTGAGTCCCTATTCTATTGCTGTGAAGAGACACCAGGATCATGGAAACTTTTAAAAGGGAAAGCATTTTATTTGGTACTTGCTTACAATTTCAGAAGCTTAGTCCTTTATCATAGTGGTGAAGAATATTGCAGACGGCATGGCCAACATGGTACTGGAGAAGTAGCTGAGATCTACATCCTGATGCACAGACAGAGACAGAGAAGCTGGACTTGCTTGGGCTTTTGAAATCTGAAATCTCACCACCAGTGGCACACTTCCTACAATAATGACAGACCACAATATTCTTCTAATTTATTTTTTTTTATTTTTTAATTTTTTTATTTTTTTCCTTCTAATTTAATAAAACAATTCTACTCTCAGGTGATCAAACATTCAAATATACAAATCTAAGGGGACATTATTATACAAGCCACCACAAGTGGTAATGTCATAAATGAGCTGGAGATGAACATATTCTAACACCTGAAAAAGAAAGTTGTTGAAACAACAGGAAAAACCAGAATCAATAATCTTTAAGTAAAACTATTACTCTGATATCCTCAAATTGGACAAAGGAAAAACTTTTCCAATAATGATACTAAAAGAATTTAATTACATTTAAAGTAATACACACGGCCACTACATCTCACCACAACAGAAATCAACTCAAAATATATTCTGGAGTTTTGCTATTGTTTTTATAAAACCCCCCAGAATGGACAGCAAAAACAAAGTGGACCAATGAGATCATGTCAAACTGAAAAACCTGATATACAAAAAAAATTATCAACAAAGCAAAGAGCATGAAAAATGAGAGAAAATATTTGTTGAAAACATTTGTGAATTATCTATGTGGCTAAGAGTTGATGTCTGGAATATTCAATAGTACCATAAAAAGTCAGTGGGTTGCAATGTATGCAATATCAATGAATTGAAATTAATAAAAATTGACTAGTAAATGGCCAAATTATTTATATGCATGTTATCACAACACACACACACATAAAATATTTATATATGTCTGATAAAAATGCAAATATATTTTTTTTTTGATTTTTTCGAGACAGGGTTTCTCCTTAACTTTTATTTTTGGATCCTGTCCTGGAACTAGCTCTTGTAGAACAAGCTGGCCTCGAACTCACAGAGATCCTCCTGCCTCTGCCTCCCGAGTGCTGGGATTAAAGGCGTGCGCCACCACCGCCCGGCTGAAATTTAATTTTCAATGAGAATACCAGTTTGTTTGTCAGTGTCAAGCAGCTGTCCATGAAAACATAGATACAAGTAACAAATGCATTCAACATGTTATATTTGAGAATACATATTTATCTTCAAATACATATATTCATGCAATAATTATTAGTGGAAAATGAGGCCATAAATTTGCAAAATGAGAGGGGATAGGTATATGGGACTCTTTGGGGGGCAGAACGGGAAAGAAGAAATTTTGTAATTAAATTATAATCTACAAAATAAACAAAAATAATAAAATAGTCTTCTTATACATAGTCTTTAAAATGTAATCACGTGGAGCTATTTTGGAAAGTAGTATTAGAAATCTTCAAGAAATATATGCAAAGAACCATCATGTATTCTAGTCATGCTACTACTTGGAATGGAATTAGTATGTTAGTGAAATATTTGCAATATGGTAAGATATTGTAGCATGATATACAATAGGCAAAATTTAGAAAAATATTCATAACTGACAAGTAATTAATGATATGTACATGGAATAATATTATTTGGCCAAAAAATCATTGGCAACATGTCATGTCCACCCAATGGGCACTATGATAAGTAAAAGAAACCAGATACAGCAAGAATAATTCCACACTATGGCAATCATGCATAAATTTTTTTTTTTTTTTTTTTTTTGGTTTTTCGAGACAGGGTTTCTCTGCGGCTTTGGAGCCTGTCCTGGAACTAGCTTTGTAGACCAGGCTGGTCTCGAACTCACAGAGATCCGCCTGCCTCTGCCTCCCGAGTGCTGGGATTAAAGGCGTGCGCCACCACCGCCCGGCATGCATAAATTTTTATAAAGACAATTTTATATAGTGTTATCAGTATCAGAAGAGAGTGAGTAGATGATGAATTTTGTTCAATATCCTTTAATTATGTAGAGGCACTCATTTGCCAGCATGACTCTTGTGTTGCACATTACAGAATGAGAAGATTGAAGAATTGTAAATGTTTTAGCGCAGAGAAAGTGCATGTTTATAATAATAGATATGGTATATTTCTTCAATCATTCTTTCTACAATGTAATCTTGCATAAAGACTGGATAATAATAACAATGCATTGTAAAATACAGAATATTTCTTGAAACTTTTATCTCTGTGTGTCAGTTTTAAGTTGTAAGTTTTCAAAATCTGTACTCTTTAATGGAAACAACTTGACAAAAGCTGTCACAGAAATTTGAGATTCTTTAAAACAACTTTAATGAGAATACAAATCAACAAATAACAACAGAAACAAAGCAAAACTGATATTATATACAATGAGACAAGATTAAGTGCTTCAAACGTACACAGTAATTATAAAGTCTAATTAGATACTTATGAACATAGTTATTTTTAAACTGCTTAAAATGTTCTTCTCTCATTAACATAGCCTGCCATAGGACATAATCTTAAGAATTTTACCTTAAGTTTTTAAAAGTTACTGGAAGTTTGATACATATACATTAGAGTAAATTCTACATTTTATCTATGATTTTCTTTTCATCACCTTTGGTGCTGTGGGTCTTCTTTTGAGAGTAATATTCATATGATTTTCTCATTTTTGTTTCAGAATATAGTTAATCGTACTAGTTTTTTTCTACTGCATATAAATTTTTACATGTGAATTTTAACTATCCTTATTAAACTTTTACAGATATTATGAATCTGGAACAATAGAAATTCACATGTTTTAATGCACCCAAAAGGCAAACACAATGTTGAACCAATTAAGTGGGTTGTTTGTTTTTCCTTAAGTATTTTAGACACTAATCTGTCAGATGTATTCCTCACAAAGATACTTAAATCCAATATTACATCTGAGGTTTCAACATAAATCTCTTTGTAATTGAACAACAAATACCAATTCATTGATGCAGATAAAAAGACATCATCAATACTTAGAATCTCCTTAATTTTAAAAGTATTCTAAACATAGCAGCATTCACAATTTATTTAAATATGTACGAAGAATATGCGAAGACACATCAGATAATCTCACCAAATAGGACTGAAAATATATAGAAGGAATTAGATAAAGCAAAATTAATTCTGTAGCAGCAACAGATTTGACAAGGAATAAGTAATAGAAAAATAAGTGTTATACTCTAATGCTTGGAACAAAAAT
This sequence comes from Microtus obscurus, assembly GCA_963919715.1. NCBI lineage: Eukaryota > Metazoa > Chordata > Mammalia > Rodentia > Cricetidae > Microtus > Microtus obscurus. Next base: position 28,779 of record CAWTZC010000854.1, on the reverse strand, counting down.
ACAACACTCCTGCACAAAACACTGGTTAACGTAAATGAAAATAGGAAAAGTATGAAAATACCTACAAGACATACTGAAAGTGTTAAAAGGGGTCATTTCAAAACCTGCTAAATGAATGTAGTCCATTATATCAAGCTGAATTCCCTTACGAACTTTAGTTTTAAAACTGGCCATTTGATATTTCTTTTTGTTGTATGTGGGAAGACAGAGTTGATTTCTGAAACAACCTTCTTTATCAAAGACAGGGAAAACTTTAACCACGAGAGACTGATCACTGAGACTGAGTCCCTAACACTGCTTCTTTAATTCCTTAGTGACAGTTAAATGTGCAGATTTGTCTGTCCATTCTTTACTCCATAAATTCACCTTCTATCTACGCAGAAGAAAGTATCTCAGTTTTGACAGCTTTTTCTTTTGTCTTTAAGTGTGTGTGTGTGTGTGTGAGCTGTGTGTGCAGGTACCCATGTGTGTGACGATCATGTCAATGCCAGTTTTTAAAAAAATGTTTCTCCAAATTATTATTTATGAAGTCATTGGTTACTAAACCATCAGGCCAGCAAATGACTAGTAGGCCTGCATTATCTATCCTCTTAACTCCGTGCTCCCTGTCCCCACCGCCGGGAGGGTTAAGGCTACACCAGCGTGGTTTTTAAAGTGAGTTCTAGTATAAAAACCCACTTTCACACACTTTGACAGGAACACTCAATTACTAATGAACCATCTCACCCACCCCTTGAAAGGTTCCCTTTTAAAATCTTTTTGCCTAAGCAGTATTTTTAGCATTGGTAGTTTGGTATTGTTCAAATCCTTTCACTTTCATGGATATTAACTCAGATGTTTGCATATTTTTTCCGTGGCCTGTCTTCTGCTGACTTTAGTTATTATAAACCATTATTTTCCAGTTTTAAAAAGCACGTTGACTGATAATTGTAAGGGTTGAAGTAAAAGGAGACATCTGTGGAGGTCAGAAGACAATCTGTGGGAGTTGACACTCTTCTTCCTTATGTCTCTGAGTGAGGAAGAGTAAATGTCTTGCTCTCCAGGCAGAAGCCCCCAGAGACAGGCGGTGGGTGGGAAGGAGAGTTTTTCTTATACTTTACCCATAACTGTTCTGAAAGCTGCTCTGCAGTCATTCCTGAAAGTAAAATTTATCCTCCTATCCATGCCGACATTAGGGAAAACCGAACGGTTTCAGATTGTTGAATTTTTCGTGTGAAGAAAATAGATTTGGTTTTGTTATGTATATGTAAAATTACAGTTTTTTTCTTGTTAGAATTTTAAAAGCAATATGGATATTGGATACTTATCCAGATTTTATCAAGTATAATACCTTAACCTAAGATTGTTAAAGTTATTAAATTAGGTAAAATACTATGAAAACACATAACTTGTCTTTTTGAGTCTGCATTCAATGATCACAGTGAATTATACTGCAATCAGTATAATCACAGGGGTTAGGTATAGAACAAGGGACAATGAGTGAGAGGAGAATCTACCAAGCAATGAGAGACTGAATCGTTATGGAGAGACAGGAGGAGACTGTAAGGAGTGAACAGGTTGCTGGGTGGAGGAGAGTGGTAATGCTTTGGACACAGGGAAGGATATCTAACACTAAGGTCCATTTGAGGAGGTCATATGGAATCCCATTACTGTATCAGCTTCTTAAAATACATACATTTATGAAAGAATCTAAATGGAACCAGCAAGTAATAGGGGAGATAGAGCCCCCACTAACACCTTCTTCTATCTAGTGAAATCTCCAATTCTTGGGAATTAGTTACATCTAGTTGTGTCATTAGCCGAGGGGTCCCAGTTAGTAAATCCTGAATAACTAAGGCTATTGGTTTATCTCCATAAACTATGGAAATGCCCTATTGCTGAACATAACACTTGTATATCTCATTTAATATGGAGAAGTCAAATTTAGGTCTAACAAGGACCTTTGCCCTTAGTGACAAGTGTTCAAGGTACTGGAAAATTCTCTGCATGCTAGTGGAGGAAAAAGGTAAACACCAACCTAGCTACACAGTGGTCATGATGCCGACTTGCCAACATGATATGCTGATGCAATAGTGGCACAAACCTGTGTGTGTGTGTGTGTGTGTGTGTGTGTGTGTGTGTTGATAGAGTGAGAGAGATGTATGTTTATGTGAGTATGTGTGAACATAAATGTGCTGGCAAGCCTGAACTTGTGGAGGCCATAGGGAAGATTTTTACTTTTTTTCTTTTCTTTTCCTTTTTTCTTTCTTTCTTTTTTTTTTTTTTTTGCATCAAGTTTTCTCATTGAACCTTTGGCTTATCAATTTACTGGTCAATGAGGTTCAGGGATTCTCCTGCCCCTGTATCCTCTCAATAGCACATCCAAATTGTACAAGCATATTGTGCTGCTGGCTTTTATGTAAATGCTAATCCAAACATAGGTATGCATATGTGTGTGTCAAGTACTCTCCAAACTGAGTAATCACTTCAGACTATAAAGATAAATTTTAGAAATGTTGTTTTAAATATAAATGCTTGTGTCAAGATAATATAAAATTAAATTAATACTGCTACTAATAACTAAGTTATTTTTGTTTTTGAAGCCACGAACCAATCATAGTTTATTTTTAGAACTACAGAGGTACCTATGAGTTTGTGTGCTTCTGAAGGGAGAAGGATATTCAGAAAGGAGGAATGGAATGTCAGGGTGAACAGCAAATGAGGCTGTCACTGTTAAGTCGCATCAATGGTGAAAATGCCATGGGACATTATTCACCTAATCACGGATTAAATGAATGGCCTCATTCTGTCAGAAAATACGTCTCAAATGACCTCTGCTGCTATCGGTAACAGTGGGCTACAATAGCTTGGCCATTATTTATGTACAGATAAGAAAATAATTTTTTCTTTCTGTCGTTTGTGAAGACGCATACTTACAGCTTTTCTTATCTTCAGTTCTGAACATTCTGAAAAAAGTATTAATAGAAACTGCAAAAGCATATATTTTATCATAAGTCTCTTTCACTACTGGGTGTGAATGTGGCTTTTTTTTTACTTATAAATTTTTTTATTACTTTAAAAACTACCAATCCAAATTCCCACTCCCTCCCCTCATCCCATTCCCTCCACACACCCTCCACCCTAACCCCCTCTAATCCTAAGAGAGGGTAAGGCACTTTGCATTGTGGAAAGTCCAAGGTCCTCCCCACTACTTCTAGGCTGAGCAAGGTATACATACAAAGAGAATAGGATCCCAAAGAGCGAGTACATGTAGTAGAGACAAATCCTATTTCCACTGACAGTAGCCCCTCATTCAGAGGGACTAGTTTGATCCTATGCTTATTCATTCCCCATCTAGTTGGAATTGGTGAGCTCCCAATAGCTCAGGTAAACTGTCTCTTTAGATGAACCCCTCATGGTCTTGGCCTCTTTGCTCATATTTTCACTCCTTCCACTCTTCATCTTGACCTTGGGAGCTCAGTCCAGTGCTCTGATGGAATCTCTGCCTCTGTTTTCATCTGTTCTTGGACAAAGGTTCAATGGTGATATTGAAGATAATCATCAGTCTGACTACAGGCCAAGGCCAGTTTGGGCACCCTCTCCTCTATTGCTTACAGTCTTAGCTGCGGTCATCCTTGTGAATTCCTGGGCATTTTTCTAGAACCATGTTTCTTGTTAACCGCCTTATGACTCCCTTGATCAAGATATCTCTTTCCTTGCTCTCATATCTGTCCTTCATCAATTTTAACTATCCCATTCCCTCAAGTTCTCCTCAACCCTCCCCTTCTTTCTTCCCCCTTCTTCCCTTCTTTCTAACCCCCGCCATCATGTTCACAATTTTGTTAGGAAATCTTTCCTGTATCCAATTTCCAAGTGGATCTATATATGTTTTTCCTTGGCTTCATTTTATTACTTAGCTTATCTAGAATCACTATAGCCTCATATCCTTTGTTATGGCTAGTATTCACTTATGAGTGAATACATACCATATTCATTTTTTTTTTATGTTTGTCTAGGTTACCTCACTCAGGATGGTGTTTTCTAATTCCATCCATTTGCATGCAAAATTCAAGATGTCATTGATTTTTTACTGCTGAGTAGTACTCTAATATGTAAATGTGCCAAACTTTCTTTATCCATTCTTCAGTTGAAGGACATCTAGGTTGTTTCCAGGGTCTGGCTATTACAAATAATGCTGCTATGAACATAGTTTAACAAATGCTTTTGTAGTATGATTGAGCATATTTTTGGTATATTACCAAGAGTAGATTTCTGGATCCTGAGGTAGGTTGATTCCCAATTTTCTGAGAAACTGTCATACTGATTTTCAAAGTGGTTGAACAAGACAAGTTTGCATTCCCACCAGCAATGGATGAGTGTTCCCCTTACTCCACACTCTCCAGCATAACCTATCACTAGTGTTTTTGATTTTAGCCATTCTGACTGGTATAAGATGGTATCTCAGAGTTGTTTTGATTTGCATGCCCCTGATAGCTAAGGAAGTTGAACATTTTTTTAATGTATCTTTTAGCCATTTGAAATTCTTCTGTTGAGAATTCTCTGTTTAGTTCAGTACCCCAATTTTTAATTGGGTTATTTAGAAATTTTCTGCCTAATTTCTTGGGTTCTGTATATATTTTGGAGATCAGTCCTTTGTCTGATGTGGGCTTGGTGAAGCTTTCTTCCCATTCAGTAGGGCGCCTTTTTGTCTTATTGAATGTGTCCTCTGTTTTACAGAAGCTTCTTATTTCAGGAGGTCCCATTTATTTAATGTTGCTCTCAGTGTCTGTGCTACTGAGGTTACATTTAGGAAGTGGTCTTCTGTGCTCATGCATTGAAAGCTACTTCCCATTTTCTCTTCTATCAGGTTCAGTGTGGTCTATCCTTGATTTTTTCCATATAAAGTTGATTATTTCTTTTAAGGTCTATGAAGAATTGTGTTGGGATTTTGATGGGGATTGCAATGAATCTATAGATTCCTTTTGGTAGAATTGCCATTTTTACTATGTTTATCATTTCTATCAAAGAGCATGGGAGATCTTTCCATTTTCTGGTATCTTCTTCAATTTCTTTTTTCAAAGACTTAAAGTTCTTGTCAAATAGGTCTTTCACTTCCTTGGTTAGTGTTACCCCAAGATACTTTATGCTATTTGTGACTATCATAAAAGATTATGTTTCTCTGATATTCCTCTCAGCTTCTTTATTCTTTGTGTAGGAGGGATACAGATTTTTTTTAGTTGATCTTGTATCCTGCCACATCACTATAGGAGCTTTCTGGTAAAGTTTTTGGGGTCACTTATGTACACTATCATATTATTTGCAAATTACAAAAGTTTCACTTCTTTCTTTCCAATTTGAATCCTCTTGATCTCCTTATGTTGTCTTATTGTTATTGCTAAAACTTCAAGAACTATATTGAAGAGATATGGAGAGAGTGGAAAGCCCTGTCTTGTTCTTGATTTTAGTGAAATCACTTTGAGCTTCTCTGAATTTAATTTGATGTTAGCTGTTTGCTTTTAATTTTAATCTAAGTTTGTCAAACAAATGTTGACAAACTTGTACAAATTAAAGGGAAACATAGATATGTAGTACTGAGTCTAGAGCTATGTGCTACATTCATACCTCCTTACTTGTTTTAAAAATGTCAGCAGTTCACAGGGAAGATGTCAAGCAATATGGAAGCATAGAATGAGGAACACACATTTCAAAGCCTTTTATTTACTGATAACAGTTACAATGGAAGTAAGTCAGAACAATTAACATCTAGTTTTGAAACAATCTCTTTTTTTGAGAGGAATATTTTTCAAAGTTCAATTAAATGATGGCACATGATGAATGATTGAATGTAAATGCTAATTCTTAATTTAGAAATTTATATTATTTATAAACAGAAACACTAGTATTCTTGCTGTTGCGGCAATAACCTTAACATTCAGGTTTGTAAGATGTGTTTGCTTTTAGCATTTATGACTATACATGGAATTATATGCTGTATATTGAAACTATAACTAATCTCTGTGGACTTACATATTTCTAAGACAGATGTGACAGCAGATGCTAGTAAACAATGCATTTTTATAACTGTTTGACACACTTTGTCAAATTCTAGAGGTAATAATTAAATTTGCTTCATCTTAAACTACAGCAAATCCATTTTCAGTGGTAATATAGGCAAACTGTCTTGGTTCACCAAAATATTGTCTGCCTCTACGTGTGTGTTAAATAGTAGAAGCCCAGACTAATCTTAGCTCTTCTTTTTGATGGCTAGTTTTTGCTAAGTAAAGCAGTTATTGTATTTCATGGAGTGAAGATAAATCTTTAATCAATTTTGTCATGTCTTGATTATTTGCAAAACAAGATGACAGACAGAAAAAGAAGAACTAAAACTGTCTTGCATAAGGTGGAATTTATTGCTGTAATTTTACAGAAGAGTCCCCTTGATGTCATAAACAGCAAGACTAAAGCATGAACAGTTTATTAAAAAGCAGAACAGTGAGATGAGATTGTAGTCGTTATAGGCTTCCACTTTATACTGGATAATTCATTCATTCTCCACTGTAGAAAATAGTAAATTGATTTTGATTTCAAATATAGCTGTCCCATTAATTTTCAAAGCATAACCTTATGAAGATCAAAATGGAGGAATCTGCTGACATCAGCTTCACAACTGAGCACTTACTGCTTCCTAAAGGGAAAGTGTAATATCACCAAGAAACACATCTGCAAATGCAGCTATTGTCCAGGCTTTGCAGAATGTAAATCATGGCTGAGGCATAGCTGGTGATTACCCATTTTACGAAGAGAGCTGGAAAAGGTTTAAAGCAAAGAAAATGAGAACCACATTTTCAAGAGAACCATCAGTTTTATGACACTTTTTAATTGGAATATTTTGTCTTTTAAATTAGAATACAGAATGCATTTTAAAATTTCTGATCCAGCACACCTAATGGCAAAATGGTGATACATTACTATGAAAATATCTCTTATGTTCTAGGGGATGTTTGCTGGACTTCACAGTCAAGTTGATGATATATGTTATGCCCACTTAAGACTTAAGATCATGCCCTTCTGTGTACTCAGCCTCTTTGTTTAAGGGGCCTTTTTGGAGAAAAAAAATATTTAAAGCAACCTAAATTGCTTGCCTGGATATCTCATGAAATTATATTTTATAATATATGGTAATACATATTTGTAATCTTGAAATTTGACTCTTCCACACCCTGTCCCAGAGTAACATATGTACCATTTATGTGTTATAATAATCATTTAATGAAAGCAACAAACAAGCAAAAAGTATATATAAACAAATATCCATCCTAAATATTGGGAGCTACCATAGATTCAGGTTAATGGGCTGATTTATTTTGTCATATTTGCTTTCTTATGTGAGTGTGCTTTTGCATCAGAGAGTAAAGTTTCATCTGTGTAATTTTGTTAAGTATTTTAAGAGTATATTTCTCAATTATTTCTCATGTGGTACTTTCTGTATTATCCCGTAAGTCTAGAACAAAAGCCCTTTGTTAGGAATACAGATACGAGGACAGAGATTTAGACTTTATGCAGCCATAAAGAGAGTTATACAACTGACAGATTACTGACAAACCCAAAACCACAATTTACAGTGAGACAAAAGATGTGTGGTGAGAACTGGAGAATTCAAACTTCGCTTAATCAAACTACTCCAAAGGGTAGTCTTTGGTTTCTTTCTTTAATGTGAAGCCTATACATCCATCTTAATTTATTTTTAATGCATTCGCACAATGCAGGAGAAGGCAACACTGGCTCAATTCACTTAGAGTTAACAGTTTAACAGGCATCCTTTTGTACACTGCAAAAGTTTTTTATTTGAGTAGGTTTACTAAAATGCTGATTGACCAGTAGCCAGGCAGGAAGTATAGGCTTGTGACAAAGCTAAGGATAATGGAAGGATAAGGGCAGACTCAGGGAGATGGTGGCCAGATATAGAGAGAGCATGACAGTCATGCACTGCAAACAAGGTACCCATCATGGTAGAGCATGGTAGAGCATAAATAAGAAATGTGAGTTAACATAAAATGTAAGAGCTAGATAATAATAAGCCTGAATTATTAGTTGAGCATTTTTCAGTAATAGTAAGCCTCTCTGTGATAACTTTAAGAAGGAGCTGCTGGGTATTTGGGACAGAGCGGCTCCAAGATAGGAGACATCCACTTATAGGCATTCTTTGATTTCAAAATAAAATAATATTTTTAAAATTGATATTCCGACCATTAAATATATCTTGTACTGATTCTTTTGAAAGTAATGGTAGTCACAAGGACTTTTAGCATCTCATTATAAGCTTAATAATAAATTATCACTTAGATAATTTTTTTTTATAATTTTGGCCAAGATACCAGGTTGTTTCACAGGTTGGGAAAAGTATTGTTCCCTTTTCATTCAGATTTATGCAGCTAACTTTGCATGTGAAAGCAGGGATAATACATTTAAGTTTCAGTCAAAACATTTGGTTTATTATAAAGTCCAGAAAAGTTATTTAAAACCTTTAGAACTCTATCCCTCTATATCTATCTATCTATCTATCTATCTATCTATCTATCTATCTATCTTCTATCTATCTATATTAAATCTGAAGACTTGCATAGTCATAATTATATTTATATCTTATCTGAGGTTGTAAAAGTTAATTACATGGAAAATTCAATGCAAATAAGATTGAATAGTATATGGTTATCTTAAAAGAATTTTCAACAAAGAGGGTGTGTATATTGTAGAATAGCAGCCATCTTTTCTTAATTGGTCTAAAAGTATATTATTAACTCTCATTGTGAGGTCCAGGCAAACATCCACTAATTTAGAATTTAACAAATATTTTTCATCATAATGTGCTACCACAATTAAATTACTGTATATTTAATTTAATTATAGACACAATTACATTAATAATTTTCATAAAAAAAGGGAGTTTTGAAAAATCATATGTAATATGTAAAATTCTGTTCATGGAAAGATTCTTATAATCATATTACATATCTAAAGACCCCAATCAACTTCATTCAACTGTAGTTTAGCTTAATTTTTAATGCTTAATTTAAAATTTAATTCTTAGGGTAGATATTCAAATACATTTTAAAACCAAACTCATAATGAATATAGCTTTTTGTGTATGTGTTTGTGTGTGTGTACATTAAAATTGAGAATCCATAGAAAAATAAATTCTTTTCATCTCACTTAGTTTTCTAATAGTTTTGGTTTTTGTAAATTTTCATTTTTGTCACCATCACCATTTATCTAACCGTAGAAGCCTGTAAGTAGTCTCTGGTACCTTCGTACTGTTTCTTTCTATTAAGACAAAAATGAGTTGCTTTTCTCATTGCTGTCACCAAATATTTGATAAGAAGCAATTTATAAAAAAACGTACTCTGTTTTAACTCATAGTATGAGAGAACAGTGCATCATGGGAAACATTTGAAGGTAGCAGGTGGCAGCTGGCTATATTGTCTCCATGGTTAGGGATCAAAGAGAAAGAAATAGTCCTGTTCAGTCCCTTTCTCTTTTATTCAGTTTGGATGCAGTCTGTTGAACAATGTCCACATTCAGCGTGATTCCTTCTACACCAATTAATATGATCTTGAATCTCCCTGACAGGCATGATCAGAGCTTCATCATCTAAGTGACTCTCGTTCCGATGAAGTTGACAAGCACCATCACCCATTCCAGTCATGTTTACATTTCCCAGAAAATAGCCATTCATCTTGATATCTTTGTTGATAATTTTCTGTGTCAAAAAAATAACTGAAGCACAGATAAATACAACCACAACATAGCCTTCCCCCATGTACATGATTGCAATAAATAATAAATTTCATTCATTCAGAATATTTAGAAAAGAATTTATAGTTATAAGATTTTTGTTATATAAATTGTATTTCTTATATATTCCCTACCCCAAGTTTCCTAGCTAAACTTTATATAGTATATTTGAATGTACTTTTAAAAGCCTCTTCAATAACCAAAGCCTGCAATTTTCACAGACATCATTAATTGATACTTATTTTTTGTTTTGTCTTCTCCAGGATCCCATTTGAAAGCACACATTATATTCATTTTTTATTTCTGTTTTTGCTTATCTTAGTTTTGAGAGTTTATTGAAACTCACTCTATTTACTTATTCCACAGCTTGATATCTGGTACAATTGAAGAGTATTTATCACATACAGTGTACAAATTTAAATTTGTGAACACATCAGGTAGCTAACAATGGTCTATACCTCAAACTCCAAAGGTTATTTAACCCTCTTATGACCACTATAAGTACCTTTCTGCATTGATCAATTCACACTGACTCAGAAACACACACAAATAAAATAAAATAAATATTAATTAATAATAAAGGATATTAAATAATAATACCCAAATAAAAATATTAACAAGTAATTTAAAAATATTTAAAGTTTCAAGATACACAATATAAAAATCATCTCTACCCATAAATATGTGGATGTAGAAATAAATCTGCAATACCATGTATAATACAATAACACAATATATAATAATAATACAATAATAACTCAGGAGTGCACAATATACAATATGTTTATTAATTTTATGTTCAAAATGTTATTATTTTGCTGCTTTATGCTACTTTTGGCTGATAACATTGCATCTCTTTGATATATTTTTGCAATTAGCCGGAATGATAAGGGGGAATTTTCAGTCCTTCTGAACTGTATCTGAAAAAAAAAACTTTGAACTGAAATTCATAATCAGTTATGAATTCATAATTCAGGTAGTGAATCTGGCCTTAAAGTTATGGACTGGTGTTAAAAGAGTATAAAGTGTTAAAAATGGATATATGAAAAAACATGAAAACTTTTAATTTCTATCTTATTGAATATGAAATATTTGGACAAAATAAAATCTGTTTATCCTCCTCGATTTAGCAGAAGCAAATAGTAATGTTTCAACCAAACTCTGATTTACAAAGAAATCTATGCCTAACTACCTACTACAGTAAGAAATTTTGATGCTTCTTGTGCTCATTATACTTAAAATTACAGTCTTAAAATCCACTGAAATATTGGATGGAAAATTGCACTCTTTAAAGCAGTTATTTGTACATTGTACCAGCAGAGTGACCCATTCTAAGGAATGCATTTCCTGTTTTAGAACAGTCAAATCCACAGGAAATGGCTGAAGGGATAACCTAAGCTCTTCCTTTAAAGCATTCAGTGCCAATAAAAAGCTAAGGCATATATCTCAGGGCTACATTTAATGGGTTGGTTTTGATTTACTGATGCCAGTTTTCCAAATTTCTTATGACTTGAATGGTTGAAAACAATATGTATACCTTTCTGTGATGACTCATGGCTACGGAGGGCAGGGCTCATTCAGCAAGGTCTGCACTTACTAATTCAAATGGCTATAAAATGAAAATAGGTTGTTGGTGGCATATATATGATGACATATGGGGATTCATAATACATGATGGGCATATGAAACTTCAAAACCTGCCCATAGTGGCACATTTCCTCCGACAACACCACATTTCCTAATATTACCACTTCCTATAAGATTATGTGACCCTATTGGATGGGTTTCACTCCCTGTTAGCAGTTCTTCTTAGCAGGTATCCCATGACTCTGGCATCTCTAACTCTTGTGGTTCTCCAACGCAATCCAGGCTTCAACTTCACAGCTTCATGCAATGGCCTCTCTACTACGTCTCCATTCAGATAATCCCTGACACACACCTGGCCTTGGTAGCTTTATTCCATATGCCTTTCTTCTCTCCTTATCTCTAAAACCTAGAAACAGGAGGCTGAAGCTAACAAGTTCTACTGCTTCCTGGTGCTAACGCATGACCGCCTCATTCAGGTTCCTCCTTACCAGCTTTCTGTCTTTCACTGGCTAACATTGCCTATCCTGAAACTTGTTATGTAGATCATGCTGTCCTCAAACTCAATGAAATCTATCTGGCTTTATGTCCAGGGTGCTAGGATTAAAGGTGTTACAACTGCCTAATTAAGAACATGTTTTAAGGTCTAAAAAATTTTTTAGAATGGTAATACAAGTTATGAGAAAAAATGTTTAAATTAAAAAAAAACCTTTAATTCTTCAGACAGGATAGATAATAGAATACTTTCTCCAAAGATGCCAAATACAAATGTTAGACTGAATTGGCTTAATAAAATGGCTAAATGGTCAATAGGTAGGCAGGAGAGAATAGCTGAGACTTCCAGGTAGAGAGAGGAATTATGGGGTATGTCGGGGAATCAGAGAGGCATAGATTAGCCCACAAGATACAGGGTAAGTTGCATGAACATTATGGAGAAGAGGATATGAGCTATGAGGCAGAACAAAAATTAATAATAAATGGGTTAAGTTTTAAGAGCTAGTTGGGAACAAACCTAAGTTAAGGCCAAGATTTTATGATTTATAAGAAGTCTCCTTGTCATTATATGGAGCTAGTGGTCCCAAGAAAGTCTGGCTATGGGGGGTGGGTATCTTTTCTTCATCCCTGTCATAATGTGTAGTAAGAAGAGCGGCCGGGCTGCTGTGTCCCTGACACCCAGCCGCCCACATGGTTAGCTTATGCCCCGAAATAATTACACGGAAACTGTATTCTTTTAAACACTGCCTGGCCCATTATTGGCTAGCTCTTCTCGGCTAACTCTCGCACCTGGACTTGCCCATTTCTTATAAGGTGTGTAGCAACCCAAGGTATGCTTACCGGGGAGATTCTAGCCTGCGTCTGTCTGAACTGGTAACATCATGGCGATTCCTCACTCAGCTTCTCTTTCCCAGCATCCTGTTCTGTCTACTCCGCCTATCTAATTTTCTGTCCTTTTAGAGCCAAGGCCGTTTCTTTATTAGTTAACCAATGAAAGCAACAGATAAGATACAAGACCCAACTCCATCATTTCCCCTTTTTCTGTTTAAACAAAAAAGGCTTTAACTTTAACATAGTAAAATTACATATAACAAAACAGTTATCAAGTAAGAATTACAGTTACAATATTTATATCTACTTTATCTTTTATCATAACTAAGGAAAACTATAACTATCCATTCTTCAACTCCATCAAAGACTCCAGAAGGATATAAAACTACCTAAGTAAACAAGAAATCAAATGCTCTAGAAATGACAGAGACATCTCGCTGCCTGGACAGTCACCCAAAGTTCTTTTGTACCATTGGGGCATCTATCTTCGGCCTTCAGGCCCACAGTATTCAGCAGACATTTCCATGAAGCAGGAAATTTCAAAGATAGTTCAGTCATTTTCTGCTGTGTCCTGCAGAATATCTCATAGACCTTTTCATGAATCAGCAACCCCGAAAGACCATCTCACCTTTAGGCAAGTTCAGCAGTCCTCTCTCTGAGGGTTCTTTGTGTCCAGTTTATGCATCAGTCCAGGCAAGAACAGTTTCTTGCCCAAATGGCTAACCAACTCCACAAGGATCCTCTTCGATGCCCATCTTCCTCTTGAAGTAGATTGGTGCTGCCAGGAGCAGATGTGTCTCATTGTCATGAAAAGCCCTAAATTATTAAAACATTAAATGCCATATTCTGCAGTCCTTGAAAGATATGAAGAATGCCTACCTAATTGAAATATATCTCCATATATCTAGAAAATCTAACATGACTACAAGCTTGACTATTATTTATGATTATCCATCAACAACCTATATTTCCTAATTATACATTATATAATATATAATTTCCTAGTTATACATTACATTGTAAAAATGAACTACACAATCACAATACCTTAATCAAGATCAGAAATACATATACATATAACAAAATTGACTTTAAAATCCACATCAATGCAAATTATTCATATCTATATCATACCCCCTTTAAATGTAAAAGAACATTTATAAACAGTATTTGGGAACATGGGTGTAGTTTTTTTCTCTCTAAACTGCTTCCTGCTGAATGTGGGCATCGTTAATTAGGTCTTTCATGGTATAACCTGTGTGCCAGGGTCATCTCAGTTGGCAGTTGAGTGAAGTAATTTTTTGAGGGTGATCACAGCAACCTTTCAGGAGGGCGTGGTCTATCATATCGGAATAGACACAATCCACAGGGTCTGGTCCTCTGTGAAAACAAAAGAAGACCCTCTCCAAAGCATCATATCCTTAGACCCAAATTTTGAAATCGTAATACCTTTATATCCATTCTGGTTCTACTTGGCAGCCCATATAATGAAATGTCTCTCTGTACTTAGCTCTTTCACAGTCAAAAATTTTAAAGAAAACACAATGTATATAATCCAGACTCTCTATGAATTTTCCATTTTTACATGGCTTATTTTTACTTTATTTCTCTTAATCTATAACTATCTGTACTCTGTCTCTTTAAAGACTTTACCTTTTTTTTTAACCATTAACTTTATTCTCTAACTTCTTTTTCTTCTCTCTCTCAAGCCTACGTACATTCATCCAACAGTGTGGTCTTTTATGTCTGAATCTGTTTTATTGTGAATCTGTAACATTTTTTTTAGTATTCAGGAGCATTTCTTAAAAACCTAAGTTGTACCTTGTACAGGTAATACGGTACTCCCTGTATCACAGTAATTACGGTAGTTCCTGCTTGAGACCTGCTCAGTTCAGCATGGCTGAGCTGAGCGGCTCCTGGCTCAAAGCCATTTGGTGCGCCTGAGCTGCGCACAGTTCCAGGCACACAGCAGTCCACATTGCCATCAAGCAAGCCATAGCACTTTACTCCAAATACTCCATTCAAAAGCTCTGTCTCCCGCAGGAGCCAGAGATCGTAATGGTGGCACAGCCCAGAAAGCCGGCATTTTAAAACAGCCATTTTTTTCCTGTTGCTGAGTCAGGACAATTTCTTTGTGGTACGCAACCCAGAAACAGCAAAAAGCTGTCTTAAATTCTCTCTCTCTCCTTTTTAAGCCCTCTCAGGTTTTATGTGGAGTTCATTAGCACGTTGGGTGCCATTCTGTTGACCTGCGTCTGCCTGGCATGGGAACATCATGGCGACTCCTCACTCAGCTTCTCTTTCCCAGCATCCTGTTCTGTCTACTCCGCCTACCTAATTTTCTGTCCTATGAGAGCCAAGGCAATTTCTTCATTAGTTAACCAATGAAAGCAACAGATAAGATACAAGACCCACCTCCATCAATAATGTTGTGGATTCATGCCCTCAGGGCCTGATCAAGTTCAACCTAACAACAGGTCAGTTCTAGGTTCTGGTTGGGCTCCTGGCTGAGTCTTGAGCATCCCAGGTACAAGACATGGTACAGAGCTATTGTTCCCTTTTCGTGTTCTTAACTTCAATATAACCATGGTTAGTAAGCAATGTGACATGCCTGCTCGGATTAAGTTCTATTGTCTAGTTAGTAATTACAGGAAAACAATACTTGACTTAATTGAACCTGAAGTTTTTCTTTATTTTTAGTTGTTTCTGCTTCTGTACATAACCGAAACCAGAGAAAAGTACTAATATATTGGTAGTTAATGACTTTTTCAATAAAAGTTATATTTTTATAGCTTAGTAAAAAGTTAATATTTATAGTTTGCACATACTTCAAAATTCAAAATATTATAAAAATTAAAAAGCACATGGATCTTAGTTCAATTATAAACACAAGAAAACTTAGAAGCAAATAGCAACTCAATGTTACTATGGTCATGGCATTATTTTCCTATTTATAAGTATCTGTCTTATCATAAGAAATGTGTATTAATCATAAACACAGGATTTTAAAATAATTCTCTAAAATTTCTTTTAGTGTCCCAATATCGTGGAATTCAAAGAACAAATTAGTTTCAGTATTGACCAAATACATTTTTTCTTTGTGACTAAGACTTGAACATTATACATAATAATCGAATTTTTGATGGTTCTAAAATAGTTTTAAGAGGACAGTTTCTTGTACCCTGCTTAGAAATTCACTGCAAAGTTCCCCCAACCTGAAGCACATTGTCTTTTCTGTTCCCGTCAAACGAACAGCAGGGGTTGAAATATTGCCATCCATGGATCTTTAGTTTTCTCCCAAAACCGTGCGGAGCAAGCAGCTTTGTTGGGAATCAATATGAGGTCTATAAATCACTTCAAATAATCGCTCTCTGCTGTCCAATGAATTTCTATGTTTATTGTTCTCAGACTGATAATTAAAAATATTAACCATTAATACAATCCTAAAATATCATCAGAGAAAGTTCTTTGTGCCATGGAAGGTGGTTAATGTAAAAATTAGCTGCTGGTCAAAATGTAGAAGTCGTTGTACTGTTCAGCTGCCAAGGGAACACACATAATGTATCCATTCTTCAAAGTTCGGTGACCATCAAAGAAGAGGGGAAAAAGATTGTAAGAGACAGAGGTCCTGTGATTGTTCCTTCCCAGTGCCTCACCCTCTCTGAGGCTTGGATGGGGGTGGGGTGGAAGAGTTAGTAGAGGGAATGGGAGGAGAGGAGGGAGTGAAAACCTGGATTGGTATGTATAATGAAAAATGATAATTTGTTTTCTTTAAAAAATAAATGAATAAGAGGGGACAAAAAGGACCAGAGGTCATGAGCAACCACAGGGAAATGTCTTCTAGATTCAGTGGGAAAACTGGGAGACACTTGTCTACTCACAGAAGGGGTAATGACCTTACACAAGATCTGTATAAACTTAAGCCAGTAAACTTTATGGATTGCAGAGGTGCTGTCAGTTTTTTTTTTTTTTTTGAATGTAATTTCTTGGTAGGTTGATTACACTTTATTGGATGGTTCCACAATCATGACTATATGAAAAACACAAATTTAAATCAAGGACACAAATTTGTTATGAGGGGGTGAATCTAGAAGAAATTGGAAAGAGCATTAGCAGATTTTAATTGATCAAAATAGATTCCAATCTAGTTTGAAATTCTCAGAAAAGTAATGGATATATTATATTTTAAGGTAAAATAAAATCATTTTGAAAAATGTTTTGAATATAAGAACTAAAAGTCAAAAACGTATCCTTTAAATACTTCTTCTATAGGATGAATCACTAATAGTTTTCAGATGTAGGTTTCCTATAATTTTTCTTTATGTTTGTTTTCATTCTGTTTGCTGTGTTTAATTTTCTGTTTGCTTTCTAAGGATAGAGAAAGATGATGGGTTGTGGAAGTGGTAGTACTTGTGAGGAGTTGGAGGAGGAGAAACTGTAATCACAATATGCTGTATGAAAATAATATTTTCATTCTTAAAAAGAGAAGAAAAACTTAAATATAGCAGAAAAATCTTTTGAGTTCTATACAGGACTACCAAATAATCAAATATTTCCCTGTTAGTGTTAATATCAAAATATGCCAAAATATCATGCCTACTAAGATTAGAAAAATTCTTCAAAATCTCATCACATTTTTAAATGAACAAATTAAAATTATTGCCAAAAGCAAATAAATGAAAATTAACTTTTTTATTTAGCACTGAACATACTGGTTTAAGTAATATTGTCATTGGCTACAGTTTCAAACGATTTCAAAATAAATTCTTTTTAATTTCAGTCTCAATACATGATTCCCATCCCTACATCCATGTGTAATTATACTTCTCTCATAAAGTATGTAATTACACATCAGTGACTATAGCCTCCAAGCTTTTCCCTCAAGAGTGAGCTCTTCTAAACAAAATAAAGAAATTATTACAGGGAATATATTTCAACCCTAGCTGTACAATTTAGTACACCAAGGAAGGCAGAATAATGTTCTCATAAAAGATGGCAACTTTTCCCTCAGAAGTAATTAAGATACCCATAATAATATGTTAAGATGAATAGAGATTTTTCACTCTATATTTCATTTAAACATCACAAGTAATATATTATCTATTACTGGTAACTCAAACTCAGTTTTTCTCTGCATTTGGCAAAGACATTATCCACTTATTAGCTATTATTAAACTTTTTTCATATGAAACAAAATGACTTTTTATTTCAGCTTGTCTTTCTTCTATTACTTATGTGATTTATCAATTATGAAATTTTATTTCATGATATTTGAAATATAGCTGACGCTTATGTACATGGTTATATTTTTTGTCATAATAAAAGCCCTTCTGCTTTATTGTTATCACTGTTCTAACATTTTGTCTGGTCAAAATAGCTTAACTCATGATTTTAAGTTCAATATCCATTGTTTGATAAATTACTTTGTGTGCTCAAGTTTACTTAATAGACTAAAATGTATCACGTGATTGTAACACAAAACCTAAATGGCATATTGTACTTAAAAGCTAATCAAACCTGCTTAACCTAAGTTTCAAACCTTAATTCAAGACATATTTTTTCAATCGTGACAAAAAAAAAATACATACCATTTGTTTTGTTCAGTGTTTTATTCTCTAATTGAGTGGTTTCAAAGCCATCTAGAGAATAGTTAAACATATCTGTCAGTAGGTCTAGAAGGATAGATCCAGGGACAACTTATGCATGAAAATCAACTGGTCACAAAGACCTGTTCTGGACATAAGTATCACTGTTCAATAAGGTTCTATTTATTTTCCTGAATGAGTGCAATTATTGCCAACATCACTTGTGGACATCAGTCTAAAGTTTTGACTTTTTAAAGTGGACTCAAACAGTGATTGCCTGGTAGAGTTCTGGTTTTCCACCTTTCCATCTTTCTATCTCAATGGTATCTGTTATACTGAGACGTTTTGGATTTTGGGGGGATGATTAACCCTGTTGTTCTCTACCAAACTTGAAGACAGGTACTTCTGATCTCTCTAGTCTTCAATTATGCACAGGATATAATAAATCATCTGTGCATTGTATTATTTTGTTTCTCTAAAAATACTGTTTAAAACTTATTTGGTAACTGGTTATTTTTAGAGAAATAGAATTGAAAGGATAAATTCCTTAATTGACTTTCATTTTTCTGTGTGTGTTCATTCTGTAATTGGATTGTAGTAAAGGGCTCCACGGACTCTCTCCCTAATCTCCTCCAAGTTCTCCCAGCCCCCATCCCTCTTCCCCAGATCCACTCCTTCTTCTTTCCCTTCAGAAAAGGGAAGGACTCCCAGGATATCAACCATACATGGCATGTCAAGCTATAATATAAAACTTAGCACATCCCCTATCATTAAGACTGGATGAGACAACACAATAGGAGGAAGGAGTTTCTAAAAGTAGTCAAGAGTGTCAGAGACAGCCCCTGCTCTTACTGTTAGGAATTCCACAGAAACACCAAGCTACACAACCATAATATATATGTATGTATATACATACATACATACAGAGGACAAAGATCAGATCCATACAGCTCCCTGATTGCTAGTTGAGTCTACATGAGCTTCTATGGGTCCTGGTTAGTTGATTCTGTGGGCCTTGTTCCTGTTATATCTTAAGCCCTCTATCTCCTACAATTCTTCTTTGCCCACTTCTGCAGAATTCTCCTAGATCTGTGGGTCTCTGCATTTGCTACCATCAGCTTCTGTTTGAAGCCCCTCAGATGATGATTATGCTATGATAAGGTCTACGAATATAGCAGAGTAACATTAGGAATGATTTCATTGAATTTTTCTTTATTTTGATTATGTTGGTTATATCCTTGGTCTCTAGACTATTCAGACTCTGGTTCCTAATCATCTAGGCAGTGTCCTGCATGGACTCCCTTTCATAACATGTGCTGCATTTTGTTTCAGTCATTGGTTGTCTAATCCCACATATTCTGTGTCACTTTTATCCCAGCACATCTTGTAGGCAGAATAAATTGTAGGTCCAAGATTTTCTTACTGGTTTGGTGTTCCAATCCCTCCACTGGAAGCTTTGCCTGGTAACAGAAGATTCTTGGTCAAGTTCCATATCCTCCATTGTTAGGATTCTTCACTAACGTCACCCTCATGGATTCCTGGGAGTGTCTATTGCACTAGGTTTCTATGTTAAGGGGGAAAATCACACACTCTAAACACTTCACGTTATTTAGTCTTTAGTATGTTTTGTAATGCAAAACTGAAGTCTATCTGTACTGATATCATTCATTTCTAGACTTAAAAGAATATTTTTTACTAGAAATTATAGTTATAATTGTACATTTGTTTCATCTATGCATTCATTAAAATCAGATTCGTATATCTTACTTTTCATATTAAAAAAATGACCTTCCAGAAAGTGGAACTGAAAGTGAATAGCCAGTTCTCAACTTACTCAACAAACAATCATTTAATAGTGGTTAAAAATGATGCACTTTCCATAAATAAACCTAATTATTTTTTCTCAGATTTGCAAAATGATCACTATATCCTTTATCAGCAATTTTTCCCCATTTCACACATTTCTGGTTTTTGGAAAGATGTACTGATATAAAGAACAATAAAAGTGAACTATTATGCATAAATCTGGGCAACTCCTCATAACCATAAATGCTAAACTACTATAAGCACTAAATTAAAAATGCTTGATTTAGTTGCTGATACATTCATCACATTTTAATACCTCAGCAAAAATATGTCTTACATCATTGAGGAAATAATTCTTCCTATGCTAATGTACACAAGACACATTATGTTCTGAATAAGGCAAAATCTCAAGAAAAAATTAAGATATATATAAAAATTAGTGCTTTTATTTTTTATTGAAGGTATTTTTCATAAGTTATTTAAGCTATCTTCAAAAGAGATTTCTTTAGATAAAGGGTTTGATGAAAAAGTCATTTCTGTGAGTCTTCCCACCCATCCCCCTACCTTTACTACACATATTATAAATAAAATAAATCAGGAAACACATTTCATATTCAAGGGTTTATCCAGTTTCCTTAAAGGTTGTCATATTTCTCTTTCCTAGCAGTAAAGAAGAGACCATCTCACATGATGATTAAGTTAGCTCCTTAGTAACATAAGAACATAAAAGAAATAATACAAAGAACACACAATAATAAAGAAAATTATTAAAAAAGAAAATAAATTATAGATATAATTTTGCTGAAGTATGACATGTATCCAAATCTTTTGGCAGTCAAGCACTTCTCAGTAAATTGACGCTATCTGAAGACTATATATAAACAGATAGATGATGGGAATTATGTGACATGAAGACAGGTACATAGATGAACATTTTATAATCTTTGATGAAGAAAAACCTTGAAAATAATAATAATAGGAATGGCTATTTTGTTGAATATACAATTGCATTTCACTTTATTTTTTGAAACACACACACACACACGCACAGAGAGAGAGAGAGAGAGAGAGATCTTAAGTTGTACAGGTTGACATAAAACTCTTTTACTCTAATCTGCTAAAGTCTCTCAAGCGCTTGGATACAGGTGTGCATATTCATAATGGAGAAAGCATAATTATTTATTTTATTTTTGAAATAACATCTCACTGTCTTCTAGAATTTCAACAAACTCACTATTTTAATACCTCACCATACCAAGTAGCTATTATTACAAGACTGGACCACAATGAACACTTTTTTTAAAAACCAAATGCTTTAGGAGTTAAATGGGATTAACAGATTTCCACAGAATATTCTACTCTAACATTGCAGAATGTTCTATCGTCTCAACATCCAGTGGACCATTTTCTTAAACAAACCATATTATAATACACATGTACATGGCAAACTTACAGATTGTAGGCTGACCAATAAACAAGTAAATAAAATAAAACTACAATTGCTGGAATTTAACAAAAATATAAATAAAAATCTGTGGGATATAATGAACGTGGTTCTAAGATGGAATTTCTTATGCTTTTGGTAAATATCAGATAAATTATTCCAAATCAACTAAAGTTGCACGTCAATACCTTAGAAAAACAGAAATAAGTCAAACTAATTTAGTGGATGAAAAGATATAATAAGTTCAAAGAAAGATTTGAGATGGAAACAAACACAAATTATCAATTAAATAGAGACATATTCAAAAAACAAATATGAATAAATGAGTAGGCAAAATAAAATGGTATTATTTTCTTCATCCATACTTATTTACTTCTTCATTTCTAGTGTTAATAAACTCCCATGTGGCTAAATTTCTGCTATTTGTAAAATAAAGATGTTCATTTTGCAATGTTAAAGAACATGTACATTTCAACATACTTTAAAGAATTCTTCCTATTCTTCAAATTTTAATGATGTCTCATCATGAATGTAAAATGTCTCAATGCATTCATTTAATATTAACTATGTTTACATACTATGTTACTCTAGATAAAACACTGATGCTTTTACTAAGCATATTGGCATGTGGAATGAGTAGTTAAGAACTTAGGGTAGATGACAAGGGAAAATCACTTTGTGACACATTGGATATATCAATGCTCGAACCATGGAAAACCCTGATCATGAAGTCATCACATCCCTAACTCATTCCTGATGAAAATTCCCTGTCCTTGCTTCCTATCGTTCTTCAAAAAAGCTCAGATTATTTGTGAGAAATCGATCCTTAGTAGCCTTCTCTGCAGCCAAATGAGAACTCTGGCATTCCTGTGATAATTCTTAAATGTTTTTTTCTCTCTTTTTTTCCTCAGTAGGTCTGATCACTCAGAACAGTAGTTTGCCTTTTCAATGCTGAAGTAGATGGATTTTGCATTTTACTACTTTTGACTTTGTCACTCTAGCAAATTTTCATTACTACTAAAATAAAACAAAACAAAAGACAACAAATGAAATGTAATTGAAAATGAAAAGAATAATAGCAAAATCTGTAGTGAAAAGATGTAAAATTCATATCCCAAAAACAAGTAGATTATGCTCCATTATCAAATTCCATTATACTCCAGTATACAAAAGGAAAAACACTTAAATGTTACAGTTTTAATGTTTAATAGCATTAAATTATCCTCCCCAAAAAGCCATATGAGAAAAATATAAATAATCCACAAAGTCAAAACTCATTATTCTATTACCATATCAATGTTACAAGAATGGGTAAATTCTTTAGTACTACCTCAAACAAAAAAATGCAATGCTTGCTTCTTTAATAAATTTAACAATTCTTTGACATGTCAAAATATCTTCTGCAATTATAGTGAAATAATTTTCTTTTATGTTTAAAAGAATTTTTATATTCATAAATATAATGAATTGTGATAGTTTGTGTGTCCAAATATATGCATTCAATATAAATAAACTGAAATGTAATTATACAGTTTTATATGTATGTCTTAACTTCTATTGACATGCTCATGAAGACCAGTAAATTCAGAAATATTTAGTTGTCTATATTTACAATTGTCTTTTAATTCAAATGCTTCATTAAGTCTAGGAATTGTTTGAAAAGGTCTAGAGCCTAGATCTTGTGGTGCCAAGGAGGAAAGTAATGGCAGAAATACACAACCGTGAGAAGAAAACAGGCCACTTTAGCTTTACTGAGCTTATTTATATTGTGTTTTTAATATTATTTTGTCTTGGTCCATTATTCCATCTGAGAGAACATGTCTTAACTTGTTGGCTTTCTCTCTATGGCAACATATTTCAATGTAAATATTTCTGACACAAAATACATCTATAGGGCACCACTACTTCAAAAGATTAACCTTTCATAATAAATATTCAAATGGTCAAATTGATAAGGTGGACTGAAATGAGACTAACAAAAAAGAATCATTAGCATAAGACATTATAAGCTTCATTACTAGATTTCTTGAAAATAACATTCACTAATCACATATTTTCATTTTATAACAATACTAAGCTTGTGTCAACTCAGAAAACTAGCCAGCACACCTTCTAAACACATCTCACCATGAGAAACCCATACACTAAAATATAGTGACATTTGCATGAACCAAAATTAATCAATCTAGATGAACAAAAGTGGCAAATTTCATTGTACATGAATAAAGTTCATTAAAACTAAATTTATCATACTTGATTGTGTAAGAGCACATCCAACATATATATTCAAAGTATAAACTTACACTTTTAAAAGAAGTAAATCAAAGCATTACATTTCCACAAAAAAAAGATTAAATTGTGTACCAAAGGAAACAAAATATTTAAAATATGCAAAAAATACACATTATAATAGAGAAACAGTAGCAAGGTAAGTTTTAAAACAATTTATTTTCCATTAAAAGTTATAAAAGTAACCAGGCGGAGGTGGTACAAACTCTTAATCCCATTACTCGGGAACAGATGTAGGTGGATCTCTGTGAGTTTGAGGTCAACTGGTCTACAAGATCTAGTTACAGGACAGACTTCAAAGCTACAGAGAAACCCTCTCTTAAGAAGAAAAAAAGAAATGTTATAAAAGTACATAAAATGTGTTACCCAGTGGTATTACATTTTGTTTACAAGGGCTGAAAATAGGTATAGTCTAAGAGCCTTGTCTGAATTTCAGGATTTGCTCTGCATTTTAGCACTACTCTTTGCCATTCAACAGAGCTTGCCTCTGGTTTTAATTACTGACAGCTACTTGATTCAGAACAAATAGCCTCAATTTTAGCTCTTAGAAATGCATTATATGAAAAGGTGTCACAAGAAACGACTTTTAAGTGGCTTTGAATGCTTTAGTTTGCTTCTTTTCATTGAATTCCATCAAAAAATTTTTTTTTCTGAGCAGGAAGAAATGTTACCAGTGTGATTTTTGACAGCGTTAATTGATATTTGTGCATCTCTAAGAATAAAGAAAGACAAAAGGGGACACAAAGCTATATTTATCACCAGTCAGTTTGAAATCCTTATTTATTTCACCTTTCTATACTCTTACCAAACATAAACTCACTACTGCAAGCAGAGTCCTTGTTCAGAATCCATCCCCTGTTAGAATGACTCCATTAGAAACGTAATTACACACTGAGTAATTAACCTTGAAAATAGGGCTTTTCTACACTATGGACACATTTATTTTATCTTGCTGGGCTCAATCAATATGAATAAAATGTTCCATAACTTCCTAGAACACATTTCTAATTTCCTACTGTTTGGTTTGGGCTTAAAAGGTTTGATTTAACAGTAGTCATAAGTATTATGGTTACAGCATGATCCTTAAAAGTTGAGTTTAATTATAGTTCACTAAACCACATTAGAGATGATGTCAAAATACTAAGTTACTCATCTTTAGTAAGGAAAGCCTATTTTAAAAGTAATTATTTTAAAATTTTATATTTTATAAATATCAAAGGTAAATTCAGCTTACTAATTTCTTTGTCACTGGTATATTAAACAGTCTTGACATTAGCCAGGTACAAACAGAAAAATGTAGAAAATATTTTATAATGGTTTTGTATATACTTACTTAAAGTATAAAGAAAAATATTTTACTTACATTAAAGTTACAGAATTAAAAATTAACATAATCAATAGTTTTCAAGTATACCAATAGTCAGTTTAAACACAGATTAGGAAAACTATACCTTTCAAAGGAAGCCCTTACCAAATTAAAAGCCTAGGAATATAACTCCCTAATGAGATATTTCTTCATAGTAAGAACTTTAAGACACTGATAAAATAAATTAAGAAGACACAAGGCTGTAGAAAGACTTTCTGCGTGCTTAATTCCTCAGACTTAATATTGTTGAAATGGCTATATTACTAAATGTGGCCTAAGAATTCAGAGCAATCCCCATAAAAATTCCAATTAAATTCTTCACAGAACTAAAGAAAAATACTGGAATTCGTGCAGAACTACATTTGATCAAGCTGGAGAGTTGGCTTAGGGGTTAAGAGCACTTGCTGTTCTTCTAGATGTCCTGAGTTGGTTCCCAGCACACACAAACATTGGCTGGATCCCAATCACCTCTGACATTAACTCTGGGACAAATATGATACCTTTTGTGGTCTCTGTTGACACATACACGTGGGTGATACTATATATCCACAAATGTACTCATTTATAGGCATAATACAGTTATATTAACCTAAACACAACAGAAAGGATCGCACACATTCAAAATAGTACTAAAGACAGCAACTGCTGCTAGAAGTGCCACAGCCTCTGAACTCAAATTATAATCTGAACTACATTGACAATGACTACATGGGACTGGCACAAAGCCAGACACGGAGACAAATGGATCAAAATAGAAAACCAAGAAATTACCTGCATGGCTCTAATACCTTAATATGGTAGATAAATCAAAAAATTTATAGTGGTTAAAAACAAACAAGCAACAACAACAACATAAAAGTAACAACAGCTTGTCCATCAGCTGGGTGATACGGCTGAATATCTACCTGAAGGAGATTAGTGCAATTAGATATGCATCATTCAACCTGCACAAAAAATTAAATGGTCCATAAAATAAATAAAATTAAAGCCTCCTAATTGCTGCGCACACCGCGCCCCTGTGTCTGAATTCTGTGCACTGGCACCCAGTTCCCGAGATTCGGACTGAGTTAAAATCCACACACACGAGGGGGGGGGGGGGGGGGGGGGGGAGGCTGGTCATCCTTAATTCCCAAATCCCCCTTTATTGTGTTCACGGGCAGATTATATAGAATAGCCACGCCCCAGCCAAACCCACCAGAAACCACTCTCCTGCCATCAGTAACTCCTGAAGGTCTCGTGCTCAGAGCAGCTGTAGGACACTCAGATCAGGGGATTACAAGAAATTCAGGACCTGAGGTCTCACTGCTCCCAAAACCTAATCAATAAATTAACAGTTCTTAAAATAAGAAACACAGAGGGCCAGTATTTACTTCAAAATCTGCCAAGTTCTATATCTAGTAAGAGATGCCTTGGCACTGACTGTGTACTGCTCCTCCAGAGGAATCAAGTTTTATTCCTAGAAACCTCACTGGATGATGCTCAACTGCCTGGAACGTCAGCTTTGGGAAACCTATGCCGTCTTCTGTCCTCCATGGGAACTGAACACAAGCACACACACACATACACACACACACACACCCCTAATCTTTTAAAATTAATGTAAAGTGAAAAACATACCTATTTAAGAGCCTTAACCATCAGAAAAATATAAACAAAATTTTCATTAGCATTTTACATTCATTTTAATTTACATTCATTCCAGCCCTGTCATAAAGGCTAATACCAAGATAACAAAAAACTTAAAATGGAGAATAAATCTATTCAATAACCTTACCCTTCAAAAATACAACCAAAAGCTATTTCAACATTGCATTCATTTCAGCCCTGTTATAATAACTGACAGTACAACATAATGGCTAACAAGATAACAAATAGCAACACTTGCTGGTCAGGATGTAGAAAAACAGGAATCCTTACCACTGCTGGAGTGAATCTAAACTAGTTCAGATGCTCTGGAAGTAAGCAGAAGAATTACAAATAAGATAAAAAAAAAACTAGTGTTCACTTGTGTATTTGTCAGCAGTTTACTGACTACTGTCTGTGCTGGTGATGCACAATAAAATATGCATTTTATGATGCACATAGAAAAAATGCATAGAAAAAAACGGATAGCAATGATCAGGCAAGTGAATACTGCCTGAATTTGATGGAACACAAAACAATAGAAACAGCTTTAATTTGAATAGTGGTTCCTTTAAGTTCTGTTTTTAAACTTTTTATCAAGTGCAAGGAGACATAAATATAATAGTAATCTTCCTATCCAATCTTCTTTTAGGAGGATATGTGGAGTTACTTCAGTCAATAGTTAATTACAAATATAATAGCTGCAATGCTTCAGAAGATACTTGACAGCATTTCAAAAGAAGTACATGCAATTTCCCTGTAGTTAGGCACACCTTAGACATATGTGCTAGTTGCTAAGAGACCATGTCGTTTGCTGGGAGTGACAAATTTGTCTTTCTAGTAAAATATTCTCTCACAAAGTTCCTCATGTGTACAAATCAAATAATGGCTACTTTATAACTGTTTCTTTTTCGTTTTGTATATTTAAGTTTGAAGTTTAATCTATGTCTCAAAGGATATCTATGAAGCCATTGTGAGCCGTAAATTAAGCAAAACTTCTCAAAGCCACTTTGATCAGGAAGCATTCTAGTCTTGTTTCCAAGCAACAGGACCTTGTGGGTAGCCCTTAAACTGTAAAGAGGTATTAAAAAAGATTGAGTTAACATTGATGTAAGGTTTAGAATTTACCATACCAACAATAAGGTCTATATAATTAATACAATGTTATATTATCAGGCACAGGCAGAAACCAGTGCAATTTTGTCAGAGTCAACACAGTCAGGCAAACCAAAAGTACTTTCTCTACAGACATGAAAAGAAACAAACATTGAAACAAGCTAAAGCACAAACTTGCTCAGTGGCCAAATCCTAATTGAGGACTTTACAAATATTGAAAAACAGCCTGAGAGAGACATTAGCAGGTGAGAGCCAGAGGCCTCACAGCAGGAGGGAGACAAATATGCCTTACAGACATGAGTATTTTAAGAGTACAGGGGAGGAAATAGAAAGAGAACGAAAACACACACACACACACACACACACCCACCCAGGAGGGAGAGAGAGAGGGGAAGATGGAAGCAACACCACACAGCACATTTGAAGCACCACATCACATTGCAAGTAAAAAGTGTTAGTAAATCTCTGGTATTGACTGACATACAAACCCTTTTGTGTGCTATCACTTGGTGTGATGATTGCTCAGTCAAATATGTAAAGTATAGAAAAATATCACGCAAGGTGAAGTGATAATCAGTGGCTGGGACTGGGGAACAAATATCTATATTTTTATCTGCTTATAAATATTATTCATAAAAGAATATGTAGTAAATAAAGACCTCTGATAAATAATAGGAATTTTTAAATCAATCTTCTAGTGTCAACAGTATATTATATGTGAATATTTGAATTCTCAGTTTCATAACAAAAACAATCTTAGTTTTGTATGAGTTAAAATTTTATTAAGCTTTTAAACACTTTGATGACTCAGCTGATTCTAATAACATCATTTTTATTTATAAATACAATATTAAATAATATTTTCCTAA